>OZ012690.1:4714383-4989856 GCA_963942565.1 Maea johnstoni | reverse complement strand
GGATGTCTCACAAGCCATAATAACAAGATAATATAGATATGACTATGGACTTGGGCGGAGTTTCGTATTTAGGATTTTCGTATTTTTTTTCTGCCATATTGCAGCCAAATCCAGTTGTATGTGATGGAGGAAACCAGAGTACCCGGTGACAACCACCACCTTACCTGTGAGAGCATGAGATGAGCGAAGACGTGCTGAAGTTTGTAGCAGATAGGTGTCAGGGCATGGGGCTTGTAGGTCAGCAGCCGACGACGGAAACTGTCAAGAAAATATGATACAAGCAATCTGAAAACCTTTGGAGAGGATAATTGATAAATATACCAAATTTAATACATCTAATTTCCTCAGAGCTCAGATCTCGACGATAATTACTGCTGAGAACGGCAACTGTCAAATAAATACAATACAAGACAATCTGAAATAGCTTATCATGACGAGGACAGGTGTTAATACAAATTATAACAAGATAGACGCCAGTGGCGTCAAGAGGTTGATTCCGTGTATGTCTTTTTGTAGTTAATCATTTGCAATTTTTTGTTTTTTTAATATTTTGCTATTTTGAAATTTTTCTGATTTTTGTGTTTTTTCGTTAGTGGTTACAGTGGTTTTGCTTTTTCTGTTGGATTGACTTATTTAAGTGTTATGTATATTTGGTCGTGATCTGAGTAATACGTTTTGATGACACCTGTTGAATGGTATTCTGTAAGGTTGGTGTGAATGTGATCTATTATGGTGTTTTGTTTTGTTGTTGGGTTGTTTATGAGTTGGTTTGTTCCTATACATTTGCAAATTTTTTCTGTGGTATTTATGTGTTTGTTTTGTATGTTAATGTTAAAGTCACCCATAAGTATTTTTTGATGTTTTATTGTTGGTGGTGATATTGCTGAAAATGTTAAAGTCAATCACTGATGCATGTAACAAACTGACTGGCTGCCTGCAAATAACACCACATCAAAATCAAACATGTTGCCAACAGCCAAAAGTCCACTCCCCCTTAACAGAGGCTTGTGACTCTCCCCCACAACACAAAATGTTAACACATAAGCTAAGTATATACAACAAAGCCCATGCATTAAAATAAGTGCCGGCTCTCAAATATTAAAAAAGACCAACAGTTAAACAGCCAATAAAAAATTTCATCATAACCTAAAATTCAGCACGCATAAATAAAATGCAACTTTTGACAAACTAAACTAATCACTAAGCCTATCCGCCAAATATAAACATGAACATTTTAACACACATACTTCAGAAAAAGAGAGCGATGGGGGGCGGGGTTAAAAATTTGACATCTGACATACCATCAAAGTAACACAAAACATTTACATGAAGATGGCCAAACACTGCCTAAAAGCAAACATGAACAGGGATCAACCTTATGTACCCTTTAGGGGCATATGCCCCTGGTTCATGTGATATTGCAACCAGATGAAAAAATATACGAGCCAACTTTGTGAATGGACATTAAATATAAGTTTGGAGCATTTTAAAACATTTTCCTTTTTCTTTAAATTCTTTATCTTTTTATCATACCTAATAGTGCCAAAAAATACATCTGAAACACATATCCTTCAATTTTTTCATAAGAATTCTATCTAAAACCCTCCCCCAAATATTTCCCAAAATTATAACCCACTCCTAGCTATCCAAGAAACTATGACAAACCCACCATCACTCATCCAGTAGATCACCAAACATGAATGGGAAAAGCCCACATCCTGCACTGCAAATGAGAGTCAACAAAACCCCACCAATAGCATGCTTGCCACAACTTACTTGCTGCTGCCTGAAGAACATTAGTCCGTGACTTACCTTTACATGAAAATGACCAAACACTGCCTGAATGCAAACATGCACAAGGATCAACCTTATGGTCCCTTAAGGGGCATATGTTCCTGGATTATGTGATTTTGCTACCTGGTGCTGAACTATAAGAGCCAAGTTTGTGAATGGACATGAAATATCAGCTTAGAACATTTTAAAACAAATTCAATTTTTTTGAACTTCTTTATCTTTTTATCATACCTAATAGTGCCAAGAAATACATCAGAAACACAAACTATTCAATTTTTTCCCTGGAAAAATGCTCCAAAACCCCCAAACCTGGACAGTTAAAACATTTCCCTTCCACTGAAATTCTTTATCTTTTTATCATACCTAATAGTGCCAAAACATACATCTGAAACACATATCCCTCAATTTTTTCAAAAGAACTCTATGTAAAACCCTCCCTCAAATATTTTCGAAAAATATAACCCACTCCTAGCTATCCAAGAAACTATGGCAAACTCACCATCACTCATCCAGTAGATCACCAAACATGAATGGGAAAAGCCTACAACCTGCACTGCAAATGACAGCCAACAAAACCCCACCAGCAGCATGCTTGCCACAACTTACTTGCTGCTGCCTGAAGAACTTTAGTCCGTGACTTACCTTTACATGAAAATGGCCAAACACTGCCTGAATGCAAACATGCACAAAGATCAACCTTATGGTCCCTTAAGGGACATATGCCCCTGGCCATGATCTTCCGCCACTAAAGCAGGTCCAGCACTTCCAGAAACCCAATATGCATGCAATAATTATGTACTTAAACCTAAAATAGACTGATACACACTTGTAATGCTGCTGATGATACTTACAGACTTTTTAATCAAAAACCAAGTTTGTGAATAGACATTAATATCAGTTTGGAGCAATTTAAAACATTTTCCTTTTATTTGAACTTCTTTATCTTTTTATCACACCTAATAGTGCCAAAAAATACATCTGAAACACATATCTTCCAAATTTTTCATAAGATTTCTATCTAAAACCGCACTTAAAAAAACTTCCCTTTTTTTGAATTTCTTTATCTTTTTATCACACCTAATAGGGCCAAAAAATACAACTATAAGAGCCAAGTTTGTGAATGTACATTAAATATCAGTCTAGAACATTTTCAAAAAAAATTCCCATTCTTTGAACTTCTTTATCTTTCTATCATACCTAATAGTGTTAAAAAATACATCAGAAACACAAATTCTCAATTTTTTCACTGGGAGCATGCACCAAAATCCCCAAACCTGGACAGCTAAAACAATTTCCTTTTTTTTGAATTTCTTTATCTTTTTATCATACCTAATAATGCCAAAAAATACATCTGAAACACATATCCTTCAATTCTTTCATAAGAATTCTATCTAAAACCCTCCCTCAAATATTTTCCAAAACTATAACCCACTTCTAGCTATCCAAGAAACTATGACAAACTCACCATCACTCATCCAGTAGATCACCAAACATGAATGGGAAAAGCCCACATCCTGCACTGCAAATGATAGTCAACAAAACCACACCAGTAGCATGCTTGCCACAACTTACTTGCTGCTGCCTGAAGAACTTTAGTCAGTGACTTACCTTTACAAGAAAATGGCCAAACACTGCCTGAATGCAAACATGCACAAAGATCAATCATATGGTCCCTTAAGGGGCATATGCCCCTGGATTATGTGATTTTGCTACCTGATGATGAACTATAAGAGCCAAGCTTGTGAATGGTTTTAGAGCATTTTAAAAAAATTTCCCTTTCTTTGAATTTCTCTATCTTTTTATCACACCTAATAGTGCCAAAAAATACACCAGAAACACAAACTTTTCAATTTTTCCCCTGGGAGCATGCTCCAAAATCCCCAAACCTAAACAGTGCACCCCTGGCAAAACCTTACCGTCATGGTGCCAGCACAGGAATTTATTTGCACCTAAACATAAAATCCTGATGGCAGGGTTAAAGGTCTGCTAACTTCAGGACTGCATACTACACTCATGGTGAGAAGGGTATATATACTGACTGCTGAAATCGCGATAAAAATATTTACTACTTCCGTTTTTTTCAAAGTTGTTTTTTTACGATTGTGGGGAACAAAAAAAATCCACAAATGGGCAGGATGGATTATTTAGAGTCTGTTTTCTTGAAGTTGAAACTTTTTTTCCGGTTTTAGTGGCGAAATTAACAAGTAAATTTAGAATTTCGCCAGGGTTCCTAAATCAACATTCCAAAAAGCCGTTTTTGCCGTTTTTTTCCGAAGTCGCCATTTTTTTTCAAAAATTACAAATATAACCAACAAGTTATGATAATAGGGTAAAAGCCCTATTTGTTGCGAACACTTTGATGGGTCATTTGTAAATTTTGACCCAGAAACGGCGACGTGACAATTTATTGAAAAAAGTAGGTTTTTTGTGTGAAATGCACACAATGCATATCAATGCCGTAACCTCGCTAATGTCAAAAAAATCAACTTCTGGTTGTAGCGAAAAGCTATTTTTTCGCTTCCAACCTGAAGTTGAATTAAAAAAATGATTGAATCAGATAGATGAGGATCTCATCTATCCAGGTAGGTAGTCATATTGTGATCGGGGGGTGATAGCTTGATGAAATTGACAGGAATCGGCGAGGTACCATTGAGAATGTACTCATCGCCATGGTCAACACGTCACCATCGATGCGTGTTGACAAATATCTCAAAATATTTTCGATTTTCCGAAACCAAAAGAATTAATCTTAATAATATAGATACTTGGCTTGTTAATTCTTTTGGTTTCAGAATTTTAGAGTTAGAGATGGCCACAAACGAAAGCTTTGAAATCGGGGTGCAAATTTCGTCAAACCCGATATTCAAAATGGCGGACCGTAACCTCGCCAATGTAAAAAATACGTGAATGAACACGTAAGTAAAATAGTACAAACAGGGATACAAATAGCCGCTCATTGGTTAATAAACCGCGGGAAAGAGTACCACGTGGTGTGACGGTGAGGCAGTGAGACCGCTCATTGGATAATTCACCAGAGACAAACCACGTGGTGCTGGGAAACCCCAACACGCACCGTCACGTGATTAGCCGATCGCATTAAATATGCAGAAAACCCACGCATGCGCATCCAACGGCCGCCCCACCAGACGCGCTACAGAAGCGTATTAGAGTGAAGAAAACATAAAGTATAAACACGTAAAAATCCACCAAAAAAAAACTAGGCAACCCACAGAAAAAATGAAACAAACATTATAAACTACACACTCAACTCTAACAGAAACAATAAACAAAACGACCCCACCACACCCCACTCTCCAGATCATGTGGCTAGAATTTTCCAAAACAGCCATGTAAGACAACATAGGGAAAATGCATCAACCAGCTCCCAGGACCCCCCCCCCCCCCCCCGGGAATGTAAGACAACAAAAGCGAAATGAATATAGGTTGACCTTTGTAGGTCAACCTCTAAAAATAACATCTTATCCTCATTGCTCAGATCTCGACAATGATTACTGCTTATTGGGGATTGACCTTAACATTTTTGGGCAGAAGTAGATTTGGCACCTAGAATTCGAAATTTAGATGTGAAAGAAAAAGGGAAAGAGGAGGCAGTGAAAATAATAAGATGAGATAATAAAACTTTTTTCAGGAAGGTTTTGGGGGAAAATTTGTCTTTGTTGGCGAGACCAGGCAGCCAGCATTTTAATACAATGTTGCCGGTTTTATCTTAGTCATTATTATTTCTGGTTGATTGTTTGGTCTGACAGCACAAGTCGATAACTCAAGCTTTAAGTTAATCTACAAATCACTGGTAGCTACATAAGCTGCTCATACAGTCAAACCAACATAAGCAAATTACTCTTCTTGAAAAAGTTACCTAGGGACTTTGATACTTTGAAACCCCTTTATCAGGCCTTCTAACGAAATGGAAATAACCCTTTCAACAAAAAGTATGACATTTAAATCATAGTATATGTCAAGAAGATTTATACTTTGAACTAACCTAAACACTATATGTAAACCTACCCATCACACATGAAGAGTGCCTGGATTACACTGTTCATGTAGCAAGTATTGCCCAGATTGACGAGTCCTGTCTTTCCAGTGGCACTCCTTTCAGCAAACTGAGACGTGAGGGGGAGATCAGAGCCTGTCTGAGACGTCCACTTCTTCTTGGCAAGACTCTTCTTGATCTCTTCACTGGAGGGCTTTGGGAAGTCCTAGAGATCATTAAACAACAGAAAAAACATGTATCATAAATTCTTGGAAATTAACACCACCCTAGGAATTTGGGCCACTATAATTATTTTGCAAAATAATAAATGGGAAATCTGGGCAACCATCTATCAATCGCCAGGTGCCATTTCACAAAATATGGCAGTAAATCTTGCTGATACAACAAGATATTTTCAGAAACATGGGCCACCATGATCCCATAAAAATCGTAATTATTAAAGTGTCCCAAATTACTGAGAATTTACAGTATTTCATTTTCAGAAATCTAGCTAGATGAATCAGTTTTGTAATGACACAAACTGCAAAGGTGCTCTTGATTTAAGCAGACATTTGATTAGACATGAACGCAACCAACTTAAAAACATTTACCAGTGAGTATGACTTAGTTCTTGTTTAGCGTAAATTTCAATGAACTTAACAGTTTCACATTTTAAGAGCATGGTCCAGAAAAGGAAGCCATCAAACCTTGACCCATCTCTACAAAATACCGGCAAGAATCGAATTTAAGAGTAAACGACTTTTCTGTATAGCACATTGATTGCACTGACCTTGATAGCCTCTAGAATGGGTTCGTAGAGGTCCGGGTATCCTGGGTGTAGTTGAAGCAGAGAGTGTGTGAGCAGGACCAATACAGACACACAGGAAGGGGCCTGAGGCGCAGCACAGGCTGACCACGCAGACACAGCGGAGGCAATCTGAATAGCAACCTGAAAACACAATATCGTTCGCTTAACCCACTAATGCTTAAAAGTTCCTCTAGAAATTGTCATTTGCATCTACAATACTTTTTTATAATAACTTTGGAACTGAAAGTGAAAATGATTTTTCCGACTTTGCTTTGGCTTGAAATATTTCATCAAAATTGTCAGGTTGGTTTTGGTCGCTGTGAGCACAGATGGGTTTACAAATCAGTGTTCAACCCTTCCATATTGGGCGTGCACGAAAGATCTGACACATATTGAAAACATTTTTGGGTTTTGTTAAAATATTTGAATGTTTGAAAGTAGTGGTTCCAGCTGGTTTTGTAAATAATGTCTTGTATCTAGATAACAGTTTGATTCCCTATTACATTAAGGGTAATTTATGTAAAATTATTGCAGGGAAAGTATATTGCAGCTATAAGTAAAACCCTCTTGAAAATCTTTTTTATCACTTTAGACATGCCATGTTTTATTTACCTGCACATGATAAGGCATGCTAACAAAAGGTGCATTGCCATTAAACAATAAATTATATCTATCAAAAGTATCGGATGACGGATGGTTCATTAGGCCTAAAAAAAGAAATTGTTTGTTTCCTGTAACGGTCCGAAAAAAAATAGGGTAGGTAGTAAAAAAAAATATTTTTGCATCATTTTTTTGATCCAAAATGTGTGTTTTATGCATGTATTTTTTACGTTGATTGGGAGTTGGGAGGTCGGAAAATAATTTAGGGTATGGATCTTTTTGAATAAAAACTTGTTAGGATAGGGTTACAGGAAACAAAAAAACTTTTTTTTAGGCCTTATGTTTCAGAACTTTTAACTATAAATTGAGTGTGCAGATCTATATTTTTCAGCACATCTTCCTGATTATACATGATACCTTATGAAATGGCTCTGGAGAGTGCTGAAAACCCATCAGCATATGATCAGCTATTAGTAGAGCACTTTCAGCAACTTGTGGTTCTTTTGGATCAACCTGGCAAGCTTTCTCAAATACCTAAAGAACAAATACAAAAAGTTAATGATGCTCCATTTTTCTCCATGCTCCAATTAAGGCTAGGACGATCAATCGTAAGCTCGATCAATCGGTCGGATCGGCATGAAATCCGACTGCGTCGAGTCAAGTTTTGGAAAATCGATTATTTCCGATTATCGCTCACATCGTAAAAAACAACGTAAATTCCTCCACAAAACCCTTATTGACCACTCATTTGACCACTTATCCCACTGTTACAGCGAATAATAAACACGTTTGCCTACCTTAACTGTTGTTTTCGTGCCTATTCTCGCCGCCGCATCCATTTTAGGTAGCAACTTATACTTGTATTGACAAGTCTGATTTTCAAAATGGCGCTGTCGCCGTTCCCACGCTATATTTTACTTCCGGGTTCGGTACTAGTGTGTTTTGAAGGATATAGCACTCTCAAAATAATCGTTTTTAATCGATTGATCAGTCAAAAACTTCGACGATTAATCGAGCCGAAATTTCAGAACGATTCCTAGTCCTAGCTCCAATGATGATCTATTTTTTTTGTGTCAGTAAATGATTCAGCTATGATAACATTGATCATTAAATTCATTATCACTTCCCCTGGATTCTGTAGATAAATCAATTCTAATGCTCTCAATGTTCAGGGGACTTAAAGCAAGTTAAAGAAGATTAAGAAGGAAAGAAAGAAGAAAATTTGGAGCAAGAGCCCTGTGCATATATAATCAACTCAATTATACATTTTTCCTATTTTTGTCATTTTGTAATATTTCCACTAGGGATTGGCACCTTTGAAATGTTCATAAAATATTAATATTTCCCTAACGATACAATATCTTAACAATATTTTAAACGATACTGCCTGCCTCTCAGGGACCTCATTTTGTTGAATTAAACACTGTAAGCTTTAAGAAATTTGCCAAAAAATTGCGAAATACCATTGTGCAGAGAGGTCCAGATAGCAATGTTAAAAGTCAAATTTCTATATCTAAAATCTTAACAACAATATAAGATACTTTTTCGATGCCCAGAGTGCAACATAACCACTTGCCCCGTTACAAGTTGCAAGTGAATTCTGCAAATAAGGCAATCGGGCAAGCAGAACAAGACACTAACTTGCCCGCTCAGCAAGTAATGTTTTGGGCAGAGTCCATTCTCACCTTTGTTTAACTGAGTTGTGGGGCAAGAGGAAGTGCCAGCGGGGCAAGTGAACTTAAGGGGCAGCTTGCCCCGCTCGACAAGTAATGTTTTGGAACCTATGTTGCACCCTGATACGATACTTTTTACCCATTTAATATTGATATTGGTAGTGTATCAGTACCAGTACCAATCCCTAAATTCCACACTTACCAATTCTATGTTGTGAGTGGTGAAGTTGATGAGTAGCGTGAACTTGTTTGCCGAGGCCAGCTGTTGGAGAAAGCCATTCACCCAGAGATGCAAGTTCTGCACCGTGGGCCACGCCAGCCAGCTTACCAGGACGTTCAAAGTTCTCAGAATCGTCGCATCGACCACCTGCTTACTAAAGACAATTCCCTTCACAGCTGTGCTGATTGCTGACACAGGTAGATGTCTCAGCAAGGACGCCAACGCCTCCGGAGGCAGGGCTGGCTCAGTGCTGCCCCCTACATTTATCCCACCCTCCTCCTTCTGGTAAGAAACAATCCTAAAGAGTGTCGTCAATGAGTCCTCGATCGACTTCTTTTCTTCCGTATTGTCATTGGCCCAGATATACCCAAGAAGGCGACTGCAGTTGCTGACACAGCTCATGAAGTTCATAAACTCCTGCTGATCCACAAAGTCTTTCATCTCAGGAAAGCTCTCAATGGTATAAATGAAGGTACTGCAAAACTTTGAAGTGAACTCCCCTTTGGGGATGAGGAATTTATACTCCTGAAGCAACAATGCAAATTGTGAGCATGCCTGATAGCAAGGGTACTTAGTGAGGTAACTGATGGAGAGTGCCTCTATGATGTGGTAAATCAGGGGTAGTTTTGGCGTGCCCTGAAGAATGACCAGCGTTTCATTGATCAATCTTATGGCATCCACCTGGTGCAAGTAGTTTTTACTCATGAGATGCTGCAGAAAGTCACTTGTGAAAAACTCCTCCAATGTTGATTTGTTGTGCCGGGCCCAGTGTGCGAAGACCTGCCAACCTGCCTCCCGTTGCAGGGGATTGGTGCCGTTAAGGATCCACTCTGTGGTGATCTGATAGATCTTCCTGATCGAATGGACGGTCTGGCCATTCTTTCCCGCATCACAGATTTTCTTGACAATCTGTTTCTTCAAAGCATCTGGTTTTTCACTGTTGATAACTCCTGTGAGTATGGCATCCATTTTTCACAATTGTACCCTACAAGGTAAAATGAGGTAAGCCTTAAGATTTCCGAAATGATAAATATAGTAAGTAGCAGCAATATTGGGACTCGTCAAATTTTTGAAATTGAAAATACTGAAATTAGAAAATAATGGAATCAACTCATTTTGACCCCGAGGAGTCGAGTGACTCGAGTTTCCAGCAAAACCAAGCAATCAATCAAGTTTACAATTAATCTTCTTAGCACTACTTGATAACCTGGAATTACCCACCTTCTGACCTATGCACGATCGACCCCTCCTTGAGCGACCCCTCATCGAGCGGCTCATTGACGGGCCGGCCAGCATCTTTTTTTAATTTCAAGTAGCAATAAACTGCATCTTTTATTCGATTCCTTTTATTGAATATATCAGTACATAGATAGGTTGAATATATCAATGCATAAACTGTTGGACGTAGTTTTATAATTCATTTCACGACCGTAGTTTGATAATTCATTTCACGGCCGTAGTTTGATAACTCATTTCACGGCCGGCCGAGATTGAGTCATTTATTCCTTCATCGAAGTAGTCATTAAATTAATTCCGTCAGTAGTGCGGACATGTTTCCTTTTTAGTCACTGATAAATGTGCAGGGAAATGTACATAAAATATGTAATTTTAAAAGGAGCCGGTATGGTAGCGGTCGGTGAAACGAGGGTCGCTCGAGGAGGGGTTGGTAGAAAACAGGTCGGAAGGTCTGTATTCGATAACCTGAACTACATCATAATGATAATATTCCGGAGCGAAGTACTCTATGTAATCATTGGTCTCCTAAGCTAGTGACGTCACACTGAGACTAGATTCAGCGAGATTCAGTGTAGCTAGGGTACTATGACAAGTGGCCTAAGGCGACGAATCTATGTGTCTATTCATTTAAGGTCAAATCAAGAAAATGATTTCATATTTGGAACTTGGATTGCAACTGCCGAACTGGCTGATCCAGTCATTCCAGAAAAACCGGCCGCCCACAAAGGGATTAATTCGAGATAGATTTTTAAACTTGCAAATTCAAAATAGTCAACAGACATAACAATACCCACCTAGACCAACGTATGCAGAAATGAACGTAGTTCTGCGTTGTAGTAAGAGATAATCTAGGAGATCTATGAGTAACCGTTTTAGAGATTCGCCATTTTTTGTACAACTAATTGAACTCCGACAGAGGAGAGCGTCTTCGTTTTAGTTTCTATTTTGCCCAATAGATGTCGCCACCGCCTAACCAGGAAGTGATTTAGAGGAGAGCTGTCATTTACACACATAGGCCACAGTGCTTGTAAACAAAGTGGGTGTGGATTTATTTACAATGGTGATTTGCTGAATTGGTAGAGCAAATTTAATTTATGAATAATTAAACACCACACAAGAGATTAGGAGGAACCTATATCACTATGGCTAGCTCATTATTAGACCAATTAAAAGAAAGAAAATCGCTGCTTCGAAAGTCAAATATTGAGAAAAATTTTGAAGCACCAAAAACATCAGGATTCCTCACCCAGGAGGAAATTGACAATTATAACACTGCTGTTCTTGATGTCAACACAGAATGCTGGCTGGATGCCCTAAAAGATTATACATTTCCCACTGTCTACTGCCCATTGACATTTGGGGAAGCACAGCTGTTCATCTCTATTTATGAAAGAGTCTATAAAGATGTGGACTCAGTGGAGGTACTGAGCAAAGATTGGCAGGGGTTTCTAAAGGAGGAGGAGAGAATTACCCTAGAAAACATCACTTGTAGACTCCAGGAAGCGATGGAGACATTTACCAAAATAGATGGATATGTATTTGTGAAAACCTCATGCAGAAGTGCCAAAGATGGACCTTTGTTTCAGCATCAGTTTAAGGATTTATACTTGGAGGAGTTGAAAAAGCTTGATGAAGATGAGAGACAATCTGAGAACAACAGAGTGACATGTCTATTAAAGGCTGCATTTGAAGCACTTAAGGTCTACACCCCAGCTCAGGTTTTAGATATGTTCATCCGTAGTGAACGCATTTATCAGGATATGATGTTGGCCGTGAATAACAAGGAGAGATTCAATGAGCATTTTGTCATCAGAAAATTTGTTCAGATTGAAGTTGACATGGAGTTCCGGGGATTTGTGTATGATAACACTCTAACTGCCCTTTCCCAGTATAACTACCTCATCTATTCTAAAGTACTTGTTGAGAAGAGAGATGAGATCCAGAGAGATATTTTGCAGTTCTTCAACGAGGAAATCAGCCCTAGGATGCAGTCATCTCAAGCCCCTGCAAACTATATAATAGATTTTGCTATCTGTGACAATGATAATGGTGAGATATCTGCCCGGGGGGGGGCACTTGGGTATTTAGGGGGGCGCATACGTTCGTTATCAAAATTAAAATATACCCCTAAAGCACTGATTTCTGGCCAAAAAAGCACCCTTATTTTAATAAAAACGCTGACTTTTTCCACCAAATAAACACCCCTTCTTTTATCAAAACACTGACATTGGATGAACGGGAACACGTATTTCAACTTTAGATTTTATAATCCTCTGCGTGTTTAGCGGCAGCAAGTGGGGGCAGCAAACTCGGAAGCCCAGATACTTCGGGAGTCACTCGGCGTCAGAGCTGCGTATGTTTTGTGGATTGTAAGGGGATTTTGACCCCCATACTTCGTACCTGGGTACAAAAAAGTACCCTTCTTTTACAAAATCGCGGACATGCGGAGGTCTTCACAAAAGACCCCTTCTTCCGCGAAATACGTAACTAAGGTGCGGCCCCCCTGTGTACCTGAGTGCCCCCCCCCCGGGGATATCTGTCCATTTCTACATGTCTATGAATAATCAGAATCATACGCTCCTGTATAAATTCAAATTGAATCAGTAATTGAGTCAATAAAATGAAAGAGTAAAATACATTTTCATTTAGAATGAATGATTCTATCTTATTTTCATTATTTTGTCAATCATTGTTCTTTGTCTTTGACCAAATAGTACTTCAATATCAAGTTTTTAAATGATCTAGATAAGTAGATTGGTGAGATTCTTAGAAAATGTAAAAATGAATATGTTATGCATCCTCAAATGGATCCATGTGGTGCTTATTTAGCTTAGTATATGTCATCATTTTTGTTTGCATTGCACTAGAAATGTGTATTTTCAGAATTTTAAACTCATTGACTTTTTCAAATTTCAGGTCGGAAAATTTGGGTGATTGAAATAAACCCATATTTGGAGACAACAGATGGAGCACTGTTTAGCTGGAACACTGAGCGCCATCTATTGGAGGGAAAAGATGGCTTCCATTTCCGAATAGCTGAGAGACCAAAACCCGGAGCTATCGCCATGATGCCCAGCAATGCAAGAGCTATACTCAAACTCAAAGTTGCCGATTAACCCTTCCAATGCTGAGGCTACTTTCATCCAAAGGACAAGGACGCAAAGATTTCTGAAAAACAAAAACCCTGTCATGCTGGTATTCATTGGATTGCTCTCAATGAGTACTCTTAGATGAGTATCTATATGCCAGGGTTTTTAATCATTTTAAAGGTTTTTTGCATCATTTTGTATTGGCCAAATTAGCCACCAGCAGTATAAGGGTTTGAGAACTGCATCAGTCTATAAAGATCTTTCTGATTATAAATGCAACTGTGGTACTATTCTACTTTTTGTCTTTACTCAAACTGAAAGTTGCCGATTAAAGGAATGCATCAATCTATAAATCTTTCTAATAAGAAATGCAACCGTGATACTATTCTAGTTTTTATCTTTACTGGATATTTGTTATATATTGTTAACTGATTGTTCTGCATTCTCCTCTATGGACTCGAAAAACATTTATTGTGTCCCTAAATATGTTTGAGTATTTAATACCTGAGCACTTATTTACTACTATTACAATAATGCTCATTCTGAGAAATTCAACTGTGATATTGTTGTCTCAAGCTGAAAACCAGCTCTTAGAATTGCAACTGTGATACTGCTCTAGTTTTATCTTAACTTATTATTCATTAAATGATTTTTCTGCAGTCTCCATTAAACATCTATTGTGTCCCTAAACATATGTTGAGTATTTACTTGAGCACTTATAAACCAGTATTACTATAATGCTCATTCTGAGAGATTCAACTGTGATATTGTTGTCTTAACCCTTATCCTGCTAACCAAAACAATTGTCGTGGTGTGCAGCAGTGCTCATAGGTTTCACAGCAGGATAAAGGTTAAGGTGAAAACAAGCTCCTAGTTATGATAGTCTAGCTATGGATGGTTTGAAAATATAACTAACCATGATGAAGTTCTTAACCGTGAGTTTGTTATTTCACTTTGTATGTTTGTTTCTTTTGTGTATATTTATGTTGAACTTAGATAAACCTTTTTTGCGAATTTCATTTGCCAGACATTAAGATTTAAAAACAATGTGTATCCCTAAATAATCTTGCTATTCTTTTGTGCAACTGCTTTTTGGTACATCTTAGAAATATGTCAATAAATTTGACTGTTAAGATTTTGATATTTGTGGTCTTTTTCTTTTTCCATTCCAGGTTTAAGATCCCTTACAAATTTAACTTCTCTTGACCAGAATCTAATGTTTTAATTTGTACATATTTGTTGCAATGTATGTCATATGCATGTCCTCGGTGTTTCGGAAATATTTGCGTTTTGGTCTGTCAATTCCAATTTATTCCATGTGTGACTAACTAATTCAGACTATTAAATGCCCATAAATCATTACAATCAAATTGACTTGCTATATTGATCATAGTAAATCAATTCAAACTATGCAAATGTGTAAATATGAAGTTATACAAAACCAGCTGGGGATATGGTTGGGTGCTTTTAAATATAGATATACAGATGGGATCCCTTTGAGGCCATAAATGTTAGATAGATAACAACAATAACCAATGCTGTTATACACATCAGAATTAGAGAAACAACTTCCAACAAATTTCAAATATAGAAGACAACAAATATTTCATCATTTCAAGATATTTATTGAAAATACCTTCCATCAATTCCATTCATACACAGCAATTTACCATGATAGAAATTAGGCAAACAAATACAATACTCAAACACCAAGCACTCTATTTCATCAAATATAGTTATGTGCTCTTTGAAAAAACAACTTTACTCTAGGTCAAAAAATTGTGAACAATAAGGATAGAAATTATAAATTTTGTGATATAACCATTTAAATCTTAGAGAATGTATACCTGTTTTAACAAAATAATAGTGCTTTTTTTTTTAGTATAACCCATTCATTTAAGTCTTTCAGTAAGACTGGACTTATCCATCTCCCTTAACCTACCGTACATCACATGTATTTACCTATCCCTGAAATCCCACACCACCCACACACAATCCAAAACCTCAAGTAAATAAACGCTGCTTAATCATATCATCTTGAGATTTCAGACAAGCATTAGCTAATTTATGCCATGCCTCACATTCATAGCAAAATAATATTCCCTAAATTTGCAAATATCCCATGGGCGAATATAAAAATACAACCTTATCCCTACGAGATGTTTTCATACATATTCATTCTCCTAAGTTTATTTGAAATTCATATAAACAAATTGCTGGTTTATGCACTGGCATCTAGTTATGCCTGTCATGCTTTCTAGTACACAACCCCCATGTTAATCTTCTTCATATTACATAGACACTATATTTACACTGGGCAGACAGAAAACTAAGCTTATAACTATATACACATTAAACATCTATTGTGTCCCTAAACATATGTTGAGTATTTACTTGAGCACTTATAAACCAGTATTACTATAATGCTCATTCTGAGAGATTCAACTGTGATATTGTTGTCTTAACCCTTATCCTGCTAACCAAAACAATTGTCGTGGTGTGCAGCAGTGCTCATAGGTTTCACAGCAGGATAAAGGTTAAGGTGAAAACAAGCTCCTAGTTATGATAGTCTAGCTATGGATGGTTTGAAAATATAACTAACCATGATGAAGTTCTTAACCGTGAGTTTGTTATTTCACTTTGTATGTTTGTTTCTTTTGTGTATATTTATGTTGAACTTAGATAAACCTTTTTTGCGAATTTCATTTGCCAGACATTAAGATTTAAAAACAATGTGTATCCCTAAATAATCTTGCTATTCTTTTGTGCAACTGCTTTTTGGTACATCTTAGAAATATGTCAATAAATTTGACTGTTAAGATTTTGATATTTGTGGTCTTTTTCTTTTTCCATTCCAGGTTTAAGATCCCTTACAAATTTAACTTCTCTTGACCAGAATCTAATGTTTTAATTTGTACATATTTGTTGCAATGTATGTCATATGCATGTCCTCGGTGTTTCGGAAATATTTGCGTTTTGGTCTGTCAATTCCAATTTATTCCATGTGTGACTAACTAATTCAGACTATTAAATGCCCATAAATCATTACAATCAAATTGACTTGCTATATTGATCATAGTAAATCAATTCAAACTATGCAAATGTGTAAATATGAAGTTATACAAAACCAGCTGGGGATATGGTTGGGTGCTTTTAAATATAGATATACAGATGGGATCCCTTTGAGGCCATAAATGTTAGATAGATAACAACAATAACCAATGCTGTTATACACATCAGAATTAGAGAAACAACTTCCAACAAATTTCAAATATAGAAGACAACAAATATTTCATCATTTCAAGATATTTATTGAAAATACCTTCCATCAATTCCATTCATACACAGCAATTTACCATGATAGAAATTAGGCAAACAAATACAATACTCAAACACCAAGCACTCTATTTCATCAAATATAGTTATGTGCTCTTTGAAAAAACAACTTTACTCTAGGTCAAAAAATTGTGAACAATAAGGATAGAAATTATAAATTTTGTGATATAACCATTTAAATCTTAGAGAATGTATACCTGTTTTAACAAAATAATAGTGCTTTTTTTTTTAGTATAACCCATTCATTTAAGTCTTTCAGTAAGACTGGACTTATCCATCTCCCTTAACCTACCGTACATCACATGTATTTACCTATCCCTGAAATCCCACACCACCCACACACAATCCAAAACCTCAAGTAAATAAACGCTGCTTAATCATATCATCTTGAGATTTCAGACAAGCATTAGCTAATTTATGCCATGCCTCACATTCATAGCAAAATAATATTCCCTAAATTTGCAAATATCCCATGGGCGAATATAAAAATACAACCTTATCCCTACGAGATGTTTTCATACATATTCATTCTCCTAAGTTTATTTGAAATTCATATAAACAAATTGCTGGTTTATGCACTGGCATCTAGTTATGCCTGACATGCTTTCTAGTACACAACCCCCATGTTAATCTTCTTCATATTACATAGACACTATATTTACACTGGGCAGACAGAAAACTAAGCTTATAACTATATACACACGTTTCTCATATAACTAAGCTCACACCCATTCATGCTTAGAATTCCTTGTTAAATTTCTGAATTTATGACAATTTGCCACTAACAAATAAAACAGGATTTCACAAAATATTTAAAGGAGAGTTGTTGGTAGTTTGTGAATATCAATATTTCTCTTTTTAACATTTTAAGACAGAGACATTTGTAAGAGAGAACAACACAATCGCCAGGCTGCTGCAGCCATTAATCTGGCTGAAAATCAACCATGTATAGTCAAATTGGTCAGCTTATTTCTGTGATAACTTTCCAATGGCGAGTATATTCAAGAAAAGATTTAGAAGAAGAAATGTTAATCAGATATCAACATACTCTCCTTCAAATAAATTATAAATTTATGCCTCAAATTGTTATAGATCCAGACACCACTTTTCACAGGGAACTCTAGGCATGAAAAGGTTAATTTCATTCAATGTCTTGTTACAACTCAATCTAACAAAAGAAGGGCCTAAGCCAGTAGGGTATCTGGGTATCAATTGGACAGCTAAACCCTCAAACACATTTCTGGACACCTTAATGTTTTGATCATGAATTAAAACATAACAGGTCAAATTAAAGGCAAAATCCTCAAGGTTTAATCCCGTTAGGATGCCATGAAATCACTGCAACATATCATGTATTTTCCAAATCAGCAGCTGCATGTAAATAATTGTTATAAGAATATCCTGTGGTCTCTCACAAAAAGAGACCCAAAGTTTAATGATTGCACAAATCCAGACACTCCCTTTCAAAATCCTGGCCTCGATTCCGCTCAAGGGTAAAACCGCTTAAAATCAAACCTTAATTAATTACATTGACTCATTACTAGAGCATGAAAAGAACTCAATTAATCCAAGAGACACGGGACCATGAATCATCCATGATATATGTTAGAACATATACAAGTTATCCGCTCTCCGTATTCAGTTTGGACAAATACATCACAATGCCGTGAATAAATGCGTATGAATTTCTGAATGACATTTTGTACAAATGAATGACACACAAACAAAGCAATATATTATCCAAACCTAACTATTAGAGAGGGATTGAAACTCAGACATGACTTTCCAGGATGCTCTACGAAGTGATCACCTTCAGTACTTGGATTTAGTATCTTCTTCTCTAGTATTTGTATAAAAATATCACCCAACGATAATCAATCAATCATAAAACAATCACAACCTACATGCCTCTTTTAACTTTTTATAAAGTTGCTATCTGATACACCCACTTCACCATGAGTACCATGACAAAACTGATTCAACATAATAGGCCTACTATTACAATTTACACTTTATACAAGATCTTTTTACATTCTTAGTAAAAGTTTCACTCCAACAATTCAGTTTATACAGAATCAATTTTCTCATGTTTGACTGCTTTTCTTGTATATTTTTACTGTACACCTATATACACTTAGTGCTAGTCCAATAACGATACTGTTTGACAGAGAACCCAGCTTAATATAGAGAATGCATTTATCATATATACATCCTGAGAAAACGTCAGGGAAAGAGTCACTATTCTCATTAGAGCTAGATACTAGCTTTTCACACACATACACAGCCAATAGACAAAAGATCTGATTAGAATTTCTCTTTCTTCTAGACAAAACTAAAAGAACAGAGAGGGTGAAACCATTGAATGATATATTCATAAACTTCTTCACTAGGCTCCATAATTGTAATAAGTTCATTAACAATGAGCATGTAGTATGCAGAATTAGAAAGCAGCATACTGTATCCATATTTACACACAAATGAACCATAGATATTCATCTTAAAAGTAACTAATCCATATCTTAAATATCAGGCCTACGTTAGACAGTCTATGAACATGGCCTATTCTGGAGATATATACACATATGTAGCAGACCAAAATGTCCTCATTTCATTACTCCAAGCCTTTATCAGGCAAACTAGATGCTGAGGAGTGAGGACTACAACATATGTGTACATATCCGGAGATATGTACACATATGTAGCAGACCAAAATACCCTCATTTCATTATTCCAAGCCTTTATCAGGCAAACTAGATGCTATGGATTGCACATTCATCGCTATCTTATTGTCATTCTCAACAGAGGTGGTGGGCTTTTCGACTTGACTATCTGTATCCATAGGCTCGTCACTCCCACCTGTATCCATGGGCTCCGTCTTGACCGCAGTGATCGAGTCCTTCACTTCAGATTTGACCTCAACTGGTTCCATTTTGACCAATGATGGTATCGGATTGCCTTTAGGGGGTTCCTCCTCTTTCGCCTTCACTGGTGGATTTTCTGTAGTTTCTTGCTTGACTGCAGGTGGTGCCATAGGTTCCTGTTTGATCTCTGACTTTACCTGCAGGCCGCCGCTGGTGGTGGATTTGACGGGAGTGGACGTCACCTGTGTGACACTGCTTGTGGTGGCCAGAGAATGCAGGTAGGCCAGGGGGTTGGCCAATGGGTTGGGGATATCCTCCACAGGAGTGGGTGTGGGAGTTTCAAGTAAAGACGCCTGAAATGCACAAAATTGTAAAGATTAACTATTTGTCCTACAAAAAATAATGCAAAAAACCCCTGAAAAATGACCGAAACCCTGGGTACTCATTTAAGAGTACTCAGTGAGAGCTATCCAATGAATACCAGCATGACAGGGTTTAGATGGTTTTCAAAAATCTTGCGCCCTTGTGCTTTGGATGAAAGTGGCCTCAGCATTAGAAGGGTTATTAAAATAATTGCTTGGGAATTCAACAAGAGAATAATAACTTCCAACCAATAGTAAAAAGAATATAAATACTGTAAGTGGGTAGCCTAAATTTCCAGGTATTCCATAGACAAAAAGGATATAATTTTTTCCCCATCAATACATGTACTTTTATTAAAACCTTCCAAGTTGTATACTATTTTTTTACTTTATGTTTGAGTACACTATGAAGAGAATTATGACCGATTATTCTTAGTAACAACCTATTATGACTTAAAGGCAGATAAAGTACATCTGCATAGAAGAATTAAGCATATGCTTTACCAATACACTGCACTAAATTTGACAATTTAGAATTATTTAGGACTTGAAAGACTTTTAATATTAAAGCTTGTGATTTGAACACGAATGCAGCACATTTGAAACCCTGTCAAATATTTAAGCCCATGGTTTTAAAACGAATTGAGGTGAATCAACTATAAGAGTGGAGTGATAATTTGTTATTGGTTAATATTTCCCAATTAAGGAGGCCATGTCTAATATATTGATGTCAACCTGAATATTTTTTATTTTTCATTTGAATCTTACCTCTTTGAAATCTTCATAACAAACTGGATGATAGGTCTGAAAAAAAAGGAAAAATATGAACATGAATGAATGACACAAATGGTGATAACTAAATCCTTTAAATAGTACTTAAAGGCTAAATCATAAAATTGTAATTTTTCCATCTCTTAAATACTAATTAAAACCATTTATCATATCTCATCTAGTATTTTGGTGATCAGATAGATTTAGAAAAATATAAATATAAAAGCACTCAGCAAGAAAATGACAATTCAACTTACTATCAAACTTTTTCTTTACATTCACCATGTAATGGTTTTAAGAATTTAACATGTGTCAGCCCTCCTTAGAGCTCTGAACATGAGTTGATAATTAAAAGATAGGGATTTCATTTTTCTAAGTATAGTATGAATAGAGAAGCCCATGATTTCAGGCAAGGAATTAGCCAGGATTTAGAAACAGGGTGCCCAAAATTGGCAATCGTAAGATTTTGGGGCATCCATTTTTTCAAGGGAGACCAAATGTATATTCAGATAACTACCGACTACATGTACTTACTTATTCAGAAAAGGTATAATATCCTTATATGCCATAGGAATCATTTTTAGTGGAAAATATTCAATTATTTGTTTGAGAAATGATATTTCTAGGAATTCCTCACCAAATAATTGGGTGTCCTGATGTGTGATTTTTAAGGGTTTGGGTATCCAAAAGACGCCAAGATACCCTGCTGGCTAATACCCTGGTGTAGTGAAAGAAATTAGATGCTAGGTTAACCCACCTTTCCATCCACTCGAACGGCATCCCTCAGTCTCCATTCCTCCTCATCTTCATCCCAGAACTGCTCAAAGGCATCCCGACATATATCACAGGCCTAAAACATACAACACAAACAGTAGTAGTAGGATCACACTTATCACCAGGAGAAAACAGAAAGTAAGGGTACCTCGTTTTACTTAAGAGAGGTTCCACTGTATTCACAAATGAACCCTAAAAGCCAACCAGCCCTCTATTCAGATGTTCTCTATATACCTGGTTGCCCTGATAGATAACTAGGCCCTGCCTTTTTACTATTGATGCCTTGCATCCAAACTGTACTTGTACACAGTAACTACATGTATGTGGGCCCAACATTTTGAGTCAGGAACATGTTATACTGATGCATAACAGATATATCTTTGATACATTGCCGGCACATCCCTGAAGCATTACAATGTTTTACAGATATATCTGATACTATATATCAGCTTTTGAGATCTCCAGACAAAGGGTAAAGCAGAGAGCTTTAGAAATGCTACATCTAACCCTTCCAGTGCCTAAGGCAGATACTTACGTCATCGTTATCACTGCCGCTGGCCACAGGGCAGCTGACCATCTGCTGCTGCTGCTGCTGGACAGACGGGATGAGGAACGTGGGGGGTCCTTCTGACGTGTCAACATTCCGCATCACTTTATCAAAGAACGCACTATGGGCTGGAAAAGAATTGAGCACATATAAAACCCTTCAACTTTGATTACACTTTATCAAAGAATGCACTATGGGCTGGAAAAGAAGTGAAAACATATGAATCCCTTCAACTTTGATTACAGTTTGCAAGAAATCCAATTATACATTATGATACACTAATGTTTAATAATCATAACCTAATAGTTTAGAGCTCTTTAAAAAGAATAATTGTTGGAGTAATTTTTAGCAACCTGATAAGTTGATTTTTTTATTTCTGCGATTTACAAAGAAAAATCACCAATCAGATATCTTTGAAGTACTGCTCCTCATTTCATTATGACAGAAAACCTGTTAAAGCACTATGATTTCTAGTGATGTGATAATGTGATCTTTCCTGAAAGAGAATTCAAGTTCAAGTGGAAAACTTGAATTACATGCTTTAAATTAACATTTTAAGAAACTATCCATAAACAAATTTGGGTGTCCTAAAGGGGGGGAATTTTGAGGGTTTGGGTGTCCAAATGACCCCCAGACGCCCTCCTGGCTAAGACTGCGAGTCCTACTCACCTCTCTCTTCAGCGTCTCCGATCTCCTCATACTGGATCCAGTCGGTGACGTCGTAGTGCCACTTCCTGTACTTGGCCACCTTGACATCCTCCTTCTCCCTCTTGTTCTGCCGGAAGTGCCAGTCCAGGTGCTGCCGGTAGCGCTCCGTCTCCTCCAGGTCAAACCTCAGCCCACACGACGAGCACTGGATACCTGTGTACAGCTTCTGGATAACACCCTTGTACTGCCTGGAAGATACAGGATTCAAGTGTTAGATATTAGTCATATTACACAGCAGGGTCAAAAATGCCTATCCAAAAGAGCACTTTCAGATTTTCTGCCCCTACAGATTTAGCTAGTCAGCTACTTTAGATCCTTATACCAACTGGATTTGATACCCTACTGTGTGAAAAGGGGCAATTTGCACTTCATCCATGTCCTAGAACCTGGTTTGTTAGGAAAAGAATAGGTTATTACCCCCAAAAAGTCAAAATTGAAAATTCTTCATTGGAATTTTTGCCTGTCCAAAGAGGAGTGGGCTAAGTCCCTGTTACAGATACAGAAAGAAAAGATGTAAAAATCAGGCCCTAGCTAGCAGGAAGCAAGGACTAACTGTTCAAAATAATCGATGATGTTTTGGCTGTAGAGCAGTCAGCAGGTTGATGATAGAAAACAATCATACAGAATAAGAATGATTTTACAAACTATTTGATGGAATCAATGTTGTTGGAAGTGAATTGATTAACATTCTCCCTTGAATATTCTTAAAAGAAAAAATATAAATAATCCTTCCAACACCCAAGGAGAAAATTAGCTTTATGTACTTACTTTTTGAGTTTTGTCTGATCCAGGTCGGTGAGTACTGGAACATCTTCAATCCTTTCCGGAGGAGCCTCTGGTTCAGGTTCCTATGGAAACACAAGCATGAAAAATAACATCTTCTCCACAATTCAGAACACCTAGAAGGATTTATCATCATATGGGCAAAGAAAGGAATTGGATTGATTTGATCATTTCTCTCGACAATTTTTCTAGATGGGTTGAAGAATGAGATTGTCTAATATCAAGAACTAGTCCCTTTTATCTGTCAGCATAAATGGTCATATAACAAATTATATTATGCCTATTATTCAGGTCACACTAAGAGATACAATTTAGAAGTAAAGCTTTTATTTTTAAGAACAATTGGAATAAACCTATTTCACTGTATTTGTCGAAGTAACACATATTACTGTGTGGGGTGTATTTCTTACCAAGCCCTACCAGTGGTTTATCTCAAGGTAATAATACCATTTCATCTGCATCCTCATCAAGAGAATAATAATAGCAGGTGATATTTACAAGTGCATTCCCCCAATGATTCTTTAGCAATCAGTACATCACACAATTTGCACCCAAAAGCTATGTTAGGTATCTCTTTCAAATATAGTTGGCAATTCTAACTGATATTAACAAACACTGTTCCCTTTATCAGTACTACCAGCATAAAACTATTGCACCTAATTGCATCTTTCACTGTTTTCACAAACGATTCATTGAGTTTACAAATTTCATGCTGTTACATACCTTAGCTTTTTCAGTCTTCTTCTCCTCCACTTTCTTCTCTTCTGTTTTCTCTTCAGGGGCCGGTTCTTTCTTCTTGATGATTCCTGCTCCCAGTAACTTGTTAAAGAGATCGTTGACGTCTATCTGAGATTGGATGTGGGGCACTGGCGCCACCATGTTCGGAGGAGGGTACTGCTGGCCTCCCATGGGCATCTGGCCAGGACCTGGCCCGTAGTGTTGATGGTGGCCACCAGGGGGACCGAAGTATCCCTGCTGTTGCATGTGGGGCCCACCAGGTGGCCCATGCATAGGTGGTGGACCTTGCATAGGTTGGCCGCCATGCATTGGTGGTCCTTGCATCATTGGTCCACCTCCCATCATTGGTGGTCCCTGCATGGGCGGTCCCATGCCCATTTGTGGGCCCCCTTGCATAGGGGGTCCTCCCTGCATGGGCGGTCCTCCCTGCATAGGTGGTCCTCCTGAAGGAAAGTAAAACATAACAATGTAGCAATGGTATCTAATTGAAATTGCATAACAATTCTACTCAATATTTATGTAATAACGTAGGAAAAAATTTATAGGCTCGTACAAGCCCGAAATATTCCTGTACAAGACCAGAGATACGACCCTGGAGTATAACTTGGCAGTGGGCACTAGTCTAAGTTGGCTGTATTGTGAATTTTTTCCAGTGTACGAATTAGTTTGAAAGACCTGGGTCAACAGGCTAATTAAAACCTTAGTTATATATATATATATGTGCAAACTCCATGTACTTATGATATTAAGACTGATATTGCTATTTCTATGTACACCATCTTCATTAAAGTATTTACTTATGGCACTATTGAAAAATATTAATCATATGTTGTTCAATTACTGGGAGCTTCATTTCTATTCTTTAAATCCAATAAAATTGTCACCAAAAAATTGTAATAAATATGTAAAATAGTAAGTAAAGTGAGATGTCTAAGAGAAAGAGAAGCTTTGCAGAACAAGCAAACTTACATTGTTAAATAAATGTTATCACACTTTGTTAATATAATCAATAAAAGATAAAATATATATAATAATTAATAAACTATATATTAATAGAGTGAGTGTGGAAAGACCCCAGATGAAAAGTGTCCTTACCTTGTGTGTATTTCATAGCCAGATCTCCTGTAGGGGGTACATTTCCATCTAGCAAGGAAGGCACCTGGCCTCCCTGTGGTGGTCCTTGGAACCTCTGAGGTGCTGGTCCGCGGAACGGGGGTCCCTGCTGATGTCCATACGGACCAGGTCTGTAATCCTGTGGGGGAGGTCCTCTGAAGTGGGGACCTGGACCACCTTGATGCATCTGATAGTTCTGATCGGGGCCACCAGGTGGTGCCACATGGCTATTGTTCCCCTGCTGCATGGGAGGTGGACCTCCGGACTGATCCCAAGGTCCAGGTGCTCTGGGCCCAGGAGGTCCATGATTATTGAAAGGCCCATCCATTCTTGGTGGGCCTGGTCTTGGACCAGGTCCTCCAGGTCTTGGACCATCCATTCTTGGAGCTGGTCCTCCCGGTCTTGGACCAGGTCCACCTGGCCTGGGACCATCCATTCTTGGTCCGGGTCCTCCCGGTCTTGGACCATCAATTCTCGGACCTGGTCCACCGGGCCTGGGACCATCCAGTCTTGGAGCAGGTCCACTCGGCCTGGGTCCATCTATTCTGGGACCTGGTCCTAATGGGGGACCATCAACGAGAGCTCCTTTCATTCCTTTCTTCTGTGGCCCTACCCAGTCAGGATGTATTTCATCGAGGATCTTCACCTCAGGAGGATCTCCTTCCAGCTTCAATGTGTGTAGTTTACCCGCAATAAATATGTCTTTCGCTGCTCCACCGAAGAGAAGTTCGTAGAAATGGCCATCAATGACAACCTCATGTCCTGGCCCTCCAAACGTTATATCATGAGCTCGAGCACCGACTTTCACCTTCACCGACGTGTCAACTGGAACCGTGTAAGGTTTACCATCAATGAGGATTTCTCTGGGAGGACCATCAAAGCGAATGCCATGTGGTTTGCCATCAATTAGCACACAGGGAACCTGGCCATCAAACTTCAGCTGGCACAGTTTACCATCAATTATGATCTCCCGAGGTGGGGCATCAAAACGAAGCTGATGTTTGGTTCCGGCAAGCTCGATGGCCCTTGTTGGTCCACCGAACGGTCCTAACTCATGTCCATCAAAATAGATCATATGCTTTACACTGTCCACTTTCACCTCGTGTGTTTTGTCGCCGACTCTGATTTTCCGTGGAGGGGCATCCAGTCGAATATCATACTGCTGCCCATCGAGCCATATGTATTTTATAGGACCATGAAAATACATCTTGTGCCGAGTGCCATCAATGACAACTTCGCGTACAGGATCCCCGATGCGGTAGTAGCAGTGTCCGTCTATCATGATCTCCCCTGTTACCTTATCAGCTCTGACTTCTCTGGTTCTACCGAAGAGCCTCACTCTCCTGGGGGGACCTGGGGTCAGCTCGAACGATCGATTGTCTATGACCACCTCAGAATTCACAGGGCGCCTGCTCGAGTAGTTCTGCATCTTCATCCAGCGCGGATCCTTAAAAGGTGCTGGACCACTCTCGCTCGGTGCAATGTGGGGTGGTAGTCGTCTTCTCTCTTTGGGGCTAGTTCTCTCGGCCGGTGGGATGTTCTCCTGAGAAGGTCGGTCCCCGAACTCCTGCCGGGGGCTTCTGCGACTTCCCTCCAACAACGAGGGCATTGGCTTCTTGCCAGCAGGGGGGTATCGGTTAGATGGATCGGGGGCGGGGCGGCCATCATGAGGTGGAGGACCCCTTCGCATTCCTCCAGGGCGGGGCTCCATCCCTGCCTCATGCTCAAGGTCCGGCTGAATGATTGGGTCCCTCAACAAGGGGGGACGAGGTCTACCCTCAATGTCCATTTCTCTACGTCCCCTATCCTCTAGGACGGGGTCTCTCAACACCGGTGGTCTCCCAGGTCTTTCATCTGCGTATGGTTCTCTGAGCAAAGGAGGCTCGCCGGCCACAGGGTCTCTTAGTAGTGGTTGTCTCGTCTTTCTCTCCTTGGGCTTTAGAGGGTCAACAATAGGAGGCCTCTCTTCTACTACGGGCGCATGATTCAGCACCATATCAGCTTCTCTGAGAGCTGGTTCTTTATCTTTAGCATCAATAATATCCTGCCGGAGCCTCTGCAGCTTGTAGAGCTCGCTCAGTTCCCGCAGAAGGTCCTGATGCTGTGCATGTGTGAGCTCGCCGGACTTTAGGCGATCCTCGGCTTGTCGCAGGATGCTCTCCTGTTGATCCAGGAGCAGGGCCTTGGGAATATTAAGATCCTTGATTTCTGGGCTGATTGCGGTTTGCACAGGTGGCCGACCACCACCGCCAGCACGGGGACTGATGGGTGGAGGCGGGCTACGCATGTCTAAACTACGCTCGTCCAGAGATCTACGAGGCACTTCGATCTTTGGTCCTTGCGGAGGATAATGGAAGGAATCGGGATTGTCGGCTTTGAGCTTGGCCCATCCTGCTTGTGCGGGACTTTTCAGAGACCCTGGGAATGACTGGTTGAGAGGGGCATTGTCAAGATGCGTAGGTCTCGGCCGGTAATCCTGATCTTCATTTCCAAAAAGATCACTGTAACCACTGTAACGAAAAATGATAAGGGAGAAACAAAATATTTACCCATTTGCATCTGGGGTCCCCATTGACCTGACAACTTTGAACATAACTCATTAAATACTGTAAATCATTTAAAGCTAATTTAAGCTAACAATGAGCGATAATACAAGACCTCTACATGTCCACTTGTAAAGTATACAGATGGGTTCTGCCAGTAGCCCAGTAAGTTTTCTGGGTCACAGAGTAGGGAGGCTCCCCAGGGGTATCATATCTCAAGTACCACAATCTCTACATCTTATTTTAGACTACTAGTGTCCCATGTACCAATTGCCCCTTTAGTTCCCCCTATGTTCTAGTTCTCCACACTCAGTGACTGCTAACCACAAACTGACCCAGATTTCTATAAGTGGACAGGTGTGCTTGACCTAAACAACAATAGAGAACAAGCCTGTTCTTACAGGCACACAGTTGAAACTTACAAACCCATTCACTCATTGTTAGCTTAAATTAAAAAATCCTGTCTTTATTAAATTGCCCAATATACATACTGAAGGGCAGAACTAAAGTCTAGTTATGGAGAGGCACACGGATACAGCATACAGCCATTTATCAAACCACTGCGTTCACAACCTGGCAGTGGTCAGAGGTCAAGTACAGTGACCCCTGATCCCAAGTGAGCCTGGCTAACTGCAATTTTGTGTGGGTAAAAATAAACAGTCAACGCTATAATTAGATCACGCTATCCAGGGCAGTACCGTAATTGCGCTATATAATGTTCACGCCATATTTAAGTGATTTACAGTAGATTGCCTGAAAAATATCAAGTTGATGCAGGAAGAAATAGGCCGAACCAGAATGCCCGCAGCTCCCTTAAAAAGAATGAACTATCTTGAAAAGATTTTCCCAAGTAAACTACGTTCATGCAAAATTTTATAGAGAATATTTGAGAAGTGTTGTTCAAATGTTCAAAACCCAAGCAACAACTATCCCTCAGTGCATGCTTGATTCAGAAGTGATTTTAACGTGTATTGATCACTACTCAACTTTTCAAGGGGATCCCCAGGCATGAATTGTCTTCACAGCGCTCGAAAAATAGCATAGTCCCATCTCCTGGGAGATCTAACTTCCAAAAACAGCCCAGTCGGGCTACCTAAAGTTGGATTCAGGTAGTCCCATTGGACTACCTGAATCCTGGGGAAGTACCTCACTAAACGCTATGAAATGGTAGCAAAAAAAAGTGGCGGGGCTACCTTAAGTGATGGCGGGACTACCAGGTCCTTCTGGGGACCGTCGAGCGCTGCACCAGTTAAGTTTTCTTACTAGATATCACATTTGATCACTCCTTCACTTTCCAGGGGAACCCCAGGCATGAAATGGATAGTATTTTCAGTTAAGCTTTCCTACCTGATATCACTTTTCTCTTTTCCCTCTGCGTTGTCGTGCTTTGCCTGCTTGCTGGGCGGTCCCTCGTCTCCCTCTTTCTTGGCGTATTCTCTCTTGGACCGTCTCTCCTCGTGGGCGTGGCTCCCGCGCGAGTGGCCCTCTCGGTGCTCACTGTTATCGCTGTCCGACCTCCACTTCCCGCGCGGACTCCCCCTCTCACTCCGCCTGCAACACAACAACAACAACAACACAGATTAACAACATGACCAAGGTTGGTAAAACCTCAGAGTAGGGCTGTCATCACTAACAAATTTTTAGCGATTCGATAATCGAAAAGATTTTTACCGATACAGCACTTCGATTCGATTCGCTATCGATTCACACTAGAAATTGCTGCACGCTTGGTTTTCGGCTAATATATACGCAATTAGCCCACCAAGCATTACATTTTCATTACCCGTCAATCCCCGCCCCTAACAATAACTAAAAAGTACCTACAATTTGCGATCTTGCCATTAGCGCCAATGATGTCTACACCTGTCATCGCCCTGACAGGACCCCACAATGCATTGCGCTGACCTGCGCAGTAGTGCGCCAGAGATCGTCCGTCCTCAATTCAACTTCCGTTTTTGAATTGTGGTAAGTTTTCGCTGATTTGGACTTTTTTTAAAAAGTTTTTTGGTTGGTAACGGCAGTTTTGGCGTGTTGCAACGTATCCAACCTGTTTTTTGTTATTTTTTATAACGAATCGATACCCCAGCATTTCTGGCGTATCGATTATCGCTAGGGCTTCGCCAGCGATCCATCGATACCGCCGGTATCGATGACAGCCCTACCTCAGAGCACTGAGTATTAGCATGATTTACATCAGTGAAATACAGAGGGCAAATAGTACTGCGTCATCTCCTATCTCTTATGCCGCTGGCAAAAACAAAATGAAGCAAAACGCTGAAAAATGACTGAAACCCTGGCACATGGGTACTCATCTGAGAGTACTCAGTGAGAGCTATCCAATGAATACCAACATAATAGGATTTAGATGGTTGTTCCTTGGACGAAAGTAACCTTAGCATCGGAAGGGTAAATATAACTTATAATATAATACTAGTGTTAAATTTGATATTGAACTAGCAAAACAAATAAACTTAAGTGAAACCATTTTGTTAAAGAAACTGATGAATATCTTTCACAAGGCTTAAAGAGTCATATTGATAGACAACCTTCCAAAAATTTACAAGGCAGCTAACATGGATATTGGTTAGATGCTGGTGAATTTTACTTCAGGCCCTCATACCATGGATTAGAGTTTTTTAAACCAGATCTAAAACCATATGTACTCTTACTATCTTGAAAGTTTTAAACAAAAAATACCAGCGCTGACTTATGTAAGTTTTTGACTATATCATCCACCTCATAACAGAATATACTGTATAACTGGTATTTTTTATGCTCCCCATGATAGCGCCAAAATAACATACTTTATATGAATATCCTGCTTAGATTTTGCTTTAGTTTGAGTGCACAATTGTGCAAATTTAAAGTAGCACAAATACCCTCCAGCAGGGCTGTAAAGCGAAATTTTTAGCACTTCAAATCAAATCCATATACAGTAATAAAACAAGGCTTCCTTCCTTGGGAGTGTCTCCACCCCCTCATTTTAGACATGTCCTTACCTTTCATCTGTTGAACTCCTGTGACCTCTTTGACCCCTCTCTCTCTCACGACTGGTTCCTCTTGGTGACCTTGACCCTCGATGAGGTGACTTTGATCTCGAGCGCGACTTGCTGATCGTCTTGTCCTTAGATTTAGACTTATCAGAATCTCTTCTCGGACTGCTTCGGGGGCTTCGCGACCTTGACCTTGATTTATCAGTGCTGTTGCGGTATGAATGGCGCGTCCGCAATCTTTTCTCTCGATCACTTTCACTTTTGCTATCCCCTCTCGATTTACTTTTACTCTTATCATCCTTATCTTTAGATGCATCCTTACTGTTCGATGCTTTCCGTCTATCCGAACGTTCTGACCTAGTTTTAGGGCCATCCTTCTTCTCCTCCTTTCTAGAATCCTTTTTCTTGTCATCTACTTTTTTCTTAGCCTCGGTAGACTTTTTTGATGTAGCCAATGCCTTTGTACCGCTAGCCTGTGTCGTTTTAGGCACCGAAGACGGGCCGCTACTCGATTTAGTAGTAGCAGGAGGAAGCGGAATACTTTGAACAATCCCGGTAGATGATGAACTAGCTTTCTTATTGGAAACAGCGGGCGCCACAGCAGGTGCCACCGATGCTGTTGGTGGTGTGGGTGCCGCCGCCGTAGTGAGTTGTTTAGTCACAGATGGCGCCACAGGTGCCGTAGGCTTTTTAGCGTCACTGGCAGCCTGCTGGGCGGCCAGTCTAGGATCCCGTCTTGCTAACCGAGGGTCTCTAGACATGGGGGGTTTGTTCACAGCGGGTGCTGCGATGTTGGACTTGGTGGTTACAGTTTTAGGAGATGCTGCGGCTGGGGGTGTTGGCTGGATGGTCATACTTGCTACTGGTGCAGCGGGCGGGAGAAGCATATCCAATATATTCGTGCTTGGCTGGACAAGGGTTTGCTGGAGCTGAAAGAAAATCCAAGAACCTTAGTCTTAACTGCTCACATATAGTACAGAATGAAACGAAGAAATAAAAAGACTCATGATTACCTTATATTCATCAAGATAATTGCAAATTTCCAATTTGTTAAAAAAAATAAATAAGTAGATAAAAAGAAATATATTCATAAATGAACTAACAATTAAAGTATAACAATGAAAATTAAAATAATCTTAATGATAATGATGATAACAATAGAAAAATAATAATAATCATAATGAATTACTAATAATAATAATGACAAAATACAATTATAACATATAATAGTAATAGTGGGACCACTATGGAAATAAGTTTATAACTTTTAGTGTATATATCCTGTGTCTGGTTAGAATTCTATTGCATAGCAGTTAATGACTCTCCAGCTAGTCACCTTTATATGACTTTTTTGTATGCCAAATGCTATGTAATACATATCATACTAGACCGAAAAAAAAAAAGAAAAAAAATCAATAAATTAATAATAATAATAATAATTGTAGTTATAATTATAATTATGACAAAATATAATAACAAATGATAATAATAAAGGTCGGCAGTGGAATCAGCGAGATATAGCACGACCCGTGAGTCAAACGACCCTCACCTGTACCTCTTTCATTTGTAAAGCTTTTTTCTGTGCCGCTATCTTGGCCTCGGCCTCCACCAGTTCAAGCTCCAGGCGCTTCTGCTGTATCGTGAGCAGTTCTTTCTGCTTGGCCACGAGCTGCTGCCTCATCAATTCCTCTTGAACTTCCGTATTCTTACGCTCAGTTTCCAACGGATCGACCGTTTCGCTCGCCTGCTGTAAAAGGTACCATGGATATATCTCATGAGCAAATCTATTAATATCTGTCCCAAACTCCCAATACAAATGGAATTATTGTAAATTCTCAGTAATTTGGGACACTTTTTAATAATTATGATTTTTATGAGGGTGGCCCATGTTTTATAAAGATACTGACAAAGCTGAGTAAAAGTTGTCTATACTTTGTGAAATAGCTACCAGCTATAGATCAAGGGTGGTCCATATTTCCCAATAATTATTTTTCAAAATTATCATAGTGGGTCAAATTTCTAGGGTGGTCTAAATTTCTGAGAATTTATGGTAGTAGTTGGGAGTTTTTTTTCTGCCAGGAGCACCTGTGAAAACCACTTACTGCTCTTCATGTCAATGTCAACTTTTCCACATTTCCCAGAGGGATACAAATCCAAGACTTGCAGCATTAGAACGAGATGGCAGATACCCCTAAGTGCAATATTCTACCCAATTTGCTATCATGGCAGGCCCCCTCAAGAATGGAACAAGCATGGTGGATAAGGATTATTGAAGGTAAGTCCACACAATATCTGCCATGCAAGGATCTAAATATCTTATTATGTATTTGCAACTCTTTCCTGTTTGAATAGTCCACTAATGACTATGACCCATTTAACATTCTATGAGCAAGACAGATGATTATTCTAAAAACTATGCGAATGATAACCTACTCATCAAACATGTACCATAAAAAGTTTCTCATCCAAGAAACAAAAATTAGAAATCGATTTAGTTATCAGATGCTTTCTTTGGGTAGTACCACAAAAATAACCCAATATATGCCATAACTTCCATCACAAATGACTGCAAACATATACGATTGGGATAATAGCCAAATCAGAAAACAAATTGCTGTGATAATGTTACCTTTACCAGAAATTTAGGATTGACGTGTATGCTTCCTCCGGTGGGCTCTGGTCGCTTCGCTGTGATTGGCCAGGCTGGATCGATGCCGTTTACTCCCACGTCCAGTGCGTACATCTTTTTATTGTTAAATAAATCGGACCAGGTCTGTCGGAGCTTGAATAATGCCTGCCTTGTCTTTTCATCCACCTGATGCAAAAAAAATGATATTGTAATGGGTAAAATTAAAATACAAAATGAATGCATAGACACATATGTAGTATACTGTAGAGTAGGAAATTAATCTGAGATGCAAATTACGGGTAATCAAATTTGTGATTTTGGATTTTTCTGAGATTTTTTATTCCGAAAAGCCAATATCGAAGTTTAATATTCTAATGACAGGACTAAGATATCCAACTTTCATTATACCAAACTGACCCCACATGGAAAATTTCGGCAGAATAAGCACTCAGATTAATTTCCTATTCTATAGTACATTGTGAGGGCACTCCCGGTGGAAGTTAGAAGCTAATTGGCATTCTCTACATAAGCTGTATGGGAGGGGAGGGGGGGGGGGGGGGGGGAGAGAGAGGCTATTAATTAATCTATATTTGGTTATTTTATCGTCGGAGCATATACTTTGAACACCCTGTATCCCCAAGTCGTACCTGTAAGGGTTGCTTGATAAGTTGATAGTAAGTCGAAGAACTGTATTGAAACAGCTAGATTTAAGCGCTGTGAAATTGATGACTATGTAAAGGAATGGGCTCATATTCCATCCCGAGAGCTTTTCTAATACCCATTCATTCTTAGAGTGACCCATGATAAGTAGTCATATACTTTTTTTTCTAAGTAACTTAAGAATGGAAATAAAATTCCCAAAATATCTGGAGATAACTAGGTTCTTGGATGGGTGTCTCCTTCAACTATTTTCCAAAATTCGCTTTCTTATGTGAAAAATATTCCTGGAAAGGTCGGGCCTATTTAGACACTCCGATCATAAATAGTTGTACACGATCGAGGTATTTAACTTCTCGCTGTTATATAAGAGCATTGAATAAAACTAATGTGCAAAAATATTATGTCATTAATTTTATTTACATGCATCTCAAATAATGTTTTCACTCTAGACCACAAGGGTCCAGACTAAAATTTTGCAGAGCATGGAAAAGAAACATGATTGACTTGTTGCAAGATTTTCAAAGAGCTATGTTTAAGTAAACAGGGCAAGGCTTTTAAATGAGGTTTGACACAGCTCACTGAACTGCATCAAATTAACCCACTTGTGCATACACCATACCAGATAATATGTCACATAAAAGTACATAGTTTTTAATGCAGGCTATTTTTCTAAATGTTTGGTAGCTGCAACTCTTCTCCTGAGTGGTTAAGATCTTTTGCACGCTGATTTTATGTAGTTATAAAATTCATTTCTGGAGTATAAAAGTATTCTGTATGCTGGTGGTCTATCACACACATAGGTAGAGTGAAACCTTTGAGATGAGAAAATTTAACAGGGTGATAATGTTGGTCCTAAGTAGGTTCATTAATTTTTTTGTAGATGATGGTTGAAGATGCTTCGCCGTAACCACCTACATGCATACCACAAGCAGGTGATACTTTTTTTAAGGCATGTGATTTTTGAAGATTTCTCCAACTTTTGAAATTTTGAAATTTAAGTTTGCGTGAACCCTTTCCCAATTGTTTGTGTCATTTCACTTTTATGGGTTTTTGTGAATTATTTCAATTTTATTGTGATCTAACGATCTTATCAGAAGTGTCAAATTCATCTTTAGTGTTTTAAATCTTAAGCATTAATACAGTAGGAACTTTAATGAGCAGTTTATTTCCAACTTACACAAGCGTGTTATTTTGTGAGTGTAGCAATTTCAAATTTCGATATTTTTCTGTTATTCTTGAATAGAAGTGTATTCAGATTTCAATGTTAACTTGTGCACCATGAAAATAGATTTTTTTTGTCAGACTCCGCTTTAAAATTTTCTTTGTCTTACAACCATTCCTATCTTCATATGTAGGCTCTCAGTTTTAAGAATCCAAAACACATTTATCCTAAAGTGCCCAGGGAATCATGCACTTAATAACTTGGTGTAAAAAATACTTTTCCTTTTATCAAGCAAAACTTATTACCTATTCGCTTCTTTTAACTTCCTATTCACTTCTTTTAACATCCTATTCACTTCTTTTAACTTCCTATTCACTTCTTTTAACTTCCTATTCACTTCTTATAACATCCTATTCACTTCTTTTAACTTCCTATTCACTTCTTTTAACTTCACTATTTCATTGATATTTCTTCAACCAAAGCACCTCTTTGGAAATGATTATGAATAAAAAATTAGCAAGAATTTGTGAGTCCTTAAAAAATTTACATAGACAAACTTAATTCTCTAATATCTCAAGTTATTTTTCACAAGTATTGTAGATAAAAGACCATACCTCCCAAAGGAATACTAAGCATGAATTAATTAAGGATATCTTGCAATTTCTATTTTGCTGTTAATGTCTCATATCACTCTTGAATAGTTTAGTATTTGGAGAATGCGGGGATCTGAAGACCGAATGCTCCTATATGAATGCCATTTTCTACAAGGTTGTGCTGTAAAGCTGACTTGCCAACATAGATTAGGGGACCTTAAGAATACCAAGCCCTGCACTGTAACTAGTTTGAGGTAAGTTGCAGAAGTAGTGCTCCCATCATCATTTTGCAGGCAAGACCTGTTGTGCTTCTTTTATCTGGAGTGAGGCTGCAGAGTAACAATGACTGAATTGTTCAGAGGACTTCGACTAGCAGCATGTTGTTGAGGACTATTAAGTCAGAAAACAAAATGAAAAGGATTACCTTACTTCAAAAGTAATTTAGCTAATTCAGGCTTGTTATTATAAGAACTAGCCCCTAAATTCTAGTTGGCAAGTCAGCTTTAAACCATCCTTGTCATTATGTGTCAATACCCATGCCTAATCATTCATGTTAACCCATTCATGCTTGAGAGTTCACCTAAACGGTCATAGATCTATGATGCTTTTGATGTCTTTGGAAATTAAGAGTGATTTTACCAAATATGAGAATGATAGATATTGGTTGTGTTATGATTTACTTTTCTAATGCATATAGTTTATTCCAAGTGTGTTTTGGGCAGAAAGAATTCAGCAAAAAAGCCAGGCTATTTTTGACCACTGCAAGCATGAAAGGGTTAAGAATATTAGTGATTACACCTAGTAGTGGAAATTCAGTAGAGAGAGAGAGGGTCTAGTCAGACATTTCAGTGCTAAGCCATGTCATTTAGTTTACAGTCCTAAATCTTAATTATAAAATTCATGTGTTTATCTTCCAACAATATTAGAAATAATGAATAGAGAAAACCAACTAATTTTCATGTGGCCTATGTTTAGAATACATGAAGACACCCAGGCAGTTCTTGAAATTAGCCCAGTGATTCATGAGGCTCACCGAAACAGTGATCAGAATATGCACTATTTACTATAACTTGCAAAACATTAAACTTAATAAATTGACAGATATGCATATCAAGTACTGAGCAACATATCTCCAAGTACTTTTAAGAAAATTCTGAGAAACAACACCAAAATGTATAATATTTTGGGTTTCTTCTGACACAAAGATGCAAATTATAATTTAAGAACGGTTGTTTTACTTCTTAATTCCCTACCAGTCAGCCTCGTCAAAATTTTGGCTGGCTTTGGTAGGCGTGCCCTCAAGATCATGACTAATTTTGAAGTGACGCAGATACATTTAGCAAGGACTGTTTGAAAGGATGCTCAATAGTGAACTTCTACTAGGAAATAGAGGACACCAAAATGTTTGACTATAGCTCTCTACAGATTGTGACCAGTTTTGAGGAGAAACTGACATACATAGCGCAGATTGTTTGAAGGGATGCACAAGGATTACTTAACAGTAATTTCTACTTGCAAACAAAGGAGGAAAACTGTATGCATAAGCCCTTTGCAACCCCCAAGGGTCTTATTTTGAATGATTTATGACAAATACTTCTATTTCAATACATTATACATAATTCTTGAAATAAGGAATTGATATGGGCATAGTAAAATAGGTACTTTTTGGAAAAATATCTTTATTTAGAAATTATTATATTGAAATAACTCTTTCAAAAGATACAAATATGGGTTTATCTTATTTTAAGTGTTTAGATGTGGTTCAATGATACCGACCCAACCTCCCCACTTCAATTAATAAATCCAATTCAAACACTTAGTGCTGTTTAAGCCATTTTTCAATATTTTGAGTGTACTGATTTGAAGTTAAAAAGGACTGATCATTATTTTGAATTTTTTTTTTTTGATCAGTCAAACTTACAGGGCCATGGACTGACAATATCCTCCTCTATTTCCAAGTAAGAAATGGCACTCACCAAAACACCTAAACCAAAAGGAATTTGATTTTTTTATTGCATACAAGAAAATCATGTCAAGATTAAGATGAACAACATAATAGGTGTGACCACTGCAGTGTGATGATGCTGACCTTTTCAAAAACGCCACAGAAGACGCCGACAATGTTGTGGGCGAATGCCTCAGGATAGTTGCTGTTGGCGACATTCTTGATAATGGAATCGATCAGGTACATAACGGGGAGCTTCTCGGAGGGCTTACACTGAAATTAGAAACATCGAAACATGCAACAGTCAGGAAATCAACAAGACAGTCTAACGTTTACCCGATTACTACCGTGCTGCTTCATAATACAGGCAAACTTGGACATGACAGACTCAATGGGACCAGGAAAATTGGCCCGTCATATGCAAAATCTGTGATATACATATGACACATACTTGATATGCATGGGACTGGGACCAAGCACATCGTCCACCATAGACAAAAGTCTGTAGTACAGTGGTCCGTCATATCCAAGTTCACCTGTAGCATGTGGGTGGATCACTTGTTCAAGGTCCTCAGGTGGATGACTGGAATAAAGTGCTGCATAGAAAATCAATACTATCACATATTCATATGAGACTACATCCACAATAATTACATATGTTTATGTTAAATAAACAAGGCACACCTGCCTATTTTCATAATTCTATCAAAACTGTTTGTTTCATCTACATACCATGTTTAATACATAAGGCTACCATATAATAGTAGATACCATATAATACATTTCATATGTCACATTTGTTCACCTTTCTTGCTGTATGAACGGTCAGTGAAAACTTAAGCTTATCTCTTTGTTATATAACAAAGTTTCCAACTGCATTCATTCTCAGGAATTGGAGCAAAACAGCAATATATAGGCTAATTATATATCTCCAAATGATACCACAGTTTGCGTCCACAGGCTATTTCATTTACAGCAAGTGATTTCAGTGAAATAATCAACCACCAACAAAGTACATAAATTATACAATAGCATAATGTAGTGACAACACAATACAAATTTCACCTAATAGGTAATCCACATTTATTTCCAGCAAAAAATCAGACAGGCAAGTCTATGTAGAAATTAGAGTATCATAAATAATTCATAGCTGAGAAAAGTTTGACAAACTTCAATCATAACCCATTTATTCAATTTTTACCCACATTATCAGATGCTTGTTTGGTTTAATTGAAAATATATCTTAACAGATCACTCCCATTCAGAATTTTTTTTTGTCTCCATCACTGAGTTTCATACAAGCTCTACTATTGCTATATGAGAATAAATGGGTTATGTTTGAGAGGAAACATAATGTAAAGGTGCAGCGCAGTCAGGCAAGGTCAATATCTGGGCTGAATCTCCAACGGTGATCCTTCTTGCAAGTTTTTCTGGAATCCTTAGGTGTAATAAAGTTCATTGGGTTGGATTCCACATTCCTTTCTGGACAGCTATTCAGAACTGTGTTCACTGTTGCACTTGGTTTCACCAGGTTGATATCAGGGCTTAAAAGAGTTCATATTTTTTCTTACAAATATTTCCAAATTGTAAGCATCCAAGATACTCGAAATCGCTGGAGATGGGCACAAATATGCCACTAAAAGATAAACTAAAATTGCTTGAGTCAGTAAATTAATTTTGAGTAGAGTACTATAATATGATATGAATACAATTTATAGTAACTTCAGCAAAAATCAGTCTCCTCTCTTAAGCCATTTTGTGTGTAGAAAGCAAAAGATCGTGTTCAAACACAAGATATCTTAACATGCACATTTCCATCAAATTCAATAAAATCATTCTATTATACTCATGACCTAGTGCAATGCCTGTGGTGTTTTGGTATCTTTATTGTACTTCACCAATCTCAAGACATTGCAAAATCAATAAAGAATGTGTATTACTCAACCTAATGTTGATTTTGCTGTATCTAGCCATTCAGCATAATGGGACACTTCAACTTTATTGGCCTCAAGTATACCCTAGGGTTATAAAACTTTGTGTATACAACACCTTGGATAAGCACTTCCTACTTGAAGCATTATTTACCTAATCTTTGATTGGTAAACAGTGTTGAACACAAGCAAGTGAATAAGTTACAGGTACAGTTCTTTGATTACTTGCTGAAGTATCTCCAAAATATTTTGGGAATATGTCATGTCAAGTAAATCATACAAAATGAACTGCATGGGATAGATATTCTTTTATTGAGGGAGGGGGGATGAACTGTAATACGGAATAATATTTCCATATTTCTGATTGAACAGGTCAGATATCCAGGAATTGGCAAGTATCATGATTACTTATCAAGGATACCTTTTATGAACACCTCAATACTGCCCCCTAAAAGTAAACTCATAATGATTTTCTACCTATTTAGGCATTAAGCTACAATGACCTTAACATGAATATCACCTCTTGGGAATTTCTGTGTGAAGTGTTTGGTGGTGTTCTGTGCCTAGTGTTATATAAACTCAGAAATGGTGTAGGTGTTATGCATCTTGAACAGCAATCACTCAGGCATTAGAGAAGGGGCCAACCAATCGATACCTGCGGGTTAAGGAAGCCTTGCTTTAGAAAAACAGTACCTCCAACTTTTTAAACGAGAGATGAATGCATTAGAAATACATAAGACATTTTGGGAAGAGATGCAGTGATACTTGTTTTTTTTTCCTTTAAATGAGTAGTACAGGTCTTCATGCCCATGCACAATCTGTACACTATGATGATTGGACAACTTGCAAACCTGAGAAAGAAAATTTAGTTTTTCCAAGATCAACAGTAACACATAAGCAATTCAAACAATCTTTATTAGAGAAGGAAAATTTCCAGTCACCTCTTCTCAAAACGTATTGTAGTTCAAGGTAATTGGAATTATGAACGCAGATAGGTTATATCCACCCGTCTACCCATTTGCATCTGGAGTGAGCTTGTGGTCTGAAAATTAGGAGTACTAATCTATTTGAAATAAAGTGTTACAAAATATCTGTAGAGGGGTTTAAACTCAACAGGAATAATATTTTCAGTCAAATTTATATCATTATATTGTTTTCGTTATTTTTTTTCCTTTAGATTATTTCCATACGTGTCAGACCATGCAAACACAAGATGAGAATGGGTTAAGGTTGGCAAGGCCCCTTCATTAGTATGGATCTTGACATTACTCATCTGAAAGAAAGCAACAATTACTACTTAGAGAAAAGGCAGATTCTTTCAAAAAAAAAAAAAAAGAATTTGGAACATTTCCACAAAAGAATTCAAACATGTTATTTTAAGTTCCATGTAATCACAATTCACAGCAAATTGTTTTAATAAATATTTTTTGAAAAACTCGACAATTCGTCACTTTATATCAGTAATTTCACAATATATATCAAAGACTTAGAAACGATCCCAATCAGTGTGGTCTAGGCAGGGTTGTCCATACTATAGGGTGTTGGTGAAAACTGCATTAAATGAAATATTTAATTACCTGCTTCCTTTACTGAAAATGAGATGTCAAAATCCAGTAGTTCAATCACTGCCACATTCACTCAAAACACACACACTAAAAGAGTTATTCTAGATATATCTAAGATGGAATACCACTAAGTGTAGGTCCTGACTAACACGTCTGTGGGTAGGTGAATTAGTGAATCAATGAAACTTTCCGTCACGCTTATTGTGTTGTTTATTTCATTATTAAAGAGAGACAGGATCATGGTCTCAACAAAAGACCTCATAGAAAGAACGATTTTCCTTTGCCTTCTGTAAACTCTTTTTCATACCGTCCCAAACACCAGCTCTGGCATTTACAAGTAATGTAAGTTGATGTCATACCGAATTTACCAGAACCTAAACTTGTAACCAGAAGGAAATGACCATCTAAATTCAGTGAGGGTGAATTAGGGAGGAAGTCCTAGTAGCAGGGCTACCAGTAGCAACAAAGAAGGCAATGACTGGGAAGAATAAGTAACTTGTAGATTGTTTTATTGGCTCCCTTGGGTTTGACCCAGATATGTGTGTGTGTTACACTTGTACTTGAATTCCTAGCTGCTGGTCTTCCACTAAGTCGGGTTACAGCGGGGCCTCATAGTCTCATACCATAGTTTTTCTAGCTCCTAGGGAAAATTCAATGTGCAGCCAGAGGTAGAATCTCATACGATTCTAGGAAAGTTTGTTTTGATTGTTCGTGTGTACTAAATATATGTTTTGCTCCCAGATCGTATGATAAAAGCATATTCAGCAAGCTTTTATTTCTAACATACCAGCGCCAGTACTGAAGATACAATTGACAGTGTATAACATATCATTAGACGAGTATCAAAATTGCATTGTGTGCTGGCAAAATGTACCTACCACTCAAATCGTTTCAGGCGGTAACAATGTGTGTAGGAATCTTTTGAGCCTATTGATAGCTTAGCAAAAACTTGCAATCAACAAGGCAAAATGTGGACAATAATGATGACAACATTTCCAGTGTTTTACCAGTTGGTAACAGGACAAATGAACAACTGATACATATTCTTGATGTTCAAAAAGACTTAAGCTCTAAGGTAGAGATTTTCTCAACAGCAGTCAAGGCTACCAAGGCATATGATTTTACAGACCATCTTAGTGTCAGACTATGGTCTAAAAATTGGTGAAAGTAATTTGTTGAGAAATGATTACTGAGCATACATATTTTTTTCTAATCATATAGAGTGGCCTGCAAAAGGGGGGAGGATATATACAAGTAAAGTCCACTTAAAGATTCTTTATTTCAACGATGGTGTTGATCTCAATAAGTTCTCTCACACAGGCCCAATTTCCAAAGATTACAATCAAATAACTACTAGTTAGTTAGGAATAAAATTTCGGATTAAATTATTCAAATATTTGGTTCAATCTTTAATCATTAAAAACTAATTATTTTAGGTATTGATGAGTGAACTGATTGAGATCACGAAAATCACCATTCTCTTCAAACAATTATTTCATGCAGCAGTGGTAAGATAGTTGTAATTGTAAACAATCATGTCAAGTTTTCTGAACCCAATGGCTCATGTTGATTACCTTCAATTGCAATACTAGTATAAAATGAACAGAGGCTATAAGTCAATTAACCCCGTTGCCAAAGCTCTCTTTGCAGGATAAATGTAATTGTAAACAATCATGTAATCAGGTCAGGTTTTCTGAATTCAATGCTCATGATGTTTACCATAAATTGCAATACTAGTTTTAAATGATGAACAGAAGCTATTTCAATTAACCTCATTGTCAGATAAACCCTCTTTTGTAAGATCTACACAAGATGTATATTATAATCGAATACTAAACTAACCACAATTGCAGTAAATTAATCATGTAAATGATCTAATATATATCATTCCCTTATTATGTGATAAGTATATACCGAACTCAATAGGTCAAGACCTTTCTGATTCATGTTTTGATTTGTAACTTTATTTCAACACATCCCCATTGTATATGAAATGGTGAGGAAGTGGTACTTGGCATTTTGTTTAGGAGAATAGTTTTCTCTGGGATCCGTAGGGAAAATTGGTTCCAGTAAAAGAGAAAGGAAGCAGTCTTGGCAATCTCACTGTAGGGCCCCTCCACTGGCGACCTCCCAGTCAACCTCAAAACCTCTGTGTATCAGCACTTGCCTATGGGACAGATTAAGTGATGAGTCTAGCCAATATCTCAGCGGTCTTGCATACCGGTATAGCATATTCCTTCTTCTCATTTATGGGAGCTTCATTTCTTAAGAGTGTCTTCTTCATGGGCATAAACAGAGGACGTTGGGACACCTCACACTTGCCGAGATGATTCCTTGCAGAGCATCTTGAATCCATACAGGTTGGACAAAAATTCCAGGCCTTTAACATTGCTGGCAATAGATGCGATGGCCAAGGTTTGACACTTTACACTTTTGGTATAAGTAACATCCATGGCATGAAAGTTGGGAAATAAATAACAATTACATCAAAATGTTGACAGTACATGAATGATTGTAAGTTATGTAAAGAACATGTCAACAATAAGGATAATTGAACACAGAAACCTCCTGTAAACCCTGTATTAGATGACTGAATTAACTGGTCTCAAAATAACTTAATAAGGGGTCTGAAAACTTCCTTACTTGTGTATGTCAAAGTGACCTTGTAAACAGGATGTTATGCTGCAGAGAGGAAAATAATGCTCTACGATATTCAATACAGGGATGGGATCCATCAAATGAAACCTCACTACCATGTAGTACAGTATATTATAACTACTAAGAATTTAAGTTACATAGTTACCATTACAGGGACTTAGCCAGGAGCCATCCAGTCTGTCTTTTGGATAGAAACTTTTTTAGAAAGGCAAAAATGTTCACAAAAATTTTTCAATATCTACTTTATAAGGCTAATAATATTTTTTCATAAAAAAACATTGTCTTAGACTGAAGTGTAAATTTCTCCCTTTTGATAAGATGGGTGGTTAAATGTTGTTAGTACAAGAATTTGAAGAAGCTGAGTAGCCAAATGTGGACAAGCAGAAATTTTGTAAATTCCTGTTTTGGGCAGATATTTTTGAATTCCTGGCTAAGACCCTGGGTATCAAGCAAACCAACTACAACATTTTAATTTTCTTCAACCCCCAGAAACTGGTATCTTTCAATGTAAATACAATGAAACTGCACTGGATTTTTCATATTTGAAAGGAAAGCTCAGCATTTAGACATATCTATACCAAAAATGCCACTACCTGTAGGGGAGAATGTCTATTTCAACAGTTGAATAATGCGACTTGTTTGGTTATACTAAAACTCCAAGAACATTTATAACTCTATCATGAGGCAAATACTGATACGAAAATTGGTGTTCTATAATTGGAATAAATAAAAATGTTCCAATGAAATAATGAACTTCTATAACATTGTCGTGAATGAATTTCCAAACAATACGTCTACTTTTAGCAGTTAAAATTCATTCTAAATGCTCAACTACCCAAGGGGGGGAAAGGGATTGTCAGTCCATATGCATTACAAGGCTTTGATTCGAGATATCAAGGGGACCACAAAGAAAACATGGAAACACTTGTTGTACCCATTTATTACATAATGTGACTAATTTGGTTATACTGCAACTCCGAGAATATTTATAACTCTAGCATGAGGCAAAACCGATATGCAAAATGGAATTCTATAATTGGAATAAATCAAGATGTTCAATTGAAAGACTTTATTTCTATAACACTACCATGAATATATTACCTATCAACAAGTCTGCTTTTAGCAGTACAAATGCTAAATGCTCAAATACCTGAAGACGTTCTTCATGTACATATGGTTTTGAGTAAAGGCTATCTAGGCCATTTATTGGCACAAAGTGTTGATCCAAGCTGTCTCAAGCATTCAATGCTACATAAGGCCTTGATTCAAGCCATCTAGGACATTCATTAAGAAGTCTTTCACGTTAGGCCTAAAGGGGGTGATCTAAATTATGACTGGACAACTACACTTAGCACATATATCCCCAAAATGTTAGGATAATATTTCTGCATATAAATGACAGCTTGCCCTAAATTCCTAAGGTCTGATTATGATTATTGATTTTCAAAAAATTGAATATCAAATAAAAGATTCATAATTAAATTAAATTGGTGATTAAACGGTTTTGGTTATGTGTAGTTATTACCTCAATCTTTTTTATTTTTCAATCTAGCTAGGTCCAGAATTAGTGAGACATTTTCGTAAGTTGGGTATGTTTCTACAAAGGATATTGATTTCAAACTGAGGTCAAACCTTTCCAAGCTGTCCTTCTGTGATACTTCTGTGAATTCATTTTAGAATATATCTCTATTCTCACTAGCGTTTATAACCATTGGCAGCCCAGTGGAGGTAAATGCAAGATGTGTTTGTCAAACTTGAAAGGCAGGATGGTATTTTCAATTCACAAAATATCAACAGAAATCTGGAAAAGTATGACCTCACATGTGACCTGCTTTGACATATATGATATCCATTCCCTATTGTGGTATTGTATGATACAATCATGTCTACCCTACTTATCAATTGAAGAAAAGCAAAGCAATTTCTAATGAAGGATCATTTATTTCAGCATGGGAGGTTCAGTGGTCATACCTGCAAAAGACTTAAAGATAGATGAAAAATAACTTCTTTCAACCAACAGTAAAGAAGTTAGAAAACAATACTTCATTGGGTCATTTATATAAAGGTGCTCACATATTGAGTGATTTTGAAATGAAATACTTAGAACAAAAACCTGCAGCATGCAATATTTCCAATAAACTAGCCAATTTTGAAGTAAATCACCAAGAAATGGTTTACTATAAAGGGTATACAACTGATCTCAAGTTCAGTGATTCCCTTTTTAGTTTGAATAAGATTACTGCAAAAGAAATAGCTATACAATGAGATTTTTTTTCTCAAAGACATACTTTACTAGTTTGCTATACCTATTCAGCAGAATTCCACTTATTGATTTCTTCCAATAAATGACCAAAAAAAGATTTTCCGTACAAGAACCAAATTTCATATTTAACATATTTAAAATGTAACACCCTGACCCAGTGTTTTGAAATATTCATTACAACTCATGAAGCACTCTAACCCATTCTGATATTGCCAAATAGGTCACTTTATTTCTATCCATGAATTTCTTCACCATCTCTCCAAACATCATGCTTATGCTTGAAAAACATGGATAGATCTTCAAGTGACCTTACCCGCCCATATTAACTTCAACTTTAAGCTAAGAAATCTATTTAGTTGAGTCAGCTGATGCAGAAACAACACATTTGTCTGTGTCAGGGTCTTAGCCGATATTTGGAAACAGGGTGTCCAAATAGAGGTTTCATAGACTTTTGCGTGTCCAAAGTGTGGTACAAAAAACATACTACTAATAAGATAGACCCTATACCTTTACAGATTTTGCTTTTTTAGGCCAGATACTGCTTTGTGTGTCTTATAAAAGTGACACTACAGCTTCTACATCTTCTATCTTCTAAGAAAAGTCATCTTCAGCAAATTCTGTCATAAAATTTTGGGTGTCCAAACTGTCAAAAAACAGTGTTCTGCGTGTCCAAATGACACGCTGGACGCATTACGGCTAAGCCCCTGGTCTGTGTTACTATTCATATTGAACATCACAAACACTGGTATCCACAGAAATACATCTGGATAGTGTTACTTTTTAAATATGAACATACATAAATCAACCACAAATACAGGTCTCCAAAGAATGTTTTTAGACTATGAATTTTGAAACAATAATTTGACCATATGGAAAACAAAATTACTTAACTTAAGTTATTTCAAGTTAATACTGGCATGTTTTTATAATTCTCATTTTATCTTCAAAAATAGGTACCCATCAAACCAACATTAAATTGATTTTAAATATATGAAGTTCTATCAAATTAAAATAATCTTTCCCCAGATTTCCTCCCATGAGTTGGCTTGACACAAGTCGACAAGATCATGTGATCCATATGGTAATCAATTATAAATACTTCCTATGTACTGCAGTTAATCATTCTAATCTCAATTTAGACGTATCTACACGTATCTGTTTTGAATAAAAAATAAAATGAAACCTTTTGCAAATGAGCTTCAATAACTTGAACGATCTTTTTCGCATACTGTGCATTATCCTCAGCAAGCATGGTCAACATGTTGATGAGAGGTTTACTGTTGAAGGTCAGATCTGACAACGACGACTTGTATTCTTCTACAGCTTCTTCCGCCATGGTTGTGGTTTCGTCGTGCGACTCTTGAAGTGTTTGTCTTTATGGTTTCCTTACGATGAACGCGAATAGTGGTGGGATCTTGGCAAAATCGGCGTCATTTTTGATGACTGCGTTGTTTCCCCGTTTCAACTTCGTCCAATATGGCGTTTCTCGAACGACGAGGAAGGGAAAACTTAGCAATCCTCGAATCTGATTGGTTGAAATCTCTCTGACAACCATGGGAGCCTCCAGTTGATGAACCAATCAACTGAACCAATCTAAGTCATTTTCACATATTTATCGTGGGGCTTTTCCACCTTTAAACCGCTTGAAATGTGTTTTTGATTACGAGTTCAGACTCGGACATGATTTTATTTCAGTGACTCATAAAGCAGGAAGAATACAAGGGTTCAGTTGACTAGCATGAATGAAATAAAGTGGTTCCACTCGTGAATATGATTACGCAGGTGCCCTTTCTCACAAGTGACGTCATTTCCGGGTTTCAATGAGGATGTTTTCATTTATGAGTACATGTCTCTGCTGTCCCTGTCAACGTGTTTTCTAATGATTGTAGATCCATTTATATCATTTGAGTCAGTTACAATACATAAGAACTTGCATCAAGATACAACTGTACCACATACTCGAAATCAACCATTTGAACAGGTGATTAAAGACCAGGGTAAGTGAATCATTTTGCCTTTACCCCAATGTAAAGTCAATCACTGAGGTTTAACTGTTTTCAATTTATTCAGGGTTAGGGGTTCTGCCATATCAAAACTGTAATTGTCAACTCATTTAATTGTAGTATTCTTTTCTAGAGTACTTAATCTCTTCCGTAATCTAGGGTTTTTAATTATTTTTATTTATTTTTTTTAGATTTTCAATCAAGATTAAATTCAACAAATATTTAGCTTTAATATTCTCTCTGATTAAAAACCTGTATATTTTGAAGAAATTAAATAAGACAACTCTCAGGCTCAGTGATGAATTGGGATGATCAAGGCATTTCATATCCAGAGGCTGTTTTCCAGAAAAAAAGAGTGCACATTTAGCTTTAGATTCAAACAGATTAAAAAGATATGTTAGAGAGGCAATTGTATTTTCAACTTACCATCTATGTGTGTGACTTCTCAGAATGGTAGTAGTGGTTTTAAGAAGAATCTATTATGCCAAACTGTTCAAATATACAAACAAATGTTTTCTTCATATGCTGATTTCTTTGTGATGAACCTATCAGATCAATATAGAAGTTCACTATACCCCCTCAATAACGATGATACTGTTTTCAAATGTGTTTATATCACACTATAATGCTTCAAAATTACAAGTGTGTGACATGACATGAGTAATATTTTACTAAATGACACATCCTTTAGGAATGGCATATCCTAAATGTGGATCCTATGAAAATAAAAAAAGCCAGCATAGATACTAGATAGTCTTATGTCACAGGCAGTGTCTTAGCCAGGATTTAGAAACTGGGTGCCTAAAATTGACAGTTGTAAAATCTTTGGGCGTCCACATTTTTAAGGGGGATCACAATATACTCATATTTCAACCATAAACATGTATAAATTTATCAAAATGATTAAGGCATGATTTCATTAACCAATGTTATGTGAATTATAAGGAGATGAGAAAATTCAATTATAAGCTTGAGATTGAGATTTTTAGAGATTCCACACAAAGAAAATTGGGTGTCCTGAGGGGTTCTTTTTAAGGGTTTGGGTGTCCAAAAAGGCACCCAGACGCCCTGCTGGCTAAGACCATGGTCACAGGTATCTTCACTAAGTTATAACCAGGTTCAAGTTAAAGGCTACATATCATTGACAAGACTCAGGAAAGTTTTAATATCATAAGATATTTTTTGCAAGATGATGCTAATTTCCTGGGGTTGTGGGCCTAAAGACAGAATTGTAAATTTCTGTTTTATATTATTTTGCTCACAAACTCCTGTCTTCAATTTGAGTTTTAAGAAGTTCATACTTTTTATCATCCGTATACTAAACCCTACTGTACATATTAATGTACCTTGAAGAGTATACAGAAATACTGTAGGTGTAAAATGTGGGTTTTTTGCTCTCTTGTACTTTTGCTTAGAATTTTGTATAGAAAAAAATGCAATGTGTACAACTTGCTGTTAGAATCCAAGATTTTATTTTGTACTCTGGCACAATGAAAAGAAAGAAAGTAACACATGATGTATATCATTCTCATGTATTTTAAAGGCATGCAGAGAGGATAAGAGTAATCTTGTGAATTAAGACCTACTTTAGCATATTAAGGGGCCTTAAGAAATATTCAAGGGCCTTGGAACAATTCAAATGCATTTTAAAGGGTTTGTACTTTTTGTGAAGATTCACTTTTGGCACCTACCATTTCTTTTTTTGATTTCATATAAAGGTTCCTTTATATGGCTTATTAAGAAATTAGTTTATAAAGAGGGTCCCCTGTGCTAACATAAACTGTGTTGACATAGAAAAAAACTTAGTTATGACTTTATCATTAGGGGTAGTATTAAGTCCTTGACAAGGAGGACATATAGTACTCTTTTAACCCATTACATTCTGGACACACACACACACACACACACATGTTACTGTCGTATCTCTGCTTCAATTCGGGATACGCATCCAAGCATAAAAATAAAAGTTATAACACTCACTGAATAAAAAGAAATTAAATCAAAGTTGATACCCACCTTTTGCAGGGTTCGATTTTCCCCAGGGCCTAAGGGCATATGCCTCTAGATTCTGCTATGGACCCCTAGGTTTTTTAGATTAGAGGCCTAAAATTGTATGTATAACAACCACAAATCCTTCTTATGACCACATATTATCAAAAGACCTTTTCGGGGCCCTAGCCTGAAATCTAAGTGTCAGACCCTGCTATTGTAACATTTAATTTCACTTAGTATCCTTATTTTGTAGGTTAGAACCCTGTATTATTATGTTCATTGTGAATGGGACAACTATTGACATTCATTCATATTCTCATTATAGGTGAAGAGGTCCTTTCCTTCAGTGAGAAAGGAAACAAGGGATGGAAGACTATAAATACTTATTCAAAGTTGTCTTAATTGGAAATGCTGGAGTTGGAAAAACTTGCTTAGTGAGAAGATTTACTCAGGTATGTAATATGTAATATATATCTAGTTGTGCATTTCAGATCTCCTTTTAGGTATACAAGGTCCCAAGTCCCTGAAATGTTCTTGTTTAGTTGTAGTACCAGAATTTAGAAACTGTCAATGGACTATAGATGCCACCAAATGATCCTCCCATCCTAGCCTGGTTCTCGGAATGAGTAAGGTATAACGCCCCGACCACTACATATACATTTAGTAGGTGTTAAGTAGGGTTGATGTCTCTCTCAAACTATAGATGGCAGCACAGTTTTCATGAGTTGCAGTTTAAGTGTTACAGACGACAGCTCAAGTGTGTCCCCCTTGAGGATTAATTCAGAACTAAACCTGGAGTGAACTCAACTCGGGGTAGCATAGATTTCTAGGCTGTCATATGTTTCTTGTTTTTATGTTGTTTTTCTGTTACCAAGCACCAAATAGTCTACGTAGCCATAGTGGTCAATTTAGTTTACACTTATCTCACCAGGGGAATAGAGGACTCAGTTCTAGAGATAGGGGGACCAGGTGGTGCCATCTATCTACCATACCTGGTACAACACCCCAATGCTTGGGTAGCACAGAAGGGAATGTCAACTTTTAAGGGACTATAGGAACCTAGTCTAAACTCAGGATAGATCAGTGAAAGATCCAGTTATCACAGACTTGTAGCAAGTCTACTCCCATCCTGTTAATTTCATACTCAAACAGAGCCCTTTCTCCACCTGGTGAGCTAAATGTAAACTGATTTGAACAGCCAGACCACCTTAACCACTTTGTGGTTTGTAATAGAAAACTGGAAGAGGGACAACAACATATGACATCCTAGAATCTAGGCTATGTTTGAGGTCGCCCTTTGGTTAGATATTCATCATCCAAAAGTAAGTGTATGCTGCACACCAAAAACAGAAATGCACATGATTCATATCACATCATGGTTGTATTTGTGTTAATTTTGTCTTTATTACTTCTGATTCTGCCCTATTTTATTTTATAAAATAAAATGGGTATTAGACTAACAATTCCCATTGTTTGTGAATCTTATTAAAATCTGTGTGACCTGAAGTTTTTTTTTTTTTCACTGTTAAAATGGTAAGAGATATCACTTTCGTCTGCTATTTTGACTTGTTTATTCAAAAAATATGATGAGTTTGCGTATTATTTTCTAATGATATATTCAGATAAAGATGAACACCTTGTAAGGTAATTCAGGATCAATATGCAAGAGATGGAATTATGAGTATTCTATTTCAATCAGTAGTTAGTACATTATAAGTGATCAATATTTGCAAGGCTAAACATTAACTTTTGTAGGAACTTTCCACGTAGCACAGGTAAACTTTAATTTTTACCTGCCCGACACAGTTTTGACCTGCCCTGCAAAAGGTCTGAGAGAATGAACATGCAAGTGACTAACTTTTCTATATGTACTATACTTGTACCAATTAACTGTTTTCCTGCTGTAGCTTGATTGGTACTGTTGAAATGATATTAGATTTCCCATGTGTTATAGTATCTCTGAAGTTACATGATGAAATTTTGCCTGCCATTTAAGGCAGGCACACTCTGATTTTACCTGCCCTTCAGCCATTTTGAAAACTTAGGGACAGCCCTTATTGTTTAGCCCTGATTTGATATTTGAAGCTATTCAGGGTCCAACATATGTACTAGCCCGCTTGCCCCGGCAAGTGAATTTTTGAAAAAATGGCTTTCGGGCAAGTACATTTCAGTTTCCACTTGCCCGAACGGTCAAGCTGATTTTCTGAGCAGTCCACATATCTTTGTATAGAAAATGCAGCAGAAATACCTAGAAATATATAAACAATGCAACAAAATCAGAAAGAATAGAGTTTTCAAATCATTAAATCCATAATAAATAATACATGTTATTCTAGAATATGTTATAACTTATTTTGGGCAAGCCACAAATTACGTCGGGCAAGTAGAAATCATTAACTACTTGCCCGGCAAGGAAAGTTAGTTCTGAAACTTATGTTGGTGCCTGCTATTGATACACTAAAAATTAGCACTCTTATTAGCACTCTTTCCAGAGTGTGCCCTTGTGTATGCCTTTTGTATTACCTAGCTAGGTTCCTGACCTGATTAAATACATGTTAACTCGGTATTCAAAATCTATGCATCCTTGAACATAGGAAAAACCCTCAATGTCAGTTTTATGTACTATAGATTTTTATCTGATCCCATTCCTACTCTCGCATACACATGTATCTGCAAATGTGCACTTGCCAAGTTCACGATTCCTGGCCAAGTTCCTTAACCCTTTTACATCTGGAGTATACAATACACATGATCTGACACTCAAGGAAACATCATGATAGCAGACCAACAATTTGAGAAATATTCTATATTTTAATATGTCGGACCATGTGTGCACTCCAGATGTCAATGGGCTAACCCTTCCAATGTTGAGACTACTTTCGTCCAAAACACAAGAATGTAAAGATTTTTTTAAAAACCATCTAAACCCTGTCATGTTGTTATTTATTGGATAGCTCTCACTAAAGTCTCTCAGATGAGTACCCATCTGCCAGGGTTTCAGTCATTTTTGAGCTTTTTGCATTATTTTGTATTGGCCAAATTAGCCAATAGCAGCCTAAGGGTTAAGCTCTGACATGGTTTGTATGCCAATCAGTATCGCATAGCAGTTCTTCTGGGTATAGGCACTCATAGCGACTACAGACCCAGAGCCCAATCAATAATATCAGAACTCCATCCTTCGGCTCTCCCATGTCGCTCAGACAAAGTGGCCAATTATTATGCTTCATATCTGAGGTCTGTGTGTATAAGCTTATGATTGACTGAGCTCTAGGCTAAGAGCATGGTGTACACAGCAAATTGCAATCTGAAGCAATTTCTTATATCTAAAATAATTTTCCCATGAAGATTTTTTATTAAGAAGCAGTCCTATAACCTCATTTATACATATATAAACAGAGGTTTACACATTTATACAATTATGGTGGACCAAAATTTCATAAGATCATCAAACATGAACAACTTCTGGCACTTGATTTTGGCCAATAATCCCCATTATAATTTGGCATCAGACATTTGTGGGAAAAATAACAAGGTTGACTCACCAAGGTTAAGCTTAAGTACATCAGGCTGTTCAAAAATCCCTAAAATAACCCTTAAAGTGTTTTGTTCAGAAGCCCTGAATACTGGCTTACAGTACAGGTGAACTTGGATATGATGGACTCAATGGGACCAGGAAAATTGGTCTGTCATATGTAAAAACCGTAGTATACATATGACGAATACTTGATCTGCATCAGACTGGGACCAAGCATGTCATCCGTTATATGCAAAAATCTGTCATACAGACGGTACAGTGGTCCGTCATACCCAAGTCACCTGTACTATTCAATGCTGTATAAGGTGAAGGATATACACAAGGCCAGGGCTATTGGCATATAGGTGTGCATTAAAATTATGTCCACAGGGTCCGACATAAGTACTTGCCCGCTTGCCCCGGCAAGTGAATTCTTTTTTAATGGCTTTCGGACAAGTACATTTTAGTTTTGACTTTTCACTTGCTCGAATGGGCTAGCTGATTTTTTGAGCAGTCCACACATTTCTATATAGGGAATGCGGCACAAATACCTCGCAATATGCAAACAATGCAACAAAATCAAAAAGAAAATGGTTTCAAATCATAAAATCCATAATAAATAATCCATCCTATTCTAGAATATGTTATAACTTATTTCGGTCAAGCCACAAATTATGTTGGGCCAGTAGAAATCATTAACTACTTGCCCGGCAAGGAAAGTTAGACCTGAAACTTACGTGGTGCCTGATCCAAAGTTGATTCAGCAAGACATTGATATATTAGCAACAGCATGTCCAAAGTACGACATAACCCCCACAGGGCTCGACATTGGTGCTTTCCCCGTTGCCCCGGCCAAGTAGAATTTGTAAATTATAGCTGAAGGCAAGTGAAAACTGAATTTTGCTTGCCCCACTGGGCAAGTACACTGTATATATTTTGAGTTTACTTTTAAGAATGTGTGCAAGTGTTGTGGTCTGGCATCCAAATTTATCCTAGAAAATATGCTTTCACATGCCATCACCATGTTCTACTTGGTTTTAAATGAAACATTATAAAACATACAATTTTTCAAAGGCAGCTGAAAGTTGGAGTAGTCATATATTTTCTACATCATTTGTACATTACCCACACATTCATAGAAATATCAAACACTTGTCTAACTGATCCAGTATTTCATTTTGGGGACTATTACTAAAAGTAGATTAAGGTAGTTGTTGAGGTCTAATATTTGAAACATTGAAATACATTGTTTTTTGGGTGGCATTATCGGTGCATTTCAGTTTCTAACATTACCTTTGCTGAGATTCTTTACATAATGGATCTCTTCATACTAAGTTTGTTTTGTACATATGGTAACTGCTAGGGCTGTGCTCATCAGCCATTTTTTTTCGATCCGATTAATTGACTTTTTTTTTCGATGTCGATGTTTTCGATTGGATTATGTCGCACGCGTTAGTGCTTGGAAAAGTGTGGTGGGGGCCGGACCAGCACCATGTAAAATACAAAGCGTGGCCCTCACCACACTTTTCCAAGCGTTACCGCGCGCGATAGTGTCTATCGCAGTGCAGTATCAATGGCGGTCGCCTTAGCGCCACGTTTCTTTTTGAGAAATAAAAGCACAAGGTAGGCTCTTGTGAATTTTTTGGGGGGACTAAACTGTTAGGTAGTGGTTCAAATGAGGTTGGGTTAGGGGGGAGTGTATCAAGTTCGTCGCTGGATGTCAGACGATGTTGAGTATCGATCGTGAGACTTTCTCGAGCGCTCGATGTCTTGCCAATCGAGCCCAGCCCTAGTAACTGCATGGACACCTTTGTAGCGAAACTGCCAAGTATCCAGTCATATGCCATTCTGAAATCCCTATCCAGTCATAAATGTTATTTCAAAATATCTGTTAGTCTAAGACTTAGATGACTAGGCAAACTATCATTTTGTATCTAATTTCTACTTACTGCACGTTTTACTGTGCTTAGTATGGCTCCATTGGGACTATACCAGAACCTAATCAAGTATTGTCTCCCGAGTGGAAGTAATCTGGTTTCAGGGTTACTGGTTCATATTGAATTACTCATGATGTGACCTTTTCCGGAGGGCTTCTCAGACTTAATGCTTTGTGCAACAAAGCAGTTAAACTTCTATGATTATTATTCTTTACATTAACTGGTTCATTTAATCATTAGGGAGTTGGTTTACAAATTTTTGAATGAAGCACTGAGCAGGGATCAGGCTTGGGCTGGAAACTGTGGAAGACCGCCAGGCTATAGGTACTCAAATTCTCATAGCCCGACTGAAAACCTTATAGCCTGACTAAATAATGAACAAAAAAGAGTTGTTGTTGTATTCTCCAATAAACTTTGTCTTGAATCTGTTTCATATCCTTGGTTCAGCTTTTGAAGGGTATATTGTACAGGATATTTAAGAGATATAATGGGGTATGTCTTGATGATATCAACATATATCATTGCCTCTGTAGCCAGCCGGGCTACAAAGGCAAATATTGTTATATCCCAACACAATTTTCTGTAGCCATTGGCTATGGGGCTAGTGTCTAGCTAGACCCCTGCTGAGACCCCTTTGTTGTTTATTTCTAGGGAGGGGAGACTCCTTAATTCATGTTGGGGTGGTTCCATTCCAATTGGAGCAAAATTTTCAATGTTCACAATCATCACCTCAATATCATCAGAAAAGATTAAGATATAGGTATCTAAATCACAATAGCAAGTATCTTTATTCTCTCTCCCTCTCTCTCTCTCTCCTCTCTCTCTCTCTTCTCTCATCTCTCTCTCTCTCTCTCTCTCTCATCTCTCTCTCTCTCTCTCTCTCTCTCTCTCCCTCCCTCCCTCCCTCCCTCCCTCCCTCCCTCCCTCCCTCCCCTCCTCCTCCCTCCCTCCCTCCCTCCCTCCCTCCCTCCCCTCCCCTCCTCCTCTCTCCCTCCCTCCCTCCTCCTCCTCTTCCTCTCTCTCTCTCTCTCTCTCTCTCTCTCTCTCTCTCTCTCTCTCTCTCTCTCTCTCTCTCTCTCTCATCTCTCTCTCTCTCTCTATCTCTCTCTCTCTCTCTCTCTCTCCTCTCTCTCTCTCTCTCTCTCTCTCTCTCTCTCTCCCTCTCTCTCTCCCTCCCTCCCTCCCTCCCTCCCTCCCTCCCTCCCTCCCTCCCTCCCTCCACCGGTAGTGCGTTTTCTTCCAACAAAAAATGATCTATGCCTCAAGTAATATATTTTGTTCATTAAAGTGTTTGATTCTTGTGTGTATTACAGGGATTGTTTCCACCAGGACAGGGAGCAACCATTGGTGTGGATTTCATGATAAAAACTGTTGAGATTGTGGAGAAAAAGTGAAGGTATGTCTACTATATTTACTGATTTCTTCAACCATATGTGAAATAATAGCTTCTAAATATGTAATCATTCTGTTTCATGAAAGCATGAATTTGAAATCTCAAAAAAGCCGTTAAATTGCAGTCAGTGATGATTTGCCAAATTTAAGCATCTGGAATGGAAATAGTGTGTTGTTTTTCAACTAGAATGTGCAATACACAAAAAACAAAAATGACAATAATTTCCCCTGCGTCTCCTGGCTGACCTTGAACTTCGAAATGAGGTCTGAATTGAAACTTGTCTCATTCCTTAGCATTCTTGAGTTGAAATGCATTAGTTGTTGATAATTTCCCATGAGATTAATGGTTATAACCCATTCATGCCCCTAGTTAGCATCCAAAATGTCCTAACTATGTTGATGATATCTCTTTAAGCAGAGCATTTTTTTTAAGTATTTGAAGGAGAACTTTAATCAAAACTCAACCACAACTCTCCTTCAAATAATCCTTTAATGTGACTATTTCAAAGTTATTTTGAAATGTTAAAAGCCAGGCAGCATTTGTTAAGGAGACCTCCAACTATAAAATTGGTTAACTTAAAAATGGACAAGTGTAGTGGGGCTCATAATTATGTCATTTGTGCAGGCCCCTATTGCAAACCTCCTACTTCATATTTAATGAGCATACTGATTGGCCGTGTTTAGGATCTACGAGTAGATCATGGTTGCTGTGGAGTTGTAAAGCTTTATTCAATTTACCCAATTTTACCACAATGAATCACCGTAATCTGCAAACAGCAGATCTCACTCACAGCCTCAGCATGACTCCTGGCCCATGTGTTGACGAGAACCACTCAAGGGGTGTGTTCTGCACATATGCGTGAGCAACTTCCTCTATAATGTAAACAAATGCAAGAGCCCTTATTCGTCTGTCTTATAGTGATGTCACACTGAGGCGAGATTAGGTGTGCCGAGGGCTTTAGAATGGGCCCTATACTAATTGGGCTGTGGGACCAATCCATGTTCTCTTCATCTATGATCATTATACATGTTTTGTATGAGAGAGTTGAGATATCATGATTATGGGCACTGAACGTCATGGATCCTTGAGATAGATGGTGTAATAGAATGCCCATGTTCACTGTTATTTTTGATTTCTTATTGAAACTTGATATCTAAATTGCATGTCATGTATAATGCATTTATAAGGCATGAAACTAGTGTAACTTAATTTGCTAAAGATATGTAAAGAAATTTTTTGTCATATTATTGATTAATCAATTTTTATAGCCAACTGATTTAATTATCTAAATGCCAATGTTATTAACTACTGCAAGAAAAGCTAGAACTGGCTGAAACACAACTAAGTTTTGCTATTATACAGATTTAAATTTTGAGATAAATTTTAACAAATAACATGCCATTTATCTGGTAGTTAGGAATTCACTTTAAGTCTTCATTAATGTTTATCACTTCCTGGGCCTGCCCTGACGGCTGAGCAGTCTAAAACGCTGCCACAGACTGATCAGAGTCTTTCATGAAAGCCTTGGTTTGAATCCTGGCAGAGGTATGAGAGAAAGTTACCATTGAATTGGGGTTAGGCGGTGGGTTTTGCCAGGTATTCTGGTTTTCTTGACTACTTACAACTGAGAATTTATGGTAGTTTTGATGTTTTATATTTCAGCTCCAGATTTGGGACACTGCAGGCAGGAGAGATTTCGCTCTATAACCAGAGCTACTACCGCTCGGCCAATGCCTTGATTCTGGTCTACGATATCAGCTGTCAACCTACGTTTGACTGTCTCCACAATGGCTGAGTGAGATAGAGATGTACGCCAGCACAAGGTCTTGACCTACCTAGTCGGTATGTACAATTACTAGGGCTCCTTGCGATACACTCTTATAGTCGCTGCAACCGCGGATTGCCGCGATGCGAATAGTATTCTAATATACGCATTTGTATATTCAGACAAATATAAACAAAAATGAAATGCCCTACCTGTTTGCAGCCTTGGAAATTGATGAAATCACTAAAAATCAGCAGCGCTTAGTTTTGAAGTGCCTCCCATCTTACATTGTGAGCGCACCAATTACTTAAACCGATGGGCGCACGATTACTTATACCGGTTGAAACCGTTGAGGGTGGGGGACCGTTCCTGTCCTTATAAGATAAAACGTTGCTCTGGTTTTCAGATCGTTCAAGCAGATCTTTCCACATAAGGGAGAATCAGTCTAATCTTGCGAGATTTCATCATGAATACTTTTGTATTCGTATTCGTGACCCTATATTCGTGAATACATTCGTATTCGCCACCTACTGTATTTGTGAGAGCTCTAACAATTACTGTATAAGGCTTTAATTTGGAGTGCTAAAAATTTCACTTCACAGCCCTGCTGAAGGGTATTTCTCCTACTTTAAATTTGCACATCCAAGCACTCGAACTAAACCTATTCCGCAGCACAATAATGTTTAAAATCGTTTGCCTTCAAATTATGGCAATGTGGCTGTAAAACTCGAACCAAATCAATTAATAGTTAGAAATATTTTGTACAATGTGCAATAGTAATGCAACATCTTAATATTGTATTTTATCAATGTATCAAATTATTGTATCATTGTATCCAGTCATATTTTGTATCATTCCATCAGGATATCCCAATGCCTGGTGTAGGTTACATGTAAAACAGCTTGCCTGTAAAGATAGCTAGTTCTGAGTTGACAAACGCCATACTAGATTATTTCTAAAGAAAGTACCACTCGAAAATGGCCAGATTTCGCCAGAATAAAAATTCATAGAGAGTGCTTATCTATCAGGGGTCCAGCTATAATGATATTTGCTATGATGATATTTACTATAGGCTATAATGATATTTGCCTTTGTTGCCCAGCTGGCTAAAAGTGACTTTTTAAGACCATTCTCTGGGTGTCTTTTTGGACACCCAAACCCTTAAAAAGCACCCCTCAGGACACCCAAACATTTTTGTGAAAAATGTCTTAAAATGTCAATCTCAAGCATATAATTGAATTTTTTCATCTCCATATAATTCCCATGACAATGTAAAAGGATATTATGCCTTATTTTGATAAATTCATACATGTTAATGGTTGAAATCTGAGTATATTGTGGTCCCCCTTAAAAATTTTGGATGCCCATAAATTTTACAATTGCCAATTTTGGGCACCCAGTTTCTAAATCCAGGCTAAGACCCTGTTCCAACTTATAGATTCTTTATCTTACAGGGAACAAATTAGCGATCAACCCGAAGTCCTGCAGTCTCCCAGAATTCCTAACCAAAGCCTGACCCCTGTCTATGCTATATTCCATCATATAAACTGTTTATCTTACAGGGAACAAAAGCGATCGGGCCACTCATCGAGAGATCCCTACCCACATAGGCGAGGACTTCGCACGCCGCCATGACATGATATTCCTAGAAACCTCGGCCAAGGAGGCAGAGAATGTAGAGAGACTCTTTATGGAAATTGCTAAGGAATTAACACAGCAGGCCATGTCAAATGACCTCCGACCTCGTTACAACACTTCCAGTAGTACCGACCTCAGCAAAGGGGGAAGCACGCCGATTACTAATTTCTCATGTTGTAAGTTGTTGTAATTGCATACACGTAAATTACCGTAAATTTTCGGAAATTAAGACCACCCTAGGAATTATGGCCACTATAATTATTTTGCAAAATAACTATTGGGAAATACACCGATTACTAATTTCTCATGTTGTAAGTTATTGTAATCGCATGCACGTACTTATACCGTAAATTCTCGGAAATTTACACCACCCTAGGAATCTGGGCCACTATAATTATTTTGCAAAATAACTATTGGGAAATATGCAGATTACTTATACACATAGTTACCGTAAATTCTCGAAAATCTAGACCATCCTAGAAATTTTGGCCACTATAATTATTTAGCTAATGGATTATTGGGAAATATGGACCCCCTTTGATTTATATATTTATTATTTAAACATGGGCCATCCTCAACCCAAAGAAATTGTAATCGTAAGTGTCCCAAATTACTGAGAATTTACGGTAGCTCAACAAGTTGGTCAGATATGAAGACTCTTGAGACTTTTCTCCCTCCTTCTTCTCCTATTGTGTGCCAGGATTTGGAACTTCATTTGTCGTCACTTTTTCTGCCATTTTTACCCTTCTAATGCTAAGGCTATTTTCGTCCAAAACACAAGAACGCAAAAAGTTTTGAAAACCATTTAAACCCTGTCGTGTTGGTATCCATTGGATAGTTCTCAACGAGTACTGTCAGATGAGTACCAATATGCCAGGGCTTCAGTCATTTTTCAGGTTTTTGCATCATTTTGTATAGGCCAAATTAGCAACCAGCAGCATAAGGGTTAATTAAGGCTGAATCATGACTTTTAAGCCGGTCCTTAATGATAAAGAGTATCAAGGGAAAACCACACCCTAACACAAAGTCACTGTCAACTGGAACTTCCATCTGAATTCAATCTGTGCCACAAAATTAACTTTAATTTATTTCGTTAATTGAAAAAAGGAGGGTGGAGTGTGTCTCGTTTGAGTTCCACTATTATATAACGAGTGGGATCTCTTTGGGATGTATCTGCAGTAGCGAGATCAACTATTTGGATTTCAATTGTATCAAGTAAGATAGAAGTCTAAATGTTACTTTGAAATCTAAATGTTTATCTAGATACCCTAGGATTCCAGATTCATAAAATCCATAGGTTTCCAGATTTGTAGAATCCCTAGGATTCTAGATTCATAGAATCCCTAGGATTCCAGATTCATAGAGATTCCTAGGATTCAAGATCCATAGAATCCCTAGGATTCCAGGATCCATAGAATCCCTAGGATTCCAGATCCATAGAATCCTAGGATTCCAGATTCATAGAATTCCTAGGATTCCAGATCCATAGAATCCCTAGGATTCCAGATCCATAGAATCCCTGAGGATTCCAGATTCTTAGAATCCCTAGGGATTCCAGATTCTTAGAAATTCCTAGGATTCCAGATCCCATACTAGGATTCAGATTCATAGAATTCCTAGGATTCCAAATCCATAGAATTCCTAGGATTCCAGATCCATAGAATCCCTAGGATTCCAGATTCATAGAATTCCTAGGATTCCAGATCCATAGAATCCCTAGGATTCCAGATTCATAGAATTCCTAGGATTCCAAATCCATAGAATTCCTAGGATTCCAGATCCATAGAATCCCTAGGATTCCAGATCCACAGAACACCAGCACAATGCTGATGATTCGATACTCATTCAAGATGAGGACAATTAGTTGTTTAAAAGTTCAGAGAATCAGAACTGCTGAATGTGCTGTACAGGCAGAACATGACACTGCAATTGTGCTCTCCTAGAGCACATATTGATGCATAGATTCAATGTATATAATCATATATTAATAGGTGTCATTTATGAATAGGAAATACACTTATGGCACTGGCGTACTGTCCAAGTACCCTCATAAGAATCTCATATATCTATATATCAGTCATTTCTGGTTATGAGATAGCCCACATGTACCATTTTATGTCATTTAATGTATTTTATGTGGTGTTATGATGTGTATTGCATAGGTGCCAAGAGCAAAAAGGAACCTTTTTTGGTTCTAACAGCCAAGTATTTATTCCTAATAGTATGAATTACACAATTTTATAAATTCTAAAACACAATCATACAGATTACACAAATTCATAGTTATGATTCAAATGATAAAGTTATGATGATTTTTCTTTAATCTTATCTATCAGAAATTCAAAAGTAGAGTTTATTGAAGGAAAAATGTCCAGGATAACTTTTCTTGAAGAAAGATTACTCTAAGATTTTTAAACACATTAACAACCTGATATGCAGTATTTGTTTTCAAGCTCATTTACCTTCTATATTAAACTTCCCTCAACTTGTTAAAGACTGAATGTATATACAGTTGTATATACCTTACCGCAGAGATTAGATGGAGCTGTGAGCTATGAGAAATAGCAGTTTAAAAGGCAGAAAACTGATGATGTGAGACAAAGTAGATATTGTTTTAACCCTTCAAATGCTGAGGCTACTTTCAGTCCAAAGCTCGAGGATGCAAAGATTTTTGGAGACCATCTAAACCCTGTCATGTCTGTTGTCATTAGATAGCTCTCGATGAGTGCTCTCAGATGAGTACCCATTTTGGCCAAATTAATCACTAGCAGCATAAGGGTTAAGAAAAGAATGACTAGGTGATCTTTGATCAACATATTCCAATCATATTGCCTTTAATATGAGTTTGGGGCAAGTGGATAAAAGGTCACTCTTATTTTGGGGCGAAATATTGATAGTTATTTAACCCCTTTTCCTTCATTGCTGAATTCAATATTTTGTTGGAGGTTTGCAGTGCTAGGAGAAGAGGAATAAACTAAATTCTTATTCTACTCTCTCTATATATACACTATACATGTACATATAATCCGATATATCTGTAAGATGACTAGTATAGTATGTCTCCGTCTTCTAATTGTCTTATTCTCTATATAGGCCAATCTCTAGTTCTTAACAGGACCTTTATGTCCATAAATTATGTATCAGACAATGTTAGTCTTCTTTTTTGAAGCAATCTACACATTTAAAGGCTTCAATTACGAAAGGCCAATACAGGTGAACTTGGATATGACGGACCACTGTACGACGGATCTTTGCATATGACAGACGATATGCTTGGTCCCAGTCCGATGCATATCAAGTATTAGTCATATGTATACAACGGATTTTGCATATGACGGACCAATTTTCCTGGTCCCATTGAGTCTGTCATATCCAAGTTCACCTGTATTATGAAAGGATATGAGAAATTCTGAAGCATGGAATGTTAGACCTATTTCATTTAAAAAGGGAAGAAGAATGATGGGCTACGGTGACCTTTAGATTCTTTCCTTCCTGAATATTTATTATTTTGGAAGCGTATTTTATGTACAGTGCTTTCTTTTGAGGAAGGCTTATATCAGATACACCAACAGCCATTCAGAATGATCGTAAGAGGTTTTCTTGGGGGGGTCGGAGGGGGGTAGTTAAGAGTGAGTTCTTTGTTCTAGCCGTAAATTTTGAAAGAAAACAAATATTTACAGGCATGAAACTTCTCAAGTGTATGAAGCAGTAATTTTAATCATCAAAAGTGAGTAGATTTTTCATACAAGGTACATTTGCTCTATTTGTATGATCTTCATTTCCTAGCAAAGTTTTAGTAAAGGCGATCTCAGTTATAGGGAAGTGATATCCATCTATTATGGTGCTCTTCCTTGTTTATTTATTTGGGATAAAAACTAGGTTATTCATTATTTATATACTCAATGCTTTATTTTTATCTATGAACATATTACATGACATATTATTTATAACTTTGGTCACAATTTGTGATATTGCAGCTAAACATGCTTCTATACAGCTTGGTTGTGTTTTTTATCGTTATTTCTGCTTTTATCTTAGTTTTATCATGTTGCAGTTGGATTTTAAATGTTATTTGTGTGGTTTTATACACTATTTTCCATAGAATGTTATGAAATTATGCCGCATTGCCATGACTTCTCGCTAAAGCACTCATTTCTTTTTATCATGATTTTTGATATGATCATACTAATTTAAACTTTGATGCTTAAATCTGACCTGATATAGCACAGGCAGACCTCACATGAGAGGAAAGATCCAAAGGATCCTTTGGGATATTAGATATCCCAAACTGTGATCACTTAGGCCCAGCCACATGTATATGGGTAGCCTGTCTTCTTAGAACTGCTAAAACAGAGGATGCCTAGCAAATGAGCTGTAGGATCGAGATTGTGTTAAGAGTTGGAGTTTGACAACATAGTTATGTACTTCCATCATGATTCAATTTGTGAGAGTACATTACTGTTACTTACCATTTGCATATTGTCTTCCAAACTGATATCTATACATTCATACAGCTAGATGGCATAAAACAAATATGATATCTAGCTAATGAAATATTCCTAGACTTTCATAAGAAGTGCACAACCTTCTTCTTTTCAAGTATATTTCAATGATCATTTGTTCAAAGGCATTGTTGAAGGGTCAGACTTCTCTTTGGACAGGGGGGTTGAGCTTCTTTCAAATGTCTGGCTTTTGGGTATTCATGCAGTTCTTGATACAATGTACTGTTTAATAATGCTGGTTTTCTTGGACATTTGACCATAGTGAAAAAGGTGGACTTGCGAGCCAATAGATGCTGTTAGAGGTAAGAGTTATTGTTATTTTGTTGGTACAAATGGGTCATATGACACAAGGGTATCACCTGTTAAACAGATATATCTTATGTATGTATAAAGAGGGTTTACTTGGAGCTTAAATCCATCATATTTTAAAATACTGATGGATTTCACAAATTTGGTCATCCAAAAGGGAATTCTTGTTGCATTATATTTTAGTGTGTCTTAAGAATTCTCTATGTGACTTGACCTAGCAATTGTGGATTTTATTTATAAAAATGTATTTTGTATTGGTTTGGTTTTTGTTGGCTCGCACCACCATTGAGGAAATATTGTCCTTAACCTATTAATGCTCGAGCGGCCAAAAGCAGCCTGACAATTTTGGTGAAACCTTTCAAGCAAAAGCAAATATGGGAAAAGGAGAAATGTTGATCAGAGCACTACCATTAACTCTCCTTCAAATTGTTTATAAAACCATTCAGAATTCCGAAGTTATTGTCATAAGTATTTTTGATGCAGACAATTTCTTGAGGAGCTCCTAAGCATTAATGGGTTAATATTGACCAGTCAGTACTCAAAACAGTATTATTGTTTGGAATGATTTGAGAAACAATTATGTTGTGCCATTGGCACAGAAAGTCGGGTATCATGTTAAGAATGTTAGAAAAAGTTGTCAAAGATTTGAATACTAAGTCAGTCCATACCTATTTGTACCATATACTCCCTTGTTGTAGCTCCAATGTTGCTTATATTTTGCTCTAATCACCATCAGAATGAAGCATGAATCTCTTCAAAAATATTTTTAACCCATTAATGCTAAGAGTTCCGCAAGATATTGTCTTCTGGATCTAAAATACTTCTGACAATAACTTTGAAATTGAGAAAGGTATTCATTGATGTAGGTATTCATTGGATAGCTCTCACTTATTACTCTCAGATGAGTCTACTTTCATCCAAAGCACAAAGATGCAAGATTTCAGAAAACCATCGAAACCCTGTCATGTTGGTATTCATTGGATAGCTATCACTGAGTACCCATATGCCAGGGTTTCAGTCATTTTTTAGGTTTTTTGCATCATTTTGTATTGGCCAAATTAGCCACCAGCAGCATGAGGGTGAAAATGTTGAGTGAAAGTTTATAAGTCACAGATTGAGTTTGAATTTGTACATACTCGCCTCGATATTCTGTTAGTTTGATGGTGATTGGTTTAAAGTTGGCATGGCTTGAGAATGGCCTGCTGGGAATGTGCTCAATAACTGCACAAACTTCCTATGTTATTATGTTATTATTCTGGTTAGAAGAAAATCATGCTTTGTATGGCCTTAGATAAATAAAATCAAGTGGATATGAAACCAGCCAGTCAACCTGAACATGCTAGCCTCAACGAAGTCGTGCTCTGCTCATGCTGGCGGTCAGGTTTCTGTGTAATGTAAATGATACGAGAGCCCTGATCAGAGACCCTTAGCATGTCCAGCCCTTCACTATAGCGCATATAGTAATTGGCCTCTCGCTACATATCCATTCTTTTCTTCATCTAAGGTATGGCCCAGGTGTTTTTGGTTGGACTAACTTATTATAAGAATGTGATATACTTATTTCACTCTATTAGGCTGAAGTGATATGTTGTTGTTATATCTATAACATACATAAAGAGTACTGCTTGGTTTGTACACAGGTTTATATTTGCTAGTCTGATTGTGGTGCTCTTTTTATAGAGGTAGTTTTTGAATGAACATTTTATTGCTGTGATGATTTTTTTTTGCCAAGGAACACAATTGCTGTATATTTTGGCACTTGTTTTATTGTATATATACATGTGCATTATGTTTGCTAAAAATGAGTTGTAATTTATAATGTTATTATTATTATCTTGGATAAGCTTATAGTAAAAACAAATGAAGTGTCTTCATTTAAGAAGCATAAATGGCCAACTTTTAAGTATGAGAAATAGTCATTAAAAATTTCTTTATAAAATCAATAATAAAGTGAATTGTGCTATAAGTGAAGTTATCCTAAAATGATTAACAAGAACTATTAGTATTTATTGATTCATATTTGATGATGAATACACTTGAATAAGAACATCAGAATGCTATTAAAATGTGAGCGATTGGGAATGTTATTTGTAATGTATATTTTGTTTCAGTTTCCAAACTTGAGTCAGGATACTTGGAACTGACACAGGATTTTATTGCTCAAGGTGGTTTGTGTATTCTTGACTGTGATGGCCCATCCTAGGCCCAAACTGAGACATTGTTACAGTTTGTTTCTTGCACCTGAACTGATAACAGTTTGATAAAAGTTGTCAAGGCAATTTAACCTTCCAATGCTGGGGCTACTTTCATCCAAAGCACAAGGATGCAAAGATTTTTGAAAACCATCTAATCACTGTCATGTTGGTATTCATTGGATAGCTCTCATTGAGTACTCTTAAATGAGTACCCACATGCCAGGGTTTCGGTCATTTTTCAGGTTCTTTGCATCATTTTGTATTGGCCAAATTAGCCACCAGCAGCACAAGGGTTAAGCAGAGGTACCCGCATCATAATGGGTGGATTAACCATGGAATTAAAGAGATGTGACACAAATCTAGGTTCAATGAAGAAGTTTATATGGATAGTGCTTGTTCAACCAATGATAAGCAAGCACGAGTTGCTGAATCTCAATAACTTCATCCTTTCCTGGTAATCTTCAACATTATCTGAAAAAAATCACATTTATTGTTGACTTCATCTGATTGTTGTAAACATTAATAGCCATAGTTTCACATCCTTGGAACCTGGCCTTTACTCACAGAGTATTAAGTAGGGGCCCAGCATACCTTCACAAAATTGGAATTGAATTTTATTTCTTTAAGGCCATTAATAGAAATATCCTATGTATGTTCTTAAAGGCAATTTTGCCACCTGATGACCAAAAGAGTTTTCAATCAAAACTGATATACTGTTATGAATTATGCCTTTGATCCTCAATTACAGCACACCATGAATGACTAGAGTTTGAACATTCTTAAGTCTTGTGACTATCATGCCAAAAAACGCATGGAATTTGTAAAGGAACCTCTAGCTTTTATATATATGACTGATGATAAGACATTACAGGCCTACTAACTTTCGATGTTAAGAGCTAGATTATTTAAAGTCACTTATCAAAGCCTTCATAATTCATTAGGTTATATAATTTCTAACAAATTAATGGATTGAGCACAATAACAATTTGACCATTTAAAAGTTAATTATATTTTTATTAATTTGATTTAGTTTTGTTGATTATTAATTCATAAAATGTAATAAAAGATATTTATATTTCATGTTATTTGAAAAAGAGGAAACTCCTTTAAAGATACTATACTTTAGGATATTAAGATTCATATTTACCTTAGAGATTTTTACAGATTACTGCACAGATTTCTGGGTATATACAAAAGTTTGGAACCAGGTGTTTCTTTATGCAAAATGGATTGGTTATAGCAAAAAAGCAGTGGACAAATGAATGAAATGATTGTTGGTTTTATGTTCTAGGGGGAGTTAAGTTTGGATAACTTTTTGTGAAAAGCTTAACTCAGAGGTCTTATTTGCATCTCCTTCCCAGTGTTTATCATTTCTGCTATGCTATGATATAAAGCATACAGTTGAGTACAAGTATGTGGGACTTGATCTCTGGCATGCTATATAACAAGTGACCTAAAAGAATTTGATGTTCATAGATTAAAAACTTTGATCTATATCATGTGAATGGCATTTTTGGAGGAAACAAGTGAATGAGAGCTTTGTGTTAGCATTAAAGCTCCTAGTTTCTAACCCAACTCTTTCCTTTTACTTAATTGTGCCAAAAAAGAGGTGGGTGAATTTAATTGCACTTATCGGCATCTATCAATATAACCAATGCTTCCACTGATGTTATTTATATCAAAATAACATATGTATCTGTTTAATTTATTATGTAAAATATGAATGGTAATTAAGTTATTTGTAGAATTTTGTAAATATTGGAATGTGTTATTTCTTATTGGAAGTGATTTTTTACGTTTTTGTAATGGATTGTATATTTAGCTATGTACTTTACAACACAAAGAAATTTATTGTGATAGTGTATTACTGCACGTTTTGTGTACCATATCTTGCAAATTTGGTTGTCTTTTACATACAAGGGATGTCATTAGGGACTGACCCCTGCACAGATATATTCCTCACTAAATGTATCTGAGACTACATACTGGAAAGTGACTGACTCTTATAACCTCTGTCAGTGAATATTAAGTGATTGCTAATTGCAGTATTCTACCTTCATTAATTTTTGATAACCAAATGATTGTTTATTCTTTACTTGGAATCTCACTTTGTGTTATTTGATATATAAATGACCTAACTGAAATCTGTCTAAAAAATAAAAACTGTTTCTTTTTCTACTGCTGCACGAAACTATATCTTTGTTGATTTTTTTTCTTTTACATGTTATTCTTTGACTCAACGGTAGTCCTCTAATGTTTAGTCATTTACCTAAGGGTATTACATTTGATAATGTAAGATTAATGAAAATACCATGATGTGTTGTTTGTCGTGTAAATTGTGATCACAGAAATTGTACCTACAATTTTAACCCTGCATCTCTGTCTTTGATTATATCCTTAGTTTACTAGTCCAGCAAGGAGTTTTGCTTAACCCTTACTTTTTCTGAGTCTCCAGATGGTCCGATTTTTTCCAATATTTAAAGAATAAAGAAATGAATGGCAACTTATTCTGAAGTGTTGCCTTCATGTCAGTTACATATTCTTAACCCATTAATGCTCACAGCGGCCAAAAGCAGCCTGACATTTTTGATAAAATCTTGGAGGCAAAAGCACAGTTCAGGAAATATTTGATGGTTAAATGTCAATCGGTACATTACCTGCAACTCTCCTTCAAAGCTCTCACTAAGTACTGTTAGATAAGTACCAATGTGCCAGGGTTTCAGTCATTTTCGGGTATTTTGCATCATTTTGTATTGGCCAAATTAGTCACCAGCATCGTAAGGGATATTACCACAAGAATTATAGATCAAGATGACAATTTAAAGAGGAACTCTTAATCCTCATGCTGCTGGTTGCTATTTTTACAATAGAAAATGATGCAAAAAAAAAGCTGAAAAATGACTGAAACCCTGGCATGTGGGTACTCATCTGAGAGTACTCAATGAGAGCAATCTAATGAATACCAACATGACAGGGTTTAGATGATTTTCAATAATCTTTGTATCCTTGTACTTCGGACGAAAGTAGCCTCAGCATTCTAAGGGTTAAGTAGCCTCAGCAATCAGCATTAGAAAGGTTAAGTACTAATAGGTTATGTGTGAGCTGCTGACAAGCACACCAGACCATCAAGATGCTCTGGGAAGTCAGGGGTTTACTGTTTCCTGCTTGGGAATTCCTTAGACACTTGCCATCTGGACTCACTACTACTTTTGACAATACAAAAAGAATGAAACATTTCTTCTAATATTTTCAGAAGGAAGTTATCTGTAGATCTCACCAAAATACCCATGCATTTAGTATCTGCCACAGGCATGAAAGCATTGACTGCCTCATATATTTTGGATAATCTGATGGTCTGTTAATTTCGGAAAAATATTGTAAACACATCAAAAAAGCTTTCAAAGGTCAGTGTTTCTCAGATAATTAAAAAATTAGCTTTTAGTGAAGAATTTCTAGCGTTTCCAAGATGTTGGCATCTGTGTCAGGTGATTTGAATTCTCAGAGATTAGAGGGGTTAAGTAATACTTCTAGTTCTACATGGCTGTATCTGATACCATGTCGGTACGTATGTAAATCTAGTCAACCTAACAGGATTTCAATGTGAATGTAGGATGATAAAATTTTAGGTGTGTATGTATTAAAATATGTTGGTAAATTATGACTTCTTTAATATTAATAGCTTCCCAAAACCACAAGCTTGTATGTGATACTTCCAATATGTTTTGTTGATTGATTTGTATTTATTGTAATAAAGCCTGATGTGACTAGTAGAAAGGTTTTTGTTTTTGATGCTTATCTCATGACTCTCTTACATATTTCCTTTCAAGATTTTGCTTACTGTAAATTCTCGGAAATTTAGACCCCCCTAGGAATATGGGCCGCTATGATTATTTTGCAAATAAGTATTGGGAATATGGTCCATCCTCCATCTGTCATTGGTAAATGATGTTTCACAAAAATGGGCCACCCTCAACCCATAATAATTGTTATTACAGGTGAACTTGGATATGACGGACCACTGTACGACAGATTTTTGCATATGACGGACCATATGCTTGGTCCCAGTCCGATGCATATCAGGTATTTGTCATATGTATACGACGGATTTTGCATATGACGGACCAATTTTCCTGGTCCCATTGAGTCCGTCATATCCAAGTTCACCTGTATTAAAAAGTGTCCCAAATTACTGAGAATTTACGGTACTACATAATGGTCTTTAGCTTGATTAAAAGTACATTGAGGCAGCGTGACTGTGGCCCAGCTTGAACACTGGTACACATTTATTTTCCAACTCAGCACAAATCCTATAAATTTGTACTTCATAACCCATGGTAGGCAGGTATAATAATTCCTATGATAGGGGGTGCCATTTTGACATTGCTCAAAAAAAGCCAAAGCTATAAAAGAACAGTAAATAAAACTCATAAGATTTATAATAAGAGTAGCCATGTATATCTATAACAAAACTTTTAACCATTTGGGTTCCTAAAAGATAAGGAATTTGTCTGGTGCTTCAGGGCATCTGGTCATATTAGCAGGTAGATAAGTTAAATGAAAAATAAATAGAACCTCCTATATCAACATGACATATGCATTTTTTCTGATCAAATTAGCTGTCCAAATTCCGTACAATACCTAGGAGTAAAGGGAGAACAACTCATCTTTTTATTATTTGTAAGATATATGTGTCTGTTGCTTTCTTTTAACCCTTCCAATGCTAAGGCTAATTTTGTCAAAAGTGAAAGGATGCAAAGCTTTTGGGAAATCATCTAAGCCATGTCATGGTGGTATTCATTGGATAGCTCTCATTGAGTACCCATATGACAGGGTTTCATTCATATTTCAGACATTGTGCATCATTTTGAATTAAGCCACAAGCAGCATAAGGGTTGACTGTTTTTGACCCTGCGTGTAAAATGTGCATATCTACTTATAAATGAGAGTAGTAGTTTTATATTACAATGCCCTTTATCCTGTTGTGGGGAATGCCAGTTCGCTACAGGATCCTGATTGTAGTCTCTCTCTACTCAACACACAAACAGCACACTACACACGGATACAGTCAACACTACAGGCATGAGGTCTCCTTCTACAAAAGTAAGTACTACAGAAGCTAGTTCCATTGCGGACAAGTACAGAAACTGTGAATAGGGACACTGAAAATAGGGAAAATAAGGGGTTTTAACCCTTATGCTGCTGTTGGCTAATTTGACCAATACTAAATGATGCATAAAAAGCTGTAAAATACTAGTAACTGGAACCCTGGCATATGGGTACTCATCTGAGAGTACTCAGCGAGAGCTATCCCATGAATATCAACATGACAGGGTTTAGATGGTTTTAAAAAATCTTTGGTCCTTGTGCATTGGACAAAAGCTGCCTCAACATTGGTACGGATAAGCCTGCTTTTTCTTCCTCATCTCTTTCATACTCCAAATACCCTACACATGTTAGTTACCTAATTCACACTAAGAGTCCCCCATGAAAAGTGTTGCCCGTATGCTACCATGCTTTGAATATAACTTGGGCAGCATGTTTTCCCACATTACAAGGATGAAGGATAATTGTGCAGTAGGCAATCTATAGGATTCAAAATAGTGTAAAAAAAATCCTTAAACCTGTAAAACTGATTTAATGAAAATTTCCTTTTTTATAGTGAAAAATGAACTTCTTAGTTTCCAAATCTCTCTCTCTCTCTCTCTCTCTCTCTCTCTCTCTCTCCCTCCCTCCCTCCCTCCCTCCCTCCCTCCCTCCCTCCCTCCCTCTCTCTCTCTCTCTCTCTCTCTCTCTCTCTCTCTCTCTCTCTCTCTCTCTCTCTCTCTCTCTCTCTCTCTCTCTCTCTCTCTCTCTCTCTCTCTCTCTCCTGACTTCTACCCTAAATGAAAAATATTTCAGTGACAGTTCGACATTCTCCTTTTGGATATAAATCTTTTTTCTAAAATTCTGGAATGGTGCTGCATTTGTATGATACTCTCCCAACTAGAACTACCTGGCACATTTGGTTATGGAACGGTTGTTGGGGATCCTATGGCAGCAGGAAATCAAGTTTCACATATATGTGTGTCCTGGTGAACCAGGAAATCCTCCTTCATATCTCTGATTTACATGCAAGGCCCATTCATACTCCAAGTGCTCACGTCTTAGATGAAGAGAACATGGATTGGTCACCACAGACCAACTACCATAGGACACATTGTAAAGGCCTAGACACATCTTCTCTTGCCTCAGTATGACATCACTAGGAGACTAACTCATGAGAGCTCTCGTATTTGTTTACATCATAGAGTAGGTTGCTCATGCACATGCACTCTTGAGTGGTTCTCGTCAACACCTGGGTTAAGAGTCGTGCCGAGGCTGTTCAGCAAGACCTACTGGTTGCATATCCGGTGATCGACATTTGTGCTTACCGGTACGTGGTACAGAGACTTGGAGAAATATCTTGAATGTACACAATGTCTAACACCAATGGAAATACCTTGAAAACAAAGAAATATTAGAAGAAATATTTAATTGAAATTTGTTGTTTCTGTAAGGTCCAACAATCCGACTTCATTTATCTTTTTTAAATTACTGATAAATGAGTTCTGTTTTAAGTTGTCTGGCCACATGCGCACTCCAGATGTAAGTATGAAAGTAAGTAATATCTTATTTTACAGCATTTTTGATACAAAAAATATTTGGAATTATTCAAAATTTATATCAGATCGCTCCATAACCACAATAGACATAGTTGCTAGAGTGAAACATCAGAAATGTGAATGTCTTTGCACCAGAGCACAAGTGTTCACATTAGGAGTTGTCACATAAGATGTTCACATCTTACAGGTATTTCCTCAATGTGTACAGTACAAATGGGACTTGGATAATGTGTATACAAAAGATGTTTGCATCTCCAAGGTTCACAATCAGAGATTTCCCTGTATTCACTGTGTAAGTGCTGACCCATACCTGTCAAAAAATCATTATTCAAATATTTTGTTTTGAAATAATTTATTAATTCAGGGATTTTGGCACCTGAGCCCTCTGCAAATGAATGGGACACTAGGGTTCCTCAGAAGTTCCCTAAAACCTTGAAAATACACTTAAGTATGCCTTATAACTTTTGAGTACTACCAACTACAAATGGCTTAGTTTAATAATAATAATAATAATAATAATAATAATAATAATAATAATCTTTATTTAAAGAGGGTAACTCAGTCCAATGGTAAGGAGGCCCTCTGGCATGTTTACAAATAGCCTGAGGGCCCCAGGTTTACAAAGTTCATGTGGTACATTGCTTTTAGGTGTCGAGACTTGAAGGAAGGTAGAGATGGTGCACATCTAATTGCTTCAGAAGCTATCCCAAACATTGGGCCCTGAGTATTTGCATGACCCATGACAAAAGAAAGATATTATGTTTGCAGTAGCTGTCATGGTTAAGCGAGGTGACTTAATAGACCTTTAAGATGGTCCTATTTGTATGATGGATACAGAAATCAACTACTTGGGTTGTGTTTTTGAACAAAAGCTTTACAATTGTCCCACATCACCTATATATTAACACATATTATAAATAAGCACTATATATAAACACCAATTAACAAAGCATTTTTCAATCATCTAAATATGTCCTGCTGCAAAAAACTCCAAATTAAGTAGGAAATTCTATCATAATAAAACAAGAAGTTTTGAAAATAGAAGTAACAGCAACATTGACAAATGGAGAAAAAAACATTGTCTAGGGGTCATGGGCGATTTGAAACAGGATACAATTATTTTTCCAATAGCACATTTATTAATTAGAACATGGTACAATCTGCACAAACAACCTAATACTTATTATAGGAAACCGATGTAACCCTATACAAAGTGCAGAGTGCAGAGTCCAGAGCCCAAAACCTGCTTTGACCACTGCCAACCAAGTCTTTCTTAAGACTTAACAAGACGTAAGAAGCAGATATATACTGCATCACTGGACTGCCAGTTTGCAAAATAAAATATCTCTCAGAGATTAATAAATAGGCTCCTACTTCGATATATATATATACTAGTAGTACGGACCACTGGGACCAGTTTTATGCAACATTAGCATAATAAATTCATCTAAAACTCACTTATAGGATGGTCCTTACTACACCTTAGTCAAGAGTCAAATCTATCTTAAGATGTATCCATGGAAGACTACTAGCTAACATATAAACTATACCTAGTTAGCTCATATATTATATATGTAAGAATATACACTCTAAATGCAGAATATAATGTAGACAAGAACATGTACTCAATGATTATAGAATATGTAAGGATTTACATAAATACTCATAATATATTTCAGTTTACCTACAGGAGAGAGGACCAAATAGTTTAGGAAGCTCATGTACAAGCGTTTAAGATAAACACATGAATGATATATTTTGGTATTTCTGTGCTTTTGTATAAAGGTATTCAAGAAGGATGAAAATGTATTAATCAACTTCTATCAAGCAGGGACAAGTTATTCGAGCTGTACATCTTCATTTTCAAACCACTGATCTTTATACATTAGAACATCATATTTAATACAATATTAGGCTGTATTATAAACCGTACATTTCAGATCAAAACTTGGTGAACTGTTTATGATTAAACACCTGAGCACCTTCACTAAACCTTCTGAGTAGTAGAAACATTTGTCAAAAAAAATGTCTGATAAATAACCGAATTTCCCTGAATGTAAAATTGTTTAAATATTTCCTGTCATTTTGCCAAAGGAAATTTCAAATTGATGTTATAGTAAGTAAAAGCATCCCATATCCATGTGACATGGAATAGAAATAACCATTTTTTCCTGACCAGGATTAAATAATAGGCTGGGTTAGTAAAACTTCTGAGATACAAAGAAAAGTTTCCCTTTAGTTACTTTCATAACTTGAAAGATGACAGACAAAAAAATGTGTCTTTTATAAATATCCATTCATTCGTTATCATCACGCCTTGTGCTCTGACTACAATCATGCACTAAAGTCGATACTTTGCTAGATACCCCTTCCGTAAACTCTCAGAAATTTAGACCACCCTAAGAATTTGGGCCATCATATTAACTGTGAAAAATGATTCAAGGAAAATCTGGGCCATCCTTGATCTATCAGTGGTTGTCATTAAGGGAAATATGTGCCACTATTACTCTGCTTAGTCTGTATTTTTAGAAAAACATGGGCCAGCCTCAACCCATAAAAATCGCCATTGTTGAACGCTGTCCCAAATTACTGAGAATTTACAGTATCTCTAGATTGATTGAATGTTTTTTCTCATCAGGTCATCTAGGCGTAGATCATTTAGATACATCTCTCTCTAGAAAAACTGATAGAAAATCAAATATCTTTAACCCACTCATGCCTAAAGCACCCAAAACATTGTAGTATCTTAGAGGGTAATTTTCAGATAATTTAATGGAAAAATGAAGATTGGAACCTAAAGTAACAACCCACTTACAAATATTTTGTGAATAGCCGATTGATTTAAGTTACAAAAGGGTCATAGGTCCAGGTAACACTTATCAAGATCTCAAGGTCTGATTAGGCTACAATACAATCCTTTCAAGATATACTGTAATACAGGTTTATGTTTGTATTGTTCAATTATGGGTGTGACCTTAATCGTTGTTTTTTATCTTATCCTATGTTAAGTTGATTGCAATAAGTATGCTAATAAGACAAGCTGGAACAAAGCTGTCACCTTCTTAAGGATCCTGACCTATCCATGTCTGAAGACCCCCTTGACAACTATCACCTGGATATGAGGCATTCAAAAATAGCTTTAATTATGCATTAATTCATACATTTAAAGAGGGTCCTGATCAAAATTTCTCTCTCAGATATTTTATGGAAAAAGCTCTGGTAAAGAGACATCATCTAGATAGGGCATTTAGGGGCACTTCAGGCATCAAAGGGTTAATATTATTGTCCAATGGTCAGGCAATTGCTATGAGCACTCTTCATACGTTATTAAATGTAACATTTCATTTATTGCATTGTAATTGAAGCAGAGTAAGGTCACATGTACATATCTCTTCATTTACCTATATCCTAATATATTTTTGTACATTTATACAAATGTAATGTATCAGTAGCAAAATGTTCTTTTTGTTAAACCTTCGAAAGCTCACTGATGCATAAAACACCAGATGTATAGCATTTCTTTAAATCAAGATTAATCTAAAAAGCTTGCATTCCAAATATTAGCATTTTCAATTGATTAAGGTAGATCTTTTGTGATAGATAAAAATAACCATCATTACTATATCATGCACCTGGACGTGCTTCCTAAGAATTAAACCTAAAATACCACATGGTGATAAACTTACCATGTGTTTAAGTTATTCCATTTGGAGATGGAATAAAACCTGGCTTAGTGTTAACAATGGACAGCATCAGTATACATGAGTATCTTCAACCTATAACAATAACAAGGACAGTAATACATACTTGTAGAGTAAAATCTTACGTCTCTGGCTGGTAATTTGTATGGAGGGAAATTTATATTCATACTTTAAGTGCTGGAAAAATTAAGAAAATGATTTTTGCATTAAAAGATATTTTACACAACACGTGCAGTTTTTCAATATTCTTCTATGATACCAGTTCACCTGTCATACTTAAATGACAACAAAGTTTTTGTGACAATACCCATCTTTTTAATCTACCTTGCACATTAACTGAAGCACTCAACTAATACACTCAACACCATCTTAAAATCTGACAATGGCCCTTTAAAGAATCACAAAGCTTTAATATGTGAATATATTCTTAAAATATTTGATGATCATTTTTGAATGAGTCTCAAATTTAGTAATAAGAAACTTTAATGTAATACATACCCTATACCTGTATCAAATGCCACTTGAGAACCTAACTACTGTCATAATTAAGAAGCGTATCAACTGGTTTTGAAATGAAAAAAAAACTAAATAGTTTCATCAAAGTCAACTTATAAATAGGAATGCATACGAAGACATTTATAATCAGAAAACAGAAATCACATAAAGGTTTTTCCAATATTGATATCAAATTATCAATGGTTATCGAGAAATTGTACCAATTTCCTGAATGATAAAATTCAGAATATGTACTAAAGCAAGCATACCAGTGAGTTTTTCTTTTAAAATGAAATATCTACATCTAATTGCATTAGACTGCAGCAATATTCAGCAGTGTCAGAAGAAAAAACTGGAATATCCATTGATAACAATTTTTTTCCATTTTAGGCAAAAAGTCTTGGAGTTGTAACAGAAACTCATGCACTACGGGTGAAAGTAGAACTCATCAAGGTAAGTGATCTAGAATATACTCTTGTGGGCAATGTGCCCAATCCAGGGACTTAGCGAGGACCCATCCAGCCTGTCTTTTGGATAGGAAGTTTCCTGAAAACCTTCTTTTTGGACAGGCAAAAATTTCTATGGAGATTTTCAATTTTTACTTTTTGGGGGTAATAACCAAGTAATTTTCCTGACAAACCATCTTCTAGGACATAGCTGAAGTGTAAAATGCCCTTTTTGACACAATAGGCTATTAAATGTAGTTAGTATAAGGATATAAAGTTGATAAGTAGCTACATCTGGCCAGGCAGAAATTTTGGAATTAATGTTTTGGACAGGCATTTTTGAAATCCTGGCTAAGACCCTGCATGTGCAGCACATTTCAGTAAGTAAGCTGGTGTTAACATGCAGCTCTGCTGTTTCTTTCAAGAATATTTAATTGTGCAGGATCACAAACCTGAAAAAGAATGGACTTTCACCCATTCCATTTAGCAAAACAACAATAATAGTAGGAAAAGTATTACGCTCAGGCAAAACAACTCTCCTGCCAGCTTAGCAAAGTAATCCTATTTGAAAACCATGTTGAACTGTTAACCGCTCTTGTAACTGCAATATTCTTGAGATTCAAGTAATTCTCAATCAAAATAGACCCAGAACCAAGAACATACATACTGATTTTAAGAATAATTTACTGTGAATAAGAATAATACCATTGTTGAATCCAAAAATTAATACGATAATAGGGTTTTTTATATGGTAACAATGGAAACAACCAGCTTATATGTTTGTATTAACCAAAGTTATATATCAACAAGAACATGAGTCTTGATCATCTTGCCTTTTTTGGCCAACTGCAATAACACCTTTATCCCCAGTGCCTGGCTGGGCAACACTTGGCATCATGGGTTTACAATTCTTTAGTTTATGTGCTAGTGTCATAAAAATAGCATCTACATGGTCCACTTCACAGTCATCTTTTGCAGAAGTCTCAAACAGTGGCATGTTGTGACTGTCAGCAAATTTCTGTGCCATGTTTGTGCTGATTGCCACCTTCTCCTTCATGTCACACTTATTGCCAACGAGGATGCGGGGGACTGTGGTGTTCAAGCTATGTTGATTGCACTCCTCAATCCACTGAGGCATGTTTTCAAATGATGCAACTTTGGTAACATCATAGACAAATACTACTGCGTGTACATTGCGGTAGTAATGCTGCACCATACTCTTGCGGAATCTTTCCTGCCCTGCTGTGTCCCAAAGCTGAAGCTGAAAAACAATAAAACAAGTATTTTAATTGAAAATATTCAAGGAAATCAAAAATGTAAATATGTATCATTTTTAACTTGAAATAAATGTGCTACCGTAACCCTGTTTGATTCATTCATGCATGTAGCGCACAAAAGCGTCATAAGTTATTTATTTTTATATCTATGTGACCAGAGCATTTATTAGAAAATATTTGAAGAATAATTGTTCCTCGGATCACAATATAGAATAAAATCTACTTAAAATTAGGGCTGCACACCCGGTTGCAGACCGTAACCGATCATTAGGCTGCCTAATGATAATGATAACCGTCCCAAAATAAACCGGTTTGAAAAACCGATAACACTCCTAAGTTCCAACAGCGTTCAACTGCCCATTAACCACCACCCTCTTGGGAGATTACAAGCAGATAAGCACGTTGCCGACGATGGCGCTGCCCGATGCCGGGATGCAGTTGTTAGCGCTAATTGCATAGTTATCAGCAGGTCGCAAAACAATTTAAATAAACTGAGTCAAGTCACTTTATTTGTCTATTCAAGTATTTATACAACCTCTTGTGTTTGTGAGAGATCGTTACTACTGTGATATTAGAACATGCGAATTGTGTTCATACTATCAGGCGTCATGATACGTTTGCAAAGCAAAGTAACAGAGGCAACACAGAGGTATTTCTCAATTCTCAAGCCTAACCCAGTCGTCTGGAACAGAGGCAGAAGGTAAGATTATTTACTATATCACTAACCTGGGATGCCACCAGGGGGGTCCATAGATTTTGTCATACATAACATGGGTTTTAAGGTAAAATTTATGCATGTTTATTACCCCTGCCCTGATACAGGTGGCGGGAAAGGGGGATGAATTAAACAAGTGATGGGATCTCATTCTTACGAACGAGATTACCGTCACACACACCGGAGTTCTGCCCAATTTTTTTTTAAAGAGTAAAAAACTTAGTGATTTTTGACCCAGATGTTTACCCCTGTTAAAACGAATAACATACTATTACTTCTTTCTGAACATGAGTCAAAATGCATAATTCGTTCAAATTTAATATTCTATGGCTAAATAAAACCCATAATGATCAAATGTACGATTCTTGAACAAAATGTGCGTGTTTTCCTCTCCTTTTTGTCACAGAAGTTCGTCCCACGCGGTATCGTTAAAAAACCGTTAAGAAACCGTATCGTTTCAAAGTTATCAGTATCATATCAAATCGTTAGTTCTTAACGGTGTGCAGCCCTACTTAAAATCTACTAAATCTATGAGTTATTGAAAATTAACATTCAGATGTAATTAAGGCACAGAAGACACTTCTTACAAAGATATCAAGGTATGAATGGGTGGAGTGTCAAGTATATCAAATTGTTCCCTGTTTACATCAAATTAACAGTAGAACTAGAACAGTAAAATAGTGTATAGATCTATAGCCAGATAGCCAGTTGGCAATACAGGTGTATGACTATGTTACTAGGGAGTAGCATACCTTGATTATATCCTGATCTACTTCAACTTGTCTTTCTCTAAAATCAACACCTATCGTAGCCTCAGTCTTATCAGGAAACTTGCCGCCACAGAAACGGAATGTCAAACAAGTTTTACCGACATTTGAGTCACCAATAACAATAATTTTAAAGGTCGTCACTTTCTTCTCAATGGAAGTCATGATGGAAGAAGAGGAAGCCTCAAGTTCCTCGGAGGTTTCCATGATTAATGTTGCTAAGAATACACGCTAGACGCGCGACATGTATCATTCATGAGTGTAAGTACTTGTTGCAAAGGCTAGCCAGTGGAAATAAAAAGTGCGCAGCCTTATCCCAGCAAAAAAAAATCGTAGTTGATTTACACGTTCGCCATTGCCATGACAGCTCGCTTTTCTGACCGGCATTATTTCCGGTTCATTTTGTTGCAATTCATTTCCTTAATCTTCAACCTAAACTGTTATAAATCGCATTAAAGAGGATAATATAGAAGTTATGTATATGTCATAGTGTATGTATTTGAACTTAAGGCGATGAAATAGAAGAAAAGCAAGGATTATATTTGTGTGCATAACTCGGCTGATGAATCGTTCTATTCATCATAAAATCATTCAGATCTCACTAACGCGAGACTTCTTTTAGAGGTAAATTCATCAAGTAAATAATTACAAATTGATATTCCATAAGACAATTTTTTGGTCATTATTGCAGTTTCTAAGAATGCATGTATAAAACAGTGGTTGGTTAGTATCAGCATTATAACATGTAATATCGATGTTGTGTGAAACAACGAGACTTGGCTCGCTGTCCGCCATCTTGCACTTTTTACCACGAGGTTTTCCGTGGAATTTCTTAACTTTAAGTCGATTTAAATCGACTTACCTCAACGAGGGGAGGTGCCAGGATGCCCACAAACAATCCACTACCACCTAAAGAAAATACACTTTTCAAACGAATATTGGTAAGTGCTAGTTTTGAGCTTATCAATTGCACTAATTGTTGGGTCTGGAAAGAGTGCCGGTTGAAATCCACTGATTCATTGGCTTCCCCCAGAACATAGCTGTCGCTATGGGCTTGTAATCGATGTGCTTTTCTAAGTGCTATCGTATGTTAAGAATTGCAATTGAACACCCCTTTCTGCTAATTACTGAGGCCACAGTGTTAACGAAGATTAATGCAAAGCAATACTTAAAATGCTGTGACAAGCAGGCGGAATGCAATCACTGAATCAGCATTGTCAAACAAAAATAACACTGTCACTGAACTTTGGTAAGTGAAATCTGGAAAATTCCTTCAGTATCACAATTAACTTGGAAGTTTTCTTGGTTTACGTTTCGAAGTATTGCTCAATATTTGACCTATGGCAATGTATTGTAGTTTTATTGATAACTAAAGGTGCTGGTACTGTGAAAGTTAAAATTAATATGTTAATCCAACCAGAAACAGTCCTGAAAGGCTGAATATGTTCATGATATTGGGGCAGTGCCCTGTAGGTTTCAGGCCATGATTAGGGTATCATTTCAACTCTTCATTAAGTCATCTCATCATGCTAACTGATCGTCAAGGCTAGTTGTAACCGACAGCATTGTCCATACCCTGATATTTTATACTTTTTGCTATTGACTACATATTATTGTATTTCAACAATGACACACCTCGATCCTATACCTGGCAATGTTTAAAAATTCTTTCCCTAATAGTGACGTCATTCCTAACACAATTGCATAAAAATAATGTAAGCATTTACTTGGATATATATGGATGGGTGCTGCTAGTCCGCTACTACAGTTTTTTAAGTTCCTTTATCTGATCTCTAAAAAATGTTTGTACATATTTAATTGCCGGTAAAAGTCTTTAAGACGACGGGGAGCCTTGATGGATTAATCTATCGCTGGCTTATCGTAAGATCTTTTGAAGAGCATGTGATTGATCTAATAAGGGATACTGTTTTTATTTGCGAAAAAAACAGCAGAATATATTTGGAAGATCTCCCTTTAAAAAAAAGATCAGCATTGCAAATGCCAAAAAATACTTCTAACAAGGAACACAGGGGTTCAGTGTGCGACATAACAACTTGCCCCGTTGCAAGTGAATTTGGCAAAAATAGCAATCGGGCAAGCAGAACAAGACCCTAACTTGCCCCGCTCAGCAAGTACTTTTTTTGGCAGAGTCCTCACAATGTAACTCATCTTTGTTTAAGAGAGTGGAGGGGCAAATGGAAATGCTGGCGGGTCAAAAAAACTTGAGGGGCTGCTTACCCCGCTAGGTAACAGTACAAGGCCAACCAATGTAGTCAGGCAGGGCAAGTTGGGCCCAAGATCAGATAGTCCCGCAAGGTGTTCAGGTTGCCTGGCCAAGTTGATACCATGTTTAACCTTGACATAAAAACAATAGAATTTTCTTAATTCGTTAAACTAAAGGGTTTGATGTTATTTCTGTATATTTTTCTTGCTCATTTAATTTCCGCCTTTACCCTTTATGACTTTTCAAGGTTGCTGTCAATTCTATTGTTATTCAAAAGATCCTGGTATGAATTCAATGAATGTACCTCTCAATTTTCCATTCTAATGTTAGATAGTCTTGCGGGGCAGGTTGAGGGCTTGTTCAGCTTGCCCGTAATGCCGTTTTTCCATGATTAGATAATCATGACCCCATAGTATGGGGCCATCTGTTATGTCGAGCCCTGCATGGATTTTGAGGACAAAGCCTAGAACAACTGCTTGCAAAACATTGCCTTAAATTATAGGTGGCTCTATTATTTCTGATTTGATTATAGATATTAGATGTTTTTGTTGACAGAGCAGGGACATGATTGATTTATCAAAACTTTTTTCTCTAAACTTGCAGGTGATTTCATCCATTGATGTTTCTAACTGGTGGTTAAATACTGTTCAATATTTCTATTTTAAAATTGCCATTTGCATGTTAAGTGCTAGACCAACAAACAAAAAATTCATTTCTTGAGGACACCTTTCTTTTTTATTGAACTCTCACTTGGTGACCAGTTATCCTTTTAACTGATCATTTACTTTGCCTGACATTTGCAAAAATTCTTCATTGATTTTATAAGCCAAAGTTTGTTATTAACAAAAATACCTGAAAGAAAGGCAGTAGTCAGGAATTTTGATATAAAGGAGCATTAACAATAGACAATCATAGAAGTGTGTTTGTTTTTTACCGAGAGATTCATATTGCAATTTTGTCTATTTATTTGTAAAATGTATGCTGTAATTTCTTATTTCCATAGCATTCACATGAATTAAAATTTCTTAATCATTTGCTTGAAAATGGAAGTAATTAAAAACATTCTTCACTTAAAATGTTCAATGTCCTTACAGCAAGGGTGTTTTAGTAAATTGGTTGTCCAAATTAAGCCCAGGTACGGTCTTAATGTCAATATGTTCATGAATGCTAAAACGATTAAATTTCTTTGGCTAGGAGCTTGTTTGAAGGTGATATCATCTGGGTGTAAAATTTCAGTTGACCTACCTACATAGAGTAATCACCTTTTATCATGCAAGAGGGCCAGTCCAGACCTTGCATGTTTGACTCGCCATGGGTCAGGGGTTAAGGTGAAGGTCACAAGGTTAGAGTTAATCTAAAGACTTGTAAGAATACACCTGTGAGAAGCAGAGCACCACACAAAATATCAGGAACCTGTTTTCCTGGAACCTGCTGGAGTGTGCCTTCTCCCCTATAGACATTTTATAGTCTTGTAGATATAATTATTCACAGTAAAAGGATTCATCTGTCGAGAAATTAAGCTATTTTCCAGGGAGCCTGATTGCATCTTCAAAGGCCACTTAAAGGTGCTATGTATAGAAACTAGTACATCTTTGGGCTCCCTGCAGTAATTTGTGGGAACCACAGGAGAATTCATAGGAGCCTTGGGCTCCACGCCCCCCCTAATTTCTAGCCCTGATATATATTACCAGCCTCATGATAAAATATGACAATCAATTATTGCATGATGGCTACTCTGTTGGTTTCTTGTTTTAGTATGATTTGATGCTTAATATTGTAACTCTTATTCATTGTAGTATCTTTCTTTGCATTATCTTTAGCTGTACTTAAGTCCTTTATCAGATTAAGTAGTATTTGATTATGGGCGAGACAGCACTTGGAAGTTGGAAGATATGCATTTTGTCATTGAGTAAATATTACTCTTTGTGGTATTGATAGTAGTTTGTCTGAATATAACCTGACCTACATTCCTAGAAATATGGAACGCAATCCCTTGAAAAGCAAGGCACCCAATATGTTAATGTTTGCCTGCTATGGACTATTATTCATAAGTCTTGGCTGAGGTCTTGTATGGGTAAAAGCTGTGGAAATGTGATGAGCAGGCGTTAGCTATCTTTACCTTTCTCAGGCTAATGCTGGTATGGCACTTAGCACTTCTCCTCCTAAATTATTGGCCCACTAAAATATTCAGGTGCTATCCTTGTGGGGACTTCAATTGCTTGCAGACCCGGCACACAGCATTGATACGAATATTAATCATTTCCTTTTGTTATATCTACTGGGCAGGGCTCGACATAGCAGATAGCCCCATAGTCATTCATGAGTATCTAATCACAGAAAAATGGCATACGGGGGCAAGCTGAACAAGCCCTCAACTTGCTCTGCTTGACTATCTAGCATTTGAGGTACCTGGCACATCTGAGAGCGACGATGATGATACAAACCTAATATAAAGAAATAGCCTTAAATAATAAAGTTTAAAAAATTAAGTAAATGTTTATCGTCTTTATGTCAAGGTTAAACAATGTAAATGATATCAAATTGGTGAGGCAACCTGAAAACCTGGCGGGACTATCTAATCCTGGGTCCAACTTGCCCCGCCTGACTACCTGGGTTTGAGAGGGGGGGGGGGGGGTAACGTTGAGCCCTGCTGGGCCATCCCACTGGCTATGATTTGATTTGAACCTTGATCTTTGTGGCTGTATTGACGCTGTAATCTTATATCTCACCATATTTTGTTTCTATACTTGTAAATTGTATTCATATCTGTGATGCATCATTTCTTCTATGAGAATGGATTTTTTGTTGGATGAATACACCATTTCTAATAGAAATATTTTATGCCTTTTCAGAAATGTTATGAGCAGAAACAGTACAAAAATGGGTTGAAGTTTGCAAAGCAAATTCTCTCCCACCCAAAGTTTGCAGACCATGGAGGTAAGTTTTGCTGCTGATTTCCTTCATATAACTGATGGGGAAAACTGAACTTTATGTAAGCCTAGTGGATTCCCTTGATATTTCTCTGGAAGCATGAAATCTCTTGTAAAGAGTTACACATGTCTATACCCGACTCTCTCTTTCAGAATGTAATTAAAGAAGTCATTTAAATAGATGGTGATGACTTGCACATAGTCTATCAATTACACATTTGCACAAATGTGTAGTTCCTCAGTTTCTACTTAATGGCATTTCCGATAGAGAATGAAAATTGACAAACTCACTCTTAGCAATAGAATTATCTCTAAAAATGAAAGAGAAAACTGTTCAAGCAATAGAATTATCTCTAAAAATGAAAGAGAAAACTGTTCAAGCAATAGAATTATCTCTAAAAATGAAAGAGAAAACTGTTCAAGCAATAGAATTATCTCTAAAAATGAAATGGAAAACTGTTGACTATTGTTTACACTGTCTCTCTCTCTCTTTCTTGCAGAGACTCTTTCCATGAAGGGCTTGACCCTGAATTGTCTGGGGCGTAAGGAAGAAGCATATGAACATGTGCGTAGAGGATTACGCAATGATCTCAGGAGCCATGTCTGTATCCTTTTATTATGGATAAACCATACAAATCAAACTTTGCTGGTACAACAAATTATTTTCACGCTGCACTTCATTTTAATTTTTAATGTAAAATTTATTTCTTTTTGTCGATACTTTTACCAGAGACTTCCAATCTCAATCTTTAGTCTAGGTCTCTGTTTTTAATCATGCTTGTTTAATGAAAAGGGCAAGTATCTTGTTCTACACCTGATATGTTTGTTGGGAATTCAGTAATTTTCAGTTGTTCAGGACATCGGAACAAGAGAGAAACCTGGAAGTCAAGAATAACAAGAAAATCTAATTGAAAAGATCTAAGACATCGACTTTCCCAGGGGCCCGGGGGCATATGCCCCTAGATTTTGCTGTGGGCCCCTAGATTTTTCAGTCTAGGGGCCCGAAAATATATGAAAAATAACCAAAACTCCTGTTTTTGACCACTAATTTTCATCTAAAGACCTGTTCGGGCCCCTAACCTGAAATCTAAGTGTCAGACCCTGTAAGATATGCTTAATTGTCTGGTTGCTTGTGGTCGCAATGAGCATTAATTGCTTGAGAATATTTGTGATAGGCTAGTGGGTGCTAGCATCCAATTATTAAATTAGTAACTATAGGCCTAAAACACCCTTATGAGTTAAGTATAGGACTTTAATTTGCAGTGCTTAAAATTTTGCTTTAATACAGTCCTGCTGGAGGGTTTTTGTGCTACTTTCAATTTGGGCATTCAAGAGCTCAAACAAAGCAGATACATAGCAGGATATCTACTTGAAAGCTGTTATTTTGGCACTTTCATAGGGAGCATGAAAATAGCAAAAATTAAATGCCTATAAAATACCAGGTAAATGCAGTATTGTCAAATTCCTGGTTGAATTTCCTTAATGCCTGTCCCAGGCTGGCATGTGTACGGACTGCTGCAGCGATCTGATCGCAAGTACGACGAGGCAATCAAGTGCTACAGGAACGCACTCAAGTGGGATAAGGATAACCTGCAGATCCTGCGGGATCTCTCACTCCTGCAGATCCAGATGAGAGATCTGGACGGTTACAGGGTAAGTACCCACACAAATATATTAGGAAGTCTTCAAAGATAATATCCTGCTTTCGGATAGTTTTCATTTTCGAGAAGTTTGAAATTCTTTGAAGAATGATATTTAGCTGATTAAATCGGGATGACATCTTAATTTCTGTGGCCACTCAAACTTAAATGTATGACTCACATGATTCATTTGAAGATTATTTCATCATAATCTTTTATGCCTAGTGGTCGTATTTGTACGTCTTCTCTGGATCTATGATACATTTAGAAAATATCTGAAATTTCTTTTTTCTAAGAAATATTCCCAAGTCTAACAGATATCACCATATCAGTGAGGACAGTTTTGCTTACAATAGTTCTTGTCTCTGAAGACCACTTTGAACAGTAGTTATGTGTTGGCAGGTTTGACTATTTTACAACTCATTCCTTATTCTTGCCCTTTTATTACAGGATACCAGGTACCAGCTGTTGTCTCTGCGGCCAGGCCAGCGCGCGTCATGGATCGGTTACGCCATGTCCTTCCACTTGCTCAAAGACTACGACATGGCTCTCAAGGTGCTGGAGGAGTTCAGGAAAACCCAGCCGGTAAGTCAATGCATTATTTCATTGTACACAGGCCACAGGGGTCCAGATAACCATCTGTCCCATAGGACTGTCATTGATATGACAAGTATCGATGAATCGAAATAATTTTTCCAATTAATCGTAAAAAATAATATGTCTATTGTTATATCTTTTAATCGAAACACATTACATTTTTTCAGCCTTTTACACCATTTGTTGCCATATTTAGCCAACATTAATAAGAATTTTGAAGAGAAACTTAAAGTGTAGAGAAAACCTTCATTGTCTTTGCATTGTGAGAATCTTAGGATCCCAGCCACAAAAATAGTGTGGAACATGTGAAAATATTCTATTAGTGCAGTTATTCAAAATCGAATTGAAATAATCGGAATCGAAAAAGAAAATGTCAATGATCGAATCGAAAAATAAAATGGATGTCATTGACAGCCCTACTGCCCCATAGCCTGAGGCTACAGAAAATTGTGGGGCTACGATAATATTTGCCTTTTTTGCCCTGCTGGTTGTAAGAATAGTGACATTTTGAGATCATGCTCAGGAATTCATCAAGAATATGATCGGTTGAAGAACACCATTTGACACATCAGTTTGTCCTCAAGTACAGTTCTAAAATAAAATACTACAGTGAAAAGATAGTACATCTGCAAAATATTGTGAAAGGACAACAATCGGACTGCAGGATTCAATAGAACTATGGCTATGCGATTTAAGATGGAGCTATGGCAATTTGTCAATGACCAAAAATGAATTTTTGTATTGTAGGTTAAACCATTTGACTATGAACACTGAGATTTATTGTAAATGTCTGTATTGTAGGTAAAACCATTTGACTATGAACACTGAGATTTATTGTAAATGTCTGTATTGTAGGTAAAACCATTTGACTATGAACACAGTGAGATGCTGTTGTACCAGAACATGGTGATTCGGGAGTCAGGAATGTACAAAGAGGCCTTACAACATCTAGAGACCTTTGAAGCACAGATCGTGGATAAACTCTCCGTGCAAGAAATAAGAGGTTTGTGACAGCGCATTAATTACACCAATCTGAACATTTTCAGGCAACCTTGATTAATTCAAGCTGTTTTTGCTGGACAGAAGTGTGGTTAACGTAAAGTAATTTTAAGCCCTTGTCTTATATATTTTGTTATTTGTTGGTTGCTGCTGCATTATTTGGAAAAGAAAATTGCCTGCATCATATGAGGAAAACCTATTATCACTCAATGATTCCTGATTGTGGTGTCTACGAATCTGATGATGCATTTTATGTTCTGGTATCCATGTATTTGCACATTTAGTTGGGGAGAAATGCCTGTGCGGATGGGGTTAGTGTTTGAAGAGGGAATGTACATATTTGTTCATTGATTGTGTTGTGCATAACACATTTTACTTAACTTACTACTTTTTGAGGCATTGGATAAATCAACTCTGGGACTTGATATACAGATACACTTGAAGCATAGATAGTGTATAAACTCTTGGGGCAAGAAATAAGAAGATTTTCGGGCAACCTTGCTTAATTTACTGTTTTTGCTGGACAGTAGGACAATGGCAATTTTGGCAAGTTGCCATTGTCTTACTATGTGGCAAAAGTAAAGGGTCATATCACAGTATCCGTTTTGGGTCTGGACAGGACATTTTGAAGAGAAAAACTTATTTTATCCAAAATATGGCAGAATTTCAAAAATGGTTTAGAACCTGTGTGAATCTTTAGTTAGAAACACATCTTTTACAAAAAAGTTTGTTTGAAAATATTTTAGTTTGACTGAAATAATAGCAAATTTAAAAAGGGTCTGGACAGGACATCATTCAGACATGGTTTTCTGGTACCAACACATAAGTAAAAATTCCTTCTTGTCTGAAACTTTCTTCTTATAAACACATAGTGCCGTTATTTAGAGAAGGTTTTAAAGTCAACTTCAATACGTTGAAAAAAATAAAATTCCTAGGCACTCATAGAATTTTGCCACATTTTGTAACACTCTTTAGGGGTCTGGACAGGACATGAGGTCTGGATCTGGACAGGACATATTTGTCTGGAGCAGATAGTTATCTAATAAAAGAGGAAGAGAACCTTTTTTCCTAATAAAATTACTCTATTCAACATTCAACTTAGGTTAGTAGAACATATAGATAAAAAATCTGCTATTACTGGAATAATCAAGTACCAAGAATATGTTTTATTAGGCGATCATTTAAGTTGAGAAATATGCTTAGTCAGTTCCTTACCTGAAGTTTTTTCACCTTTGCCTTCATAACAGTGCCTTCTAATTAACATATTTGAGATAGATTAATATAATTTCAATGGAATACACATACACATCTATATTTCATTGCCATTGGTAATGGACTTCAGAAGGACTCAACATCTGAATCAAAATTAAACAGAGTAGCTGGTCATGAGAGCTGAATATAATCATACGGTAGTTTAAAGTGCATGTACTAACTCACTACCATATCATTCAGCCCTCATGATCTGCTTTATGAGTGTTTCACATCAATTCACAGTACAATATATTTAATGATTTGTAAGTTATATTCTGGTTAATCCTGCTGGTAGGAAATAATGATTTAAAACTCCCTTATGGGAATTGAGTCAAGATAGGATACTGAGATACACGCAACTTCCTAAGAGGAAGTCAGTCAGGACAGGAAATACACTTCAGTCTAGACACTAGTAGACAGGATTAAAAACTACTGTCAAATGGAAATATGTGACTTATCAAGGGGTCTTTAACGCTCACCTTTACAGGTGTTATGGTGGGGATAGGTCAGAGAGTATGTACACATGACTAATCATATGTAGTTTTACATATTGATTCAAGTCCATAGCCTAAACCATCGTCATGAAACACCAGCTTTGTCTAAATATTTATGACAAGGGCTTAGTAATTTAAGCCCTTGTCATAAATATTTCGTTGTTTGCAGGATGCTGCTGCATCATTTGTCAGATATCTAGGTTGATAAAAAAGATATAGTATGCATCAAATGAGGAAAACCTATTATCACTCAATGATTCCTGATTGTGGTGTCTACGAATCTGATGATGCACTTTATGTTCTTGTATTTGTGTATTTGGACATTTAGTTGGGGGGATGGGGATCCCTGTGCTAAAGGGGGTGTTGTGCTAAAGGGGGTGTTGTGCTAAAGGGGGTGTTGTGCGAAAGGGGGTGTTGTGCTAAAGGGGGTGTTGTGCGAAAGGGGGTGTTGTGCGAAAGGGGGTGTTGTGCGAAAGGGGGTGTTGTGCTAAAGGGGGTGTTGTGCGAAAGGGGGTGTTGTGCTAAAGGGGGCGTTGTGCGAAAGGGGGTGTTGTGCGAAAAGGGGGTGTTGTGCTAAAGGGGGTGTTGTGCTAAAGGGGGTGTTGTGCGAAAGGGGGTGGTGTGCGAAAGGGGGTGTTGTGTGAAAAGGGGAGAGGAAAATGTACTTATTTGTTTACTGTTTGTGTCATGTATTGGACATCTTAGTAAACTTACCCCTCTTTGGGGTATTATTTAACTCAGCCCTGGGACTTTATCAACAAATTGTACAACTGGTGAATCTTGAATCAAGTAACCAAGTTGCTCCCTATTGAAGAATTAGACTAATAGGGAAAATTGGTTAATTGCCAATGCCTAAGGCCTAAGTGATGTTGAATGCCCTTGAGATCTACCAGTCCTAGCTTAACCCTTATGCTGCTGCTGGCTAATTTGGCCAATACAATATGATGCAAAAACCCTAAAAAAAATGACTGAAACCCTTGCTAATGGGTACTCATAGGATAGTACTCAGTGAGAGCTATCCAATGAATACCAACATGACAGGGTTTAGATGGTTTTCAAAAAACTTGCATCCTTAAGCTTTAGACAAAAGTAGCCTCAGCATTGGAAGGGTTAATTGCCACAGACCAGACCACAAAGTCTAAAAAGTTTGATAATGATAAATCAGTCATGTAAGCATTGTAGTTCTGATTAGGGGTCCATACCGTTAAAATTATACGGTATGGTACGGTTCCGGTATTTTTTATATGGTTCCGGTATGCTAACAGTATCGATACTGGTTACTTTCTTTACTTTGTCGATGTTTTCGAAATTCTGTCGCGCGCGTTAGTGCTTGGAAAAGTGTTGTGGGGCTGGACTAGCACCATGTAAAATACATAGCGTGGCCCTCTCCACACTTTTCCAAGTACTACTGCGCGCGTTAGTATCTATCGTAGTGCAGTTAAAATGGCACTGGATGACGCAATCGCGATATATTTTCCCGCCGATCCCGCGTCTCTGCACTCTTTTCCGCCTTGCCTGCTATATCAGCAGCGAGGCATTTTATTCATAGTGCGTGCAGTTTAATAAATGCTGACTCCAGAAGTGTGCAAAGTATACATTTATTTAAATGCCAAAAAATATCAACTTTGTTTATGGTACTCACCAAATCATACTTATCAGGATTTGATGTTACGCCTCCTTATGTCAGTATCTGGGCATTTCATTTACTCTACCCTGGGCTTCTTATTATGGTTTTTGGAAATGATGAGGTTTGCCTTCAATTTTCTAAAAGATGGTTGTACATATTCAACTGCCCAAGGTCAAATGATTATCCATGAGGTTTTGATGCAGAGGGCTAGTTATGGCTGAAATCCACTAGCCCCATCCAAATATCTCTACAGGTCTGTCCTACTTAAATCTAATAGACCTACACCAGATTTTAAATTGTTCAATATTCATCAATAATGACCAAGTGTGTCTTGTTTAAATAATAAATGTGCATTAATTAAAAGGTTGCATTTAACGACGTTAAGTATATACAGAAACATTGAAAGTTACTTGTTTATATCACATGCATCAAATGAGGAAAATCTATTATCACTCAATGATTCCTGATTGTGGTGTCTACGAATCTGATGGTGCATCTAGTGTCTATGTCCTAAACTGAGCGACTTACTTCAGAAAACTGACTGATACATATACTCCCTATCCAATCTAAGAAAGCCTTTAAGAAATGAAATCTTGCTGGTGCTTAGAAGAAAATTTGCCATGCAAATACATCCTGAAAAATATCTTCCAGTTCACATGCCTCAAACTGTTCCACTTACCTGCACATCCTCTCTCTCAATCCATCCGTGTTCTACCTGTTTTTCTGAGCACTTCCGCCATGCAGAGGTTCCTTCAGAGCTCACCATGGGCATACCAAATCAAATTAGGTCCAGAAAAGAAATGGCGACTCAAATGCAGGACTCGCCAGCCAAAGCTACACGCTGAAGATATGCATGCTCTGTGTTGGGAACACCTTTGGCGTTCCCATTTCTGTGAGAAATACAAGGACCTTTGGCAGATAGAAAGACTGCCAGCATTTCCTAGCGAATTGCTAGAGTATCAACCAAGTGCGTCTTGTTTTAGAAAATGTGTATTCACGAAAAGGTTGCACTTATTGTCCAGACGTTAGGTATATACAGAAACATTGAAAGTTACTTGGTTATATATATCACTTGCATCAAATGAGGAAAATCTATTATCACTCAATGATTTCTGATTGTGGTGTCTACGAATCTGATGGTGCATTTTATGTTCTGGTATCCATGTATGTGCACATGAAGTTAAGGGGAAAATGCCTGTGCTAAAGGGGGTGGTGTGTGAAGAGGGAAGATGAAAATATACTTATTTGTTTGCTGTTTATGTTGTGCATTACACATTTTACTGAACTTAATCATCTCTTGGGTATTGGATTAACTCAATCCTGGGGCTTGATAACCAACTTTTGCAACTGGTGAACCTTAAATCATATAACTTCATATATTGAGAAAGGGGGCTCTTCGGGGTAAGTACTTAACTGCCCAAGGTCTGACAACTGTTCAAGAGGTTTAACACCTAGAGGTCAAGTTTATACAGAGACATGGAAAGTTTGTACCATATGCATCAAATGAGGAAAATCTATTATCACTCAATGATTCCTGATTGTGGTGTCTACGAATCTGATGGTGCATCTAGTGACTATGTCCTAAACTGAGCGACTAACTTCAGAAAAACATTGATTTTCTAAATACTCTAATTGCATTTTTTCCAGCTGAAATATGCTTCAGAAAACTCACTTATATTGTATTTTCTAAATTCTCATATGGTACTTTTTGCAGCCGAAATATTCTTCAGAAAACTTTGATTTTTACTCACTTATATGGTTATATTGTATTTTCTATATTTTATTTTTTGCAGCCGAAATATTCCTGGCCACAGACCGTAGTAGTGAAGCGGCTCAGCTGTACCGAGTCATGCTGGACAGGAACCAGGAAAACTGGGCTTACTATGAAGGCTTAGAAAAGGCACTTAATCCTAGTAAGTAACCGCAATCTCAACCAACATGCATGGAAAGTATTTTTAACGAAACAGTGGATCGCAAATATTTTGTTTGAATTTTTGTCTTTTTGCTGGTTTGAGGTACTTGGGATTAGTTTGATGATTTTAATGGTCTTGAAAGAAATAGATCCTTTATATGCTACTTAACCAGCATGTAACCTGAAAAAAAGACAGAAAACAAATGATTTACCTAGATAAGTTGAACAGTTACGGGACCAGGAAATGTTTTCTGTTTGTGCAGGTGTTTGAGTTATAAAGGTTCTCATTCGTACTTAATGTAGCATTCTGTGGGCTTTCAGAAATGTTCAACTTGTTCAGGTGTTTGAGTTGAGTTCGCCTGTATGTTTTAATATTGACCATTTATGGTTTCCGAAAATGAAGCCAAAATGGATGTTACTCATACTTTCTTGTGTTTATGATATAATTTATTTTTTGCAGGTACTGAAGAAGATCGTCTGAAGATCTATCAATCTATATTAGAGAAGTACCCCAAAGCTGCAGCACCCAAAATGTTACCCCTTAGGTTCACAACAGGTGAGTGAGATTTTCTCCTCGAAAACTTGGGACTTATTAAGCAAGGCTCGAAATAAGGGGTTGCCAGGAGCCCAGGGCTACCTTGAATTCCATTGGGAGCCCAATGATGTACTGGTTTCTAAACGCAACACCTTTTCGGTAGCTTTTAAAGATGCAATTGGGCTCCCTGAAAAAATAACACTTAATTTCGAGCCCTAATAAAGCTTCTTAGATATTTCAGTCTAACAGCAACCTCAGTCTATAGAAATCAGAATATCATCAAGGTCCAATAGATAATCTTGATTATCATTTTAACCCTAAAGATGATTGCCTAAAGATCTATTTTGCAACTTTGGTCAAGACCTTTGATACTTCTGAGAATACATTTAGAATTTGACATAAATTCATTATATATTTGAAGGAGTGTTGTGTTTGTATATCAAAATGAATGGGTTAAGCTTTGAAATAGAACTAGGTTATGTGTATGCCTACTGCCGTCAACATCATTCTAAAGGAAATAATGTACCCAGTTGTTGAATATTGGCTGCAGCTGTGAGGCACTAGAAAATTAACCCTTTCATGTCGGTAGAGGCCAAGAATGCACGGAATATTCAGGTATTTGCCTATTTTTCAGGAAAGATCTAAAGGAGAAATATTGTTAAAAACCTAACCCACAACTCTACTTCAAATATTTTGTTAATTAATCCTTGATTCCTAAATATCTCAAACCCAGATGACACTAGTCAATAATATAACCAGACATGAAAGGGATAAAAGAAATGTACATCACACTTTTCGTCTTTGAGATATCAATATAAGTTTCCTTTGATGCTTGTCTAAAATTTCATTTTCTCTATTGAAGAAATCTTTAACTCTTATCATTAGGAATGGAAATGTGTTTAAATCAAATTTTTACATTATTTTTACCATTTTTGTTCTGCAGGAGAGAACTTCAAGAAAGCAGTAGAAGTAGTCCTTCGCAATTGTTTAACTAAGGGCGTACCACCGTTGTTTGTGACGCTGAAGGCGTTGTACAGTAAACCAGAGAAGGTGACAGTCATAGAGGAAGTAGTCCTAGGCTATGCAAAGGAATTACAAGAGAGTGGATATTACACAGCAGAAGGTAAGGACTGATTTTGTTGAAAATGTGATAGGCACTCAAACAATTTGTAAAAAGGACTTGGAGGGAAGACAATAATACAGTGTATGTGATGAAAAAGGATACTTTGTGAAGAGGAGATTAAATCCATACTACTATGTGAATGAGGCATATCGATATTTCAAATAAGTATACAAAAACTACAATTTTGTTGAAGTAATTTTGATGAATTTGAATAGAATTGGTTGGACCCCAATATATATATATATATATATATATATATATATATATATATATATATATATATATATATATATATATATATATATATATATATATATATATATATATATATATATATATATATATATATATATATATATATATATATATATATGTGTGGGTGTAATTAAGATATATTTTATTATATCTATACATATATACACACCATCTATCACAGTTTCTTGTTTTGTTTCATTCCACAGATCGTGAGAATTCAGAAGTAGAAAGTGAGACTCCAACAACTTTGTTATGGGTGTACTACTACCTTGCACAGCACTTTGACTTTGTGCGCCAGATAGAGAGAGCTTTAGAATTCATCAACCTCGCCACCGACTACACCAACACCCTCATTGAGCCATTCATGATCAAGGGAAAAATATTTAAGGTACGTGAATTTATGATTGAGCTACTTGTAAACATACCAGAGGGCCTCAGGGAAGATCCTTACCATTGGACTGAGTTACCCATTTTAAATAAAGATTATTATTATTATTATTATTATTATTGATAGATCCATGGGCTCGTTTAGTTTAGAAATACAAGGTAGTATTGGGAGTTAAGCCATTGTTGGATGCAACCAGTCTTAGCCAGCAGATCGTCTTGGCGTTTTTTGGACACCATAACCCCCAAAATCACCCCTCAGGACACCCCAAGTATTTTGGGAAGTAATTTCTTAGAATGTCAATTTCAAGAATATAATTGAAGTTTTTCCACCTAAAAAGTATTCCCATGACATTGTAAAATGAAATTATGCTCGATTTTAATAAGTAAATACATGTTTATGGCTGTTACCTCAGTCTATTGTTGTCTCCCTTGAAAATAAGGTGCCCAAAAATTCTAGTTTTAGTAATTTTAGTAATTTTGCTAAGATCCTTTTCATGCATTCTACTGTAAAACCCTTTATTACCACGCACATTTTTATTCACGCAACTTCCGTCTGAATCTGTTTGCGGCCATTTAATTACAAGCATCATCTGTAACACCGCTAGATGGGTCATTGTTATGCTATTTTGAATGTATATCAGCGCCAGTAATACATGCGTTACCACCACATAGGGCGAAATGCGTGAAATTAAAAGGAGCGCGATAATAATGGGTTTTACAGTATTGGAAAGAGGATTCAATTCAATTTGGCTAATTTAGAAATTATTAAAATATAAATATGTACAGCAAGATATGAGAACAGAGGTATTTGGTACTGTTCATTGCCTGTAAGGTTTTTTAGTGAAGATAACTTACAAAAAATCTGAGCTGTGTACAGTAGGGTTGGGAATCGGTTGCAATTTCATGATCGATAATCAGTTACAGCCAACCGATCGATTATCGATCATAATCAGTTCATCGTACTTTTGCAGTAATTGGGTACAAGAGGTCTAGAGCCTAATAATAGGTGATAGTGTATGACAATTACTTGCTATTAGCACCTACCTTAACTTCGTTTTGGAAGTGTTTTTGGAGCTTAATTTCATAGCAAGAAAGCTTACAACTTGTTTGTCATTTAGTTCTATATTTTGCCACTAGGTGTCACCTTTTCCGATTATTATCGATTGCCAGTTTCGTAATCGATTAATCAGAATCAGAGAGGTAAACGATTGATTATCGATTATAATCGATGATCGTCCCAACACTAGTGTACAGGCACTTAGTTAGGACCCGTCCTGCCTGTCTTTTGGACAGGTAGTTTCCTAAAAACCTCCTGTTTTGACAGGCAAAAAATTTTATGAAGATTTTTCAATTTTGACTTTAAGGGGGTAGTAAGTTAGTAACCAAATATTTTTCTAACAAACCATCTTCTAGGACATAGCTGAAGTGTAAATCACCCTTTTTGACACAATAGGCTATCAAATGTAGTTGGTATCAAATGTAGTTGGTATAAGGATTTGAAGTAGATAGGTAGCTAAATCTGGACGGGCTGAAATTTTGAAATTGCTTGTTTTGGACTGGCATTTTTGAAAGCCTGGCTAAGACCCTGCCTTTTTATTCCATTATTATTGTTCCTGACATTATTTTTCTGGTTCTGCTTTCAGCATGCAGGAAATATAGATGAAGCAGTGAAGTGGTTGGACGAGGCCCAGTCTCTGGATACAGCTGATAGGTACATCAACTCTAAGTGTGCCAAGTACATGCTGAAAGCCAACATGGTTAAGGAGGCTGAAGAGATGTGTGCCAAGTTCACCAGGGTTAGTATGGAAGTAATATATATATATATATATATATATATATATATATATATATATATATATATATATATATATATATATATATATATATATATATATATATATATATATATATATATATATATATATATATATATATATATATATATATATATATATATATATATATATATATATATATATATATATATATGTAAAAAAGTTAGTGTTAACTTAGAGAAAACATGTTTGAACTTTTGAAAAAAAATCAGTCATTTATAATCAGATTTGAGTTTGTTCTAATAAAAATTCATTATTTATTTATTCATTCAAATAGTGCATTATACTTTTTGTGGACAAAGCCTTGCATCTCTTTTATATTACTAATTTGATTGTGGATTTGTTAACCGTTTTACTTATACACCATATTGATGATAGGTGCAATTAATTGTAAAGTTGACTCAATTTGATGCCCACAGAACTATTTGAAATTATTTTCACATACCACATTTAGATGTTTTGTTGTATTCTTTGTTGTAGGAAGGTGTATCTGCGATGGAGAATCTTAATGAGATGCAGTGTATGTGGTTCCAGACAGAATGTATTGGTGCATACAAAAGCTTGAACAAATGGGGAGAGGCCCTTAAAAAGTGTCATGAAATAGATAGGGTGAGTAACATGGAGTACCACTTATAATAAAACAGGTGAACTTGGATATGACGGACTCAATGGGACCAGGAAAATTGGTCCGTCATATGCAAAATCTGTCGTATACATATGATGAATACTTGATATGCATCGGACTGGGACCGAGCATATCGTCCGTGATATGCAAAAATCCGTCGTACAGTGGTCCGTCATATCCAAGTTCACCTGTAATAATCTTTATTGCACGAGGGTAACAGAGTGAAAATTCAGGATTTGATTTTTGCTGTGGCCCTCAGATTTAAGAATTATACCTCTCCTGCTTCAGGCCACAGAGTTCAAAATTGTTCTTCAAGGTATAGTTTCTTGAATGATGAGAGAGAGAGGGTGCCACTTGAGTCGCCTCCTTAATTTATGTAGTGTTACGTAAGATTAGATTAAAAAAATATCCATCTAAATCAATACCTTATGGGGTCGAGAGGTGCATTGGACTAGAAATGTCTCAATGATAATGCATTATAAAATTGAGATAAAAGTTTTACTTAGGCTTAAAAGAAGTTGTTTGTTTCCTGCAACCCTACTCTAACAAGTTTTTATTTTAAAAAAATACCTACCCTAAAAAAAATTCCGCCCTCTCAACTCCCAATTAATGTAAAACATGCATAAAACATCCATTTTGGACCAAAAAATATTTTTTAACGACCTACCTACCCTATTTTTATTCGGACCGTTACAGGAAACAAACAATTCTTTTCTAGGCCTTATGAACTTCTCTGCCACTTATATACATCGTATACCACATAATACGTCTTAGTAGATTTATCTAATGTGATACCATGGTCTTAGCCAGCAGGGCGTCTGGGTGCCTTTTTGGACACCCAAACCCTTAAAAAGAACCCCTCAGGACACCCAATTTTTTAGTGTGGAATTTCCAAAAATCTCAACCTCAAGCTTATAATTAATTTTTTTCATCTCCTTATAATTCCCATGACATTGTTTAATGATATCATGCCTTATTTGGATGAATTTATACATGTTTATTGTTGGAATATGAGTATATTGTGATCCCCCTTAAAAATTTGGACGCCCAAAAATTTTACAACTGCCAGTTATAGGCACCCAGTTTCTAAATCCTGGCTAAGACACTGTGTGATACCATAAGTGAATAGCTCATTCACAAACAGCTTTATCATTATAGGTAGTAGAATGATATACTATCTCTATTTTCCAAGGAATTGTTTAGTTCACATATCTGAAAGATATGGCATTTTCGAAATTCTACATGTAGATCTATCAGGTGGCACGCCCAGCCCACAGCTGGAAAGCTGAGATCACTCAAGTTCCTGAGACTCCATAATTTTATGATTGGTTATTACAAGTAGGGATGGGGATCGTTGAGAATTCTACGGTTCGGTTCGGTTCTCGGTTTTGCTTCTATGGTTCGGTTTTATCACGGTTTCCTAAACGGTTTATTAATGACATTTCTTGGATACGAAACTACGCAATGGAATGCGTGGCTGAACTTGCCTGAACTGGAAAGTTCCTGAAAGTTCCTATATATACTAGCTCCCTGGGCACTTTCTCTACACTCAGAAGGCTTCTGAACATAGTGAAAGTGGGCAGGGTACCAGACTTGAGAGATTTTGAAATGGCTGTTTAATCGACGCGCTTGGCAGACATTGTGAGGCCAGCGAGGAGGTAGGTGCGGACAGTTTTATTACGCCTCCAGGAACCCTGAGCATGCATAGAAAACCGAACCGTTTAGAGGGAGGTCCGGTTTTTGACTGGTTAACCGCAATGCTCAGGCCGGTTTAAACCGGTTTCCGGTCCCCATCCCTAATTACAAGTGATCATATTTATGAATAATTTATGGCTATCTCCGTCTCTCGCATGTAACCATTGTTAGGAATTATCTATGCTTATCTTTGTCTCTTGCAGCATTTTACTGAAATAATTGAAGATCAGTTTGATTTTCACACGTACTGTATGCGAAAGATGACGCTTTGTGCTTACGTGCGGCTGCTGAGGTTAGAGGATGTTTTAAGGAGCCATCCTTTCTATTTCAAGGCTGCTAGATTAGCAATAGAGGTAAGTGCACGTATGGGGAAATATCCAGTGAAAAAGCTGTGAGTAGAGAAGCTTTAGGCACATTTTAAAGGGATAACAGGAAATGAATATTGTAAAAAAAAAAGATAAGTGCTGAGTGACATGGGTATAGTTATTCAGTAGCTATGATATTTTTAGTGTCCAAGTGATATATTTACCAGGCAAAAAAACCCAGCAAACAAGTGATATCTTTATGACATTTTCAGTGTTTTACAATTTCGTTTTTCAAATATGAATTCACTTTATGCATTCAAATACCAAATTGTAGAATCTCTTAAGATAAAAACTCGCATTGTGAAATGGATTTCTTCTTGCCCCACAGCCATTTCCACTTGCCATGGCAAGTGGGCAAGACCCATGGTGATACTTGAAATGTTTGTATAAACATGTCAAGTCCTTGTTCCTTGCAGTAATTAATCAAAGTGCTGGCTTATATAGGGATAGCATTTTAAAAAACTGAGAACAATTATTTTTTGACATTCAGGAAGTTTGGCAATTTTAACGAAAGAGGTTGGCAAAGTAGGATGCCTTTATTTATTTATAACGCTCTTTATTACTTCCACAGATTTATGTGCATTTACATGACCATCCTGTTACAAATGACGAAAAGGCGCAGCTTCCGAACACAGAAAATCTCACGCCCAGTGAAATGAAGAAATTGAGAAACAAACAGCGTAAAGCTCAGAAGAAGGCTCAGCTGCAGAAGGAGAAGGAAAAGGCCGAGGCCGAGAAGAAGGAGGCCCAGAAACCCCGGCAGCAAGATGCCGAGCTGGACGGCCCGAAGGAGGAGGAGCTGCTGCCGGAGAAACTGTGCAAGGTATGTGTTTACCTCTGATTTTATCTAAACATGTTTTGAAGTAGTTGCGCTAGAGATATATCAGTAGTATTAGTAGTGGTGTGAGTTGTAGCTTAAGTAATAACTGAGGTAGTAATGATAGCAGTATTAGTAAAAAAAAAGTTTAGTCAGAGCAGCTTAAGTAATAGCACTATTGGTTTTATATGTAGTAGAAGTAGTAGTAGAAGTAGTAATAGCTGAATTACTTAGTGGTTGTTTTAGCTTCAGTGGTGATAGTAATACTCAGTAGTAGTAGTTGCTTTAGTTGCTGTGTTTATAGCAGAGCGGAAGTAGTTGTGTACTTGTGTCCTATGTTTGCTATTTATACACCTTGTTCTTTCTCTATTTTCAGCCAAGCAATCCTCTTGATGAAGCCGTTAGGTTCCTGAAACCTCTGCAACAACTAGCGTCTGACAAAATAGAAACCCATGTATTAGCTTATCAAATCTACTCCAGGAAAGGTTAGTCTTACTCTGATTGTTTAATGGTTAAAAGCTACATTGCTTCTAGTTCTTCTATCGAGATGTCTTACCTGGGGTTTGATTCTATAAATACTCAGTCTTCCCTAGAATATACTTGAGTCTGCAATGTACCAAAAATGCTTAAAGAGAAAGAATAAATGATGAAGAAATATCAATCTGATCATTCAGAAATAATTTGAAAAAGTAAGTGTACTCCTTGCATTTAGTGTAAAAACAAATCATTCATAAGGTTATTATGTCCGGGTATTATCCATTGTAAGGGTGAAGTTGATTTTATCTAGGTGGTTCCTTAGACCTCTTAAAACGTGATTAAACTTAGATGTTCACATTGTTATCAATAGTAACATAAAATGGAGAACTACTGAAAAAAAAACATGTAAAGGGCTTGTTATATATGCTTCAAATGTTTTGTTAACAAGATAGTTATGCATGTGTCAGACTCCATGCTCCAAATATGCTCCAAATGTGATTGGTTCATAACAATGATCATAATTGTATAGGTGCCTTTGCCGATTTTATTGCGATTTCATTGCACTTTCACTCTCCTTTCAGGAAAGCTGCTTTTAATGCTTCAGTGCATCAAGAGAGGTCATGCCACGGATCCCAATAATCCACAGTTCCATGCCTGCAGTATTGACTTCTTAAGAAGAGGTAGGTATATTTCCTTCTACCCAGGGTTCGACGGGGCCCAGGGGCATATGCCTCTAAATTTTGCTGTGGGCCCCTAGATTTTTCAGACTAGGGGCCCTAAATAGTATGTATAATAACCAAAAATCCTGTTTTATGACCACTAATTTTTTATCTGAAGATGTTTTTGGGCCCCTAGCCCGAAATCTAAGTGTCAGACACTGGTACCCTGACCTAAACCTGCTCATCCGAGGAGTTCTCTTTGAAAGTGACAAGCTGCATCCTTTTAAAAACCATGGTTTAAAGATATATATTAAAAAAATGTTATTGGAGGTCTTCCAAATTTCTCTGGAGTACTTTCTAAGTGATGCTTTTATTAGAAAAATATCAGAATATTAAGAGACTGTGTGGTATTGCAAGAGGCTAAGTATGTAATAAATGCAGATTGGAACATCTTCAGTCTGGTTCTGAATTAAGTAGTCTGGTTTGCAAATGAATGTGCCCAAGAAATTGAATCAGGAAAGTGAATTCCCACCCAGATTTTCCTATTTAAGCAAGTAAAGATTATTGCCATATTTCATTTGGTTCCCGTCAAAGAGCAGGATTGTTGCATTTTAATCATCTACTCCATTTTATGTATTTCAATTTTGAATGTAATTGCATCTAATAAGGTTAAATCATAAAAGTTTGATTAACATTTTTGTGGTTAATTGTTCTCAACTACTGTATAACTGCTATATTTTACAGGCATATAATTTCGCGCTCCCCATGATAGCGCCAAAATAACATCCTTCAAATAAATATCTACATAGTAATAGATTTATAGTTTGAATGCTTGAATGCACAAATTTAAAGTAGCCCTAATACCCTCCAGCAGGGATGTTAAGCAAATTTTTAGCACTCCAAATTAGCCGTGTACAGTAATCTTTCTGTTTGTGTTGTAGTGCAAGCTGAAGAGAACTTGTCTGAGACCATGAAGGCAGTTCTTCAGCGTGAGATGGCTCCCATCTATGGAAACAGGGATGCCCTCACTCTCAACCAGGAATTCCTGGCCAAAAACAGCAAATCATTGCCGCACCTCCAAGTTGGTAAGATAAGCCATTACATACATCTATGATGGAAAACATTTGCTTAAAAAACCTTGGTTTCAAATTCAGGTCTTGCATCTTTTGCCCGAGAATGAAATTCTGCCTGGCACTTGCCTGCTTGAATAGAAGAAAATATCTGAGATAACATTTGTGATTGCTTGAGCAAAAAAAGAAAAAGTATGATCATAGACTACTATCTCTATTTGAGGGGCTTATTCAATTTGTAAAAGAGCTTTGGCCGAATCTGCTAACAGACCATCTGTTAACTGGGACTACCTGCCTTCAAAGATTGCTTTTGGGATCCCCTTTGAATGTAAAATAGATTTCTTTTCCCCAGTAATTGGTCTCTTTTAATATGTTTGCTTACTGTAAATCTGGAAATAAGTGTGTGTGTGTAATAAGTGCGTTTTTTGCGCCACACAAGATACACACTTATTTCAAGACGCCAAAAATCCATAAGATTAGTCATCCGCTAGGTGGCGCCATATACATTGCATTTAAAGGAAGCAAATTCATTCCAACATTGTTCAGGGGTGGGAAGGGGGAGAGTGATTAATATAAAACAACTAGAATGTTAGAATTTTTATTTTAAGAAAAATATCATTATCATTCACTCGGATTGCAAAATATACTAATCTAACAATGTAAAAAGCACTGTACTTTTGAAAGCATTTTTAATACTGGTGAGTAGAAAGGTGTTCACACTAGGTCACTGGCACAGAGATAGTGGCCAGTTCATGTCCATGACAACCAGCCTTAAAATAGCTTTGTTTGTAAGTTTGTCAAGCTTTCTAGTCCACTGGCTGGAGCAAATGACCGGTACGGTCAGTTGACCATGACAACCAGCCTGAAAATAGCAGTGGTTGTACTCAAGCAGAGCATTGAATACCCTGGGTAGTTAAGTTCTGAAGGTGAACAATAGATGGCGCTTCTGAAATTGTGATAAACGCAAAAATATGAAGTAGCAAAAATCTGGAAATGAAAAAAAACACAAAATTTTATGACACACTTATTCCCAGATTTACAGTATCTGTTTGTTTATAGATTATCTAGTACAAATTTGACATGTATCTGTTGTTTTTACAGGAGCTAAAATTATGTACCAAGTAGATCCATCATTACAAGAAAAAGCTCTTACAATAGCAACGGAACTATCTGAAGATTTGCAAGGTGTAACATACCAGGTAAGTACCCAAAAGAATACACTACCAAAAGGAATTGCATATACATGTCTGGATATTTGTATTGGCACGGTCAAAACCTGCTGTTGGTCATGGGTCATTTCGGTTGTCTATTACATATTTTATCTATTGATGTTGGTTTACTACACAAGTTTCGTATGGGTTGCTGTTGTTTTACATCTTATTCCTCGCTTGAAGATAATCAATTTGTGTTTTGATGTTTGTAATTTTATATCTGTACAGAGACTTAAGAACCTTGACTAATTGCTGTAGTAGATACCCTTAAAAAGAGTTTCTTTTATGATTGATAAATTTTGCCGATTGATAAGATGCACTATTTGTTGATTTTGTAGTTTTTAATAAAAAAAAACATTATTGGTTGTAGAAGAAGTTTTTTTAGTAGTAGTTTCTTAAAAATATTTTTAATGTATGCAAATAAAAGTAGTAGTAGTTGAAGTAGTAGCAAAAGTAGTGACTTGGCTATTATTATAAAATCTATTTTCATGTATATACTGTTTGTTTCAGGTGTGTACAGAGTTATATGAAAGCCTTGGTCGTGGAGACTTCGGGGCTTGTGAGAAGCAAACGGAGAGCTACAAGGCACGTTGCAATGCAGTGTTCCCCTATGCAACAGCGTTCTCCTCCTCGACCACCACCAGCACCTCGGCCACCACAAGTGACTCCCCTGCTGCTCTCTCCTCCCCCACCACGCCCCCCAGCACCAACGCCGTGAATAACATAGACAGTAGCACCGCTGTCAGCAACGGTGCCGCCTCATAACATAGGCATGCCTCTAGTCAAGGACTCCCGGGCGTCGATGCTTGCGGAGGAACCACAAGCCGCAGCGAGCAGAGACATACTTAGCTACCAGTTCCAATATATCCTTATACACGATAATGCAAAAAACCTCCATGGCAGATTTGCGGATGCGGCGAGTCAAAGAAGATGGGTGGCATAAGATATGTGGAGCTTTGTGGATGCACAGTGGATCTCATGACAACAGTGACAATAATATCGCAACATTTGGGGCGTCGTAGAAAATGCTGACCAATGTCCAGATAGTAGATCAAAATTTGTTGCCTTTTAATGTTGCACATGAAATGTGCATATACAGGTATATGTACGTGTATGTACATGTGTGTTTGCGTGTGTGTGTGTATATATATATATATATGTATATATATATATATATATATATATATATATATATATATATATATATATATATATATATATATATACACACACACCCATATATATATTTATATATACACATGAATATATACATACATACATTCATACAAACATACTTACATACATACATGTGACTGCTAGGCTGGCATTTAAACAATGCGACTCTTATAGTTCATTCCTCTGCACATGGTATGATGTTAAGCTGTGTTTACCATCTGGATATTGGTATTTCATAATGTATTTGCACTTTCTTTGAATGCTTTCTTGGTTTGTCAAGACCCAAAGATTATAAATAATGTACAGTTACCTTGAGTAAATACTTTGGCGCCATCTCCGTTTGATTGAAAAAGGTTTCTCTTTTGCCTCGCTTATCAATTTGATGTTCTCTGTTCTTCTATTCTGTTTGTGCGAGCACCACTTGGTTTAAGTGAGATTTCATCACATCCATACATAAGCTTCCCTAATGGACGCCTCCATTGACGTAGGCATTGCGCAACCTGCGAGCATGGATGCCACAAGGAACAGAACATGACGGAGATAGGATCTTCCAAAAAGCACTGCATTAGTATAAAAGGAAGCTTGCATCTCTTCCACTTCCAAATGTTGTTAGTTGAAACCAGCATCTCCTGGTCATCATTGGGTTGCTATGGAAACACTTTTGTTTACCCCCATGGAAGGCAAGTCTTAGCAATGAATTAGATCATGACTGTGATTGCAAATAAAACCAAATTCCCTCAAGTATTTTTGAGAGTATTTCAATTTTTTTCGGGTATGCCAAGTATGGTCAACAATTGTTTTATATCAGAGTACCCAGTATATGACAACTAAATGTACCTTGGTACCAATTTTGCCATATTGTTATTTTTCTGTTTGTTTTTGTATTTTTTGAATCCATGAAGTTTTTTTGGTGTAGTGTAGACTATCGAGAAACTGACAGTTTCGATTATTGCTGAGCATTTTATGATGAATTGAAAATGGTCAAATGCGGTTCATTGGATGAACTGGTTGTATTTTTTTCTGAAGAAATGAAATACAAGATAGCAGTACTTAGTGTTTTTATTGATGTAGCTGGCATGAACTAGTGAGGGTGCTTTTGCACTGTGTGACCAAACACTGTGCCTCGTTTTTTGCAATAAAATCAATTGATATGAACCTATTAAGTGATGTTTTAAGTTGACAAGACTGTTATACTTACTTTCACTGCACCACGTTTTCAGAGTGCAGGGGCAGCTTCTAAAGCAGAGTGAACGAGTGATCAAATCATCATGGTTCCATGAAACATTTCACCATTTCAAAAGATGACTTCTTCAGTACACAATTAATGACAGGATTGCCTTATCCACTGTTTGAATAAAAACTACTTTGACCATATTGAATACTTTGTTGAGTTGATTCTTCAGTGCAGTTGTGTTTGAAATGAGCTTCCATTTTAGCACTAATTACCCTCTGTGTAAATGTAAATGCCAGAGCATTTGGGGTTCTTGTTAAAACAAAACAATTGATCATAGCTTTAATATATTGGCAAAGGTTGTTTAAAAAACCCTAACAACTAAGATGAGGTTCTCCTCCCTAACAGAACATTTATGTTGGATTAGAAACGGTATTGAATAACCTGTGGATTCTCTGTTAAATGAATGTGTAACTTTAAAAAATCAAACAATTCCGTTCAGTCTGTTTAATTGGCATATTTTAGTAAAAATAAACAACTGTTTAAACTGCAACTGTAGAAGAAATCCATTACAAATTGGTAGCACTCCACATTATCCTTAACCAGGGGTACCAATATTTCTAGGTAGGTCTACATAATGAAAATGAAGTTTCAAATCGAGCATGATCAGTTGTTTTTAGCTTCGAAGTGGGGATAAACCACAACATATTGTTAGGAACATGATTTTGCCTAGTGATGATCACTTAGTTCTTATGCAACATATTTGCACATTCATCAGACCATACTTTCCAGATTGTGAAAATACACATCATCCATGCCACCGATAATCAATCTCATTTTTTTGCTCTGTATTACATAAAAACACACTTAAAATTGGCTTTACCTAAACCCTCTTATAGAAGAGGGGACTGCCGATGGCCAAGTAGCCTTAAGGCGTTGCCACTGACTGCTCGTTATTTCTCACCACTAGCTAGTCACAAATTAACCACAATGGCAGAAAAAGTGATGATAGTCAGTTCCATATTCCTAGTATAGAAGAAGAAAGGAACATGCATACTGTACTAAGTAACAACTCATAGTTAGGGTCTTAACTATGCCCGGGTTCGAACCCCACCTGGGGCATGAAAGAATTTGCCAGTGACTTGGTGTTAGGCGGTGGTTTTCGCCATGTACTATGGATTCCTCCACCAGTTACAACTGGCTAGTCACGATTAATCTCTAATGTGACAGACAAAGTGACAAAAAACATAATTCCAACTTGCTTTTGAATATTATCAAAATTACTAGTGATTATAAGGTATACCTGAAACATACAGGTAAGGCCCAGTTGAAATAGGTACTGGGAGGACAGTACAAATACAGAGAAGGGGGAGGGTAAGTGTTGCGGAAGATCGCAGGCTGAATATAAAATATCAGTGTAGTAAGGATTTGTGCGTCCAAAAAGTGAGTGGCGGGCGCAAGAATCCAAGCCCATAGTACAGTTGGATAGGGCACTGATCAACAGGTGGGGACGTATGAAAGGGCAGATAGAAGGTGAATGGGTGGAAATTGCATAAAGTAATAGTCATGTGCAGCAAGAGCATGCACGTGACAATACCAACACCATAGGAAACTTAAGGGAACATTTCCTTCATTAACATTCATACTTACACCCATTAAACTATCAATTTTCTTGAAGATAATTCTCAACTTTATTACTTAAGTTAATTTTTCTGTTGAAAGCAACGAGCTGACCACTTCACAGATCTCATATTCTATGTGAAGGCTATGCATTACTTATACCCATTTAAACTATATATTTTCTTGAAGAAATGCTCAACTTTATTTCTTAAGTTATTTTTTCTGTCTACTTCATGTATCACAAACTGTGGAAATGTTTATCATAATGCAAAGATAAAATATCCTTGTTTAATAGTCTGGGCCCGACATGATTAAGTCTTTGGCCCTTATCTGCTTATAGCGAACGGCAATTCAGGCAGACGTCATTTCTTGGATCGGCGGTTTTGACCAACATTTCATCGTTCAAGAATTGACACCTTTAAGTAAAGTAAAAAAAATAACTAAAATTTTAAAGTGCCATCCGAAGCACTGGGCAGCTAGAAATAAACTGCCAAAAGTAGCGACAAATTGGGAACGAACATGGGCTGCTAAACCAGTACGCTACCAAATAGGCCACTGGGCCATTTACTAACAGTATATGCCGTGTGAAGAGAAAGTCATATCCATGATTTCCCGTAAGTCTATTTGGGATCGTGCCTAATATTTCGAGAAAAATCGTGTTATTTACTATTTGGCCATTTTTTATCAATTGCCCCCCAAATTTAGATATGGCCCCAAAATGAGTTTGATCTCCCCCCGTCCGTAATCATCCAATATATGCGGCTGGCTAACTAAGTCTAAGATAACAACATCCTGCTGTAGATCTCTCGAATGTCATTAAAAACCAATTATGAGCTCCAAAACAACTGAAAATTTGTTTTTGATCTACCAACCTAATCCCTTTGCAAATAAAGAAACAATGATAATTCTATCTATACGCCTCGCCGTCGTTACATGTCAGGATATACGGTGTTCCAGGGAATGGCACATTATACTGAATAAACCCTGTTTTCACAACCTATATTTGAGAATGAAGTGTTAGCAATCTTAGATACAGTACACTGTATCTTAATTCTCAGTATCAATCAATAGACAATCGCTTTATACCGATCCAGCAAACTTGCAATATTTAGGAAAACACAACTTTTAGTAAAACTTAGTTTTAGCGAACCATCCACATTGTACAGTAGCCCTTTAGGAACCAGGGGCCAGTTTCTCGTATCGTAAATTACGATTTTCATTGTTGAAAATAGTAATTTACAATTTTTCTGTTTCTCGAAGCTGAGCCGTTCGTAAATATTTACGAAAATCGCGTAAAATTTACGAGGACCTCAGAGGTCATCGTAAATTTACGAATGACGTTTTGGACCCTTGTTGCATGGCAACGTGGGGTAATCTCACGCACCTACACGGGCACTTGACCACACGACCATCAGGGCTGGGAGGCCCGTGATTTATAAATATCTACATATCATTTATCACTATTTATAAATAATCTGTGTATGTTAATATGTGTTTAATTAATATATACACGTGCATAACTATTAATCATTTATTTATGGATAATTGTTTGAATATAATAAAATAAATAGTTTCTGAATATTTATTAGATCTCATAATTATTTACGAATCAATAGAAAAATACAATCATTCATAAAGAATGTATAGATAATTTTAATTTTGAAATGTCTATAAGTTATATCTATATATCGTTTATTAATATCAAAACATGCGACAAGTACGATGCATCATCAAGTGTGAATGAGCAAATAAAAACTTATATTTTCACGACGGGGGGGGGGGGGGGGAGAAAATACAAAAACTACTTATATTCACGACGATTTTGGGGAGAGAAAATACAAAAACTTTATTTTCACGATCATTTTTTTCTTGGGGGGGGGGGGTAGAAAAAGAGGAGAAATAAAGTTGGTACCTATAACATATTTTCGCCATACAATGCAATATTGATATTTCCTTGGCGATATGATATCTTGATGATATTTTCAACAATATTGCCTGACTCCCAAAGACTTAATTTTGTTGAATTTGGCACTGTCAGTTTCAGAAATTTTGCTAATAAATAGCAAACTACCTTTGTGCAGAAATACCAGTTGGTCAAGTCAATTTTACACCATTAAAGAATAATATTGGTATTATTGACCTTAAGCGAAGCAATATTTTTTCTATTGTATTGTATCGAGTACTGGTACTTATTCCTATACTGCGGTGCAGGAAAAACTTTTAACCCTTATGCTGTCGGTGGCGAATTTGGCCAATACAAAATGATGCAAAAAACCTGACAAATGACTGAAACCCTGGCACATGGGTACTCATCTGAGAGAACTCAGTGAGAGCTATCCAATAAATACCAACATGACAGCCTCAGCATTGGAAGGGTTAAAAATGCAAATTTCCAAGCTTTTATATATAAATACATGGCCCCAAAGCTAGAAAGCTTATACACTAAATACCAGATTTTAGGATTTAATGTTTTGGTAAAAATTGGTTTGCAATAAATCTTATCATGTCAACCTGAAGATATCTTATAGCTTGGAATAAGACAAGAAATATCTAGTAACATACTAGCATAGAAAAAAGTGTTCCACAAAGTAACATAATTATTTTTATTGGAATATAGCTATAAAACAAAATCTTCATTTTGGGACAAAACTGATGTTTTCAGTCATGTACCTGGTCATTCAGAAGGAGGGTCCACTAAAAGTGGTAGCCCGATACACCCAGACGAGTAAAACCTCAGAAAAAGAACTGTTGGGATGGTAAAATGGTACCCCTTGTAACCATTACCACAAACATGCAAACAAGTTGTATCAAAATATAGTCAGCCAATAAGGTGGGGTAATTCTAATAATTCAACTGTCACATACATGCACTTCATTTGGTTTATCTAACAAAATGTTTATTTCATTTATTCGTTAACTATTTTAGAATGAAAATGAATCATTTACCCAGAATACTTAGCCTTAACCCTTGCAATGCTGAGGCTACTTTTGTCCAATATACAAGAACGCAAAAATTCATTAAAATAATCTTATCATATTAGTATTTATTTAAAAGCCCTCGCTGAGCACTCTCAGATGAGTGTCCATATGCCAGAGTTTCGGTCATATTTTTTTTGCATCATTTTGTATTGGCCTAATTAGCCACAAGCAGCATAAGGGTTAAAAGCGAACCAAGCAGTTGATATTGAAAAAAAAAGAGAACGAGAAAGGAAAAGAAGAGAAAGGAGAAAGAAAAGAAGAAGAAATACACTGTTGTGAAAAGTAAGAAAAATCGGGCGTTTTCGATTAGGGCGTTTTCGCACATCGGGCGTTTTCGCCTGTATTCAATATTGTGTTGCCTTTGTACGCAGGGCAGAAAGGTAATCGCTGTGCCCTTCAATAGTACGCTACGGCGGGATAAATGCCCCATCCACCTCTGACGTTCATGTCACTGATGCCACTCCCATAGTGAGTGGCATACGCAACAATATGACTATGTACGCAACAATAGGACTAAATGCGCAACAAAAGGACGTCACAACAATATTTTATCGTAAATGACGTCATCAATTACGAAATTTCGAATTTATTTACGAAGAGCTTCGAGAAACGCAATAACTGATCTTCGTAAAATCGTTCCTAAATTTACGAATCGTAAATTACGAACGATTCGTACTTTACGATACGAGAAACAGGCCCCAGCCTCTTAAAAACTCAACTTTTCAGAAAAACCCAACTATTTGCAAACGCTTCTACTCTTACAACCAAGTTCTTTCAGGTACCAGCCTGTCAAAAACTCAACTTTTTAGAAAAACACAACTTTTAGCAAATCCCCTATCTCATACACTAGCTTTCAGGATTTGGAGTTTTAAAAACTCAACTATTTAGAAAAACACAACTTTTGGCAAATCGTCATCCACATGTACAGTAGCTCTTTAGGAAACAGCCTTTCAGAAACTCAACTATTTAGAAAAACACAACTTATAGCAAATCCCTAAATTGCTAAAAGTTGTTTTTCTCAATAGTTGAGTTTTTAAAGGGCCATATCCTGAAAGCCAGTGTATGAGTTAAGGGATTTGCTAAAAGTTGTGTTTTTCTAAATAGTTGAGTATTTAAAACTCCAAATCCTGAAAGCCAGTGTATTAAGGGATTTGCTTAAAGTTGTGTTTTTCTAAATAGTTGAGTTTTTAAAACGCCACATCGGTATAAAGAGCGATGTGTACTGTATCTAAGATTGTTACCACTTCATTCTCAAAAATAAGTTGTGAAAACAGGGTTTATTCAGAATCATGTGCCATTCCCTGGAACACCCTACATGTATATCCTGACGCAAATGAAAATCTCTACGGTTAGGAACTGGCTCTGGAGGCGTTCAATATCAAATATTTGCGAACGTTACACTTTTCCATGCGCTACGCGCCTTGGGTATGAATATGCGTCCAGGGCGATTTGTGTGCTCACTCACTGGCATAAGTGCTTACAGTGGTAAGATTAGTTTAAATATTTCTCACCAGATGGAGCTAAGATGCTCTGTCCGAGGGCAGTTGTTGCGTTTATATCACAGGAAAGAAAGTGCAATAACATCTGCCTTGAAGTTGGACTTGATTTGTTTCACTAGATACAGTTCTTCTTCTGATAATTTTGCCCTCAGAAAAACAAAATATTGATACTTCAAGAAGTTTTTGGAGAGAGCTAAGTCCCAACTTTTGGGGGTGAGCAGGCGAGGTGAGGTTGCTCCGGTCAAAACCACACCAAGTACAGAGGGGTCAATGTAGAGACGTCAAGGAACATACAGAAGTCAATGAATGGATGAATGAATGGATGTACATGTACAGAAGTCAAGGGAGACACCCACAGAGGTTGAAAGACCTTGAAAGGTCAAGGGCACTGGACTGGACGCGCGTGCGCCAATTCTTTGATTGTTTTGCGGCTCGGCTGCGATCTCAGCTTTTTCTCCTGCGCACCTTTTGTCTCTATAATTTAGTGAGATTGATATATATGTTTCTCCAACTGACAATTTCTTCTCCATCTGACGTGCGGTCGCGGGCGCCCTGTCTCCGCACAACTTCGCATGTCCTCAATCCTAAATTTCACCTCTTGAATTGAGTCTTTCTGGATATTTAGTGTTAGTGCCTGCGACCTGTAGGTGGACGCCTTGTGATACAATGTGACTACTGCTAAGAGAAGTTGTATAGGGCCTTCCCTGATGGCAGTGTGCAAAGCATTGTCACAGAGTGCTAGCTGTCTCTCACCACTGTGCGGGTTCGAATCCCACCTGGCACATGTTAGAAAGTTGCCAGTGACTTTCAGTTAGGCGGTGGTTTTCACCGATACTGCCAGTCCCCTCCCCCAATTCTTTAATTCCAAGTGGTGTCATGTGCTTTTTCAAGATCGGAAAAGATAGACACAACATGTTCTCGATTTTTGAAAATCCCTATCTTCCTAAAGTTTCAAAACGCTCAAAAAGTGATTAATTGTGCTTCTTCTTTTCGGGAAGGCACTTTGGGCTTCTGTGATGGGTGTAGAGGATTCCAGAAAACTAACAAGACAGTCATTATATAATCATTCTTTCCATTGTCTTACAGACACAGCTAGTCAATGCTATAAGGCGGTAATTATTTGGATCTATGAAGTCTTTTCTTGGCTTAGAAATAGGTATGAAAGGGCAGAAACCTTCCAGTTTCCCAAATATTGTTAAAGATTTTTAGAAGGCACTGGAGGGAAGCTTCAGGAAGATACTTTAAAATTTGGTAGTGTACATGGTCTGGTGCAGGAGCTGTGTCATGGGACTTGCCAGGCGCAGTCCCGAGTTCATCTATTGGAAAGGGTAGAATGTGTGGTTCTGTATTGACAGATTGGAACAATTGGAAGTTTAGTTTGGATGTCCCATCGTCATAGCAATACATCTGGGTTTAAATAATGAACTTATGAAATAATTCATCACTTTAAGGGTTTACTATTTAATGTGTATGTGTAAGAACATTTTTCTGTACTTTACAAAAATATTGCTTTCCTATGAACTCCAAAGATATCAATTCATTCAAAAGGGCCGCCAGCCTATTAGCAGCTTTTTAAAGCTGCCTGTGGTTTAATCGTCTAGTTAGCCCATTTAACCCCTCAGCTCTGTATTTTCCAAGAATGTTATAGGCTCTCTTTCTACAACAGTTGAGATCTCCAATACATAAATCGGAACGGCAATCTCCAAAATATTATATTGTTATATTTTTCAAACATCATATTGAAGCACAATTATGCCCGATATGACAACACGTTAATTCTGATTTCCGCAGACAGTTGGGTATCGTTTTTTATTTGCAGACATTGTAGAATTGATTAGAAAACAATATGATTATTTGAGGTGCATTATACTGGAGGAACAACTGGAATATAGCCATATATATATTCTACGAATTTCAATAATGGTATTGTTGTTTGTTTTTCTGCAAAAAACGCCGTGTAAATGAAAAAGCCAGAATTACATGTAGAAAAAAGACAGTCAACGAGATGTAATTCTTGTGTGTCCAAACCAAATCGCAAAATGCTGATAGAAATATAGATTTAACACTCCCACCCATCTGGCCACCAAAGTGAACCTGGAAATGTGGAGTACAATGGGATTTATGATTGAAATGTGATGTACACATCCCCTGGGTGCAGAAACTGACTAATGCTAAGCTGTAGATTTGGGCCATTTGCATAATTGACCTAATTAGCATTCTTATTTGGTCAAATAAAGAAATGATGAAAACTTCTCCTAAATTGCTACTTAGATACTTCCCAGTTATGTACAATATACAGTATAGTTCCCAGTGTAGTAGAGTCATCCATGGGCCATGAAAATATTTTCTAAACTTTCTAAAATGGGGCTAGTTTGCACATCAATTAGGTCAAAAATACCTTAATGCCTGTTATTATATTATGAAGACCACTTGGAAACTTCCTTACTGGTGAATTTTCAAAAATTATCAAGAAGGATGACAGTTAATGGATGATTAGGTATGCTAGATGAGATAATAAGAAATCAAGGAATATTTGAACAATGGGTTGGAAACTCATTACTTGGTCTCAGTGTATCATTTTATCAAACATTGCACAAAAGAGTCAATGAATGAGTGTTTAAAGGCACATCGACACAGAAAAGTCATTTAGTGCCAAAAACATTGCATAAAGGCTGTTAAAATAAATCACAATAAAAAAGACAATTACTAATCAATTTATTTTTCATATAAAGCATAAAGACTTGTACCTACGTGGACAAATGTGTAGATTCTGTATTATGCTAAGAGGTACCTTTTATGGTAGCTGATTGCATGCTTTTATCAAATAAAATGAATATATTTTAAATAATCACAAATTAATTGAACGAGGGTTAGAAATAATTTGTGTAACCAATACATATTTTCAGTAGGTGGGTATTTTTATAATAGTAAGGCTGTGTTTGGCCAAAGCTGCAATAAGAACGGTGTCTTCACAAATTTCCACCCATTCAATTATTCAGTTCTATTATGATCTATATGTCTGGAGAAATTGTTGGGGTAACCTATCGCAATATCCAACACTCCTGTCACAATTATTTGAAACAAATTGACAGCTTCAAAACGCCTGCATATTCTACTGATAATTGCAATAACATGAAACACATTCAACATCGGGCTTCAATCTTTAAGATTCAATACCAGCACATGAATGGATAAACCTAATTGTATGATTTGACCTGATTATAATGGAAATTAGTTTTCTCATATAATTACTCAAAAATGTGCATATTACGCTTTAACAGCTCCTTCAAGAAATTAACACACATTCAAAGTCCAGTTAACAAACATAGGTAAAATACTGGATTAAATGGGAAGCAAATGCATGTTTTCATATCATCTGATCAAGCAGGTTATGACAGGGGATAAAGATTATGATCATTAGCTATTTACAATTTTACATCAAAAAAACTCTACCAATCCAAGGCAAGACAATTTGCAAGTGTTAGAACTCGCTTTTTGCCACTTTTGACCTGATTGATATTCAAAGTTGCCCTATAAAGCAAAATTATTTTCATAGCCAGTGTATGTCTCCTTAGATCGAGCCACTCTATCGTCAGGTATGGCTCTGTTTACATACTGAGATTGATAGGCCATACCCACGCCAGTCAATCTCATAATGTAAACAAAGGCATACCTGACGATAGAGTGGCTCGATCTAATGTCTCCTCAACTTAAGAACCTGTAATGCAAACTTTTAAAGGCCTAGTACGGTATTCGACAAGGTGACAGTGACATCTCAAACTTATAGTCAATTTCAAAAAATACCCAGCATATAGAAATCCATTAAACTTTGCATAATCTATCACTGTCCCCTTTAAAAATCCAAAATGATAAAGGGGGGTCACCAGTCATGTCGTCCATATAAGTGCCGCCAAAGTGGCACTAAATTTGCAAATTTCACCTCTAAAATTGAAAACCCAATTTAAAAATACCCCACAGTTAGAATTTCATCAACCCTTGCATAGGCTAAAGCTTTCATTATCAGGTCCCCTTTGGATATCTAAAATAAAAAAGGGGGATCACCAGTCATGCCATCTTTATAGGTGGCGCCAAAGTTGCACTTTCGCATAGAGCTGTATGACGTCGTGCCCTTAGCACCGTATTTATATCCATGCACTTTCGTTTGTGAAATGCTTTTTTTGCCACTTAGGCGCCACGTACCTTATGGACGGCATGATTGGTGACCTCCATTTTCTATATTGGATTTTCGAAGAGGATCTGACAATGATAGCTTTTACAAGGTTTAATGAATTTCTAACTGTGGGGTATTTTTTAAATGTCACTGTCAGCTTATCGAAAACAGTACTATGCCTTTAAGGGACGTTTGAATTATTTTCTGATTTGACCTAATTAATATGCTAAATAGGTCAAACATGCCAAGTGTCCACTATTTGCAGCTTAGCAACAGGCAGTTTCTGCACCCTAAAGATGTGGACCGGGGAGATTGGGCAACACCTTCCATTTTTCACATATATTACCCGAATGCTGTATGAAAGTTCAATTTTGGTTGAAATATACTGGACCAATTATGAACATTTAAGAAACTTTGAGATCCTAACATTCCTGGACTGTTCTACTTTGATCAGAATGCCCTGTACCAATAATGAACATTCCTGCAACCTTCAGGTACGAACATTCCTGGAATGCTCAGATTTGACATTATATAAAATTGAATTGAGATATTTCCTATATCATGAAAACTGAACTGATACAGAGTGCTTCCACTGCACAGACAACTTCCAATGTTCAGACAATACTAGTATTCGGAATCCATATGATTCATTTAGCATTCAGCTCTGAACATTCTATGAACATTCTCACTAGAACATTCATACAATTTTCATTCTGAACATTAAGGGGATCATTTTCTGGAATGTTCCATGAATGTTACCGTGCCCACTGGTCTTTCAATCATAAAATCTTTACTGTACACAACATTTCTGGACGCGATAGGCTTCCGAAGTGCGCAGCACGCCATTCACAGTAGGTGTGTAACAGAGTCAGTTTTAGCCACTCCCACAGATGGCTTTTTACTACAGGGAAACTGACCCTACTCATTCTGTCGTAAACAACTGGTTTATGGCAGCGAGTTTATCTATAAAACAGTCAGGCGTGAGATTGAAAGCATATATTGACTTCATGCCTGGGAAATTTTTTCGGATATTTTCGCACCTGAGTGATCCCAGCCATTGTCGTTACAGATTAAAGGTAATTACGGCAGAGGTCACAAACTTCCATCTTGTCAGAGTCGCGTTTTATTACTCTTAAATCAAGATATGTTCATGAATGTCTGACCATGTGTACAACACGTGTGAGCGGCTTAACCCTCTCTATGCTGAGTTAACTTTCGTCCTAAACAAAAGGACGCAAAGATTTTTGAAAACCTAAACCCTGTCATGTTGGTATTCATTAGATAGCTCTCGTTGAGTTCTCTCAAATGAGCACACATAAACCAGGATTTCAGTCATTTTTTTTAGGTTTTTTGCATCATTTTGTATTTGGCAAATTAGCCAAACAGCAACATAAGGGTTAAACCATTGTGATTTATCTGAGAAGGAACATGGTGGATGTCCTCCCTCGCCTGGTACTCGTCGCTCGCAGCGGTCGACCACGCCTATTTATTGCAATATACCAGTCATTGTCCATGTAGTGGTAGGATCTGTACATGTTCCAGAAATTTTCCACCATTTCCTCAATGAAGATGCATTCGTCAGTAGGAGTGTCCTGAAATATAAGTGAACTCATATGAAACAACTTTTGGATCCGTTAGCAGCTGAGGGTAATGAAATAAAAAGGTTTATTACTCCCCTAAGGTAACAAGCACTGCATACATGTTTTCCAATTTTTCGGCACAAATGAACATTATCCCCTTGTATTGAATTATTATGTGCAAATAAAGGAAAGAATATATTGGCGGGCATTGAAGCAGACAAAAAGAAAAAAATTCATATACATGTACAACGGATCTAAAAGATGTATGATGATCTAACACAGATTTTTTTAAATCGTATTTTCAAGTTTTAATTGCAACTTTTTAAGTTCATCTAGTAGATGTATAATGAACTGACATAAGCGTTTAAAAATCTTTTTTTTTAAGTTTTTAATTACACAAGTATTCTAGCCACAACTTTCAAATAAGCTTATATTTTCCATAATAGATTGTGATATACTTATGGATTAAGTAGGCTTTAAAATTGGGCTGATATTTCAACTGTTAACTTACTCCCAAATTTTGAAATCACAACACAAACTAAGTTTAGCAATGGAACTGTGAACACATCTCTAAGTATAAAATTATATACAGAATGATGGCCATGGGTGCATTACACGCTTTGAATTTTGTGCTAACAGATAAATTCAAACATTTCATTCTTATTTTTTTAAAACATTAATTGAGATAGGCATTTCGATATGTATGTTGCACATACAACGATATTTGTCACATTGATGGTCGGTGTGTTATACGATATCAAGTTATAAATCTATGATACATTACAATCCGAGATGTTTAACCAGCAAATTTCATGCTTCATCAAACATATGTCCAATACAATTGTGAACTAATTAGTCAGGGCATGTGAGAAAGTTGCCAGTGACTTGCGGTTAAGCGGTGGTTTTCGCCAGGAACTCCGGTTTACTCAAGCAGTTACAACTGGCTAGTCACGAAAAGTGACGAAAAACGAAATAACAAAATTCCAAATCCACTAATTATTCGTGCCTCATCTAAACCTATTCCCATTATTTAAGTATTAGTTTACCTATAATCAATAAACGGTGGATGACTGAATCATAACATATGAAGGCGTGGAATTGATGTATGTACGTGCATCATTGCGTGGAAATTCGGTGAGCGAAAGTACCAGAAAGTAGATAGAAAACCCACCTCTGCACGTAGAATCCCCCGCGAGTTCATGGCGAGATATTTTTGACTTGCTTGTCCACGTATGAGCACTAGTCCTGCATCTACAGTGAAGAATTGCATGTGTACTGAAATAAAAAGAAAACCAGACTTGTAACATTCCTCAATCACTCGTTACCTCATAACTACTAGTATCTATGTTATATTTTGTTCTACTAGATCTAGTAATTATTTTTTCTGCATTTTTAAGTTACGTTTATCTACCTGTGGAAAATTCAATGTCGCTTCTCCCCATAAACTTTCAAAGGACACCATTTCAACATGCTTTTTCGAGCCTTTACCACAAGCTCGAGGTCACTTGTACACCTGCTTACTACCACTCCTGTGACTTTTGAGAGATATTCTGGAAATAACTAAATAACACGATTTTAAAGAAAACGTACAGATACGGAGGAGGGAGAGCAGAAGTGGGTGGCGGTGTCCGCTGCGCAAGGAGATGGCATAGCGACTGTTAGTTAGGCAATTTAGTGCAGTAAAACTCTTACGGTGATGTTGTACAAAGACACACCTCAACGGTCACGCGTTACAGACAAAACAAAGGCGAGTGTCCGCTAGGCTATAAATAGTTGAAAATATTTCTAGCTGTATGACCCTAATGTGCTTGGTGTCAAGATTTCTCATTAACATTTTCAATGTTATGGTCTGTGAAAATCTTTAGCAGTAAAGAATCAAAAGTAATATCCCTAAAGTAGCCCTGAAACTGCAGTAAGCATCATCTGCGTAAGTAATGAGATAACGTCATTTGAGAGAAAAGTTGTAAATATTGAAATGATACAGAATATGGGTTGAATAATGACAGTTGGCGATGATAATCTCTACCTTATAATACTCAGGAACCTGGAGATACACCTAGTTATATGATTATGCTGCTTTGAGGTGTGTTTCGGGATGGGGCTTTTAACTAGCTTGCAATAGTACTGATCACCTTAATGCATGGTGTGTGCTTGGTAAGTGCAGCCTTTTCTGCAAGCGACCAGAAATTAGATTCTATACCATTCCCATCGCAGAGCCTGCCCTATGGGCTGAGTGATCTAGGGCATTGTCATTCACCGCCCAAGGTTCGTAATACCGCTTGGCACACATGAGGTAGTTGCCAGTGAATATGGCAGAAAAGGGACGATTACTAAAATTTAAAAAGACTCAGCTACTGTAGATAAAATCAGTGAGGAAAATGACAAGACGTCGAATTTATGTATCGATCCATACAAATCCACAACAGGGAGGAGGAAAGATGTGATTACCAGTACAAACGGAGCTTCTATTCGCAGCTGTGGATGGAGGACCATCAAATTTCACACATGTGAAGGATGTATCTATACGAAGGGATGATATTTTTAAGTTTTTTCAGACATTTGCTGAAAATGAGGAAACGTTTTTTTAACTCTTACTTTTTTACACCGATACAGATTCTCTGGTTCTAGGACAATATCCCCCCGGACAATAACCCCCGGACACTATCCCCCCGTTCCAATATCCCCCTGGACAATATCCCCCCATGTAATAGAAAAAATTGTACTAATAATTTAAAAAAGGTTATAAGTGTTACTATTCATTTACTTTTGATTTAAGATATAGAAACGGTAATCAAATTACTACTGAAAATTAATCTAGATCTGACCATATTTGTCAGGGGGTTGAATTCAGAAGTATTCCCCCCCCCCCCCCCCCCGAACTTTTGAATTCTTTAGAGCAGAAAGCCCCCTCCAATCCTATGTAATTCACCACCTAACTAATTATTCAATATCAATGTCTGACGTTTTTTTATTGTTTGTTTGCGGCCACGCTCCCTATTGTTTGGTATGTTTATTGATTGCCCTTCTATATGTACAAAATCATACGGTATACAAAACATTCTTTAGTGTACTTTTCGGACATTAACAGAATTCCTACAAGATAAACTGAAAGTACATAATTTAAATACTAGTAAATGACATTTTAAGTAAACATACAGACACAAATTAAATTTATCAGACATTCACAACGAATTATTACTCACTGTGCCAAGAGTTATCACTTTGGTTGCTCCATCATCTAATATGCAGGAATATCTGGTCTATATTAAACTGACCTGATCGCCAAAGTCTTGTACAGACTTGTAAATTCTTTACATTTCTAAAGACAGCCGGGCAGAAGCAGGGGCATACATTACGCTGATACATTTACCTATCATTCATCCCAATGTGCACGGTAACATTCATGGAACATTTTAAGGAATGTTTCGCCTGAACATTCAAAAATGACATGTTGCACATTCCCTGTGATCCCCAAATCACAATTATTGCAAATTTTATGGCTAAAATCTTTCCCTTTTAAGCGATAGTCAGTTGCTTTTAACAAGCTTTTGCCACCTACGAGGGAATTAGCCATTTCGTCACACACATTTTAGTATTCCTTGGAAAATTATCTTAATAGTCTGTCCCTTACGTTGACAAGGAGAATGTTCTGATGGGGTTGTTTGTACACCATCTCGCGACCCTCATCTTCCATTAAACACATATTTTCCCATGCCAGTTTTACATTCTTCTTTTGAAAAACAGTATCCTCTCATGAACATTCTCATACACGTATCATATAGCTCAGTCTGGATACTCACTTCCAGTAAATCAAATATAGGACTCGTATTTATTACATATACTTTCATTAATATTTGCAAATTCATCTGTCTACATTTGCTTTGGTATATATTGTCGGTATACCCAACTGGGTTTGTTGGAATACCGACAATCTGACATCCTTGATCAATTGTTCTACTTGCGTTAGAGCTTATCAACGAAGGCGGTATACTTAAAGAGGGAGAAAAGTCCCCCTTGATGTATGCTACACTCCATCGAGTACCAGTCAGAGTAAGAGCCAGTAACTCTTACTTCATATCTGAAATTCTGGTATGTTGAGTAGATGTCTCCATAGCTTACCACCCCCACCTTTTCCTCTTAATTGGAAGAACAATCCGTCGATCCAGACACTATTAAACGATCCCGACACCATCGAAAGCCTTGGCGACGTCTAAATATGTCACCATGACTCTAAAAATAGATTTGAAGGGCCAAGGCCCTTGTTTGCCCTCACGATTGTTCGGGGACCATCATCCATATCGTTAATCAATTCTGATACTTCATCTAAAACTGCGTGAAAGTCGCTTGGGAAGCTAGGAGATGGAATATATACAGTAGGTATGTTGAGGACTCTCCCATTGTCGTATACCACATACCCGATACTCTGTAATGATTTATTGTTGTAATTGGAGAAATTCCCCCTGTTGTCTGCTCAGCAGAAGGACAATTCCCACCGCTCATATTTGTAGCCATACATACTTGCCAGGACGAGAACCTTAATTTCACTAGAGATATCACTTCAATGCCCAGTCTATTTGATGGACTGCAACCACTGTTCGCTGAACGTAAACACGACGTGACAATCAATTTATTGAGATTTGCAGGTGACTATAGTCTAAAAACAAGCGCCTAATATAAACATGTTTTAGTGTTTAAAATTAAACACATAGAGTTTATTTCACTGTTGGATATTTTTGTGGGTTCTTTATTGTAAACACTCTGTGTTTATTAATGTATTAAATTAAAAAATAAACATGTTTGGGTGTTTTTGGTACTTAGTTTATTTTTTTAATAGTGGTCGCTGGTACCATTATAAACACATAGTGTTAATATTGAATTTTTGTATTTTAAACACTCACTGCATGTTTGTCTTTTCCTTTAGGTATATTTTTAAACCCATGCAATTATTTTAAGAATTTTTTTCTCCTCTTTTTCCGCATAAAGACAATGATATCCCCAAGGCACTTCTGAACCTGCAGTGATCATCACCTGTGTAAGTAGTGAGAATATGTCATTTGAGTGAAAAGTTGTAAATATTGAAATTACATTAAATATGATTTGACTAAGGATTGTTGGCTATGATATTCTCTACCTGATAACACTCAGGAATCTAGAGATACAGCTGGCTATATGGTTACGTCGCTGTGAGGTGTGTTTTGGGACAGGGCTTTTGACTAGCTTGCAATGGTACTCATCACCTTAACGACCCACGTAGCTTGCGAATCATAGCTTCGTGCAGTTGGGAGGTCATCTATGCCCAGGAAACTGGATGGCAATCGGGTTTGTAGTCGTGCATCATGCCCGGGCTGTCCACGCATTTAGTGCACATATTAATTGCCGGCACTGTATCTGCCCCGAGTTTAAAGAGCAGGGTTGTCCTCGCACGGCCTGTTCGCACACGTCACTAGAAGATGGTCGTTACCTTTACTCGTGTAGTCGAGTCGTTCCCCTAAGCACAACACTATTAGCTAAACTGCGCAAAATGACTTAATACCGATAGTTGAAGCTTGTACACTATTGACTGATTTACCATTTTCATATGATAGATACCGGTTTATAAATGCACTAAGATGCTTTGCTCCTATGATGCTAAATTGCTAATCTGATCACTGTGATGTCACAGTTCAGAAGTACAGAACATGATATTAATCACCGAGAATTATATGCCCGTTATATATTGGAAATGTAAGACTGGTAAATTTAAATGAAGACTCAGTTTGTCTCGTCCATCATGACCTACTTCTCTGTTACTGTTATTTCACTGACTGCTATAGCTGTCTCTCACCACTGTCTGGGTTCGAATCCCACCCGAGGCATGTGAGAAAGTTGCCAGTGACTTGGGGTTAGGCGGTTAGCCGCAATATGACAGAAATAGTGACGAGAAATGAAATTCCAAAAAAATACTGTTGTTTCTGTTTAGCCTAAACCGGTTTAGGTCGAATAGAAACATCAGTAAAAATATAAGTTTGGCTCTATGGACGACACAACCCGGTTCTATGTAAATGGATAATCATGAGATAACAGGCACGTATATGGCATTCAGGTATCCAGAAACTAGGTCTGAGAGGTTCCTTAATGAGCGAGGTATGAGAGCGAAAGTTCTGCCGGGCATGAAGTGTATCATTTTCGACTACTCGAAACGAGCCTCGACGATATACCGAAAATGATACGCCGAATAGTTGGGGGACCACGTTCTTCCAACCAAAATACGGTCATTCTACCCATATATGGAACCGAAAATCATTTTCAACAACCATTTGGCATTGCCATTGTCTTTTTTCTAGTGATTGTATGATTTTCTAGTCAAATGTTTGTTTGAGGAAAATGAAGTTCTAATCACATGAAACGAAGAAATGGAGCAAAGCCCTGATTAACAAATGGCACAATCTCAGTTATGTTAAAAATGTAAATGTATACCACTTAAGATATAACTTATTAACTGCATACATAAGTCATTTAAATCAGCTTCATTTGCTGGACACTGTAGTATTATATGGCTAGCATCCTCTAGGATACATACATAGGTCGCAATTAATACAGACTTTAGCCCGTATAGAGGAAACTAGGACTTTACGGTATCTCAGACAAATTTCCTTTTGTTCCTCATTTACCCTAATCATTGGCAAAGTCAAGGCATACTTCCTGGGGACCACGTTCTTCCAACCCAAGTACGGTCATTCTACCCATATATGGAATAAAAAATCATTTCCAACAACCATTTGGAATTGCCATTGTCTTTTTTTCTAGTCATTGTATGATATTTCACTAAAAGAGTAAACAATGTGTTTGGATGGGGCTAGCATGACATATTTTTCTCTTACCCACAGGGGCTTGTATCGTTGAGTGGTCACTAGCATGTAGTCACAGCCCGTATTAGTAATATATTTCAAAGTACCAGCCTCAGACTCGCGAGTGACCACTCAACGATACAAGCCCCTGTGCTCCATTCGCCCTTATCTCACCATTTTCGGAAATATCCTTATTGTGAATAGGTGATACGATATAGTATCTGCGTTTAGCCAGTCGCGTCAAGAAAAAAAGTTTTCATGTGATGTTTTACTCACTATTTTCACTTGAATCATCAGGATAGCCGCGAACTCGTCCATCTGGAGAAATTCCTAAATTGTAACCCGTTCTACAAAACAGTTTCCTCGTGGCTGCCCAGGTGAACGTAAACTCATTGAAGCCGGTTCTTTTCAATTTCGTCGTCACAACTTCCTCTCCCCCAACTTTTGTATCCGAAAAAACACTTGTCTCCTCTCGCGAAATGGAAGTCATCTTTATGCTGCATGTTCTACGTATGCCTTGCGATTGTCTGAAGTCTAAATCGGGTATACTCCTTCGTTCGCTGTACGGAACTTTGATGAACCATAAAAAGTTTATGAGTTGTAGCCACTGCATTGTCTGTTTATGTGCTGAGATAAATCCAATGTTACTTTTATACATCTCACAACAACAAAAAACTATTTTCCGGCTGAGACGTCGTTGTTGCCAAGTAGTCGTTTTTTCTGGCCATTTCTTGTTTTATTGAAGATGATGAATGATCGTTCGCACCTGCAATCAAGGGACCGCCCCATAATGCGCTGGCACTACTACCTTGCGGGCGTGGGCGTACACAGTGACAGGTCTGGTGGCTTAGAGTATCATACGCAACTTCTTAGGACAGTTTGTATTTGTATGTTTATTAACTGAATACGAGGATGGAAAATCATACATTATACAATAGAAAGAGAACAATAAGAAACAAATAACATAGGGTTAACAAAAATATATAAAGAACATTATTCTCAGTCTATGGATCAGAACGCCTCATTTAGCCTAGATTGAGTTAGTACATATATTTGATTGAAATTCAGCATTTTGGTAATAAATCACACGAAAATAACTAATTTGAGATGCGATTGTATTCAGTCAAAATAGGCCTAGCTTACAATAGAGATCAACACGCCGACAGTTCTGCTATACGTATGCAGGGATTTTAAGAGTATGGGCATTGTAATTACTAGTTATAGATTACCAACTGATTAAAGTATGTCTGTATGACTGTGTATGCTGTAATTATGGATTATTGATGTTCAAATTGTTATCGCCTTTGTTGATATTTCATTGTAATTTATCTATATATGGGTTTCTATTGTTATTCATGTAATGCATTATTAATGTCATTACTCTCAATGACACAACGGATTGACCTGAATGAATGGAGACAATAAAAACAGCTGTTTACAGCGACTTAAAGAGTATGAGCGTTTGAATTCATATTACGTTTATCCAAATAGTTATTTGTTCAAAGAGAAGCTAAGAGTATCTTGGTGGGAATGGTATAACCATTTTTCATTTTTGACTATTTTAAGTTATGCAGTCTAGGACTGAGTAGAGAAAAGAAGCAGTTTTCTCATTTTCAACACAATTCTATAATATAAAACTTGAACAGAGCAAAAATAAGATAAAATGAGATACCCTACCAACCATATTGATATTCCCTCCTAATTGGTTATACTTGATGGTGCCTTGTCATTACTGTAGATTGGAAACCCGTTTGAAACACGTTGCACGTTTTTATTCCTCACATCTTACAAGGAGGAGGGCAGTAGGAGGGCAGTTTTGGTATAACTAATGATTGGTATAACTGACTCTGAAAAGATTAAGCCCTCATTTTAAGACGACCTTTACATATACCTTTACGAACAAATGGATCATTGACAAAATAATATGGTAATTATGATGACAAAGCTTTACCAACGGATCGTTATTTGAATAAAGAAATTATAGTTGATTGAGACCTTTATGCAATCTAACGCAATCACCTATGTCGTAAGGGTGGAACAATGTCGAAAAGGTCATGCTTTTCTCGAGACAACGTTGATTGATATTTCCCGCACACGTAAATCCTAGTTGATGTCAATGTGACATGCAGACCCCACGTGGCGTCGATGTCTTTGAGACGTGCCCTCCGCTTGCAGGAACTCCCGGAGAGTCACTGAGCCGTGACAAGCCCAGCCACCTACACACAGAGTAAACAATGGTCATGCTCTGGGTCTTTCTTATAAATGGTATTAGCACTATGTTTCCGCGAATTTGTGGTCTATTTTATGGAGAAAGTAATAAATTCTGATCTTTATTAATGATATTACATTATAGCCTTTAACACCTGTATAAATTGATATTAGAGTATGGCTTTCAAACATTCTTATGAGTTGTCACAAGGTGAAAGGGGAATTGCGATTTGTGTGTGAAGTGTATATCTTGATGTGTGTACATACACACACACACACACACACACATAAGAGAGAGAGAGAGAGAGAGAGAGAGAGAGAGAGAGAGAGAGAGAGAGAGTTGGTAAATTCCTATATCAATGTTCAGTAATATTTCAGTTACCTCTAATTCAAGAGGCAACGCGGGTTACGGTACAAGGGTCAAGTACTTGACCGGACACTCCACACTCCCCATCTCCGCCTGCGTGTTATTAACGTGGAATTGTATTTTACATATGGGAAAGGGACTTGGGGAGTGGGTGCGTATTATCTATGGGGTGCGTGTTGTATGCGGGGTAATACGGTATTCATAGATTTTTATGATCATGCACAAAAGTTAAAAATAATGGAATCGCAACATGGCTTTCCGAGGAATTTGCGCTACAGCGAAGTAAGAATTTAACTTGAAGTCTTTACTGGTGTTACATTTGCATCACGATAGGTAGCTTATCGTAGAAGATTTTGTCAAAAGGATTTTGTAAACCTCTTGTGTATATTCTAAAATGTTGTTTTCGTTGACTTTGTTATCATATCTCGTAAAAAATGAGAGTTCTTTAAGCCTCGATGTTAGAATGGGGCAAAAATGCAGTTTCATTTGATATTGCATCACATAAAGTGTGATTTAAAAACCTGTCTTAATACATTCTGAACATAGTATTGTCCCTAAAATGTATTGTGCAATCCACCATGGTTCGTTACTGTAATGCAAGCGGTCTGCATTGGGTGAAAAAGTCTTTGTACATCCCAGAAATGTCGAAAAATACACGTATACATTCATGTTTTAACAAGTAAAAGCCTCAGCAAGGCCTAAATGATAGATGAATGGAATTATTTGCGTTCGTGTTTCAATATAATTCACATTTCGTTTTACCGAAAACACTACAATAAAATCATATATGCAAATTAGCATGCATAGAAGAGCCAGACTTACACTTGTGTTGTTATTGTAACAAACTATCTTCATATCATACGTATGTATCTTTATTGCCCATATATGGGACATATGAAAGGTATATATATATAACTTCGAAAATATAACACAGCACATAAACAGACAGACAACTATATATTTAAACACATTTAAAGACATTTAGAGGATTGACAGAGACCCCATGCATCATTGGTCCCATGTACATTCTAGTTTGCTTACAGTGCCGACATTAATTTCTGCACTAAATGCGTGGGCAGCCCGGGCAGAATACGCGACCGCACGCCCGATTGCCATCTAATGTCCTGGGCATGGATGCATGGATGACCTCACAACTGAAGGTAGCTATGAGTCGCAAGCTACGTGGTCCATCGATGTGCTTTGCTTATATTTGTGACATGATATCCATAGGTGTTTCTACAACCAGGCACGGGCAGACCTCCGGTCGTCTGTTACAGGAATTAAGTGTCCGTACTGTAAAAGTCGAATTCGAAAGTTGGATGATCGTATGTAGAACACCAGCCCACTTCTTCATAGTGTAAAATGATATAATCAATGGGTCCGTCGAAAGCGCTCAATTAGTAAAAGGATTGTAGTTGCAGTAATCAATTTAAGATCAATTTTGTAATTGGACAATTTTGCTCTGGAGGAGTTATTTGTCTGAATAGCATAAATGTAGGAGTAATTATCTCCCAGTATCATTTAAAGCTGGCAGTATAATGGATGTCTACACTCCTACTACTCCCCCGCACTTACCGTGTAGTCTAGCTGGCTATTTACTAAACGACTAATCTCATTTTAGCTCGAAGAGTGGCAATACAACAGAGATCAACTCAAAACAGTATGGCCAATATAACTTTTAATTGTTGTAAACATTGTTTATAGTCAACATTGTAGAGGATTTTAAAGATAGCAAGAACTGTATTCTGCAATTAATTGAAGCTTTTAGCTAAAGTTGAAACGACAATAAACTATAATAAACTGGTGACATCATTAAACATGCATGGCATGTCCACCTTTGTTTTAACCGATTGGTGACCAAAGATGGTTTAGAATTTGAGGTATATGGAGATTCCTCGTTGACCATCAAGAATTGAACGTCATAGATATGGATAGATGTGTCGTTTTAAAAATAAGAAGCCTGTGTTGCCGTATATGATTCCACATAGGCAAACTGTCTCAGACAATGTATGGACCGTGGGCAAAATTAATGAAGCTTCTGGGGTTGATTCTTTGACCAGGGCTCAACATTAAGAAAAAACTTCATAAGCCCAGCAGGGCTAGTTAACGTAATTTTAACTGGCCCTAAACTATTTTTGCTAGCCTTGATATTAATGACAAATCCTTATCAAATACCGGTAATGACCTCTGTTAATAACAGAGTCTCTGTTGATAACATGAAAAGAATACTGTGTATTGTGTTAAATTGAGTGACATTATCATCCAGGTATGCAGGGCCAAAGGAGGGCTTCATATATTTTTAAGCGCTGATATTCTAATTCTATCTAGTCCCTCAGGGCTACTCACAGGGAGAATTTACTAGCCCTGACTCTCAATAACTAGCCCGGGGCTACGGGGCTAGCCTTAATGTCGAGCCCTGTTGACCCATTTTTTCTTTACCCTGCGTTTGAACAAGCCTATACAAGGCATATATTAACTGAAGGGTCTCCCTATCAGGAATGCACTACAGTGCCGACATTTAATTTCTGCACTAAATGCGTGGGCAGCCCGGGCAGAATACGCGACCGCACGCCCGATTGCCATCTTATTTCCTGGGCATGGATGACCTCACAACTGAAGGTAGCTATGAGTCGCAAGCTACGTGGGTCATCGATGTGCTTTGCTTATATTTGTGACATGATATCCATGGGTGTTTCTACAACCAGGCACGGACAGACCTCCGGTCGTCTGGTGCAGGAATTAAGTGTCCGTACTGTACATGTAAGCATCACAAAATAGCCTACTAGTTTGCAAGTTGTCAGGATTAAACAAAACTAATTTAGTGAGTTGAAACGAAGGTGTAATCCACATGTGTAAACCGAGGACCATTAAAGTCCATAAGATAAAGAAAATAACGATGGGAAGGGTGACACATTTTTTTCTGATATTTTTTTCGTTCAAATTATATAGCCATTAATTTCAGAGTTTTATTTTATAGAAAAGGAGTTGAAAACATCTAATTCTAAATCATATTACTTTAGAACAAAATCCTATCTCAAAGTATTGTCACTGCGGCATTGTCATGCACTATTCGTGCCCAGAGTTCCAAATGAAATGTGTCGTCGAGTGCTGGAAAATATTTTTAGAAATAAAGAAAATATATCATTATTTTGAAGTATTGATAACCAGGCTCGAATCAACATATTTAAGTAAAATCTTTTCCACGAGATATTTTAATTCAGTTTTTGAATTTCTTTTTCGTCACTTTTCCTGTTTTATTGCTGCTGAAATTGGCAAATTTCTTTATGTCGCGATCAGGAGTCTTCCTCAAGACAATTTAATCAGATATCTAAACTCAAAGCAGGCAAGTGTTTATCCTTTTCAGGCAAGAATAAGTCAAAGTTATTGATATGATTAGTTACCACAAATTATACTTAAATACCTGAAGTCATCCACTGCGGTGTGTATTTTGCCCTATTGATAAAAACCACATAAATTGTATTATCCCATCGTGAGACACGTGGGTTATGAAAAAGAAGTTAGTGGGAGGTTCCGCATGCATTCCCTAAGCAAGAATCTAAGAGGATATGCTCAGCGTCTGTGACAACCCAACACCCGCCATAATAGGCTGGCTTCATATGATGTGACTCTCTAGCACGCCCTTAGGCGAAAGCGCTTCCCAGATTTCCTTTCCAAACGGAGCTAGCAATAATCCGCCGTATGATATCAGGCGCTAGACGACGGAAACAATGCATGTAGATTACACCACACTTTCCCATTTCGTTAACCCTCACACTGCAGGTAGCTAATTTGCCAATACGAAATACTGCAAAAAGCTTTTAAAATGACTGAAACCCTGGCACATGGGTTCTCATCAACGAGTACTCAGCGAGACCTATCTAATGAATGCCAGAATGCCAGGATTTAAATGGCTTTCAAAATTCTTCGCATCCTTGCGCTTTGGTTCCAAGGAAGTAGCCTCAGCATTGGAAGGGTTAACCCATTTGTGCCCAAGGACCGGATGCACAGAGGGAATAATGAATAAAAAGCTCGAATCTTAGACTAGCGTTCACCGTTGCCTTAGCAATGAGCAATAGTTGTTACAAAATTCAAGAAATACATGATGTGAAGTCACAATTAGTCAATTACTTGTATTTGCAGCGGGGCCTATAGATCATCTTGGTGGGAAAGTTGAACCTTAAAAATCATCCTTTATAAATGTGAGGAAGAATCTTTATTTCACTACACACCTCTTTTTCAGGACAATGACATCTAAGTATAATTGTATGTCTATAAGACCAACATGCAATTCTTTCTATCAGCCAAAATGGGAGTTCACACATTAATTGCTCTATCAGAATGGGGGTTCCATAGTGTACTTCTCCGCCTGACCAAACTGGATATAAAGAAAATGAAGGAAAAACTCAAACTCAAAATTAGAAATTGATTAGACATCACTCTACCTTACTGAAATTTCTTGAAGTATATAGTTATGATGGTTTTCATAAGTTTCCGTTTGGAAGCGGCTGGGCGAATTTGACCATTTGGTAAAATGCGCCGCCTTGACCATTATCCTAGAGAATTGGCCGTTACAGTCAATGCTAGTAACATTAACTAATCCAAAAGTGTTCTTATCAATAACTGCCATTGTAACCTTTTAGTTAAAAGTGTGTGGTTAATGTGAACGATACAGGCCTTTAAATTGAAAGTTACATCGGTTGCGAACTACATATGCATGAAATATAACAATGTCTTATCAGTGAAATACATTCTCAATTTCTCATGCTGTAAAATCATTTCAAAATCTCAAAAAAAAATAATGATTATAATAATGAAATAAGGTTGAAATATATGCAGCTATTTCATATTCATTTACAAATTTATTCAAGCTGATGAAGCATCAACCAAATGTTAATATTACAACAAAAAAGTAAACTTAATATACGACAGAAGTAATGATACAACGGGTTTGTGCTGAACAAACCACCTCATTTTCTTCATTTTATAAAGTCCCCGTATGTGAAGTATCGTCTGCTTGCCAAACTCCATTTTTCTTTCAAATATTTGACTGTCACTGCGGGTGATGATTCTCGGGCAAGATGTCGGGTTTACCTGATGGCACAAGTTCATTTAATAACCAAATCGCCGTTTTAGAATATCTTGACCAGACAGGCACACTGAAAAGCATCAAAGCTGTATGTCAGTATGAGACGAACCGCCAAAGTAATGGAGTGTACAGATTCGTTGTTCCTGTGGAACCAACTGAACTTGCAGATTTGGATGGTAATCTTAGGTCCATCATCAACTGATCAATATCACAATGTCCTTTGATAAAGTAAGATTAGAAATTTAAAAGGGGCTTGGTTTGGGTTCTTTTCATTATTTTTTCCTATGAATTTTTTATGATTTCTTAGAATGCTACTATCGAAACAATGGTATGATTGCAATTTTCAATGTATGGGAAATTTCATTTACCAATATTTGAAATAAAAGCAAAAAAAGTGAACAATCTCAAACGCCAAACGCTAATAACCAGGCACTGACATAAGTAATTGTACGCTTGCGCCAGCAAGTAAATTTTTGAAAAAAGAGCTTTCGGGCAAGTACATCAAGTAATTTGCTCTTGCCAGAATGGGCAAGCTGATTTTCTGATCACTACACATTTTTTTGTAGAAAATGGCACAAATACCTATAAATATCCAAACAATGCGACTAAATTAAAAAGAAAATGGTATTCAAATCATTAAATTCATGATAAGTGATACATTCCATTCTAGCACATTTAATAACTTATTTCGGGCAAGGCAAAAATTTTGCCAGGCAAGTAAAAATCATTAATTACTTGCCTGACATGTTAAGTTAATTTTAAAACTTATGTTGGTGCCTGATAATTAAAATGTTATAAGTACTATGACAAGATGAACAATATGATAATGGAAACCATATTATGGTTTCCATGTTCACTTAAAGTGGATATCTTTAGCTGCTGTAATAGAAACTGATGCAGATCATGTCATAATCATATTGAATGATTATTTTAATCTTGTTCAATCACAAGGAAGGTTATTTAGATTTTAGTAACGAAACCAATCATATATTTTGCCAGATGTACAGCTGTACAATCAATATTATGCCTTCATTTGCCTATTGCAGCTGAGCTTGGAAACCTCATACTCAGACATCCGTTGAAAGCAGCCAAAATATTCCAAGAGGTAAAAACAATTCATGTTTTTCTACTCAATTATGTTTCATGGTAATATATTAAGCATCAAAATGATTACATGCTCTGTCATCAAAGTTATTAGGATCATTTGCTGATTTTATTATTAAAACATAAAGATTGGTTAATTTTCTCAAGGTTTTTCTTTTGGCCTTGCACTACTGACTTTTATTCCAAATTTAAATTAACAATTTATGATTAATTTCATTTTGAGACTAGTCCATCACATATCAAAAAAGGTCAATTAATTTTAGATTTTAGGCTAACAATGATATCTCACTCTACCGATGCATGATGATTTGATATTAAACCTTTTAGATACTTTTCAGCTCAATCTGTAGAAGTAGTTTGATGGTTTTCTGAAAGCCAAATTATTAATATTTTCAGATTATCTACATAAGTATCAAGGCACTCAAGCTGCTACCATGCAAATTGTCTTGCAGTCAGATACTTGTGCACTTAAGAATTAATTCAGTGCCCTCTTTGCCTGCGTAAGTACAACTTTTAGGTACCAATACATAGCAGGTTACTTTATTTCTTCCCCAAATGCATTAATTCTTACTTTAGATTCCCTAAGATTTAAAGTGACTTATCATCCTGATAAGTTTCAATTTTTCTTTGAATTTACAAGAAGCAATTAATAAGCCTAATGAAAGTTTACGGCTTTAAAACTAATAAGTCACACGTTGAGCAAATTCCATGTTGATTGATGTGTATCACTCCATGTGTTGATCGAATTTGTCATTTTTAAATGTCAGTGATATCAGATTTCACCATGAGGCTTTGATTACATTTATCTATTTCAGATTTGAAATAACCAGTTTTAAAGATTTCACTAGCCATCCATTTTCATCAAAAGTATGCCGATATAGGGGTATTATCTGTGGCATGACAAGTATAGCTAAGTACACGTAAGTTTTTCAACAGTGATTTTTTACTAATTGGTATGTCTGTAATTGATCAATTGTTCATGTTAAGTAGTGTCTTCTTAAAATTTCTATCAGCTTTATAAGTTTGTCTTGAAATAAGTTCTGATAGAAAAATGAAGTTTTATTGATATCTGTATGCAGCTTGGTTACTAGATTGATTGCAAGGTCCAGTCTAACTGCCCTAGAATTGTTTTGCTTGATCAGCGTAAGGATATTGAAATTTGTGAAAGAAGTTGTAACAAAAGTAAACTGCAATGGAGATAGAAAATGAGATATATATATCAAACTAGGAAAACTCTATCATACCTGCCAATTATATCATTTGAACTAGGCAGAGTGCACGATACAACTGTTCGGTGCCCAGTTGTACAGGCGCAGAAGGTAATCGCTACATAAGGCTGCACACACCTGGAGCAAAAGAGGCACAGACAGTTAGGTAGGTTGGGGTTCTTTTCTGAAGATTGAAAAATCTGCATCCTTAGTTATTGCTTGTCAGGTAATGTCTCCTATGAATAATCAATCATTAGAATTATGTAATCAATCATTTGGTTATAGGTCAGCTGGCTAATCATTCATAAGAATTACTGATTGATTATTTCCCATTATCACTTAAATGAAGAAACTAATGACAATTAGGGAAAAATGGAGATACAGGTGAACTCGTATATGACGGACCACTGTACGACAGATTTTTGCATATGACGGACGATATGCTTGGTCCCAGTCCGATGCATATCAAGTGTTCGTCATATGTATACGACGGACTTTGTATATGACGGACCAATTTTCCTGGTCCCATTGAGTCCGTCATATCCAAGTTCACCTGTAGAAACTTGCTGAAGCAAAATGGTTCCTGTAATATTCTTTTATGGCACAAACAGTAACTGTATGAGCGCTCTTTATGCTTATGCGTATTTCTTGCATGTTGATCATTTTTCCATGTATTAATGTGACAATATTTACCATTTCTTGATTTGTCCACATAATTACTATCCTTAGATAATCTATTCACTTGTTTTTCTGGTCAGTTTAAATACTTGAGAAGTTTTGTACTACACCATGTGCTTATAAATAGTATCAAATGCTTTCTGCAAAGATTCCGGGTTTTGCTGCATATCAATATCTCATTTTTTTGAAAAACAGGCAAGACTTCAAATGCATGTTTTGTGGAGCTCTGCTAGAAGAAGATGTAACATGCAGAATATTAGCAGGTACCAATGCAATTATTAGAATTGATAAAAATGATTAAACAAGTAGATGTTAATAAAAACTTAAACCTATAAAAACCATCATTTATTTCTTTGTTGTATGAACTTCTTCAGTTGGAAATAGAGCCTTGGTACAAACCAGATGGTGCAAGAAAAAACATTTCATCAAACACATTTTTATCTAATTATGCCCAACTATATAATGTATTTAGTTAAGGCCAAAAAAAAAAAAGTGTTTGGTTCCTATTACGTCCTAAAAAATATAGGTAGGGTAGGTAGGGATTTTTTAACTTGCACGATTCCCTGGAGTTGGATGGCTTTGATAAAGGTTTGCCTTGTTGTAATTGTCTTTATATGCATTAATTGTAGGCCCCTGCTTCTGTTCATCCAGAAACTTATAATTTAATGATTGGAGAATTGGTATTTAGGACGGCGAGGCAATTTTTTGGGTAGGAACAATTCATTTTTCAGTAGGATTGGCAAGCCTAAGTATTAAATCATATAATTTAAGAAGAAATTTTAAATTCCTACACTTTACAGAGTGTTCTGAAGGTCTCTTTTTGTAATATCATTCACATTTTCTTATAAATAACCAGCTTTATTTGTAAACTTACTAATCTAACACAATTCACTGTATTTATCCAGATAAGGCAATCATAGATGTTGTGAGCCATTGTTCCTTTAAGCAGAAGAGCTGCACTGAAACAACTAGGTTTCAAGCATTGTCTGTAATTCTAAGAGGTAAGTAAGCAGGCCATTTAAGACTGAAACGTAATTGTTGTGCTATTATAATTCTTTCTTAATATAATTCGGTAAACTTTGTTGTAAGAGCATATTTGCAAGAGGAACTAAAATTGGCATTTGAAGGAAATAAAACAAATGAATGTCACTAATTCTTTCACTACTAAGATTAAATGCTCAGTACAGTACTAGAAATACTACTAACTAAATCATTAAGGACTAATAAAAGTTTTAGAAAAGAAATTTGATGTCAACAGAAATGGATTTTTTTTCTAAAAAGGTTATTAATTTTGGTCTAAAATGGAGACCCAGAAGTAGATACTACTAGATTTAATTCATGCTTTATTTTCAAAATTATTGCAGAATCCTAGCAAATGTAGACGTAAACATGGTTCCTCCTGACATTTCAGATGAGCTAGTAGAAGGCATAGATATTGGCCAGGACTGCTCAGTGATTGGCTTACCTCTGTTTGAGCAGAAAAGCAAGACTGTGTCCATGGAGGTATTTATGGTGACATTTTTTTTATTTTTAAAAAATTCAGTTTTGCGTAGAATTCCTCTCTTAAATTGTTGTCCGGATTGCTCTGATACTTAAGAAAATAACGTAATAGTCAATCAACGATGCACAAAATAGTTTAGAGAATTTATTGGTTTGTATCTGAAAAACTAATTTTCTTCTAATTTTCCCAATTATGCTTTCACCTGAAGATTATTATCAAAAGAATGTATGTGGGCAGATGCCAGCATGAGTTGGTTAAAACTGTTTATGATATGATTAAGTAAAATGGACATGAAAAAAATCAAATTATTTCTAAATTGTATTAATAAATGTATTTTTTATTATTCGATTAGAAAGCATAGACTGTCATACTAAATGACAACTAAACTACCAATCATACTTCAGTATTGTCAAAGTGTATGAATTTAAAACAGCTAACACAGAGGTTTGTGTCTATCTCATCAGTGCATTCATCAATATCTTTATTCAGACCTAAATTTTTGTAGGAAATTTATCGATTTATGCAATGAAGGCTGCTTCTTCTGGAATGATTATCATAGTCTAAAATTATATAATTTGTTTTACTGCACCTAGTGTGATTTGTTGTCATGTTTTTATAAGACATAGATCCCAAAGCAGTTGTGTAGTCCTGACTGTGTGCTATACTTGAACATCATGTGCATTCGTCAATATCTGGAGATAACCTACACTCTACATTTACGTGTAACATCTACCCCCAATGACTAAAAAGTATATCACAATATATTACAGTATCTTTTAAATTTCATCTTTTAGGTCTAGTACTTCTATTTAATGTAAGACATTCATGCTTTAGTGGTTACTTGCTCATTTAAGAAAAAAAGATGTACAATTTCTAAGTCTGTTTAGCTTTTTTTTTCGAAACAAAATCACTTGTTAAAGTATTCATCATTAAATTAGATAAGAAACTCTCCAAAGTTTTCATAAATTCACTACATGAGTATTTGTACTTTTAATAAAAGCTACGGTTTTAAGTTGTATCAGAGGCTTCAACTTAATCAATGTCTCTGGTTGTATATTTTGCCATAGCTATGAAAATGTGAGCATGCCCTTTCACTTTCGAAGGAAATTTCATTAGAAATATTTATCAGATAGGGCAAATTAACATATTGGTTTGATATTTTAACATAATTTAGATTCTCATTTGCATCTGGATACACACATGGTTTGATAACTTTGAACATGACATCAAAAAAAAGTATTTGAAGAGAGATTGTTAAACACTATTGTAACAATAATCTTCATGTGATTATTTCTAAAAACGTTGTTTTATCAATTTATGTCTATCTTTGTCACACTCTGTATACACTCCATATGAGAATAGGTTACAAGAAAAGTTGTTTGCTAAAATTACTAAGAGTATTTGATATCAGAGCTTAAAATGAAGGTTTGTTACCTGGGACAAGCACACCAATCATTCAAACAAGTAAAGATGAGAGTTTGGTTGTCAGATTGATTAATCAGTATTTTTGAAATAGCTTTTAGCAAGTAAATGTGGATTGTTATCAATCTTTAGCCTATTATTAGAGAGATAGATGCTTCCTTGCCCATTATCTAGTCCAGGATGTGGTCAGAGAGATAGGCTCATTGCTATCTTACCTCATTTTGTTTCTACATTAACTCAATCTATTGCTGACCGCCACTATATATTTTTCAGGCATTCAGCATCATGAAGGGAAAGGTGAGATTTACATGCTTAACAAATTGAGTGTGTTTCCTTATTTAGTGAAATTTGCCATGCGGATATTGTGTTATTACCCTAGGGAAACTGCAGAGAAATTGCTTCCTTTCTTTTGGTATGGAATGTATGCCTTTCTATTCATCTTACTCTACAGGCTTGTTTCATGACATTACTTATCTGCTCAGACTAAGGCTAAGAAAAAAAGTCTTATAGTAAGTGGTATATTGCACATTTATCTCAAACCATTTGGTTAAGATCACAATATTTTAATGACTAAAGATTTTATTTCTACACCAATGATTTTAAGTGTATTTGAAAAAAATGTGAAACAATCCTGAACACAATTTCTCAAATATTTGAGAATCATCTGATCTCTGATATGTTTCTTTAATTTCTTCAGTCTTAAGTCTCATTATGTTTAGTTTGTAGTTAAATCTATTTTGACATTTTAAATGGCTATTATTTTAGAATCATTATTGTTATTTATTTATTATTATTACTATTATTATTATTATAATTATTATTATTATTATTAATTTTTATTATTATTGTTGTTGTTGTTATTGTTGTTGTTGCTGCTGCTGCTGTTGTTATTATTGTTATTATTAATCAATTAGTTGATTTATTATTATTAAATGACATTTGATATAGCTCTTTTTTCCCCAAAAATGTTCAAAGTTGCTTACTGCATTTAATTTCTAGCAGGCCTTTCATTCTTAGTTTCATTTAACCACCTTTTTTCCCCAAAAATGTTCAAAGTTGCTTACTGCATTTAATTTCTAGCAGGCCTTTCATTCTTAGTTTCATTTAACCACTTTTTAATCCCAAAGGAGCATGTTTTGTCATATTTCAAATATTATTCATAGGAAATTGTGAGAACACCCCCTATGAAAGTAAGTGATCTTCCTCAAGGAGTTTTGCAGTTATATGAAGGTAAGTACCCTTGATCACAGATCATATCGTTTAATGTATATCTGATAAATGAATATATTTGATAATGGATAATAAATTGATATATCCTGCTACAATAATCTTTTAGGTTTCGCATGTGATTGACAATACGATTTTCACTCATGGAATATACACACAGTACATGACAATAGATTTATGGTCCTGGGTAATGTGATTCTTTGAGAAAAATACATGAAGAAGCTTCCTTATAAGAGTGTAAGCACTAGGTCTCAAATTATTGGAAATTTCCTTTCTATTATCACCAGTAAATTTGTACTGGATACAAATTCTTTCTATGAAGAGAAAGATTATGATTCATGTAACAATTAAGATTGTTACCTAAATGATTATATGCATCTTTTACTGTTTGGACTGAGTATACACCAACACTCCTTTATTTGCTTGTTTGTCTTCTCAAAATATAGATGTTCCTTTACTTCAGATAACAAGAATTCTTATTGGAACTTTTCTCAGACCCTTGCATACATATTTGCAGGTAAGTCCTAACACATCTTAATATTTCTATTAGCATTTGCTGCTGTTTCAATACTTGATCAAAATATGGCGCCACCAGTGCCTTCTACAATTATCTTACAAACACGTTAATTTTCGCAAATAATATAATTCTCACAGTCTAAATATCCAGAAGTTGCTCCTTCGCTAAAGTTCTTTATGAAGTGTTAAGTCACAACCTTGGATGAAGAAAAGAATGGATATGTAGCGAGAGACCAATTACTATATGCCCTAAAGTGAAGAGCTGGACTCATGCCAGGAGTACCAGATATGGTGGCATCAGCGCGGGGTCACGTGGGAACAAGGACCAATCAGGGCTCTCGTATCAATTACATTACAGAGAAACCTTATCTCCCCCATCAGCTGGGCATGCGCAGACCACCGATTTTGCGCTATTAGTGGCTATTAGTTGACACTGGTTGAGGCTATCTTGTTCAGGTTGACCGGCTGGTTTCGAAATCACTTTTATTATGCTTGAAATGTGATGCTTATACTAAATTGTTCACTTATAGATGATGTGACACCAGCAGGAACATTCCTACACCTGAAGTTAGGTCTTCTGCTCAGTCTTGTATCAGACAAAGGCTCTCAGGTAGGTATGTTAATTACTGTGCATGTTTGTTACTAATATGAGGCTTTACTTTCCCTGCTTCCAGACTTATTACCAGTTAAGTGTTTATGTAGGTTTAGTGAATGGTATGAGAGGTATGAGTTCTGATAGAAATATGTCCGTCTCTCTTTGTCTCTCCCTGCCTCTGTCTGTCTATTGGCTTGTGTTTTTGCATGTCTATTGGGGACAAAGTAGCTCAGTTGGTTAGGTGTCGGACTAGTCATCAGAGGGTTGCTGGTTCAATTCCCGGCCGGGGCACTTTGGTCTGTCCTTGGGCAAGACAGTTTATTCCATATTGCTTCAGTCTACCCAGCTGCAAAATGGGTACCTAGCATAAATAAAGCAGTGCTTAGAGCGTGTGCGCTATATGCTGCCAGTTGCTCTGGAATATCCCCCGGGGGATTGAAATGGTTTCCGTGTGTACAGTGCCTGATAGGGGAGGAAGGTAGTGTAAGCGCTTCAGTGGATACAAGACTATAAACCGAATACCTAAATGCCTTTACCTTTATCTCTGTCTCTCTATCTGTCTTTCGCTCTGTGTGGCTATGTATCTCTCTGCCTCTTATCTATCTGCTGGCCTGTTTATTTGTTTATCCCATGCCTGTCAATGTGTTTCTGACTGTCTGTCTGTCTGTATCTCATTCTCTCTATGTCTCTCTCTGCCTCTCTCTGTCTGATTGCATGTCTGTCTATCTCTGTCTCTGTTTATCTTTGGCTGTCTTTCTCTCGCTCTCTCAATTTTATTCATCACATACTACTTGCAAGTGGTTTCATTTCCTCATGATTTTTCTGTTGTATAAGATTTGCAAATGATTTATTTTTTTCTATTCCATGCCTGATCAGCACAATCTGCTAGCCTTGGGCTGCAATACCTTACTCCTCTCAAGACTTCTCCACTATGCTGCATCCTTCGCCTCTAGATGTGTGGTCCACTCCGCCTGCAACACACTCATAGCATCTGTGAACAAAAACAAGTACAAGGGAGTTCCCTACCATGTGGAGGGTATGTTGTAGTAGTGATGTCATTGATATAAAATTTTATCGATTTGATTAATTGATAGATTTTTTCGATTCGATTCGATATGCTGTAACATGCTCATAGGGCACAATTATTTACAGGGATGTCATTGATATATTTTGGTTGGATACCCTGTGTCTTGGCAATATGCCCTAGTAAAGCACACCATTCCTTCCAATTTCTCTTACAAAAGCCATAGAAAATACTTAAATATTTAGTCAGAGTTGCACTTTGCATTAGTTTAACAGGGAAATGTCTGGGAAAAGTGTATTTTTTATTAATAATCATACGCCATTATTGGGGTACAGAATATCGATTGTTTTGATTCGATACCCAACCATTCGATTCGATTTAATTGACAAAGTGAAAGTGTTGATATATCGATTTGTCGATTACCGATGACATCCCTATAATAATAATAATAATAATAATAATAATAATAATCTTTATTTCACAAGGGTAACACAGTCAAATACAGGATTTGATTTTCGCTGTGGACCTCCGATTTAAGGATTATATTTGTCATGCTTCAGGCCACAGAGTTGAAAATTGTTCCTCTAGATAAAGTCTCTTGAATGTTGAGAGAGATGTAGTGTGTTGTAGTGATATATAGGAAGTGAGTTTGGATAGAGCTGTAGAGGCAAAGCGGTGTATTAATGTAGAGGCAATGCCTTGTATGAATGAGTATTGACTGTGTGTTATTGATGAGAGTCATTAGAAAAACCATGAAATGGGAAAGCTAATGATGACGTCAAACTATCCTTCTTTCCATCTTTTTTCTGCTTATTCTGCAGAGTATCACTTAAAAATCTTTTCTTTTCATAATGATACTAATAAAAATAATAATAATAATAATAATAATAATAATAATAATAGTACTAATAATAGTAATAATAATAATAATAATAATGATAATGATAATAATAATAATAAGTATAATAATAATAAATATAATAATAATAATGATGATACAGGTGAACTTGGATATGACGGACTCAGTGGGACCAGGAAAATTGGTCCGTCATATGCGAAATCAGTCATATGCATATGATGGACTTAGTCCGTCATATGCAAGTGTGTATCTTATTGCATTGGGGACCTCAGTTGATCTCTATATAAAAGTCAAAACAGCGAAAGAATATGTCTGGCTGGATTTTTATTATACATATATTTGTCTGCTGAGAAATACCAGACAATGTGAACTGAGTTCTGTCTGGCCGAACGTAACTCAGCACATGTGTTAGTCTCGGCGAGAATAAGCCGACTGCTAGACACGTGTTTGTCCGTCATACACAATGCTAATTACATAGTAAATAGCATCGTGTGTGCCGTGATATTGGTCCGTGGTAGCCGAGTTCCGGCATACGGAATCCGTCCTATGCATGGTCAAATACACATAGTTAATATGCATGGGACTGGGACCAAGCATATCGTCCGTCATAGCCAAAAGTCCGTCGTACAGTGGTCCGTCATATCCAAGTTCACCTGTATTAGCATTCATTGTGACTATGATGAAAATGTAAAGTATTTTTAATGAATTGGATATATTTTTTTCACTTTAAACACATCACCATTTCTGTAGCATTCTGCCTGTCTTTGAATAATTTTCTTCATTCTACTGTTTTAGGTGGGTCATTGTTGTTAGCTCAAGGTGGAGTGTGCCTTCTTGATGATCTTAGTAGATTTAAGAAATCCACACGCCAAAGCTTGCAGAAAGGTAGATAATTTCCTTATCACATACTTGTATTTGATTGATCCCTTTGCAAGTCTTAGATCAAGTCTGTACACATTATTTCTTACCTCATTCTCCCCTGATTATCGAAAAGAATATATCTTAATATCTACAGGCAATGAAGAATTATTGGTACTGATTTTTCATTCAACTTTATGGAGGTTGATAATTTTTTTGAAATGATAGAATGGTAGAAAGGATTAAGTATTAAATAGTACCGTAATTTTATGGTAATATAGGGCACTTTTCAATAATTACAATTTCAATGGGTTGAGGGTGGCCCATGTTTTCTGAAAGTACAGACAAAGCAGAATAATAGTGGCAGAGATTTCTCTCTAATTTTTTCATTTAATGACGACCAGCAAAAGGTCAAGGATGGCCTAGATTTCCCTTAAATTTTTTTGCACAATGATTATAGTGGCCTAAATTCTTAGGGTGGTCTAAATTTCTGTGAATTCATGGTAGTGAATTCAGGGTAATTCAATAGAGTTGGTGTAAGTGTTTTGAACTTTTATAATATTTTGTTTTTCTTTAGTTTTGGAGAGTGGAGAAGCCAGGGTGGAGGTGAGTAAGAGTTTGATAGGCGGCCTGCCGTCCCACTTGACCTTTCCAATACAGTGTAAGGTATGGGCCTACACAGATCCTGCCTCACAGACCAGGGCTCAGCATCACGATGACCTACACCAGGCTGTGGATATGGGGAACATATCAAAAACCCTCACAGAGTAAGAGACTGTTTTTATGCATTTTCTTGGACATCATTTTTTTTGGGATTTTCTAACAGTTATTTCTCTAATGAACTTTAGGAATTTTCTTGGCAAGTGTGCTATTTCCTTGTTAAGTAAAATCTGCATTCTATAGGAAAAGAATACATATGTGAGATAGATGGATAGATATATATAATCTTAATTTCAAGTTGGTAATAGATCAGTCTCAAATAGTTATGTGTTATTGTCAAACTATAAATATTATGCACTAAATTAACATAAACAGAATTCCACTGGTCTAAATCTACTTTTCTTTAAAATCCTTTGAGAAGTTATCTTTTGTAATTGATTGTATTCTTGGCATTATATGATAATGACAAATTAATGATTGTAGCAGTAGCGCATATCTGTGTGGGTATTATTCAAATGGTTTAGTTGGACATCCTATGAGATAGAGGATATCATATTTGATGTTGATATTGCAGTGTATTTGGCATGGTCTAAAGCATATCTGTGTGGGTATTATTTAAATGGTTTAGTTAGACATCCTATGAGATAGAGGATATCATATTTGATGTTGATATTGCAGTGTATTTGGCATGGTCTAAAGCATATCTGTGTGGGTATTATTTAAATGGTTAAGTCAGACATCCTATGAGATAGAGGATATCATATTTGATGTTGATATTGCAGTGTATTTGGCATGGTCTAAAGCATATCTGTGTGGGTATTATTTTATGGTTTAGTTGGACATCCTATGAGATAGAGGATATCATATTTGATGTTGATATTGCAGTGTATTTGGCATGGTCTAAAGCATATCTGTGTGGGTATTATTTAAATGGTTTAGTTGGACATCCTATGAGATAGAGGATATCATAGTTGATGTTGATATTGCAGTGTATTTGGCATGGTCTAAAGCATATCTGTGTGGGTATTATTTTATGGTTTAGTTGGACATCCTATGAGATAGAGGATGTCATATTTGATGTTGATATTGCAGTGTATTTGGCATGGTCTAAAGCATATCTGTGTGGGTATTATTTTATGGTTTAGTTGGACATCCTATGAGATAGAGGATACCATATTTGATGTTGATATTGCAGTGTATTTGGCATGGTCTATTTCTGTGATGAAGCCGAGAGAGGAATCGAAACCTACGCAGACTGCCTGATGATACACAAGACATTAATGGATGCTATGCAAACAGATGACGTTCCAAAGAAATCCAGTCACCTAACTGTTGAGGAGTTCCAAAAGGTAAGTGGATGCTCGGCGACAGGTTGGCCTGGTTTCTTTAGAAGTATAGCATTGTGAACTGCCTATGGTCCCATAGCATGTAGAAGACTAGATACACCATTAACCCTTCAAGTGTGGACCTTTTGGAACAGACCTCTTAAGACTGGAAAGAATGAATTTATTTATGAATTCATATCAGTTTATTTAAGTATGATGATCATGTTAATTCTGCCATCATTCATAGATGCATAGTTCAAGTAAATATATCATCTTCTGAGTTAAGTTTATACATCATTGATTGTATCATAAATATAAGACAGAACAAATATGTTGCATTATCAATCCACTTAATTAATGTAGGTTTGTATATATATATATATATATATATATATATATATATATATATATATATATATATATATATATATATATATATATATATACACATACAGAGAGAGAGAGAGAGAGAGAGAGAGAGAGAGAGAGAGAGAGAGAGAGAGAGAGAGAGAGAGAGAGAGAGAGAGAGAGAGAGAGAGAGAGAGAGAGAGATCAGTCTAACACAGTTATAGAATTTTGATTTTTCGTCACTTTTTCTACCATAAGTCGCGACTGGCCAGTTGTAAGTGGCAAAAGTTATAGAAGCAATCGCTGAATTGTGCAAATCAGTAGGTACATGTCACTCCATATGCAAACTTTTCTAATGTCTGGTTGCAGTTGATTGACTTTGTCCAGCAGCAGGAGGTGACAATCAGCGCCCCAGCAGAGAAGCTGATCAGTAGCTACTATGTAGCAAGTAGGAGGGTGCAGGCAGGAAGCCACCAAGGTGCAGCCTTTCCCCTCACTGCAATGAAAACTGTGTAAGATGATACTTATTCTTATGTTTTTATTCTATTTGAAATCTTCACATGTCTGAATTTAAATCAATCCTTGTCATGAATCATTTGCTTTTCCTACAAATAATGAGCATTTCCATGACTTAAATCATCAATTAGATTATGAAGAAAAAAAAGGATATTCAGTATTGTGCATGCATGATATTTGGCTCTTTCCCTGCATCTCTAGGATGTAGTTTGAGTTCTAACGTTCTCATCCTTCTATGAATGAAAACAAAGAAGTTTGTGGTAAGCAGGGTAAACAGCCAATAACATAAGAAACAACTTAATTGTTAAAATAAACAATGCCAATTTTTCTTCCAATGCTATCAGAGATCCTTTGGCAGCTAGACTTCAACTCCTGTGAAGATTCTCTGTTCAGAATATCTGCTCCCTGTTCCCATTTGTTAACTACAACTTTAACATAGACATTTAGCAGTATGTTAAAGTAACATGCATTTGTCCATGCTTTCATTGCATACTACATTAACACAAAGCTTTAACTCACCCATTTTCAGTTCAGAATATATACATCCTGTGACTACGTGTTACGATAAACTTAAACACACATTTTGTAGCAGGTTAAAGTAGCATACTTAATATAACCCTTATGTTGCTGGTGGCTAATTTTGACTATATGAATATGATGCAAAAAACCTTAAAACATGACTGAAACCCTGGCACATGGATACTTAACTGAGAGTACTCAGTGAGGGCTATCCAATGAATACCAACATGGCAGGGTTTAGATGGTTTTCAAAAATCTCTGCGTCCTTGTGCTTGGATGAAAATTGCCTCAGATTAATGTCCATTTTAGATACTACCATCTGCATTGCATTATGTGTTAACTGCTTTAGCTCACCCTATAGTCACATGTTTCTGTTCAGTACAAGTGCATCATGTGCCCATGCCAAGCTGAGCTTAAGGAGGGAGGTGGTAGAGGAGGATGCAGTTATGGCCATACTACTTTATGAGGAATCCATCATGGCTAGATTTGGTAAGTTTGTATTTTTAATTTCATTGCAATCTACACTCCACCTGCAAAAGGTATCATATATAGACATAAACATATGGCAATGGTGCATTGTGCACTTTGTGAACATGTAAGCATTTTGAGACTTAAATATAATAAAATGAAATAAAAATAAGATAAAAAAATAAAATTGTATATAGTTAGTGAGTTAATCAATGGATATCACTCAACTATTTTAGAGAAAATTCCAATTTATTTTTAGAAATTAAGTTGTTGCTGCTGTTAAATTTTATCAAATATTTTGAAGGAAGGATTTTAACCTGATTTTTCTTTCAATTTTTCGAAGGCTTTTCTTTACATACATCATTCATTTCCAATGCTGCCACATATTGTGATCCTTGTCTATTTATACTAGGATTTGAAGGAAATTTGTTCTCTTATTTTTTGTCAGGTCACTCCTTGATTGGGGTAGAGTCTATCATACACATCAAAGATAACAACATATGGGATTATATGGGTCCCAAGGTAACTATCAAGAAAACCCTATCATCAGAGTTAATGTATCTTAAATAATGTTTTGACATATATACTAAGATTTGCTCTTCTTGGAAAGTAATTATCACAAATAGAAATTAGAAATGTTGATACAGACATTATCATGGAATAGCAGGTGCACATATATTATAATGTGTATTCTGGATACTGTTTAAACTTATAGAAAAATATTGCAATCTAGGTAGATCTGTTTTTGTACTTACCCAATCATTCCTAACGCTCGCCATTTAATTCTTCTTTGAAAAAACATAAGTCATTATGAATAACTTAATTCAATTGTATTACTTAATACCTTTATTTCATTTAGTTAAGATCCTGGCAGTTGCTATTTGACCAACATAATACTAATGGATTAAAGACATTAAAACTAGTACATTGATGCATAAATAGGGCTTATCTTATGGACTATATATTTTGAGGAAACTTTGAATGAACTGTTTTTAACACTAAACTGGATTCTTCTTTCTTACAGAATGATGCAAGAATAAAACAATTCCACCTTCGCCTTCTGAGATTTTGTGCAGCTCATGCTGGTGATACAGGCCTGAACTTCCACGAGGAATAAAAACATTTGTTCATTAACAATTCACAACCAAAAGTGCTTAAAAAGGCCTAAGTTCTACGCCCTGTCAATAAATTATTCACACCTAAGTGTCATGGTGCATAAGCACATTTATAAATATGTTTTTACAAATACATTCTTTATCAGATAAATCTTATGAAGAGCGTATTTGTAAAAACATACTTATGTCAAGTGTGGGGTACTATAAACATTAAGAATTGTATCTAGTTACAAAAAAGCATATACATGTACGCTTAATGGGTAAGTGTGTGTGTCAATCATTGTATTACAGCCACTACAGTTTGTCCCAAAAAGGGGATAGCTCACTCAATATAAGATATTCCTACATCAGCAAATGTCTCTCCACTAAGGAGTGTCTTTAAAAGGCACATGACAGACCCACACCCACACACCCCAACTAGGGTAATGGGTTTTTTTATTGTGAAGTTTCAACTATTGCAGTATACTGACTGAGCATCACAACTATAAACTAGAATAGGGAGAGCATAATAAATTGTTAAAAACGGGATAAAAAGAACAATGGTAATATCGTTCTTTATTGTGTGCAGGTTATATTATTATTACAGACAATTCCGGCCAAATCGTAGTTGAAGAAGGCAGAATAGGTGACAGGATAATTATTTCATAAACAGGCTAGTCCCCAAAAGTAATAAAAAAATGTTTTCGCCCAGGCGATTCATTACGTGAAATATGGTAGTTATTTGTTCATGGTGGAGGAGGGCAAACCTTATTTTGAAATAACTTAATCAAGAATAACTTTGTAAATGTTTTTTTAAACATTTATGTATCTCAAGTGGTAAAAAAGTCATTTAGTTCATGCTGACATCTGTTGGCTTCAGGCATTACTAAGTTTGTGACAACTTCCTAAGTTCCTACAACTACAACTAGCATTTATGCTGTATTGATTAAACCAAAAAGAGAAAAAAAACTACAGATTTTCAAATAACTTATATTTAACATTTCTAATGTTTGTGCTTGCATTACTATAGGTCATCAAGAGTTAATTTCAATGAGTCACCAGTCATGGTGAAGAGTTGTTTTGCTAAAGCAGATTGGTATTGGCGTTTCATTGAGGACAGGGTCAACGTAGGAGTGCTTTAACCTATTTATGCATGTAGTGCCCTTACATATCATATATATCTTTGGTATTGTAGTAAAGAACTTGAGGATAAAGCATGAATTCACAATTTTTTGAAGGATAGGTATTTGCAGTTCTGATTGAAGCCTCCCTTCAATATCTTTACAAAAGATGCTTTTGTTACGGAGATGTCACTAAAATGGTTACCCATTATGAGGTGCAGCAGCCATGAATGGGTTATATATCCATATATATATATACATATATAGATATATATAAATATATATATATATATATATATATCCATATATATATATATATATATATATATATATATATATATATATATATATATATATATATATATATATATATATATATATATATATATATATATATATATATACATAATGTATGCTGATCTCATATATATATATAACCTTTATATAAAGAAAGTGCATAAAAGAGGGTTATGGATGTCTTTGCCTTCAGCAGCGGGTCAGCCACCTGTCAAACCAATAACGACTTATAAAAAGATAAATGTATATTAAAGTATGTTTATTCATATAAAATGTACAAAAATATAAGTTAGCATATTTATAGCAGACATTGTAAAGCAGCTTTATGACTTATATGAGTATGACATGACAAGAATGTATTTATGAAAAATGTTCCCTAATAAAAACCAGTCTATACCTTTTTTTGCCTGTTGATCTCCTTAACAGCTATCTGCACCATGGAATCTAGTTTAACTGACATACAAACTTCATTGATTAGCTTACCATTGCAATGGGGGTAATGACACTAACGACTTATTCAGTGAGGCGCCATTTACAATAGTAATTGGGGATGGGTGCCACTGTACGATTGAAATTGTGATTCAATGACATGACTCAAAAACAGTAGTTTCTGAATTGTAAAAGATCCACCATGGTTCCAAACTTGGAGACTACTGCTTCAGGAAATACCTTACTTTTTACAACACTCACTGAACCATAGAGCAGTGGCAAAACTTAGTTCCTTACCAGGGAACAGGGACTTAGCCAGGATTTTCATAACAGGGTGTCCACATTGGGATTTCAAGAATTTAGGGTGTACAAAATCCCTGATTGAAAAAGCAAAAATCATTACAATGCTTATGTACATTAACAAATAAAGTTATATGCTTAATTCTTTAAAAAATGTCTATGTTATTGTTTTGAAGTTAAACCTTTTAGAAATTTAACTTGGAATTAGTATTTACCAAAATTTAGGGTGTCTTTTTACCGAAAAATCAGGTATTTTTCATGAATCTGAGTACAAAAGACACCCAGACACCCTGCTGGTTAAGACCCTGCAAGGGAAACTCAGATTGAGTCCTACATATAACAGGCAAACAGCAAAACAGTAAAATATGGATGTTCATATTGCAATGCTGTGACAGCTAAAATGTGCATTTCTGAAAGTTCTCTCTCCTACTTTTTACATATGAGTACAATTGTTAGAACCTAAGACCATGTATCACCAAGGTTTAAAACTCGTTGTCACTAATTTTTGATTAAGTTCAGCTAATATAATTGAATATTGTAAAGCCTTTTCTGCTGATACATTTGCAAAGACATCCTCCTCCTTTTCTCCATTTCCACCTGGAACAGGAATGAATACAATTATTAATATTGGATAAATGACCACTGACCATCGCGTTGTGCTAAAAAGATATACTTTGGAAAATCATATCAATATACAGTGGAACTATATGGGAGTATAACAGTGGAACTAAATGAGTACATGAGCTCCACTCATGCATGATCTAGTTTGGCCATAAACAGTAAGAAACAGATTTTGTTAGCAGAGGAGATTTGCCATTCAACAAATGGGGATGTTCATAAACTGACAGACTTCATTATATGACACATATTTCCATTTTCCAAAACAAATATTCAACAAATATTTAACTGAACTATTTCCCTTGTTTTAAGACAGTCAATACATTTCAATTTTAAGTGCAGTACTGCTGCATGTTTCCAAATATTACACTGGATCGTTTATTTTACTAGATTGTTATTACTAACCTTCAGCTTTTGATTTTCCTAATGCCCCTTTTGGTCTTCCCCTTTTCTTTTTATATTCATCTGCATTGCTGCTGCTTTCACTTGGGCTTGATCGCTAAAATGACGCAATAAGCAACAGATACAGATACAGTATTACCAACACTCTTCCACAGGGAAATAATAACAAAGAAAATAAATCAGGTTGAACTTGATTAACAAAGCAAAATCAAACTTAAATATAACAATAATGTATGATATATATGTGGAGAGCCGAACATATCTTGTTTTATTATGTGTGATTAACTGCAATATCAAAATGATTGTTTTTTTATAATTGGGCAATTGCTCTTTTTCATCCAGCTGACATCCAACTATTTAAGTACAAACTATAATATATAATTCATAAAGCTATTTTTTCATCACACTCCCTTATAAGTAATGAGCTAAGAAAAATGTCCTCAATAACCAAAAAATATGAGGAATTAGGCAATTATCTATAAATTTGGGAAAGAGTTTTTTTTATATAAAAATGAAACAAAAAATAACTCGTCTATAAATTTATTCAAAATGCGATTACGGGAAGATAACTACAATTTTGGACTGAGATTGAGTGTCCTACATGATTAATCAATGCTTTTGTGAGGATGACACGATCTTAAGATCTCACCTTTCTTCTTGGGTGATATTCTATTTCAGGTGAGTAGAAATCAGGTCGTTCCCTCTTTATTCGTTCTGTTCGCCTCCTAGTGGGAAGATCAGGGGTGGAGGGAAGTGGATCCTGATTAGCTTCTGTAGTTCTCGCTTGTTTCTCTTTCTCTTTACCCCTGTTTCTCTCCTTGCCTGAAAAAAAGAAGATGCAAACTTATTGCTTTCATACCATGGTCTTAGCCAGCAGGGGGTCTGGGTGCCTTTTTGGACACCCAAACCCTTAAAAAGAACCCCTACGGACACCAAAAATCTTTTGTGTGGAATTTCTGAAAATCCCAATCTTAAGCTTATAATTGAATATCATCTCCTTATAATTCCCATGACATTGTTTAATGACTTCATGCCTTATTTTGATGAATTTATACATGTTAATAGTTGAAATATGAGTAAAATGTGATCCCCCTTAAAAGTTTGGATGCCCAAAAATTTTACAACTGCCAATTTTAGGCACCCACTTTCTAAATCCTGGCTAAGACACTGTTTCATACAACAACAGCTTATGTCTACAACAAATATGGAGATAGTATAAGAATTTGATATGAGACAAACAATCCATGTCAAATGGAGAAAACTAAATTATATTTTAAGATCTGTTATTGTGCATTGCTTATTGGTATAAAAATTACTTTACAAAATTATTTTACTAGTCCAGACAGTTAGGGCTACCTTGCATATTGGTGTATTGTATAATTTTTTAAGCCCTAGTCATATCATTAACTTATGCATCTAGGGAAACAAAACGAAAAAACAACAACTGAATAATTAAAATCTTACTTATCAATCATGAAGAAATAGTATTTGAAGGTAAAAGTAACCTTAACTCACCTGCATTTACTTGCTTATTTGGTGTGGTTGGCTTTTGACGTGTAGGAAATGAGTGACCACAAGGACATGATTTACATGCAACTGGGATCTGAAAATATAGAAATGTAAATGAAATATTTAACTGACAGACATGATGAGTGGTATGTCTTTCAGTATATAATTAATTTAAAAGAAATAAATAATTTGTTGGTGAAAGTAAAAAATTGTGACGACTAATTTAGAAAACCCTTTTCATATGTACTTTACTGCTTTGTATTCAATTAGGAAACTTCTACTTGTACTTCATAAATATCACTTCCGATGAGTATTATTTTCCGACCTGCGAGAATCAAGAACACTTTCAATCAAAGGATCTGGGTAGGATTAGAAACTGAACATAGACAATTGTAATGTTTCAAACCTACATACCTCACAGAGTATGTTAATTGTTAGCTAATCTTCTTTCTGAGTTAAGCAAATTTATCGTATTTTGACATTTAATTGGTAGTCTATGGTACTGCATCATGTTATATCAGGCCAAATAATTGACAATTAATCTTCATAAATCTCAGAGACCTACAGTACATAATGATACCCAAGCAACAGTTCTAAGAAAAACAGGGATAAATTCTGAATAAACTTACTTGTTGGTCACATTTGGGACATGACTTAGTGACCATCTTGCGGTTGACCATCTTGCCCTTGGTCCCTTTGCTTGATTCCATAGTGGTGCGTGACCGTGTTGTACTCATAGATGAAAATATCAGTGAACAATATCTACAATGGATAAGATTGAAAAGACCTGTCATAAAAATAACCACCAGTAGCAATCAAACATGCACAGGTACATTGTAAAAACTTTTTGAAGAAGAGTCGTATCTCATTCTGATTAACACCGATTTATTTTTGGAAAATTGGAGTTAAAGATAAAGTGAACCAAAATAGGCAGAGATTAAGGCATTACTCACATGAATGGGTTAAAGAAATCTAAAAAGCAATTTTAACAGATAGAAGATAGAGATGATTCTGGGATCAAATGATACTAGCAATGCATGAAATGATGGTCCTGAGAGGTTGAAAGACTATCAACATAAAAATTAAATAGCTCTTTCAAGCTGATTTAGATTCCTTTAGAAAGGCAAAGAGATGTTGCACTCTTCTTAGATCACAGTGCTCACAAAATGTCTCACAGTCTGTTATGTGCTGGCACATTGTGTCACTGTTTACTAAAAAAAGCTATGGCCATGAGCCATACATCTCTTATATAATAAATTTAATCTAATGACCTTCTTTACCATCATTAGGTTTGATGGAATATATTGACATTTACCAATTACCATGCACCCTCCAGCGCTCAACAAATAGCAAAGTCCCATCTCCTGGGATATCTGATCGACTTCCAAAAAGGGCCATGTCGGGCTACCTAAAGTTGGATTCAGGTAATCCCATTGGACTACCTGAATCCTGAGGAAGTTCCCAACTAAAACGCTACAAAATTATAGCGTAAAAAAAGCCGGGACTACCTAAACGGCTGGCGGGACTATCTGATTCTGGATTCAGGTAGCCCCGCCAGACAACCTAGTCCTTCTGGGGACCGTGGAGCCCTGCCTTCATGTTAACAGCTTGCTGCTATTGAGAAAATCTATGATGGAGCCAAGAGCCCAGGGCTGCTTGAATTCTCCTGTGACTCCCTCAAATTTCTGTAAGGAACCCAAAGATGTGCTGGTTTCTATACACAACATCTTTAAGTAGCTTTTGATGCAATTGGAGTTCCTGAAAAAAAAAACTTTATTTATTTATGATAGTAGCCAGTATTTTCCATTCTGGCCTTTTAAAATACACTATGTGGGTGGATCACTGGATCCATTTTTTGGCTTCACCCCCCCCCCCCCTAAATCTTTTCTATGATAAGCATTTCCTGCTGCATCTACTCAGCTGTCTCAAAATGTCCCTCAGTATTAAATTAAGTTGCAATGTTCATGTATCCACCAAACAGTAACCACCTGTCCTGTTCATGCTGGCACAGCATCAGGATCTCAAACAGTCATTCACAACAGTCAACACAAGGACCATTTGATATTTACTATCTAAACATCCAAATAAACACAAATGCTTACTTCTTTTACGATTCTGCGAAAATATCATAAGGCTCAAAGTAATGTGGAAACAATATGCAAAATCTGGAACGTCTGAAATCGACAAAAGAATATGTAATTGCAAGAAAGTAATAGGCACTTACAAGCAACCTAGCAGACTACAAGATAGACTAGTGCCAGTCCTCTGAGGCACTGCGTGCCCACTATAATCTAATCCGTGACGTGGTTGTTAGACTGGCGCTAGTCTAACTGAAGTGTTCACGTAAAATCTCGACCAGTTGATCACGTGATCTTTTTTAATTTCTTGAAATGCAATACTTTACGATAAAAGTTAATGCAAAATACTGATTCATGTAGAAATTTCATTGCTTGACAATAATTTACGAAAACCTTTTCTCGAAATAACAATGTGTAAAAAAATCGTAGCCAAATCTCGCGAGAGTCTATACGTCAGAGAACCTGTTGACATAGTTGCTTGGAAATCAGTCAATAAGTGATGGATGTCATCCGTTCACCCTCTAATTTCTTCTGAGTTACTCACTTTAGAGACCGCACAAAATGGTAATGGAGGGAGCAAATATATTGTGATATTTAAATGTTATCGTTGAAAGATGTCGATGGCTTAAATAAATTTTAAAAAGCTGTTTATGATGGAAGTACAAGTACTTCCCAAGTTCCCAGTAGTACTCAGTAGGGAAACTGACTATGGGATTTAAGGATGCCTACATCTTGATCATCTTGACAATCTTCCTCCTTTGCAACATTGAAAGTCAGATGAAGAAGTAGAGGAGGGATTTAGGGGTTTGAAAAGTAGCTCTGTATATCTCATAAGTTGGTGTTAGTATACACTGTTTATGGTAAAATAATTAATTAAATTGACAAGTTAAGTCCATCGCTTTTATCAGTTTAGGCCCATAGCAGTTCAACAATATTTACCAAACATATATTCATGGTCATAATACACCTGACAAGCATGGACAGTACTGCCGCGAAGAATATAGTTTGGAATATTTGACAGCCACACAGTATCAAGCTTCAGTAGAAGCTTAGATGAAGGAAAGAATGGATATGTAGTGAGAGACCAATTACTATTAATTACTATATGCACTATAGTGAAGGGCTGGACATGTCAGGGGACTATGATTTGGCACCAGCGTGAGGTCACAAGGGAACAAGGACCAATCAGGGCTCTCGTATCATTTACATTACAAAGAAACCTGCGCGGCAATATGCGCAGAGCATGACTTTTGGGCTATTTGTTGAGGCTATAGCCCATTCAGGTTGGCCGGCTGGTTTCATATCCACTTGTTTTTATTTATCTAAGGCAGAAGAAGTCCATATTCTGAACTAAGAATAGAATAGAGTATTTTAAGTCAGTGCATATTAGTGAGCCTTGAACCTTGATATTAAATGGATTTATCCTTTTTTCAGCCTGAAGAAACTGTTCCCTTCAAAGTGATTGCCCGGTGCAGGCCTTTGACAGAAGATGAAGAGAGCAAAGGATGTAAAAGCATAGTGTCTATGAGTGGTGACAAAACTGTTATTCAATCTGCTGGAAAGGTAGGCATTATTTAGCTCCCAAATTTTCAAGTGAAGAAAATCTAGAAACTTTTAAATAATAAATGCTTTACTCTTTTCAAATCTACGTTCATGTACTTTTATTTACTCTGAATACTCTTCTTATCAATTGTGTGTGTAAATTATATAACAAATTAAAATATCTGTTCAGTTAGATAATTTACCTATGCAAAGTGTTAAAACATTCCATATCTGATGGATATACTGTAACATAAATTAGCTGTTTAATTCAATTTTTTGTCATTGCTTAGATGTACATGGAAGTACCTATACAGTTTTGTGATAAACCTATTGCAACTGCTTGCATTTGAATTATGTGATTGGTGAACAGCTATTTTGTTACTTTAGACTAATTCTTCTGGTATTTTCAGGATCAGAGCTATGTGTTTGACAACAGCATATTCTGGGATGTCAAATCTGTAAGTCATCTTGAATTGTTAGATTTTCTCCATAATTCAGTTATTTTTCTCGTAAAAATTCCTTTATCTTCTTGCTTGTAAATACTAAATACATGTACTGGCATTCCAACCTGCAATATTGAAAAGAAAATTGTACTATAAACTATTCAGTAGTGCTGGTAATTATTGGAAGATTCATCTTATTTAATTGTCCAAATATTTGATCGAGTAATTGATTATTATCAATGTTAATATGCCCACTTGACAGTGTTCAATATATGACTGATAATCTCAAAATTTTGAATGATAAATGGTCATGTTTATTACAATAATCCTAAACTTTTATGCATGGTTATTGGTTTTCATGGTAAATAAGGCCCCTTTTGATTGGAAATTTTGACCATATGAGCAGAGAACATTATCGAAAATGATCAATCATTTGTTTTGATAATTAATCATGGCAAAATGATTGCTAACACTAGTATTCAGATATATACTCTTGCCCACATCAAACAAGGAGCCTGAAAGTCCTACCCACCTCTGCTGATAGTGTATTAGTACAAATGTCCACTACCGTAAATTCTCGGAAATCTCGGCCGCCCTAGGAAACTCGGCCACTATAATTAATTTACCAAATAATTACTGGGGAAATTCGCCCATCCCCGATTCATCCAAGGACACATTTCACCAAAAGTCGGCCACGAAGTAAATTTCATTGATATAAGAAAAAACCATTTAGATTTCCAAAGTTTGCGATTGATTTTAGATTATTAACAATCGTTTCTAGTGCCCATATCCGCCAAAAGACGATCGGTGCGAAACCGGAAGTAGGTATCATATTTCTGCATAGATGAAATGATTTTATTTCTGTTTAATTGAGTTTCATCCAATTTTTTGCAGAGCCAGATATTTCAAGAATCGTGTGAACCCTTGCTTCAAAGAGCATTTAATGGATACAATGTGACAATCATGGCCTTGGGAGCCGTAAGTGACTTTATCAACTGTTAAAACAATAGAATTTTGATTTGTATCATATACACTTTTTATACAGGCATAAGAAAGGGAAATTATGTATATTTTTTATCATTATCATTATTATTATTATTATTATTATCATTATTATTATTATCATTATTATTGTTATTGTTATTGTTATTATTATTATCATTATTATTGTTGTTATTATTATTATTATTATTATTATTGTTATCATTAATATTATTATCATCATTATTACTATTATTATTATTATTATTATTATTATTATTATTATTATCATTATTATCATTATTACTATTATTATTATTATTATCATCATTATTACTATTACTATTATTATTAATATGATTTGTTCCCTAATGTTCCAAAAGTTATTTGTTCATGGCGTATGTTCATCTAATTTCAATAAAAATAAAAGTATTGCAAAAAAAAACACGAAATTGAAAATGCAATTTTAGGTGGCCTTTATCAGGAAAAGAAGCATACTGATTAATGCAAGAAAATATATACCTAATTACTTTTAGTTCAAAATTGTACTTAGTCACTTTATTAGTATCAACAGCTAATGCAAATACCCGCTGCATGTCTTAATTTGTTTTTTATTTCGTCAGACTGGTAGTGGCAAGAGTTATCTGATGTCAGGGATTGAGGGAGATCCAGGAATTATTCCTTGTGTAAGTAACATATTTCATTGTAATTTTTCAACACAGTTTTAAATGACAAGGATGCAAAGATTTTTGATAACCATCTAAACCCTTCCATATTGGTGTTCATTAGAAAGCTCTCACTGAATACTCTAGGATGTGCCACAGTTTCAGTCATTTTTCAGCTTTTTGCATCATTTTGTATTGGCCAAATCAGCCACCACCAGCATAACGGTTATCAGAGGTGCAATACATCTTAAACTAAATTGTTTGTTGTCCTGTCAATAGTCAGGGATTCTTAACCCTTCCAATGCTGAGTCTACTTTCATCCAAAGCACAAGGATGCAAATATTTTAGGAAAACCATCCAGACCCTGTCATGTTGGTATTCATTGGATAGCTCTCGCCGAGTACTCTCAGATGAGTATCCATTAGCCAAGGTTTCAGTAATTTTTCAGGTTTTTTGCATCATTTTGTATTGGCCAAATTAGCCACCAGCAGCATAAGGGTTAAAGTAATATTTGAAGCCATTTGTAACACCTACACATCCCTGCATATAATTGTCATTTTAGTGCTGCTGGCTAAATTGTCATGTTATTTTAGTATGTTCAGTTAGCACAAGGGGAGGTTTAGCTACAAACTTTGAGTCCAAACTTGGACTCCTGAAATAAATGATATTTGGGACTTCTTATTGTAAGTTTATTCTTTGAATGAAATTGTTGCAAATGGTGTCATCAATTGATTTTGCATTTGTTACTCTATTCCAGTTGAACAAGCGTCTTTTCCAGCACATAAAGAATACCCAAAATAAAGAATTCTTCATCACAATCTCATTTGTCGAGGTAAGGAATATTGCAACAGTTTAGTCTATGTTTAAATCGTTGAATAACTGTCTGTATAAACAGGGTGAAGCTAATAACAGTATCTACCAGTTTTAATAGAAATTAATAAACTTATCTAACTTTATTGAGGGCCTCAGGGAAGGTCCTTACCATTGGACTGAGTTACCCTCTTTAAATAAAGATTATTATTATCATTATTATTTATTATTATTATTATTATTATTATTATTATCAATATGAGCATTCCTTGATTGGTCTATTCATACCTTGAGATCTAAATGACTAGTCTTCTGGATCCCTGATACCTTTGAAAATAACTTAAAATGAAACATAAATTCATAAAATGTTAGAGACTTATTAGTTATAGATAGTTGTAATGGACAATTCTCCTTCTAATATCTTAATTATCTTTTGAATATTGCTTTTGATAAAGACATATCTCCAAATTTGTCAGGCAGTTTTGCATGTTACAGGCAAGAATGGGTTAGGTACCAATCTATGAAAATGATTTGTGACATATATATCAGACTTTTTCCGTTTTGGTTATGCTCTCCCAATTATCCTGAATATTTCAGATTCTTGATGAGGAGATGACTGACATTCTCAACCCACATAATAATCCAATGAAGCTAAGACAGCACGCAGAATTTGGAATGTGAGTTTTCATGTATGATTATATTCTTTCCATGTTCATGCTGCCACCTATTGGCTGTAGACATAACTATTGTTAAAAAGATCATTGTTTGTAATATTTGATAATAATCCAAATTACTTTATGTATTAAATGATTCAAGTTTTTCTTAGTTGTGAATTTTGACCGTAAAATAGTTATGAAGTGATTTAATTTGAAATACTTTGTTAACCTGAATTTTGACAAAATTTGTGGTTGCATTAAAGTTGTTTTCAATTGAAATGATGATATGATCCAATGGTTTCAATATGTCTAGATAAAATCTTTTACAATATTTGTAAAGCAAATTGTCATCTAATGATACCTGACAATGATATCTGACAACTTTGGAAAGGTGTCAGCTGTATGGTAGCAATGTGTGCTTTTGATAAATTGTATTCCTTACATAGTTTTAGCCAGAAGGGCGTCTGGGCGTCTGTTGGACACTCAAACCCTTAAAAAGCACCCCTCAGGACACCCAGTTTTTTGTTAGGAATTTCTTGAAATGCCAATCTCAAGCATATAATTGAGTGTTTTCCTCTCTATGTAATTCCCATAAAATTGTATGAGAATAGTATATGCCTTATTTTGATAAATCTATACATGTTGAAATCTGAGTATATTGTGGTCCCCATTAAAAATTTGGATGCCAAAAATCTTTACAATTGTCAATTTTGTACACCCACTGCCAGTTTCTAAATCCTGGTTAAGACCTTGATTCCTTGTGTTTATTTGCTCAGTTTTTGAATGGAGAAGCTGCAAAGATCCTGTATATGACAGTAGATAAATTTTTCACAGATATGTAGACGGGTTGTCGCAATTGGTGGCCAAAACTGAAGAGGACCTCTCTCGCCTTTACGAGCAAGGAAACCGGACCAGGAAGATGGGTGGTAATGATCTAAAGACACACAGGACTCGGTAAATAGTTATTTTACACAAAATCACAAATGGAAGGGAACATTAGCAAAATGCTGTGAGACTAATAGGAACTTTCAAAAAATATTCATATGAAATTGCTTTGCTTTTATCTATAGATAATATTTTAGATAGTTATCTTGCATGGTTTTCCATATAATGATTATTCAAAGTTCATTTAATAAAGCAATATGTAGTTACTTAGCCTATTCATGCCTGTAGTGCCCAAAACTGCCTGACTACTTTGGTTTTATCTCTCTAACATAAGCAATCTTTAAAAAATATTTAAAGGAGAAATGTTGATGAGGAACAAACTTACAACTCTTCTTCAAAGTATTTTTCCAATTTGTGATATATTTTCAAAAAGTGATCTTATCATTGTTTGAGTACCGTAAATTTTCAGAAATTTAGACCACCCTAGGAATTCGGACCACTACAATTATTTTGCAAAATGATTATCTAGAAATTCGGGCAAGCCTTGATCTATTACTGTTTGCTTTTTCACAAGATATGGACAACTATTACTCTACTTTGTCAGTATTTTCATATAAAACGTGCCACCCTTGACCCAATAAAATGGTTATTATTAAAAAAATAAAAAGTGTCCCAAATTATCAGGAATTTACAGTAACTTGTCATTTCTATCTCCGTATTCAGGTCACATGGAATATTCACTATCCATATTGAGCAGAGGGAGAGTGGATCAGGCATGGGAATCAAGTCAACTATTAACTTAGTGGACTTCGCTGGTATTGAGGGAGCAGGAAATCAGGAAGGCAACGATCGCAGGTATACTCATGTACAATGAAACCTCTGTATTGTGAACACCTTAACCCTTATGCTGCTGGTGGCTGATTTGGCCAATACAAAATGATGCATATAAAGTGAAAAATGACTGAAACCCTGGCTGGCACATGTTTACTCATCTGAGAGTACTCAGCGAGAGCCATCCAATGAATACCAACATGACAGGGTTTCAATGTTTTTCAAAAATCTTTGAATCCTTGTGCTTTGGACAAAAGCAGCCTCAGCATTGGAAGGGTTAATGGGGCTCAAGGCTAACAGCAATCTTATAAAGATGTATTCACATCCCGTTTTTTTTAAACATAGTACTGTGTCAGATAAAATTTAATTGGGAATTTAGATTATACAATGCAATTATCAGGTGCAAGCAATTTAATACAGAATTGAGAAAACATCTAAGAAATCATTCTCCTTATGACAGTTTTCTAAGATTAGCATAACAGAGATGGAAAGATTCTTAAAACACTACCTTGCACAAGTATAGTAGTGCACACTGGAAAAAACAAAGTGCTTTTGAAAACAAAATTTAATTGTATAAACATGAGAGAAGAGCATATTGTCATTTCACCAAAATGCTTTGTTTCCACAGTGTAAGGTCGCTGTGTGATGTTCTTGAAAGTCTGGGAGATGCCAAGAAGAAGGGTAGTCATGTTCCCTATAGGAATTCTAAGATCACCAGATTGCTGCAGGACTCATTTGGTGGGAATTCTCTCTCTCTCCTGCTGGCCACTATCTCCCCTGCAGGTAAGCTTAAACAATATAGCAATAGGATTTGACAAATGTTGAATACAAGAATGTGATTCTCGATCCTTTGAAGTTGTAGTTTCCATTAATAGGAATTATTCTCTTTTACTGGTTCCATACTGTGGGAAAAAATTGGATAAGTTTGATAAGCTCATCATTTTCTTTCGGCTTCAAAAACAAACATGATTGCAAAACCTATTTTTATAATAAATTTTACAATCACATAAAAATGTTACTTCAATCTGTATCTCACTCATCTCATTCTATTGTAGTAGTAGTAAGGTGTTTTGATTTAATTTCAACATTCTACAGCATACTAATATTTCGTGAATATGGCATACATTTTTCAACCATGGTTCATTCTCCAATTTCAGATAAGTGCTTAGTTGATACGCAGACTACAATGAAATATGCAATGTTGGCAAAGAATATCAAAAACCAGGTCAAGATTAATGTGGTACGTATCATAACAACTCTTTAATACATGATACATCTTACATGTGGACAAAGTAGCTCAGTTGGTTAGGTGTCGGACTAATAATCAGAGGGTCGCTGGTTCAATTCCCGGTCGGTGCACATTGGTCTGTCTTTTGGCACGACAGTCTATTCCATATTGCCTCGGTCTACCCAGCTGCAAAATGGGTACCTAGCATTAATAAGGCAGTGCTTAGAGCTTGTGTGCTATATGCTGCGAGCTGCTCTGGAATATCCCTCGGGGGATTGAAATGGTTTCCATGTGCACAGGCCTGCTAGGGGAGGAAGATGGTGTGAAAATCTCGGTGGATACAAGACTATAAATCGAATACCTTTACCTTTACTTGATGTATCATGTATTAAAAAGGTATAACAAAAGATGGGATAGAATGCAATTGTATAATTTCATTTTAACCATAGCTGGCATTGAATGCAATCATACAATTTCATTTTGTCGACTCATATCAGAATTCAGATTGGCCTTGGGGTAGTTGGCCAAATTAAACCAAGCATGAAAAAAAATGTAATTGTTTATGTTTTGCATTGGTGTGATGACTTTGTATACTACAGAACTTTGCTGACATTTATAGAAATGTGGCTTTACCCTTGGTTAGGGTGGTATGTAGTTCTAGGATTCCTTATTGATAGATCAGAACCCTAATAAGAATCCCTCAATGGGTTAGAACTAGATAAGATAAATGTTCAAAATTTTTGCAGTGGTTTTTCAATTAGACTTTCTTTTAAATAACTGTTGTATGTGACTATAGTTGTTTTTGTTGACTTATTTGTAATGAACATGGATTAAGTAAATATTCATATCCAGTCCATTTGGGATAAATGGGTTATAACCCTTATGCTACTGGTGGCTAATTTGGCCTGTACAAAAAGATGCAAAAAAACTGAAAAATGACGGAAAACCTGGCACATGGGTACTTAATCAGGGAGTACTCAGCGTGAGCTATCTAATGAATACCAACATGACAGGGTTTAGATGGTTTTTGAAAATCTTTGCGTCCTTGTTCTTAGGAGGAAAGTAGCCTTAGCATTGCGCGGCTCAATGTACATGGATTAATTCAATATCCATAGCCAGTCCATTTGGGATCAGGGACAGGTAGTTTCCTAAATACCTCCTGTTTGGACAGGCAAAAGTTTCTATGAAGATTTTTCCATTTTTGACTTTTGACAGGTATTAAACAAATAACTTCCTAACAAACCATCTTCTAGGACAAAGCTGAAGTGTAAATTGCCCTTTCTGACATAGTAGGGTATTAAATGTAGCTGGTATAAGGATTTGAAGTAAATTAGCAGCTCAATCTGGACGGGTAGAAATGATGAAATTGCTGTCTTGGACAGGCATTTTTGAAATCCTGGCTAAGACCCTGTTTGGGATTAATGGGTTAATATGGAATTGGCATTTATTCTTATTTCTGTTCCCTTTTCCAGGATGAGACGAGGCAGGTGATCACAGACCTGAGGCAGCAGATCGCTCACCTCAGGACCAAACTGACCAGTGGAGTAGAGAATAAGAAGGATGATGTGCTGGAGATGGAGGTAAGAGATGTATACCATTCATCATTAGTTCCCATTGAAAAATATTGTCTTGATCTATGATACTGTTACATTTACAGTAGTTAAATAAAGCAAAAATTCTAGAAATGAAAAAGTCAAATTTTGAGGAAATTGAATAGAATCAAGCATAACTATCAATTAAAAATATTAAGAATGAAGGGAATGAATGTGCAACAACTGATTGCATGTTTCTTTCATTTAGTGTTTTTTGTCTTTCAGGAGCTGATCAGGTATTTGCAGGTGGCTAAGAGACAGACCTGGGCGGAGAAACAGAAGCTGTCGAACCAGTATGAGGAGGAGAGGAAGACAAATCTCGCAAACAAAGTAAACATTCAGATAAATAATTAACCCCAGACTTCAGGGACTTAGGCAGGACCCGTCCTGCCTGTCTTTTGGTCAGGCAGTTTTCTGACAACCTCCTTTTCGGACAGGCAAAAATTTCTATAAAGAATTTTCAATTTTGATTTTTTTGTGCGGTAATAACCATTTTCATAAAAAACATCTTCCAGGACATGGCTGAAGTATAAATTGCCCTTTTTGACACAATAGGCTTTTAAATGTAGTTGGTATAAGGATTGGAATCAGATACGTAGCTAAATCTGTACGGGCAGAAATTTTGGGATTGTTGCTTTGGACAGGCATTTTTGAAATCCTGGCTGAGACAGACCAAAAAATGTCTGATGAACATTTTTTTATGAATAATTTTTATTCATTATGGGCTGGTCATGCAAGACCTTCAACAATAAAGAAAGACTATCACCAGAAGTGTACAATGTCTGATGATCAGGGTCAACAAAGTGAACTCTTAAATTTGTATTTGAATTTTTGAATTTCATTTATTGTTGCTTGACCAAGGGCAAAATCACTTATTGCACGGGATTACCCCAAACCACTCTCAACTTTCCCACATATCTCAAGCTGAATTTATTAATATGAAATGATTAACCCACCTGTTCAATTGCTAATCATCTTTCTGTCTAAAATATATTTTTGGAAATATTTGATATAAAAATATCAACACTTATGCTGCTGTCGGCTAATCTGTCCAGTAAAATGCAAAAAGCCTGAAAAAAATGACTGAAGCCCTGGCACGTACGTGATTACTCATCTGCTAGTGCTCAGCGAGAGCTATCCAGTGGATACCCACATGTTTTTTTTTAAATCTTTGATTTCTTGTGCTTTGGACAAAAGTAGCCTCAGCATTAGAAGGGTAAATCAGAGCCCCATAACTTAACTCATTAATTCCAAGAGCACCCGATTCTGACATGCATATGGAGAAAAAAGTTCATCATTGGAATATAAAGAATGTTTATCCCATCATTGAATTTCTAATGTATCAGATGCAACGCTAGGATAATATGTGCAATGGTTTTTGTATGAGGATATTTCATAAGGTCATTTTCGATTCATATTCGACTTTTGGTATATTTGCCAATTTTTAGGGTATTCTTAATTGGGTAATGGACACAATGAAGAAAGGGGACAAAGAGATGCAAGAGAGAACAATGCTACTACAGAAGGAAAAGGACCAGGTGAGAAAAACAAATATGATTATTACTAGAGCTGCACTCATGAGCTCACCACCGTTTTGACTCATGAGCTCATGAGCTCACAGACACAGGTTTTTAAAAATAAATATTTATTATTCTGCTCAGTAATTAAGAAGTAAATACTTATTGATGGAAATTTATTAACATTTACTTGTTTATTTCATTTCAAAATGTTCTGGCGAGGTACAAAGGTCAGTACCGTATTTGCCCGATAAAGCGCACCGTGCAGGTGCAAGTTGGGAATTTTTTCTGTAGCAGGGGTTTTGTCAAACATTCGTATAACCGCATCCCCCAATGAGTGCCGATCGCGGTGTTACGTACCGCAACAAGAAATGGCCGATAGATGGCAGTTACGGTCGCCATCTATATACTTTCTTGTTCTACTAAAACAGTAGAAATTTAACATGAGGAGACGATCTTTGGCGCTTGCTGGCCCCCACAATCTGCGAAAAATTGGGGGGGGGGGGGGGGGGTGCGCTTATTTAAGACAGTGCACTTAATCGGGCGAATACGGTATAACACTCCACAATGCCTGTATACATTGGGCATTGTAAACAAGACTTGACTGATAAACAGTGATAAGAAGGTGTGTGTTAGCTTTGTGTTCCCTACATAAACAAGTCAACAAGTTTACCACTCCAGCTCGAGCTCGGCTCATCTGCCTTCAGTGCTCGAGCTATACCATCTGGGATAGATTAAATAGTCGATTGGCTTTTGACATTCTCCGATGCATAGCTGTAATTTTGCCTCTTTTATATTACCTGAATGATACCCTAGTTATAATTCTGCTATGATCTTCACCAATTCTGTTTTTCTCCAGCTGAGTGTGGAGTATAAGGAGAAGAGGAAGCTTGTGGATGAGATCAAGGATGATCTCCAGGCGAGAATTGCTGAGTACTCCAAGATGACAGAGAATGGTGGGTAGCATTCATATACAGGTGAACTTGGATATGACAACCTCAATGGGACAAGGAAAATTGGTCCGTCATATGCAAAATCTGTCGTATACATATGACGAATACTTGATATGCATCGGACTGAGACCAAGCATATCGTCCGTCATATGCAAAAATCTGTCGTACAGTGGTCCGTCATATCCAAGTTCACCTGTACTGTATATTGTGGTAATACTACAGGAGTTTGATTGATGTATATACTTTGCGCACCCCTAGAGTCCGCATCTATTTAACTGCACACCATCTCTACCTTCCTTCAAGTCTCGATACCTAAAAGCAATGTACTCTACTTCTTTGTAACCCTGGGGCCCTCGGGCTACTTGTAAACATGCCAGAGGGCCTCAGGGAAGATCCTTACCATTGGACTGAGTTACATCTTTAGATAAAGATTATTATTATTATTATTATTATTTGGACATCCAATCCAAGGTCTTAGTGGGGATTTAGAAACTGGGTGCCAAAAATTGGCAATTGTAAAAGTTTTGTTCATCCAATTTTTTAAGGGGAACCACAATATACTCAGATTTCAACCATAAGCATGTATACATATCAAAATAAGATATCATAATCCTTATACAATGTCATGGGAATTATATGGAGGTGAAAAAATTCAATTATATGGTTGAAATTGCCATTTTAAGAAATTCCTTACGAAAAATTTGGGTGTCCTAAGGGGTGCATTTTAAGGGTTTTTGGTGACCAAAAGAGAGCCCAGCACTCAACCAAAGGGGATGAAGTCAAATGCTTTTGTTACCATGAAACTAGTCCCTTTATGTCTACCACTATGGTTCTATCTCTTTCCAAAGTTCTGAGATCTCACTCCTTGTTTCAGGTAATGTCACACTGAGACAAAGCTCTCAACCAAAGAGGTTGAAACAAATCTTTTTGTTACCATGAAACAAGTCCCTTTATGTGTACCACTCTATGGCTCTGTCTCTTTCCAAAGTTCTGAGATCTCACTCCTTGTTTCAGGTAATGTCACACTGAGACAAAGCTCTCAACCAAAGAGGTTGAAACTAATCTTTTTTGTTACCATGAAACAAGTACCTTTATGTCTACCACTATGGTTCTATCTCTTTCCAAAGTTCTGAGATCTCACTCCTTGTTTCAGGTAATGCCACTGACGCTGAGACCAAGACCAAAGTGACTGCTATACATGACCAGAAAGAGAGGCTGAAGAAAGAGAGTGAGGCAATAAAAGACATCAAATGCAGGCTGAAAGAGGTCCAAGAAAAACAAAAATCTGAGAAAGATGTAAGCAAAAAATGTAACTAATGTGTGCAATTAGAATATTTCAATGCACTGATATAATTTCTTTGTAAACTCTGGCACATCTCGATGTAATATTGCACTATTGACATGCATCTGAATAAACAAAAGCTTTCTAAAGTTAAAAAAAGAATATTTCAATGACATTCAAAGTAAGCTTGCTATTGCAATGGGTGCTCTATTTATGTTTTAGCTTTTTCATTTTTATCTAAAAGAAATGTTAGCCTATAATTCCAACCATTGTGAAATTACTTTTTCAAATATGTTACATCTTTTGGAAGGCAATGCGTTCTAAAGTAAATATTAGAGATTTCTGGCAGAAATTTTACCTATGTTGTGATTTCAAATGTACCATATTCCCCCATAACATTTGCTTTTTTTTGGTGACAGAATATGACCAACCGCATAAAAACTAATAATTAATAGCCTCTAAATTGTCAATTGAACATAGACTGTTTTTACGTTTTTCAGGATTTCCGGTCGCAGGGGATATTCAAAGGTAATGCTGAGCTGAGACAAATGGTGGAGGTAAGACTAAGTTTTTTTTATCATGTCTTCTTTGTTTTTTCCCAATGTTTGGAACCAAAAATACATACATGTTAATCTAAAGAAATTGCAGACAAGATTTGTCTCTCCGTGAGTACCGAATTCTGGACACTGCATACTTATATGAAAGTTGTGGTTTAATTGTATTAAACTATGTTTTATTTTGCTAAAACAACCAAGTCATGAACTTTTTAAGCTCAACGGGAAACCATTCTCATGATAATCAACATGTTTTGTACCTATCAACCATGGAGTTATTTCTTAATTGAAAAAACCAGTATAGATTTATAGCCATTCTGATAATGGTCAACCTATTGTGTACCTATCGTCCATAGAGTTATTTCTTATTTGTAAATCCGGTCTAGATTTATAGAAATGCATTTCTTTTATTTTCCTTAACCAGGCTGAAGAGAGAAAGAAACTTGAAGCTGAGAACAAGATGATGATAGCCGAGGCGAAAGAGAGAGCAAAGATGGAGGTGGAACAAAGGAAGATGGAGATCCAGGTAAGGCCGATTGTGAGGTTATGCTATTAGCCTTTCCAATGCTGAGGCAATTAGATATGTAAGCTGCATTAAATATGTATGCTTCATTAGACATGTCAAAAGTGACAGTTAATTTGACATTCATATACTATCACACAAACAAAATAAGGTGACTATAATAAATTTCCATGCAAAGTTCTTTTTAAGGGTCTCACTAAAAGACAAACGCCAACAAACGCCACCGAACGCCAACAAACGCCACCGCACGCCAACAAACGCCACTGCACGCCACTGAACGCCAACAAACGCCACCGAATGCCGACAAACGCCAATTACAAAAATATTGGTAAACAACAAACGCCACCGAACGCCACTGCACGCCAACAAACGCCACCGAACGCCACTGCACGCCAACAAACGCCACCGAACGCCACTGAATGCCACCGAACGCCAACAAACGCCACCGAATGCCAACAAACGCCAATAACAAATGTCTCCCCAAAATATTGGTAAACAACAAACGCCACTAAACGCCACTGCACGCCAACAAACGCCACCGAATGCCGACAAACGCCAATTACAAAAATATTGGTAAACAACAAACGCCACCGAACGCCACTGCACGCCAACAAACGCCACCGAACGCCACTGCACGCCAACAAACGCCACCGAACGCCACTGCACGCCACTGAATGCCACCGAACGCCAACAAACGCCACCGAATGCCAACAAACGCCAATAACAAATGTCTCCCCAAAATATTGGTAAACAACAAACGCCACTAAACGCCACTGCACGCCAACAAACGCCACTGAATGCCAATGACAAATGCCACCTAGAAATGTTAATAAACAACAAACGCCAACAAATGCCACCAAATACCAACATTAGAAACCTTTTGTGCATAGCCTGCTCTCTTTTACACATGCATAATTGGACATTTTTGAAAAAGAGGTGTTTGAATCCAGTTCAATTCAATTGTTTATTTTATGTTGTCTGTAAAATGTTGTTCAGAATCATTAAGAAATAGAATTTGTGCATGTCTGCAGCACCCTGCAAGCTAAATCAAAACCATTGCAGGAGGGATAGTGCATTAGCAAAACTTGGTATACTTTATGGGGGTGGATTTTTCGAAACATTTTTCTCTTGGTAAATTCTCCTCAAATACACGCGCTATGACATTAATGCCTATTGTAATCCATTATGAAAATACTGAGCTTCTACATGATATACTTTAGATGGTAAAATATTCTGTAGTTATAAAGAAAAATTGAGCTTTTATGAAACAAGGTCTGCTTATCGCGGGACAGTCTATCACGAGACAAAAATTCCACAACAGTTTTAGGGTATCTGATAAGAGTGTCTGTACAAGTAGAATATATGCCTTTCTAAATAAAGATGCATTTACAATTTCATTTTAATTCTAATGAATAGTGTTTGTGAGGCATTTCATAGGCATATAATGAAAAATTTTGAATTTTATAAATTATATATCATTCTAAAATGGCTATCACTACATGCACAATTGGTTCCATTGTACTTATAAGCATTTGTGTAATAACTTAAAATAACTTAGAAAGGCAGCATTCTATGTATGTGCATATAAGAGATAATAAAATAAGAGATAAAAAATGAACAACTAGGGCTCATTTCTGTTTGATATTTAAACAACAATTATAGAACCTTAAGAAAATGAACAAAATGTCATGTCCCATGTAGTCTACACAAATTTTTCCACAAATTCCACTTTCGAAGTCAATAACTTATATTTGGGCGATCATAGGGAAAAACCAAAACCAGTTCTAAAAACTTTGCAAAGTTTTCTTTCAGATTCATGTTAAATGAACTTTAGTTTCAAAGGATGACAAAATGAGTAGTCAGGACGAAATTACTGTGGAATGCCCCTTATACCGTACTGAATGTTTTTGAAAAACAAAACAACCCCTCCCCACCTCAACCAAGTTTTGCTAATGCACTATCCCCCCAACAATGGTTTTGATTTAGCTTGCAGGGTGCTGCAGACATGCACAAATTCTATTTCTTAATGATTCTGAACAACATTTTACAGACAACATAAAATAAACAATTGAATTGAACTGGATTCAAACACCTCTTTTTCAAAATTGTCCAATTATGCATGTGTAAAAGAGAGCAGGCTATGCACAAAAGGTTTCTAATGTTGGTATTTGGTGGCATTTGTTGGCGTTTGTTGTTTATTAACATTTCTAGGTGGCATTTGTCATTGGCATTCAGTGGCGTTTGTTGGCGTGCAGTGGCGTTTAGTGGCGTTTGTTGTTTACCAATATTTTGGGGAGACATTTGTTATTGGCGTTTGTTGGCATTCGGTGGCGTTTGTTGGCATTCGGTGGCATTCAGTGGCGTTCGGTGGCGTTTGTTGGCGTGCAGTGGCGTTCGGTGGCGTTTGTTGTTTACCAATATTTTTGTTATTGGCGTTTGTCGGCATTCGGTGGCGTTTGTTGGCGTTCAGTGGCGTTCGGTGGCGTTTGTTGGCATGCGGTGGCGTTTGTTGGCGTTTGTTGGCGTTTGTTGGCGTTTGTTGGCGTTTGTCTTTTAGTGAGACCCCTTTTTAAGGAAAATACATGTACATAAAATATTTGATATCTAAAAGTGGCAATGTGCTGAAGAGCTAGTGATACTGCATTAATTTTGCGCTTATAAAAAATGTACTCAGTGCGCAGCTGCCTTTGATGCCCAGTTTAAATTTAGCGTACTGGTTCTGAATGACAAGCTATTATGTCAGGGTATTGTACGATACTAGCATAGGGATTTTCAAAATAATGGTGCACAATTTAATAAATGCGGACTCCAGTAGTGCGCAAAGTATGCATTAATTGAACTGCCGCAATATTATCACTGTATACAGTAATTACTCATATCAAAACCATTTACAAACAAACCGGAGACAATCAATTAGATGTATACTGGGCTAACTAGGCACAATAGCATATGCACACCACTTTAATTAGCAACAAAAAAAAGAAAAAAAAAAGGCCTGTTTCCTTTTTTAGGCTTACAAAAATAAAAAAAACTTTAATTAACAAAATGACAATATGAATGAAGTTGGGTAATTTTCTTTATGAAATATGTTTTAAAGGTACTTTTCTGTATTGTAGCTGAAGTCTGCAGAGGGGAAGCATTACAGCACTGCAGAGGCGGTACAGCTGGAGACTCGCCTCACCGAGATGGAAGAAAATAAAACAGTGGTAGCTCTACAGGTCAGTGGCTTATCACTTTTTGTGTGTTTCTATGTTCACAGTATGTACGTAGAGCACACTTTCTTAACCCATTAACACTCAGAGCAGCCAAAACAGGCCTTAGAATTTTGGAAATATTTTACCTAGAGAAGCATTTTCTGGAAAACATTTGAAGGAGAAATATTGATCAGAAGCCAAACAACAACTCTCGTTCAAATATTTTGTTAACTTTTACCTTATTCCCAAGTTATTTTCAAAAGTATGAGAGTAGCAGATGATAATTTCTAGAGTATTTCTGAGTGTGAATAGGTTAATTCATAGATGACTTCCTGGTAGTATCAAATTACCCCTATAAACTGACTGAAATGGAAGAAAATACAACTGGTGGCCCTACAGGTCTCTGGCTTTTCACTTTTTATTTTATTCAGGTACTGTATAACTTGTATTTTTTACAGGCGTTTAATTTTCGATATTTTCACACTCCCCATGATAGCGCCAAAATAACATCCTTCAAATAAATATAAACATGGATTTTCGCTTTTTATTTTATTCAGGTAGTTCCTTTAGCTAAGGCATAATTTTTTGTTGCCATTTCTTAGTTGATTTTTGTATCTTTATATATAATTTGTTCCAGAATAGGAATAGTATATCCCATTCTCTCGAAGATAATAATAGTTATATCATATAGTGATGATACTAGCATGATGATGATGATAGTTATGATGGTGGTAATATAAGTAGTTATAGTAAATAATGAAATAGCAGTCTTCACAAAACAATGTCAAATATTTTATACAATTATTCTCAATACCTAAGCTGTTGTTAAATGTATGGCGTATCCAGAAGACAACTCTATAAGAACTATTAAGCATTAAACCTTGTGCTGCTGGTGGCTAATGTGGCCTATACAAAATGATGCAAAGCCTTAAAAAGTGACAGGAGCCCTGGCACATGATTACACATCTGAGAGTACTCAGTGAGAGCTATCCAATGAGTACCAACATGACAGGGTTTAGATGATTTTCAAAAATCTTTGAGTCCTTGTGCTTTGGATGGAAGTAGCCACAGCATTGGAAGGGTTAATAGTTGAAGCCACTCTTTCGAGTACCTTTCTTTATCTTAATTGTGTATGTTTTTCCTGTATCAGCTCCAGTGTCTGGAGCAGGAGAAGGAGCAGCTGAGGCGCGATCTTGAAGAAGCTTATCTTAATTGTGTATGTTTTTCCTGTATTAGCTCCAGTGTCTGGAGCAGGAGAAGGAACAGCTGAGGCGAGATCTTGAAGAAGCTTATCGGCGCCACAAGGAGGAGATGGAGATACAGAAACTGCAGCATTTCCAGGTAATATCCAATAGAGAAAAAAAATGCCAAGTTATCCCATATTGTGATTTTCTGAATTTCAATTTTAGGAATTTTCAGAATTTTATTTTCCAACACAGTTTCATCAATTACTGTATAACTGGTAATTTTACAGGCATTTAATTTTTGCGCTCCCCATGTTAGCGCCAAAGTAAGATCCTTCTAATAATAAATCAAATAAATATATGGTATGTTTTGCGTGCTTAAATGTGCAAATTTAAAGTAGCACAATTACCTTCCAGCAGGGCTCTAAAACAATTTTTTAGCACTCCAAATTAAAGCAGTATACAGTAGCAGTACTAATAATGATAATTGATTTCAATAGGATGTTCTACCCGCGCTCACTCCCAATAGATGGCGCTTCACGCTTGCGGACCACCCGTGCCTGGTAGAGTACAGCTAGTTATGGTGGCTCTGTGTGTGTGTGTGTGTGTATGTGTGTGTTTGTGTGTGTGTGAGTGTGTGTGTGACATATGATAGCAAGCGAACAGTCCTTCAAAACCACACGTGTGACACTTTGCATGTAAAACAGGAAATTAGAAGTAATTTCTTTTTTATAATAAATACTTACCTGCGATCATTGGAAGCTATCTCCAGGGCTTGCTCTGGTCACCCAAAAGGTAGGCTCTCATTTGGCAGTCTCTCCCTATGGAAGATCCTTGCGATGATCATAGCGGAGGGTCTACTAAATGTAGCCTCCAAATTTAAAAATAGACCGTGGTTTGTGTGATCCCCGCTAGGGGCCGCACTGATACCGGTCATGACGTCACGGTTGGCGCATGCGCCTTCATCCTCTTCTCATTTTTGGCGTTAAATACCATCATGGAAGAACGGATTCTAGGGGAGGATACAGAAGGGTGGGCAATGATCGCAGGTAAGTATTTATTATAAAAAAGAAATTACTTCTAATTTCCTGTTTTATATCTAAATTCTTACCTGCTCACATTGGAAGCAGAGTACCACCGCCAAGAAAAAGCTGTGGAAGGATCAGTTCTATTTCCTAGAAGCTGTGCCAGCCGTGACCAGCACTGCTCTACTAAACCTGCCTTTTGTTGCAGGAAGATCTTTAAGATAGAACTGCGCAAAAGTTTGCGGCCGGCTCCAGGCTGCGGCATCCATAATAGCTTCAAATGGCACTCCGGCCATTGTAGCCCAAGTAGTTGCGACCCCTCTGGTGTCGTGGGCTCTAATGCCCATGCGTTGCCTCCGTTCCTTAGGAAGGTGCGAGAACGCCCCCGCTATGGCCTCTTTGACCCAACCAGCGACTGTACTCTTGGTAGCCTTAGTATAAGGCTCCCTTGACCGAATGAAAAGGGCTTTTTCATCCCCTCGCAAGGGCTTGGTTAATTCCAAGTACCATTTCAGGGCCCGGACAGGGCAATGTACTTTGTCGTCTGGCGAGAACTCCTTCAGGCTGAGGAGAAACACCTCACTAGGAGTAAACGAGACCGACTGGTTTTTGTCCAATAGGAGGGATGGGAGAAGACGGACTCCTCCATTTTCCCACCGCAGATGACATGCGTCTATCCTGCAGGAATGGACCCAGCTTCCTCGCCTGGCCGAAGCCAGCTGCAGTAGGAAAGCTGTCTTGACCGCCACCGACCTCAATGGTGCCGTGTGAATCGGCTCAAAGGGAGGGCCCGCTAGGTACTTGAGTACCGTCGGGAGATCCCAAGTCTCATTGAGCGTCCTTGGTCTGGCGGAAACCACAAACAAACCCTTAATAAGGGTCGACAAATCCGTGTTGGACGACACAGTTGTCCCATCCGGAAAACCTCTATGAATGGCTGCGATAGCAGATTTGTATCCTGCAATGGTTGACGGAGCTAAGGGCTTCCCCTTATGCTTCACCGTCCGCAGGCCATTCAGGAATTCCGCGACTTCCGCTACAGGGGCCTCAGCGGGACCCACACCTCGCTCCACACACCATCGTCGGTAGTGGAGAAGACGGGAATCATAAAGCCGGCAAGTTGATTCTCGCCTGGCCCTGGCTGCCGTCTCTGCAACTCCCTGCGAAAAGCCTCGGTCAACGAAGGATTTGCGGACAGCGGCCATACAGCCAGTCTCATTCTGTCCGGTTTGGGGTAAAACATCCCCGTGACCGAGTTCTTCAGGAGGTTGTCCTTGGGTGTGATCACTCGCGGAAGGTCTGTCAGCATGCTGGTCAGCTGACGGAACCACGGCTGGCTGGGCCAGAACGGGGCTACTAGGAGGATCCGGGCTGACCACTGCAGCCTCAGTTTCCTCAATACCCTCGGGATGAGGTTGGTCGGCGGGTACGCGTACCCGTACAGACTCTCCCAATTCTGCGTCAGAGCGTTTATTCCGCTCGACGTCTGAGAGGGGCGCACTGAGAAGAACACTGGAAGTTTGTGGTTCTTCTCTGACGCGAAGAGATCCACATGGGGAGTCGGCCAATGCTCGAATATGAGCCGAACCACTGTCTTGTGGAGGGACCACTCCGTGGGGTGGTTGTGTTTCCCCCTGGACAGGGCGTCCGCCAGGACGTTCCTGACTCCCGATATGTGGTTGGCAACCAGGTAGATCCCGTGTTGCCTGCACCAGGCCCACAGGTCCAGTGCCAGGTAGCACAAGGTGGGGGACTGAGTTCCACCCTCCTTGTTGATGTAGGCCACTGTAGTGGTATTGTCCGTAAGGACATCCACAGCAGTGTCCCGTACCTGAGGCAGAAAATGCTGCAGAGTCAGCCATACTGCCTGCAGTTTGAGCCAGTTGATGTGGTGCTTGGCCCAAGCCCGCGGCCACTGACCTGAGATCACCCAGTCTCCTAGGTGACCTCCCCAGCCCTCCATCGAGGCATCCGTGACTATCGTCATAGTCGGATCTGGCCTGAGAAACGGCCGGCCCACCGTCAGGTTGGCCCGCGATGCCCACCACTCCAGCTCTCTGAGCGATTCGTGGTCGGGGTATATCCGGAGATATGGGCTGTCCGAGACTTGCGTCCACTGACTGTGGAGCATAAGTTGGATCAGACGAGTATGTGTCACCGCCATGGGGACTAACTCGCGCAGACTGGACAGATGTCCTAAGAGCTTCTGCCAAGTTTTCGCTGGCTGAGGGCTCCGTGCTAGGAGCGAGGATGCCAGTCGCGACGCTCTGATGACCCTCTTCTCGCTCGGGAAAACGAGCATGTTGATGAGGTCGAGGGTCGATCCCAGGAATGCTGGGAACTGTGTGGGTATCAACTGGGACTTTCCTTCGTTTACGAGGAAGCCCAGTTTTGTCACCCAGAACAGTGTGAGGTCGCGTTGACGTTCCACAAGCGACCTTGACTGGTTCTTCAGAAGCCAGTCGTCTAGATACTGGTGCATGTCTACACCCTGTATCTTGAGGAACGCCTCGATGGTTCGCACAATCCTCGTGAACACCCGAGGTGCTGTTGAGAGCCCGAACGGGAGCACCAGGAATTCGTACGCCCTGCCATCGTAGGCAAAGCGGAGGAACCGTGTGTGTTCGGGAGCTACGGGGACGTGAAAGTAGGCGTCTCTTAAGTCTATAGAGACTGCCCACGTCTCTGACATTGAGGAGTCCCTCAAATGCTCTGAGGTCTTTAGCCTCTGCTGGTGGGCCTCTCCCAGGCAGTCCATCACTGTTCGTAGCGTCTCCATCCGAAAGGATAGGGGCTTTACGAATTTGTTGAACGCCTTTAAATTGAGAATCGGGCGCCAACCGCCCGACTCTTTGGCCACCAGAAAGATAGGGGAGTAAAACCCCGGTATGTCCGCGTGGAAGGGAATCTCCCTGATCGCCCGTTTCTCGAGCATGGACTCCAGGCCTCGTTCGAGGTCCTGACGTCGCGCCTGATTCCGAGGAATCGGGGTGCAGCGGGGCTCCTTTGTTCTTGGGGGGTTCCCCGTGAACTCTATCCTGTAGCCCTTGGTTACAGTCTGCAGTACAAACTGGTCCGACGTAATCAGGGGCCACAGGTGGGCGAACGCTCTTAATCGCCCCCCCACCGGACAAAGCTGATCATTCTGCATCAGCTTTGGGGGCTGGTTTTGGGGTGTTATAGGTGGAGTAAGCGTCTTTTTTGGCGCCTCCACCTCGACCCCTACCACGGCCTCTACCGGCACCTCTACCTCCACCGCCTTCGGACGAGGAGGAGTTCCACCACCTTTTTTACCCTTCTTGTTGTGCTTGCCGCCCGAGCCTCTGCCTTTTTTGAAGGGGATCCGAAAACGATCCCCCGATTGCTTCGAGGTCGAGGGCTGGTCACGGGCTAACTGAGCCTGTGACACACTCAAGAGTTGGGTCTTGGTGGTCGACTCTACTGTTTGGGTCCATTGGCCCGCAAACATGAGACCCTTTGTCAGGGGAAGCTCTCTGAGACGCAGTCTGGCCATTGTGGGCACGACTTTCTTGTTCTCCGCCAGAGCTGCCGATAAGAATCGGATGCGACGGTCAAACCCCGCCTCCAACTTCTGGCGTGTGGAGATGCGTCCTATAGCTGCGGTTAAATAGTTGGCCAGAGACACGGCCCCGGCCAGTGTCTCATCCACCATACATTCTGGCATAGGTGGTGGCGTCAACCCCGCGAGGAGAGCAGCGCGCTCTTTCTCTCTACTTACTATAGTTGCAGAAATGAACCCTTGAGTTCGCTGCAAATATATGGGGAGGCGCGCGAGGAGAGATGAAGTCGATTCGACTTGCTTTGCGAATCTCTCCGCCTCTTTGGTCACGGGATGTGGTCCTTTCGGTCCAAAGGGTTTCGCCGGATCCCAATCCAACTTGTAGGTGGATCGCATGTACTCTGTCACCTCGGCGTCCACTTCGAGGACCTTAAGCAAGGTCTCGTCCTCTTCGACAAGAGGGAAGAAGCGCGCGAGGGTAGAGTCCCCGAAGGACCCGGCCTCCTTCACCACCCGTCTGTCGTCGACAGTACACGCTATCTTAGAGACCCCGTCACGGGCCCATAGCGCTGGTGCCTCCACCGCACGTGAGGTCGGTGTGGCAAAGACACTGAACTCCGACTCCTCCGGGGGAGGAGAAGCGGATGGTGGTGAGGAGAACTTTAGCACCTTCGCAAGTGCATGGAGAACGGGTACGAACTCCAGAGGGCGAGAAAATTTAAAATCCTGCGCCTCCCAGGATTCACGCCACGACCTAGTAAGGTCAGGGTGTGGTGGGATCGTGTGATCTCCACTCCCATCCCTAGGCGGACCCAGCCTTGCGTAGACCGACGTCACCGGAGCGGTGGACGTGGAGGCCGTCGCGGCTGTCTGAAGTGGCGGAGGCACCTCAGGGGGAGCCACAGGTTCCGCAGGCTTGTCGGAAGCTGCGCCCAAGAGCTCTCGATCGAGCTCAGACCACGCCTCTACAGGCGGAAGACCACAGGGGTCGAAGACCTCCTCGACTTGATCATCGAAGTGATCGTCTTCCTCATCATCCGATTGGTCGGAGAACTGACCGGGAGACAAAGATGCCGGTGACGACCGGCCGGACCTCGTCCTGGTGGGCGAGGGAGAGGCCTCACGGCGGTGAGGTCTCTTGGACGGAGGAGGTGAGCACCTCGATGGAGACAAAGAGGGAGATCTTGGTCTCTTCTCAGGGGCAGCTGGTTTATCCAGCTTCTGAGAAATCGCCACAAGCGACTGAGTGATCGCCAAGATTGACTGTGTCATATCTGGCTGCTGAGGCGGAGGAGGAGGATTTGCCTCCTTCAGGGCCGCCACTAACGTCGCTATGTCGAACACCGGAGGTACATTCGGTGTCGGCCATGGTTGTGGCTGATTAGCCAGAGTCAGGACTGGGGGGGGAAACAAGTCCTCTTCCACCAGGCCATGACCCTGAGAGCCTGCACGCCCTGCCAGCTCAAACAATTTCTCCATGTTTTCTTGCTGACCACAGGGAATGTGCTCCCCTTCAGAGTCCTCTCCGAACAGGTCCACATAGGGGTCACCCCCCAGTGGATCCGCTTCGAGTTCGGGGAACAAGGGGTCTCTCATCGGCGAGGCGACTCCCACCTGGGCTGCGTCATATGACTTCAAGGCAGCCTTTGTTGGAGTACGCCCAACCGATGGAGATACTGCTACTGCGGGAGATACCGCAGGTGCGGTGATCACCGCAGATGTAGCAGCAGCTGCCGAAGCAGTCCTCCGGGTGCTGCTCCTAGTAGTGGGGCCAGAAGACCCCTCTGAGGCACCACTCTTTGTGGCCCCCCCCTTTTTTCTGCTAGGAGCAGCAGTCCCGCGGGACTTCTTCGTTGGGGGTGACTCGTCACGAAGACGAGTTGAAGGCACGGCCTTCCTTGGAGATCTCCTCCTGTGTTCAGGAGTGGGAGATTTTCCCCCAGATCTCTTCCCCGTAGATGCGGTAGAAGAGGTTGACACCGCGGTTGCGGAAGTCACCGCAGTTGCGGAGGTTACCGCAGATGTTACCGCGATTGCGGGATTCCCGCATCTCCCGCATTTGCGGGATTTACCGCAGTTGCGGTATTTACCGCATCTCCCGCGATTGCGGTATTTACCGCACTTCCCGCAGCTGCGGGAGTTACCGCAGGTGCGGTACGTCGAGTCCTAGCTCGACCACGCTCTAATGGCAAACCTGAAGGTTTGTCAGAGCGCGGAGAACGAGAACGTTCTCTGCGTGCTTTAGTTTTGCGGGCCCGATAGGCCGCATCCCTCTCAGACCGTTGGATTCTCTTGGTCATCCAAGAATCGAATCCCACCCAGGTCTCCTCCGTCCAGGATTCGCACACAGTGCAGGTATGATTCCTGTCACAACGGGTGTGCCGAGAGCAGCACCCGTGCGCGATCCAGGGTACGTCAGGAGCAGGGCGAGTGGTGAAATTCGGGCAGGGCGAAGCCCCACACCGAATCTGAGAAGAAGGTCGTCCCGCCGCGGGACCGACGCTATACACGCTGGCCGACGACATTGTCGAAGGTCAGATGGAAACAAGACAGAGATACCGACAAGTTACCTGTCCCAGCGATGTATAATGGTCTCACTGTTATACTCGCTTGTACGTCTGTACTGTAGGCTCGAGTTTATAGCATAAACGAGCGTAAACTTCCGAGAGCTTTCAAAAACCGATTGGCAGAGCAATGGCGCCCAAAAGAGAAGAGGATGAAGGCGCATGCGCCAACCGTGACGTCATGACCGGTATCAGTGCGGCCCCTAGCGGGGATCACACAAACCACGGTCTATTTTTAAATTTGGAGGCTACATTTAGTAGACCCTCCGCTATGATCATCGCAAGGATCTTCCATAGGGAGAGACTGCCAAATGAGAGCCTACCTTTTGGGTGACCAGAGCAAGCCCTGGAGATAGCTTCCAATGTGAGCAGGTAAGAATTTAGATATAAAAAACATTAGTTTTAGAAAGGGAGAGGAGCTCGTGATAGCGATTTTATGCATCCCGCTTTGACCATAGGCGCATTACACCCTGGTTTAGTCCAGACATAAACCCTTCATATTTTCTCATTTAAAATATCATATGGAAGGTAGGGTTTTAGTTCCAGCTCCTATAAAGTATGTTAGCATCTTACCGACCAAAAACTAAGTCGGAAACATTTTGCTATAATCTGGGCACATACAAACAACTGGGAAACGTATTTCCCTCTTTTTAATCTATGTATTGCCGTCATAAATAAGTCAGTGCGCCGTTTAATTGGACTATGTCAGACTCAACCCCAGCCGGCGATCGATCGAGAAAGTTGTAAATGTCCAGCATAGAGTTTTTGTAACGCCGGAATCATTTACAGAACGGATTTCATTTGAAATTTGGAGTAGCGCAAATGCAACAAGTATATTATTAACCTAAATAGTACGTATTGTTTCTATTTCGAAATATCCAGAATATTTGCTGGAACTAGGCATACACTATGATAGTTAATGACACTTTAAGGACCAAGAAGCCTAGCATTGGTTCTGGTTATGGGTTTTATGCCAAACAATCTCTTATAACATAAAATTAGAAGATGGCATTGAACCTTATATGTGCAACACAGAACATCCACAATAGTTGCATATAGTATGGTTCAATATTATTGAAGTAACCCTGGTTCAGTACCGAAACCCTAGCACAATTGTATTGATTTCTGGTGTTTATATATAGCGGGACTAGGGTTTAGTGTCGTCTCCCATAAACTATATCAGCGGCTTAACGAAGAAAAGAATAGATATGTAGCAAGAAACTAATTTCTATATGCGTTATAGTGAAGGGTTGGACACAACAGGGGTTTCTGATCTGGCATCAGGGTGAGGTTACGAGGAAACAAGGACCAATCAAGGCTCTCGTATCATTTACATTACAGATAAACCTGTGCGCCAGCATCATCTGAGTATGCATAGAGCTCGACTTTTAGACTTTTGGTTGAGGCTAGCCTGTTCAGGTTAACCGGCTGGTATCATATCCACTTGTTATTTTGATCTGAGGTCAGTAGGCTTCCGACCAAAACCAAGTCAGAAGCATTTTGCTATGCTCCGGACACGTACAAAGGGTTGGGAAACGTATTTCCCCTCTTTTCAGTCACTGACCGCTAGGTCTATGTATTGCTGTCATTAATTAATGACAGCGCCGTTCAATTAGACTAAATCAGACTCTTTTCACTTCCAAACCAGCAATCGAGTTGGATAAGTTGTAAATGTCCACCATATTGATTTTGGTAAAAGCCGGAAATATTTACGGAAAGGATGTAATTTGAAAATTACGGAAAGGATGTAATTTGTAAATTAAAATTTAAGAACCTTACATGTACAACATAGGACATCCGCAATACGATATCATTGCATATAGTAAGGTTCAATATTATTAAACTAATCACACCCATACATCCATAAAACTAAACTATAGCCTATGCGACACAAGGTTGTTGACGTAGGTATTATTCATGTATATATACATGAACACACACACACACATATATGTGTGTATATATATATATATATATATATATATATATATATATATATATATATATATATATATATATATATATATATATATATATATATATATATTTATATTCATACATACATATGTGTTTGTGTGTGTGTCTGTGCCTCTATGTCCGTACTGACTGTTTCAAAAGTGATAGTTTAATAATCGATCATACGATTTCATTATTAGAGTCAGTAGTTGGGGCACCACTATATATTTATGTATATCAAAAATGTTAGAATATCCTTACTTGGTTTTGAATTATTTCTCATCCCTTAATGAAATGTGTTTACCACTTTGGCGCCACCTATATGGACGGCATGACTGGTGACCCCCTTTTTAATTCTAGATATTGGACCTGGCAGGCAATGAAAGCTAACACAAGGTTTGAGAAAAATCTAACGGTGATGTGTTTTAACCCTTTCTCTGCTGAGACTATTTCGTTTTGAAAACCATCTTAACCCTGCCATGTTGGTGTTCATTGGATAGCTCTCGTGTGTACTCTAAGATGAGTACCAATGTGCCAGGGTTTCAGTCATTTTCACATCACCTTGTATTGGCTTAATTATCCACCAGCAGCATAACGGTTTAATGAACTTTAAAATTTAGACATGAAATACGCACATTTAGTGGCACTTTGGTGTCACCTATACGGACCCCCCTTTTTGAGATTTTCAAAGGAGATCTGAAAATGTTAGCTTATGCGAAGTTCAATGGGTTTCTATGGACTTATAGTTAAGATGTCACTGTCACCTTGTCGAATATGGGGCGCCGTTTGTAACATCACAAATTCTGTTGACAGAATATAATTCTGTCCAACAGAATACGAATTCTGTTGGACAGAATTACATTCTGTCGACAGAATTACATTCTGTCCAACAGAATACGTATTCTGTTGGACAGAATTACATTATGTCGACAGAATTACATTCTGTCCAACAGAATTACATTCTGTCCAACAGAATACAATTCTGTCCAACAGAATTCGTAATCTGTCCAACAGAATGTAATTCTGTCGACAGAATGCAATTCTGTCCAACAGAATTCGTATTCTGTCCAACAGAATTCGTAATCTGTCCAACAGAATGTAATTCTGTCGACAGAATGTAATTCTGTAGACAGAATGTAATTCTGTCCAACAGAATTCGTATTCTGTCCAACAGAATTCGTAATCTGTCCAACAGAATGTAATTCTGTCGACAGAATGTAATTCTGTCCAACAGAATTCGTATTCTGTCCAACAGAATTGGTATTCTGTCCAACAGAATTCGCGATGTTACAAACGGCGCCTATAGGGCGCCGTTTGTAACATGACGAATTCTGTTGACAGAATACAATTCTGTTGGACAGAATACAATTCTGCCTAACAGAATACAATTCTGTCTGACAGAATTACATTCTCCCATAGTCGAATACCCTACTACAGTATGCCTTTAACAGGAGTTTCTAATGATTTCTCTAAACCAGCTGTCAAACGCGCCGTCCAGTAGTCTTAGATGAATAAAAGCAATTTATGTATATTATTCCAAGATAGTGGGGAAAGTGAATCGTGTGTAAAAAGTTTTTATATGCGACTATTACACGCATGGTTTGAAGGCATCCATTTGCCATATGTATGTGACTGCCAGGCAGAGCGCACGCGGGCTGACCCACTTTGGTCCGCATCCGCTCGAAGCGCCGCTCAGCGGAATAGTTCCTAGAACATCCTATTGGGAATGTGTCAATTGCAAACAAATAAATTCCAGTCAAATAAATCCAAGTATGGGTCATGGTGAAATATATACAAAATGACAATGAAATATCAAGGTCAAGCAACTGTCAAACACCTTTTTGAATTCCAATTGTAAGTATATATCTTTCCTAATACAGAAGAACTTACTTATACTCAAGGTGCTCCGGTCATACCTAGATATAAAGGGTTACAGAAAGACCTATTAAATCATCTTGGAAATTCCAAGGTGATTTTTATTTTTCATTTTTTTTTGTGGGGGAGGTAAAAAGTTTGTAACATCAAAATATTGGAGGTCTTGTACTACATACACATTTTCTCATGTTCACATGTATGACAATTTCTCAGAAAAATCAACCGAAATTGATTTCTCATTATTTGCTGTTGTAGACATTCCGTAGTTATCGTGAAATGTTTGAGGAACAGAAGGCAACGATAGAGCAGCGCTTCAGGGGTCTCCTGGAAGAATCGATTCAGGACGCCGTGTTTCTCTCCTCAAGAAACAGCGAACTGGTGCAGGAGAACCAAGCTCACAAGCAAGGTGAGACAAAAATAAAAGGAGTCAGGGTCTGACACTTAGATTTCAGGCTAGGGGCCCGAAAAGGTCTTTTGATAAATTTAGTGGTCAAAAAAAGTGTTTCAGTATTATTATGTATACAATTTCAGGCCCCTAGTCTGAAAAATCTAGAGGCCCACAGCAAAATCTAGGGGCATATGCCCCTGGGCCACTGGGAAAGTCGAACCCCGAGGAGTCAAATCTGCTGAGAAATAGTGATGCAATATTGATGGATTAACCCATTAACACTCAGTGTGGCCAAAACAGGCCTGGCGATTATGGAATTATTTTACTTACCCAAGCATTTTCTTGAAATTATTTAAAGGAGAAATGTTAAACAGAAGCCAAACAATAACTCTCCTTCAAATATTTTGTGAATTTTCGCTGTATTCCCAATTTTTTTTCAATAGTACACAAGTAGCAGACGATACATTCTAGAGAAAATCTGAGTGTGAATGGTTAATTAAAAACAGGCTTTTCTTATTGGTAATATCCAATGCACACTTTTACTCAGGGACTGGTTTTGTACAGGATTTTCACTTAAATCTGCCGAGAAATATCACTGGCAGGTGGATGCAAAATTGGTTGATTAAAAACAGGTTGGCCTTTCTTATGGGTAAAATCCTATGCATATTTTCATCCAGGGCTGGTTTTCTGCAGGATTTCTCTCTTAAAATGTGCCTTCATAACTGTATGGCATTTCTTTTTACACAATCCATCTACAAGTAAACTACACTTCACCTTGTGTATGATCTTTTTCTATATTAACTGTTCTATTTGTCTTTTTGATTCATTTATTCATTGAAAATTCATTTAAGAAATAACAATGTCTTGGTCTAATTACTTGGATTCTCAAATCTCTTAAGTGTCCTAACTTTTCTAGTTCAACCATTTAATAGCACTATTTCTAAAGAATATGAGAATGGGATTCTAATACAGTGTAACTAAATTTCTTAACAACTAGTTTTGTGTATATGATTGATTGCCTAAACTAGCATAATTATTTTATGAATTAATGTATCTTTTCAGAGATTGCAGAGATGAAAGACAAGCTGAGCCTCAAATAAAGACCAGAATTCCAACACCCATTTAAAGCTGGTATAATATCAAGCCAGGGTATTATTATCCCACTTGTGCAAATAACTTATTTATCAGGCAAGAATTGTAACATTTGGCAGGGTGTGTTATGCATCAAAAAATCAGTTGTCATACTGTATTCCCCTGATTAAGCGCACCCCCCCCCCCCCCTATTTTTCATGGTTAGAGGGGGAATGGCTAGTGCAATCGTCATGAAAAACTCGTAAAATTTCCCCCCATAAGAAGTAAGAAAAGCAAAATCACATACCTTTCCTCTTGCCGCGTCTGCAAACCAGCACTGAATTCCGCCATTTCAGCAGTTCCTTCGCGCTCTCACTGTTCATATTCGCCGCATGATCCTACTATTGACCAATTAACGATCTTTTTTCACATGCGGCGAACGTCTAAGCAAACAACAGCGAGAGTGCAAAGGTGCAATAACGGCTAATACGCTCCGACCGGCAATCATTGAGGGGTGTGGTAGGACGGATGATTGCCAACATCCCTTCTACTGAAAATTTTCCCAACCTCTACCCGCACCGTGCGCTTAATCAGGCGAATACAGTACCCTGGATGGGATCATATTATGTGATAATCTACAGGCCAAGTTATAAGCATTAATAGCTATCCACTCTTCCGGTGAGAAAACATGTAACGTAAATTCTCGGAAATTTAGACCACTCTAAGAATTTAGGTCACTATAATTAATGTACAAAATGATTTAAGGGAAATCTGGGCCCATCCTTGATCTATTGCTGGTCGTCATTTAGGGAAATTTAAGGGAAATCTGTTTTTTCAGAAAACATCGGCCACCCTCAACTCATCAAAATTGTTATTATCATAAAGTGTCCCAAATTACTGAGAATTTACGGTAGCTCCCATCTATTAATTGGGAATTTCTTCATAGTATGATGATCAATAGTGCAGTAGTTTATGGTTGGAGAAATCCACTTCTTCAAAGGGATGCATTATTTACAAAAGATATAAGCTACTCATGTTACCTTTTGAATTATAGTAGTTTTACTGGGCGTTTGATATACAAAATAACCAAGCATTTTGGTAATAGAAGTGATACATTAATTGGTGAGTGTTATATCTTGTGATTTGTCTTGCCAAGACTTGGGTAATTTGGATTTTATATATTCATATATGTGCAGCATTTCATTAGACTATCTTTATATACCTGTTTTTATATATGACACCAATGAGAAGTATTTGATAGCTACATATTACATATATATTTATGAATATAGTCATATGTATTATATATTGATCATATTATTGATTTTTCTCTAGATGATTCCTAAAAGTATTGATTTCACATCAACTACTTATAATAACTGTGATATATCATGCTTTTGAGATACAATTACTGCTTTGCATATTTCGTACATCTACTCAACATTTTAATAATAAAATAAGGATGAGGAGTTGCCTAAAACTTTTATACAAAGACAGGCCTTATTTTCACTGATCCATACCTATCATTTCGTGGTGAGCTTACCATACTGTCTTATATTATGAACCCCTATCTTAGGGGTAACATGTAAATGAATGAGTTAAATTGACCTTTTTTGAAACTAACAATGCATAAAAGCAGCTATTTGAATCATAACTAGTAATCCTGATACTATCAAATTTGATTCAACAGTATTCATATTCAATTGTGCAGGCTAATGCCATAATGGAAGACGCCATAAAACAAGTATTTTTTTGTTATTGTTTTTATTATGAGCATGATAAATAATACTATGTACATAGACCTTCATGCAACATAATCTACAGTATCCTCAGTCCAATGTTATGTCATTGGGTGTTCATTTCTAAACACTTCCAATGCTGAGGCTATTTTTGTCCAAAGTACATAGATGCAAAGATTTTTGAAAAACATCTAAACCTTGTCATCTTGGTATTTATTAGAAAGCTCTCGCTGAGTATTTTCAGAGGAGTACTCATGTGCCAGGGGTTCGGTCATTTTTCATTACTTTTGCATCATTTTGTATTGGCCAAATTAGCCACCACCAGCATAAGGGTTAAGTTTTAACCCATTAACACTCAGAGCGGCCAAAACAGGCCTGACAATTTTAGAAATATTTTTCTAACAAAAGCATTTTTTGGAAAATATTTGAAGGTGAAATGTTAACCAGAAGTTTAACTACAACTCTCCTTCAAATATTTTTTGAACTTTTGCTTTATTCCCAAGTTATTTCCGAAAGTATGAAAGTAGCAGACAATATTTTCAAGAGGAACTCTGAGTATGAATGGGTTAATACATAGGTTGATAGACACAGGAATTATTCAGTGTGTTTATGTACAAAAGAAAACTTGCTTAGAGAATCTTCAATCCAGCTTTGTTTTATAGTAAATACAACCACAGTATTTATCACTGTATGTAACTCTTGATATCAACTGTAGAACCTAGTATTGGGATTTGGGAAATACCTTACAAAATATTCAAAATGTACCAATTCCCAATTTGTCTTGAATTCCATAAATCATTTACTGTATACAATGTAAATTTTTCAAGGATAAAAGAATGCACAGCACTGATGTTGAATGATGAGAAACAAGTCTGTTTCCTGTAACCCTAGCCTAACAAGTTTTTCATCAGAAAAATCCCTACCCTAAATTTTTTCTGCCCTCCCAACTCCCAGTCAAAATAAAACATCTATAAAACACACATTTTTGAACAAAAAAATAATCCCCAATTTTTTTTTAAAGACCTACCTATCCTATTTTTTTTCGGACCGTTATAGGAAACAAACATTTTTTTTTGGCCTAATGTCAGCGTGTACTGTGATACTGGCATAGGGATCAGATGTCCAAATAATGGTTCGCAGGTTTAAAAAATCGGAATTCCAGGGATGTGCAAAATATGAGTTATTCAAACTGCCGCAATATTAACATGGTATACAGTACATGATTTCTGGTGCCACCTCATTTGTAATGATGGGACATTCCTAAGCCACAACTTTGAAGGAAATCCTTGAAATTCAAATGTTTTTCTATTCTGTATATAATGAAGTCATGCTGGGCATGAAATAAACTCATGAACTGTGAATATTGTGTTATTCAGTATTTATTTTTTGCAATTGCATTCAGTGGAGAGGCATCAGAGAAGACTGTTGACTAGCAAATTGACATACTGTACATACCTTGATATTTGTTAAGTATAGGATATAATTTTCAAAATGTAATTTAACTTTTATGTCTAAACAATTGAATATGCATATTTTCTGATGCATTCAAAACTAGGTATACAGCAGATCCTTGTTATGATGAGTGTTTTTAATGTCTTAGATGATACTTTAAAAAAGATTCAAACGTAAATTTTTTTAAACCCATCCATTTTAGGAGTGGATGATAAACGGCTGGCCAATTTTAATGATTTCAAACCAAATTTTGGCAAAAATTCAAAGCTTTTTGAAAAGGACCAATGTCAGTGTTTTGTCAATTGCAAATCGGCAGCTAAATACTCCTGAATCTATTTGCACCAATGAGGCTCCAGATACAAGTTTGGTGAATCAGGCCACATGGCGTAAATTGAAGTTGAGTGTCCTCTTTGGTAACCTTGTTGCATGAAAAAGTGAGTTCTAGATATCACAATCAGGTGTACCCTAGGGCCACCACCGCAGATGAAAAATGTTGTAGTTGAAAGGTCTAGGTTTTGAGGTTAATTTCCCCAAATATTAGAGCACAGTTCATTCTCTCGCTGGTTCTCAGGGTGGTTCCTTTGTTCTCAAGCATGATACAGTGAGTTCTAGCGTGAACTTGCTAGTCCTTGGGGTGGATTCTTTGTTTGCAAGCATTGAGGTATTTGCTGCCCCCAGTTTAATTATTATATAGCCCTCTGGACAGAGATCAAATCCTCAAGAACACATCCTCACCATATCTTATGTTAAGTGTCAGTTTCACTACTCCTCGTCGACTAGCCTGTCAGGTGTTTTCTTCCAAAGAATTGTGCCTTTCTTTCAAATGCTGGTGACCTAATTTGAGTATTCATCTCATAGAATGGATTCATGGAATGCTGAAAATAAAAAACAAAATATGTATACATGTGAAAGATTTGCAGATACAGATATTTTGATAATTGGATAACTATAGAATAACCTATTAAGTATCTAATTGGCTAGAATATCAATAAATTAAACTTTTTAACAATTGAAAATAATGCTAGTGCAAAAAGAGTGAAAATGATATCTAAATAAGTGAATTTAATGTTGCATTTTTCATAACATAATACTAGATTCATCTATACTTAAAGGATATCAGTTTCTTACAATTAATCTTTTTTTTTAAAAACAAGTATTGGTCAAGATTATTGTCATCATAGTTTGGTTTTATGTCAGAAATACTACACTTACCTTAATATATGTTTCATACATTTCAGTAAAAAAGTTTTTAATTCCATCTTCATTTTTGACATCATGGAGCATGATGAATCGTATGCCTGGTAGCGAATTAAGGAAGAAACACTCAGAAAATCAATGATAAATGTATTGCTCAAATCCCATTGGAATGTTGGAATATAAATTGAAAACGAGCGTGTTTTAGCTGACATATTTTTAAATGGAAATTTGGAACAAGGAACCGTGATTCTTCTAGACTATGCTCAGTCTATGGAATATGAAAATTGTACATATCCCTCTTTCAATCTTTTACTTTAAGCCTAGTTGTCAACTTCTTAGAGTAAACCGCACCAAGGGTGGTCAGCCAAATTAGTTTATTTCCCTTAAATTTCCCTTAATATCGACCAGCGATAGAGCAAGGGTGGCCCAGATTTCCCAATAATTATTTTGAACAATGACCAAAGTGGCCCAAATTTTTAGGGTGGTCCAAATTTCCAGGAATTTACGGTAGGTAACTTTGCACAGAGTAACTGTAATGTCAAGGATACGTCCAGCAGTAACAAACGCCGAGACAAACCACTCGTTGAACTTGTCGACGATCTTGAGGTACATGTTGCTAGACATCCACATCTGTTCGTCCACCAGGTCCAGCGCAGCGTGGGCGATAAACTGGTTCAGGTGACGATGGTCATCTCTCTAAAAAAGAACCAAATACTGTGATCAGTATATAATATCTATATGGAATATATTGAAGTGAAATGCTCAGGTCAGTGTTTTAGCCAGGTTTTAGAAACTGGGTGCCTAAAATTGGCAGTTGTAAAATTTTTGGGCGTCCCAATTTCTAAGGGGGATCAAAATATACTCATATTTCAACCATAAACATGTATAAATTCATCAAAATAAGGCATGATTTCATTAAACAATGTCATAGGAATTACAAGGAGATGAAAAAATTTAATTATAAGCTTGAGATTGAGATTTTTAGAAATTCTACGCTAAAAAATTTGGGTGTCCTGAGGGGTGCTTTTCAAGGGTTTGGGTGTCCGAAAAGGCACCCAGACGCCCTGCTGGCTAAGACCATGGCTCAGGTTATAAGCGATTTAAACACTATGTTTCCATTTCATTGACAAAGGTTTCATCAGAACTTTGCGCAAACAGTTCATCTTCAAAATAAAAGAGGGGCAGGACAGAGTCTTAGCTAGGATTTGGAAACTGGGTGCCTAAAATTGGCAATTGTAAAACTTTTGGGCGTCCTATTTTCTAAGGGAGACCACAATATACTCTGATTAGGCCTAAAAAAAAAAATTGTTTGTTTCCTGTAACGGTCCGAAAAAAAATAGGGTAGGTAGGTAGGCAATTTTTTTTTTTTTGTTAAATTTTTTTTTTCAAATAATGTGCGTTTCATGGGAACTGCAGTTGTAATGCAGTGTTCTTATCCTGTACTTAGGTATTAGGAATAGAAGATATGATGTATTCCTTAAACTAACTGCACAATTACCTTTGATTTTGTTCCTACCTCACTCTTTTAAATAGTATGTTCTAGAGTAGCACTTGCTGTATATCAATAATACCTCCATGGTGGTATTAAACGCCAAAAATGAGAAGAGGATGAAGGCGCATGCGCCAACCGTGACGTCATGACCGGTATCAGTGCGGCCCCTAGCGGGGATCGCGCAAACTACGGTCTATTTTTAAATTTTTGAGGCTACATTTAGTAGCCCTCCTCTATGTCATCGCAAGGATCTTCCATAGGGAGAGACTACCAAATGAGAGCCTTCCTTTTGGGTGACCAGAGCAAGCCCTGGAGATAGCATATCTTTATCTTTGTACAGTTTGTAGGTCCTTCATGCACATGACCCTAGACACTTCCTTTGCCGTGTAGTGTTGCTTGCCGCACCAGTAGTTCTTCATCCTTGCATGTTTTGACCTCTGTAAGGCACACCTTCTCGGGGTAGAGGTTGGATGTAGAGCATCCACTGCATAACCAGCAATACTTCTCTTTCCTAAATTCTATTTCCTATAGACTTGCCTATTTAACCAACCTTATCTTCTGTAGTTTTGCACTTTGTAATTTGCTTTGCTTTGTAGTTTTGTACCCTATGATCCATTGCTTAGTTCCTTTTAGAAATTTTATCTTAGTTTAATACATGGTTTGCTGGTTGTAATGCATGGGTGCTCTTAACCGAGATGCCTTGTTTCTTTCAGGAATCAGAACAGCAGCATTTCATGTTTAAGATCAATCACTCACTTATTACATTTACTTATATTACCTGACTAAAGAGTTCATGAAGTTTATTTCATAGATCAAACGAATCACTTAATAGTTCATTCATTCACCAGTCCAATCACTTTTTTTAATCTATGCAATGTTCTGGTGAATCTGTCCAAAATAGTTCATATAATCCCAAAGTACCTCAATAAATGTATTGAAGAGAAAATATACAAGTCAAGCAGGAATAATTATACAGAAGATAAATGTCACTGGTGAAACTAATAAACTCATCAAAACATGATTCCATTTTATATTATTTCATATCATCAATAATCTTATTCAGTCACAGGAGAAGCTATTATCATCATCAACATTTCATTAGATTTCATTTCACATCAACATTTTATTAAATTTATTTCCCAAGTACATCATGAACTTATTCACCTCTAGGAATATTCCGCTCAAACCAGACAATCATCATCAAATTGATCAGCATTTCATCAAAATGTATTTCATAGAACGCAATTTCTTTTCTTCATTTAGTCACATCATCATCAACTTGAAGATTTCATTAAAATATATTTCATTTACGCAATTATTTCATATATATATTCACATCATCATCAACTAGAACATTTCATCAAATTATACATAATTTAGGCAATTCTCCTATGTATATATTCACATCATCATCAACAAGAACATTTCATCAAATTATATTTCATTTAGGCAATTCTCCTATGTATATATTCACATCATCATCAACAAGAACATTTCATCAAATTATATTTCATTTAGGCAATTCTCCTATGTATATATTCCCATCATCATCAACTTTAAGATTTTACCAAAATAGATCTCATTTAGGCAATTATTTCATGTATATGTTCACATCACCATCAACTGGAACATTTCATCAAACTATATTTCATTTACGCAATTCTCCTATGTATATTTTGACATCATCATTAAATTTAAGATTTCATCAAAATAGATCTTGTTTAGGCAATTATTTCATGTATATGTTCACATCACTATCAACTAGACATTTCATCAAATTATATTTCATTTACATATTTATTTTATGTATATGTTCATGTCAGCAAATTGAGTCCACGTCGGACCGGACAGAAACGTAAGAACAAGATACATCACCTGGAAAGATAAATCACCTGTGCGGCGAGAATTTGTGCTGCCGTAATTTTACGGCCTGCCCACCCCCAACCATCCACGTGGAACTGACATGATGACAGATCGTCAATCATGTCAGTTTTTCATACATTGCATCAGCTATATCGATGTTTGGGGGAGGAGCTTCCCCTGCAGTCAGCCAATCACCCGCACATCCGGTTATTGCTTATATTGCGTAGCTTAGTAGATTGTATTTCTGTGGGTAGAGTGGCCTTCCCCACCACGTGAGTCACGGTGAAATCTCTCGATATCGATCGAGATCTCAATGTGACGTAAATGTCAACAGAGAGGGCCAAGATGGCGGCGCCAATTATCAATCGACTGTCAAGCCTCACTGACAATCGTACATAAGGTATTTTCGTTCCCAGTCGCCCAAAGGGCAAGATTCGTGATTTCGACATTTGTGATTTCGACATTCGTGATTTCGGTAAAAACGTAAAAAAAACTTTAGGGTCGGGAAAAATATCTAATAAAAACTTGTTAGGGTCGGGTTACCGGAAACAAACATATTTTTTTTTTAGGCCTTACAATCATAAACATGTATGTATTCATTGAAATGAGGCATAATAACCTTAGAAATAGAATGGCAATTATATTGAGGTGGAAAAATCTCAATTATATGCTTGAAATTGACATTTTAGGAAATGTTTGGGTGTCCTGAGGGGTGTTTTCTAAGGGTTTGGGTGTCCAAAATACACCAAGACGCCCTGCTGGCTAAGACAATGGGACAGTAACAGCTAAGCGAGTCAAGTTTCCAATAAATATGTTTATTGAACCCAATTATAGTAAGGAAATATCTTATCAGTAAGATTAATATAGCCCCAAATCAGACATAAAATACTAAGTGAAATCCTGTTTTCTATATTTTAAAATAAATTATTTAAAATAAATTCTATAAAAGGACATATATTGGATAACCATTTCTTCTAACATCCCTCTGCTAAGCAAACAGCAACATTTAAACTGCTGAAAAAAATCATAATAATTACCTTTGGGTCATTTGCTTTATTTGGTGGGATGAACTCCATCTCAAAGACAGGGTTGTCCTGGTGACCGACAATCGCGAAATAATAGTGTCCAGACATGGTGATGACTGATGACTTCAACCTTTGTTACTGTTATAGCTCCTACTTTCAATTACTTCAACTCATATCTGTGAATGTAAAATAACCTGGAATATAAAAAAAAATTAAATGTATGGTATGAAAAATGCATCAAATACAAATGATAAAGTTCATAACAATTTATAAATATTACATACATGACCAGACCACTGAACAAATTTAGTAGGGATGAAATGCAACATTTAAGCAGATTACCTGAACCACGTTACACATATTTCAAATTTGTCAATGTTCTCGTTGTCCAAATGACATCCACCTGGCTAAGGCCCAAGCTCAACCCATAGCAGAGCAAGAACCGGTCGTTCTCTCTTCCGAGACCATCCTGGCTTTAGGTTGAGATCATTCTCCCTACCCGTTTATCAAAAATTATTCTTTATGTCTCTTCACCAAGTGTTTCACTTGTACATACATATCGCAATATTAACTATACATAGGTGTAAAGCTGATCCAATATAATGGTACATCTGGTCTTCATCCCCTTCCACCCCGCCCCCTCTCAAAAAAATATTAAAAATATGGTCAATAATGCAATTGACCCATATTCAAATCCTTTAAAGGTCTTCTCTGTGTCAGCTATTATATTTTCATAGCTATCAATATATTGCAGCAACTGTCACATACACACAAATATGTATTTATGTGATATCTCATGTCTATACACTATAGCTCAGTTCTGTTCAGCACAGACCATAGGCATAGTGCCTGTGTGGTAGTTTGCTGTCACTTGACCAAGATTATGTTGTGATCTATAGAGTATACCAGTTACCTACTGCTAATCCACGTATGCATTACCCTAAAGTATTACCTACTCCCATACGTCACTTAAAATCATATCAATTTTGCCCAAAAAATACATGCAGAGAAACAAAATTATCATCAAAACATTGACAAGAAATCCTCACATACATGTACAACCCACCATTCTGTCACTGGGGTCAGTAGGTCACATCCGCTACGTCAACCAATCAAAATATTGCGTGAACTGGCGCGAGTCCTACGCACACCTCGCACTTGCATTTCAACATCCGCAAGTGACACCATTTTGTCCCTGTCGTAATAGTCTAGATACAACAATTTTAAAAACCCTTAAAATTATCGATTGTTTTATCATGTATCTTATCTGTTCTACTATCCATATACAACATATATAATGTTGATATCGGAACTATATGTTACAGAACTATTTTCTAATCATTATATCCCTCCGCCACCAGGCAAAATGGCTGCCATCTTACGCTTCTGACGCGCTGTCCTGTCAATGTTTATTCCGTTAATTGCACTTAATGCATGCTTAACATCTGAGGCGAAGCCCTTCAAACGTATCCCTGGTGAGTGTGCATTTACAGTACCTTGAAAAATCGCTCAAACTACGTGTAAATATTGAGAAAATCTCAACCTGTCAGAATGTTTGTCGTCTCGAAGCAACCGTAAACTGGTGCGACCTCTTGTGACGAATTTGCGGCATTGAAGTATCTTGCCCCTCAAATTGGTGAATATACCAGTTGTGTACCCTCAAGTTTGCAATGCGGTTGTATGACACACCATACAGTTCTGTTGTTTTTGTTGGTCAACACTCCCATTCTTAAAGGATATATTTATGAATTTCTTAGCCATTTCTGTTCTGCAGGTGTTTATAATTGAACATTTGTGATGCAAATTGACTCATTGTTCTAACTTAGCAAATGCATGGTTCATTGGTTGGTGTGCAACTGTTCTAAAATAGCCTACCTCTCTATATTGCCAAGTGTATTTGACTCAAATCATTAGAGGTTTTTATTTGAATTATTAATAGGCAAATCAGAGCATCTTAACTCTCCTCACCCCTTCCAGTTCAGTACACCCAGCAGGTCAAGGTTGTTTACTTGTTTCCATGGTAATCATAATGTGAGCATCTCTGATTGAACTGGGTTATCTCACTATTGCTTTTCATTAATGAGCCTCTTTCTTTCTTATGAAATTCTTGTTTGAATGGTGACAGTTGTAAAGGTGTTTGCTATCCAACCTAAGAAAAAAACCAGTCCTCCCACACCTACATGTACATGTATTTTTGCCATTCCCTATCTACAGGAGGTAGTCAAACATTACTCCAGCAAAATGATTACCACTGATGCCAGTAATTGCAATTGTGTTTGTGTTTGAGTGCAATTGTTTCCTTAAATGTAAGTGGAAACACACATACATCACCCTAGGGCCTATTAAGACAGCAGTGATTCATGGAGGAATTGTAAATGGTGACATACTAGTTAATGATTTATTTAGAAATTTCTGAATATGCCATCATTAATATCAAGTTAATCAATAGGAATGTTAACATTTGAACCTTTGATAATGTATAGATCATCAAGTAATATCCTACATGTAATTTAGACAAATTACAGTATACTAATTGGGCCACTAGGATATGTTTTCGGCTGCCACTAAATATTTGCTCCATGTCAAGTATTCCTACTTTAGCCATGAGAACTAGTGGGTACTGGTAGCATATTCTTTCAACTGAGGGAGAACCTTATACATGTATATTAATTAATGAGTAAGTCAAAATGAAGAGATATGCCTTTCTTCTCTTCCAAAGCCCCAAACTTGTGTCCACTTTTTGAGTTTATTTAAATTTGTATTTATATTGGTATCACCTCATCTCTTATGACTGTAGAGTCACAATTGTTATCAATGCTGTGACTATCCCCTGTGATTGTGTTCTTTGCAGCCATATTTATACACTCACCTTGTTGTTTCAGACAATGGCGACTGGTGGACTAGCAAGCCGCACTGCCATGTCAGAGCCACGCAGGAAACCCACAACTACTGCTTATCGCCTTACCAACTTGACAGATGATGAACCGTCAAGCTTAGGAAGCGGAAATCTTCTTGAAGATAGACCCAACAACTGGGTAGGTGTTGTTCTGGATTGAATTGGCAGTATATGATAGAGATGCCTGCACTTTTAACAATATACAGGGTTCGACTCTGCCCCTAGATTTTTCAGACTAGGGGCCCAAAATAGTATGTATTTTAACCAGAAATGCTGTTTTTGACCACTATTTTTTTTATCAAAAGACCTTTTGGGCCCCTTGCCTAACAATCTAAGTGTCAGACGCTGATATATTGTATTTTCCACCTTGAAAGAAAGATTAACAAATTCTGCCACACCAAAAATTTAAAAAATAGATATTAGATAAATTATATAGTTGTTGAATCACTTGAATGATAGCTCTTTCAAGTTTCAACAGCTTTAGTTTTGTTAATTTTAAATGTTCAATTATATATATTTAAATTACTGATTAACATTTTATTTAATTTTATCAGACAATGCACTGGCTGATAGGACAAGCCTTGATTTCAGGTCTTGTAGGACCTTTTAGATTATGTTAGCACGCAAAGTGATATAAATGTGCCTTATGTATACCTCTAGGTTATTTTGGGGATGATTATGTCTGTACCAAAATTCAAAGGAAATGAAACTGCTACTTATAAGTATTGATGACTATAAAAAATATCATTACACTTTCCTTTCTGAAGGATTTCTCTGACTGGAGGCCCAGCACAGTATTTGATCGCTCTAAAAAACTGAAAAAAGACAATAATCCCGAGAAGGAGAAAGAAGAACAAGCCTTATCCCAGGAATCTGCATCGCCTCAAATTAATAAAGTACGCCAGAGGACCCCTCAGACATTTCCCAGAACAAGGATAACAGCCACCACCCCAGCATCTCAGAGGGCTGCCTTGGAAAACCTGAGGCAGTTCTTAACGTTCAGTGATGCAGGAAGTGAGGTAAATATTTATATGGCAAAAATGGTAAAATGGTACCCGTTTCTTTTATTAGTTTTCTATGTATTTCCTAGTTTACCCTTCCAATGCTGAGGCTACTTTCGTCCAAATTAAGTACAAGGTTGCAAAGATTTTTGAAAAACATCTTAACCCTGTCATGCTGGTATTCATTTGATAACTAGGTGATTACTCTCAAATGAGTACCCCTGTGCCATTTTTTCAGTCATTTTTTAGGTTGTTTTTTTGCATAGTTTTGTATTAGCCAAATTAGCCAGCAGCAGCATAAAGGTTAATAACCTACAAGAATATAGAGAACTTTACTAAGAGTGTGTCTATACATTAACTTAAGTATCCATGAACTCTTATGGGCAATTGTTTCTAATCCATTAATAGATTCACTTTAGTATGTCTGAAAAATTCATTATTGATTTGTTGCTCATGAAAATGGTACTGGTTTCTTTTAAGATTTCTTTCTATTTCGTATCTAATATTTGCAATTTTGTAATCTTACCTAATGTAACCAGTCGTGTTGTTGCTATAACTTTTTGACTGATTAATCATCTAATTTGAAGCAAGTTAAAATGTCTGTCTTCATGTACATTTATCAAATATGACTATAATAATCTCCTTTTTCAGATGAGTACTGAGGTGGGGGAAAGGAACAATGAAAGGAATGTATCAAATAAACGAGGGAAAGCAGCAAACTTCAAGGTACAGGAACCTGGCCGTGACAATAATAGGAATCGTAATATCAGTGGCGGGGTAGAAGATGGGGTGAGTAAGATTATATTATATAATTCTATATCCAACATATATATGTCGGATATAGAATAGTGAAATGTCATAAAACACCACAATAGGCCACTAGAAGGTAAATGAGCAAAATGCTTGTCAAATCATGAAATCCATGATAGATAACATGCCTTTCTAGCATATGTTATAACTTATTTCAGGAAAGTCAAAAATTATGGCGGGCAAGTAAAAAATCATTAACTACTTGCCCGGCATGGTAAGTTAGTTCTGAAACTTATGTTGGTGCGTCACACGCAGACCATGGCTTGTCCTTGAAGCTTTCTGTTAGACTAGAGCACCAGACTGTTTGCATCTGGGTAAACCCATCTTTTTGCCTTTCCTAAGTTTAGCATAGAATAAATCCTTTAATCGCAAACATTACTTATATCTATTTATGTAATATTCTTAGGCGAAATTAGTGGGACATAACTTTGTCCTTCAAGAATTAGAATGGAATGCATTGGCTTCAAATGTCCTTTAAGCTTACTCTTCTCAGGGACCCGTTGAATTTGAATATTTATCATTTCCTTTTCCAGCAGCCAGATAGTAACCAAGTTGTGGGTCGGCTGATGCAGATCAGGGACTATCTTAAGCAGGCCACAGCAATGATGGAAAACCTGCACAGGACAGGAGATGCAGTAAGAAACTTTTATAATAGCTCTTACATCTAAACACAACATACTGGGAGGTTGGGAAGTGGAGTCTTTGTTGAATACTCTAGAATAGGAAATTAACTGAGTGGTTTATTCTGCCGGACTTTTTCGAGTGGGGTCACTTCGGTATAATGAAAGTTGGATGTAGAAATATTATTCCTATCATTAAAATATTAACCTTCAATATTGGCTTTTCGGAATAAAACTCTGTTTTAACCTGTCTGAAAAAGTTATATGCTCATTTCATAGATTAGAAATGGCGAAATCAGAAAAAAAGATGTTTTGAAAATTATGTGATTAAGAATTATAATGAGATTCAACGATTCTTTGCCCTTCTATCAGTACCTCCACTTCAGGGTCTCAGCCGGGATTTGAAAACTGGCTGCCCAAATTTGGCAATTGTAAACTTTTGGGGCATCCTCTGTTTCAAAAGAAACCACAATATATTTATTATTATAATCTTTATGAAATATCACGGGAATGATATTGAGGGTAAGAAACTCAATTGTATGCTTGAAATTGACATTTTAAGAAATTCTTCACCAAAATATTTCGGTGTCCTGAGCGGCGATTTTTTTCGATGGTTTGGGTGTCCAAGTGGCACCCAGATGACCTGTGGAGTAAGACTATGCTCCACATTTTATTTCCCGAGTGCATGATGATTACTTAAGGTTGTTAACTCTGTTTTCCAGCAAAGTAACAGAGATCAAGTGTCAAAGTTATCCAGGTTGATTTCTCATCTCAGGGAGCAGGAGAAGGGCTACATGTCTTTGTTACAAAAGATGCTGGTAAGTACTCTCAATAATAATAACTTGATTAGATATTTTTCACCGAACATTATCAGTTTCGTTGGCCACTTTGTCCCATTAACAAAATTCATAATTTTTAAGGGACTACAATTTTCGAAGTACATGTGGGACTGTCGGTATAACCATTGATTAGATGAATAATCATACTTGAAAAGTGTCCATTATTGGGAAACCCATCTTATCCGAATATAATTTAACTTACATTGTTGTTGACCTCAATTGCTCAAGAGTCTCTTGCTACTCCCACTTAACAAGTTAACTCAGGCCAATTTGTGCGCTCTTTTCTATCATTTGCAAAAAATCTGTTAAAAAAACTAAAAGGTGCCTATCTGAAAGATTTCTATTTAATTTGAAAGCATTTGATACATTTTGGTAAAATTTGCTGGTACTTAGGGTGGAATTGAGCTTATCATTGTCGCTTGTTTCTTGATAGATTTAACAAAATGTTGAAGGTTGATAAGTGCATATCTGCAATGAATGATTTTCATCCAAGATTTATGCCTAATTCAGCATGACCGTGATGCTCAGCGAGCAGGAAAATAAACATTTTTTTCTAATATATATATATATATACATATATATATATATATATATATATATATATATATATATATATATATATATATATATATATATATATATATATATATATATATATATATATATTCATAATTGTAGGATATATTTTTTCCTGTTTGATTTCTGTTGCAGTAGAATATATTTTTCCCGTTTGTTTTGTAGGCCTCTAGAGATGAGACTTTACTGGTGGTGGACAACTCTGGTGGCTCTAGTAATTCCAAGATGGAGTCTCTAGCTGAGAGTGCCTCTATTGACCTAGATATGCAGTCCGATGCCATGTCCGAATGCACCACAGTAAGACTAACTTTTTCCTCTCATTTGATATGCTGTTACAACGATTAGGTTGATTCAGTTGCTGTTTAAGCATTTAACTTCTATTCTGAATTGAAAAATATAAAATATGCTTCTTGAGGAATTATGTACCAACAAAAGCTTTTCATGTGATCTATTATGACTTCAAATTGAATAACTGAAAATGAATACTACTTTAACCCAATTAAGTCTGGAGATCTACTTGACGAGTGTCGTCTGGATCTGTCATACTTTTGAAAATAATTCAGAATGAAGCATTAATTTGCAAACTATTTGAAGGAGAATAGGAGATAGTTTTGATGATCAACTATCATACAAATATTTTTTAGGTTTTGCTTTTTCGAAAAGATACCACCCAAATAGTCAGGCGGTTTTGGCTGCTACAAACGTGAATGGGTTAATGATTTGGTACTCAAAAACCATTTATTTCAACTTTCAATGCAAAAGTATTTTCTCATAAACATTTTTCTTTCGGATCAAAATCAAGGTGTCAAAACCTTTTTTTCATGTCCCCCTATAAAAGTTAGATTGCAGACTTCTTATGCAACTCAAACTCATCGTGATTGTGGAATGTTCAATAGTAACTGTACACATGAATGTGAAGTACCTTACATTTGGAAATTTGGACCACCATAAGAATATAGGCCACTATGATTATTGTGCAAAATTATTATTATTGGGAAATCTGGGCCACCCTCGATCTATTGCTGGTCGCCATAAAAATTGTAATTCTTAAGGTGTCCCAAATTACTGAGAAGTTACGGTAATTATCATCTTTATAAAAAAATACTGATAAATATTTGAAGTGATATTTACATATAATCTAGTGATAGAATTGATATTGTATTTCCTATTAGCCTCAAGGCGTGGCTATTCACCATTACATGTGGGGGTTACTTGTACAGTATTGGATCATTTTCTTGCTTTGAAGGACCGTACATTTAATGCATATACCCGTCCAAAGATAGAATCGCAGTTAGGGGGATATCCCGATCACGAAGATGTGATCGAGAGTGCCCGATCCGGGCGATCGTCTTCCAGTAGCCAGTACACGTCCAGTTCCGATATGCAGAGTACCCTCACACCGACCACCGTGCTTTTATTGCAACAAAATAACACGGATGACGAATCCGCCTCGCACCTTTTGGATAACCTGAGTATACCAGATAAGCCAGAGGTATTGTCCACCTACCTCCAACAGGTTTGCCCAAGGGGGACTCTCTCGACCGTTGATAGAGAACCTGATTTTTCACTGACAGCAGGGATGTGCTATTGTATCATTATCATCATTGTATATACGCCCCCTTTTCATAATATCACCCACTCCTGCTTTCATAGCTTGAACTATAGTAGATAGAATTTTGGTTGCTTGTTTTGTCCTTACTCCTATGTGCCAGGTGCAGATATATTTTCAAGAGGTATGAGAATCATCCTCATAATGTACCGATACAAAAGGGGTTTGATCACATCCCAATTTTAATATTTTCAAATATCTTTTTTTTCTCTAATTATTGGCTGAATCTAATTGACTCTTCAGAAACAATATCCCTCTTTAGAAATCCATTATTTGCCGCCATTCATGTATTAACTCTCAATCCTCCCAAATTAATGGCAAATTCCTCTTTTGAAATCCCTTATTTGTCATTGTTCATGTATAAAATTCTCAATCCCCAAAGTTAATGACAAATTCCACTTTTGAAATTCTTTATTTGTTGTGTTCATGTGCTAAACATGTTCATCAGAAGCAAATCCCTTCATACATTTATGTCTAGTATTTGCAGTTTTGATTTTGCGATGTTACATTTGGTTGAAGACCAAGCCCCTTTTGTATTAGTGAATCTGTGTACCTGGTTCCTATATCCCCCCTCCGTGTGCTTTGCTATGCATGCTCAGTGGTGTGCTGTGCTTCTGTCTTTTGGTGTATGGCTTCTACATAGAATGGAACAATTATTACCTTCTAGGAAATAACATTTTAAGTGAGCCAAGAATCTAGGTTATGAGATGTTTTGAAATGTAGGTCTCAAAAATTCCCCAGGGGTGGGAGGGTTTCGATCGACAACTCTGCCCTATATGTAATGGGCTCACTGTCTAAATGTTGTATTTATTTGATCTTGATTAAGTGTTTGCCCATATTTTGAGTCAAGTGTGAGATGCCATGAATTATATTGAGACTGATAGGTAAAAACGATGATATGTTCATTGGCCAGCTGAGAGTAGCGTTTAAAACTTAATTGATTAAAAACAGTCACATTTCTTTTTCACTAATGTCTTTTTTTTTTGGCAAATAATGTTTTGGTACCATTTCTAAGTGACAGAGTGGTTTGATATTTGACACTCAATTAAATAGATCCAGATCAGTGTTTTGGCTGATTAAGAATATATAATATATGAATTTAACTATCAGATACCACCATTTATTTTCGCAATACTCTTCAAAGATTTCTCCCTATAATTAAAAAAAATCTCCCTTTGTTGTATTGGCTAAAGTTATTTTGAGTTAATGATGAGCCTTATTAGCTTCTAAAATATCTTAATTCAAGGATGTTTATTAACTGACATGAGGTGGTAAATAATCAATAGATACTCAAGTGGTGACTCTTACTTAAACCCATGACAGTAACTTGCTTTGACCATATTTTATTTTCATAACCCTGATTAAACATATCCATTGAAAGGCGTTGAACGCTGTGTGTGCTACTTTCATTTCAATGACTGCTAGCTTACTGCTTCTATCGAGAAAATTTTGATCTCAATAAGGTAAATTTGAATGAAATAACCAGCTGCAGTTTTAATTATGTTGCAAGCATTGACTGATTAGCCTAGACTAGAATACAAACCTCCATGACCCAAACCTTCTTGTAGAAATGGAAAAGATATCTCAATCTCCATACAACATGATACAAGTCACAATTGATGATTAATGAAAAAATAACAAAGTTTTAACATTGCTGTCACAGAGGGCATTTGATTTAGTATTGATCAATTTGGCTACTTAATATATTTTTGATTTGAGGGTAGGCATGTAGAGGTCCACAAAAGGACGGTTAAAATTCTGTAGCTACGTATACATGTCTCTCTAGGCTGCTTTACCCGTGTTTTTTAAGGCTGGAAAATTAACATGAAACTAACCTGGCAATTTGATCTTTATTTTACGTTAAGGAACTAATAATTAAACTAATATTTAATCATCAGAAATGATTTAAGTTTTGATTTATTATTATTGATATATTAGTTAAGTATATGATTAATAGGGAATATGCAAACTATTTAAAATAACAACAGGAGATATGACTTTGGTGAATGCAAGGCCCGCAATCAGTTGGTCTAATTATTATAATTTACTTCAACAATCTTTTCCTCGTCGAATAATAGTATGAATTCAAAACAATTGAAAAACAATTCATACTGTACTTTAATTTACTCAAAATTTACAAAGACAAAACTGCATATGGTTTAAGCCTGAAATGCTTTAATTTGTCTCTTATATACTGTAGGCTTTAATTTGGAGTGTTAAAGCTTTCGCTTTACAGCCCTGCTGGAGGGTATTTGTGCTACTTCATATTCGCGCATTCAAGCACTCAAAATATATTTTACTATATATATATATATATATTTATTTGGAGGATGTTATTTTGGCTCTATCATGGGAGCGCGAAAATAGCAAAAATTAAATGCCTGTGAAAATGACCAGTTATACAGTATTTAGGCCTGCATGTTCCCTGTTGTTGACAATAGGACTGTCATTGATATGACAAGTATCGATCACTCGAAATAATTTTTCCAATTAATCATTTTTAGCCAACGCTAATGAAAATTTTGAAGAGAAACTCAAGTTTTCAATCAAAAAATGTTGGAAAAACCTTCATTGTCTTTGCATTGTGAGAATCTTAGGATCCTAGCCACAAAAATAGTGTGGAACATGTGAAAATATTCTATTAGAGCAGTTCTTCAAAATTGAATCGAAATAATCGGAATCGAAAAATAAAATGTCAATGATCAAATCGAAAAAAAATGGATGTCAATGACAGTCCTAGTTGACCATACTATTGATTGAGTGTTAAGCCAAGATGCCTGATGCATTACTATCCCTTTCATTATACATGTATTCCTCTAGTAATTAGTTTACTGCTGTGGCAGATTTTGGAGACATATATACATTCTGACTTTGATAACCCTGTAGAGATCATATGGTAATAACTAAAACAGCAATAGCCATCCTTATAAAATCTGGTAGTGAAAAAGAAATAACTCTTTGTCTTTGCAAATTTAGATTATCAGATGAATTGCATATTGGTAGGTTTGATTTCTACTAATCCTGAACTTAACTCTGTATGACAAAATGCCTTAATCAGCCATCCTTTTGAAGTTTGGTAGTAAACTACCAATAACTTTTTACAAACTTAAATCTTCTGAATAATTTCTTATTGGTTTGATTTGATAAGCCACCCTTTTCTACTAATCCTGAACTTGACTCAATATAACAAAATACCTTAATCAGCTGATAGATACTGTCAGAACTGGAAAAAAGTGAAGAAAACTATAATGTCTAGCCTTTTGGCTGCTGCTGGCTGATTTGGTTAAAACAAACTGATGCAAAAAAGCTGAAAATGACTTAAACCATGGCAAATAGGTACTCATCTGATAGTACTCAGCGAGAGCTTCCCAATGAATACCAACAGGGTTTAAATGATTTTCGAACCTTCTTGCATTTTTCTCCCATGGACGAAAGTAGCCTCAGCATGGAAAGGGTTAACTTTTTGCTTTCTCACAGTCTCTAGACTACATAAAGTTGCACACTCTCAATGTAGTGAACGTCACCCCTGGGGCAGACCTGGTGGAGCTAATTTCTGTGAAAACAGACTATATGTGTTGTACATGTACATTCACTAGCAGTAATATATATATTGGTGTTGCTACATTATTGTTCCTTATGTAGTAGTGGTGGCCTTCGCTGCATTTGCATGATATTTCTTTCTTCCTGATCCTATTCACCCCCACTTGGCTCTGATGGTCTGATATGTCACTCTTAAACACTGAATGGAAAATAAGATGGTGGTCGAATTCTTCACTCAGAAATAATCACCTGTAAAAAGGTAGTTACTGACATCTGGGGTTATGTTATTCACATCGAAGTAGATACTACTGTACTTCTACTACTATTTCTCCTCCTCCTACTCCTCCCCCTCCTACTCCTCCTCCTCCTCCTCCTCCTCCTACTCCTCCCCCTCCTACTCCTCCTTCCCCTCCTCCCCTTCCCCCTCCTCCTCCTCCTCCTCCTCCTCCTCCTCCTCCTCCTCCTCCTCCTCCTACTACTACTACTACTACTACTACTACTGCCGCCGCCGCCGCCACCACCACCACAACCGCAACCACCACCACCACCACCACCACCACTACTACCATTACTTCTACTACTACTACTACTACTACTACTACTACTACTACTACTACTACTACTACTACTACTACTACTACTACTACTACTGCAACAATTACTACTACTACTACTACTACACTAATTACTGCTATATCGCCTTCTACTTCTACCACTACTACTACTACTTCTACTACTACTACTACTACTACTACTATTACTACTACTACTACTACTACTTCTACTACTACTACTACTACTACTACTACTACTACTACTACTACTACTACTACTACTACTACTACTACTACTACTACTACTTTTATCTCCACTGCTGCTCGTGCTACTGCTACTATTACCACAACTGCTGCTAGCGTCAGCTCTCATCTATGCTTCATTCACCTCTGTCACTCATCCATAATGAATGCGTTGCGTGATTAGCTGGTTGCATGATTGCGCACTCTATGCGGTATCTCATGAATATTAGAGAGGATTTGCCCCTGCTGGAGCCTTATCTAGGGGCAGCGTGTTCATGTCGAGGAGGGGAGTACAGTAGTAGTTACAGAACCCAGTGCCAGGGTTTCAATCCCCTTTGACCACTTACAAAGTAGAGTGCTCTCTAGTTTGCGGAAAAGTGTTTTAACCCTTATGCTGCTGGTGGCTGATTTGGTCAAAACAAAAAAATGTAAAAATCTGAAAAATGACAAACTAATTAAGACAATAGAAGAAACACGAGCGGGGGTTAATTAAATATTTGAATCCAGCGCTTACCAGGTAGATAGATAAGAGAAACTAGGGTCTCTATGAAATATTCAGTGCCGCAGCATTATTTATTCTTAACTTTCTTAAAATGTTACTAAATATGTTTTATTACACCTTTTAGTATAATTCAAGTAATTAGGAACCTGCATATTATGAATTTTGAAAGAAATGATCATTACTGAATATATTCAATTACACTTTTTAGTATAATTCAAATAATTAAGAACCTGCATATGAATTTTGAAAGAAATGAATATCATATCATGTAATGTATTGGACCCTTGTTATTTTTAGTGGCAGTGTCTCCTATATATAATGGTGCCTTGAGGTTGCTCTGAAAAGTAGTGAACTAATCGATACAGAATAACCCTTAACCTTATTGTAGTTGTCAATCTTCAGAGAGAAGGAGTTCGGATCAGGTTATGCCCTGCTTCTTATACTATAGGCATGTTGCATCTTAGTCAGGCTATGGTAGACTTACATACATTAGCACTAAGCGCATCTTAACCTTATTTATGCTCGAAGCGGCCAGAAGTGCCCTTAATATTTTGGTTATAACCCTTATGCTGCTGGTAGCTAATTTTGCCTATTCAAAATGACGCAAAAACGCTGGAAAATTGACTGAAACCCTGGCACATGGGTACTCATATGAGAGTACCGTAATTTCGCGTGTATAAGACGCACTTTTTTACACTAAATTTTACGCTCAAATAGGGGGTGCGTCTTATACACAAAGCTAGAAATCTAGGGTGTTTTACATCGAGTTACCAGGCCACTCGGAGATCGCCAATTACAATTATAATGCGGCCAAGACAATGCCCATCGATGTTTGCCTCGTCATTGATGAACTGTAATTACCGAACCACTCTCCGCTGGAATTTACTGATTACAATCCATGTGACATGCCTAGGACAATGGGTAGTGAGTACCGACACAGGGTAATACGCATTGATGTCACGGTGATGTCACATTTCACTCATCTCAATATGCGTTTTACTGGGTTTCTAGCGTTATTCATGAGGAGTTGATATCCTACAATAATTCCCAAAAGGGGGTGCGCACTATACACAAAGCTAAGGTCTATACATCATTTTAAAGGCCTGGACAAGGGGTGCGTCTTATATACGGGTGCGTCTTATACACGCAAAATTACGGTACTCAGTGAGAGCTTTCCAATGAATAGCAGCATGACAGGGTTTAAATGGTTTTCAAAAATCTTTGCATCCTTGTGCTTTGGACGTAAGTAGCCTCAGCATGGTTGTCTTTATCACTGTTGTCCTTTTCAGGAAGTATTTGAAGCATAGATATTGATCAGAATCCAACACACAACTCTTTAAATTTTCAGTGAATTTCTGATAAGGTGGAGAGTCACTACAATCTCCGAGTGTGAATGGGTTAAAACTTTCAAACCCATGTCCATAGCATCCAATATAACATGTTCATATAAAATTCATTGAAATTGGCCTCTTCCTTACTATGTAATACAAAATTTGTTGTTCAATAATTGAAGCTTTTCCATTTATTTAAAAGGTTTCCTACATGACCATTGTTCACATTCTTAAATATCTATTTGCTCCAAATTGTTTCATTCCTATAAGGCAGTCCATTGACTCTTGAAACCCCTTTCCTTTTCTAAATAATTATGTCAGAAATATACTAGAGCTATGGTTTCTTAAATCACCTCACAGTTAAATAGGTTAATTTTTAACCCTTAAGCTGCTGGTGGCTAATTTGGCCAATACAAAATGATGCAAAAATCCTGTAAAATGACTGAAACCCTGGCAAATGGGTACTCATCTGAGAGTGCTACTCGAGAGCTTTCTAATGAGTACCAACATGACAGGGTTTGGATCGTTTTCAAAAATCTTTGCACCTGTGTGCTTTGGACAAAAGTAGCCTCAGCATTGGAAGATTTAAAGGGAGAAAGACTAGATGTTTCCTACTGAAGGTGTAATTTGTTTGTACATCCTTGGTGTCAGTGAAGAGGTTCCCTATCTACAAAAAGTGCATGGGTGACCTGGCATGTAAGTAACCATGTTTGTGTGGTTATATTACAAATCCCACTAGTTCATTTGATCTTAAAAGTCTTTGCTCTATCTCTGACAAAACATACCGCTGTCATGAGAAGAAAAGGTTAACGCTTATACTGCTGGTGGCTAATTTTGCTGGTACAAAATGAGGCAAAACACCTGAAAAATTACTGAAACCCTGGCATATGGGTACTCATCTGAGAGCACTCAGTCAGAGCTATCTAATGAATACCAACATGACAGGGTTAAGATGATTTTCAAAAATCTTTGCGTCCTTGTACTTTGGACGTAAGCATTGGAAGGTTTCAAAGACTTGCACTGCACATATTCCCATGGTGTTTTTCCTCCCTTTCATTATGCAGGATCTAGATACTACATGTAGTTTGGTTATTGCTTTAAGTAAATAGAGTACTGTTTTGTTTCAGTCTGATGTGGGAGAGAAAAATGAAGAACTAGAGGCTTTACAGCAGCAGCATGATTTGCTGAAGAAAATGCTTGATCAGCAAGAACAGGTATAGCAACATTGGACAGTGCATGGAGTTCATGCCATTATCACATAATTTTATATAACTTAATCATTAAAGTCAACTTTACATTCATAGTTTTGAAACTATTGATTGTTTAAGGTGTTATTGAAAAGGTCGTACATGTATACAATATTTGGGCACCCCTACCTAGTGCCCTGAAACCATGGCATTGTTGATCCTAAAATGCATCCTGGCCATGAATTACAGATCTTTACCATTAAAAGTGAAATATAACAGGGGAAAGATATCTTGCAACTGCAAACTAGTTTTAAGGAATGGAATACTGTGGGACTGCAGGATTTAGCAAAAGCTAAGGCTATGAGATTTTGGATGGGGCTAAGGTGAATTGAGAATGCAAAGTCCTGCGGTCTCCCAGAGTTTTTAACTGAAGCCTGACCACATGTGCTCCTCCTGTGTCTAGGTGATACATGTATACAGGGATATATATACTTACAATATTTGGACATCCCTACCTGCTGCCCTGAAACCATGATATTACTGATCCTTAAATGCATCCTGACCATGAATTACAGAAGATCTTTACCATTAAAAGATGTGTAAAGCCCTGGTGTCTACTTGGTATGCCATTTTCACATGTGCTCCTCGTCGTGTCTATTTCAGCTGCGTGCTCTTCAGGGTCGGCAGGCGGCCCTCCTCGCCCTGCAGCGAGACGCGGAGCAGAAACTCTCGCATCAAAACGACCAGCCACAGCACAACAGAGGTACTCTACCATTCTTCACATCAAATATCGGAAATATTCTCAGCAGTGGTTTGTAAATTCTAACAGCAATCTCTATGTAGTACAGTTCGTGTTAGTCAGATTCTGTCATTATTGGAAATATTGTTAGTTGTTTATAAATTCTACCAGCAATCTCTATGTTGTTTCTGTAGTCTTGGTGTAATCTTGTTTCTGGGAATCAGATTTTGCTGTGATTGGAAATAGTAGTAGTCAAATTAGCAATTTATACGTAGTTTCATTTATGCCAATACAATTTATCAGTATTGGAAATATTTCATATGGTTTGTAGATTCTAACTGCTTTCTCTGTGCATTTTTTTCCTGCCAATCATTTTTGTCATTATTGGATAAAGAAAACAACTAAAAACAAGTTTAAAGTTGTTTGTAAATTAAACAGCTGTCTTAAAGAAGAAAAGGATAAACCGACAGTTTAACTTTTAAATTTTCACTGTTAAGTTTTATTCTAATATGTACAGATTAATGCAAAAGAAGACCATCTGAAGTACATTATTATAATAACACGGTCAATAAACTTCTAATCTACCCATATAACTCATTGGTACATGATATCGAGTAAGGGATATAACAGTCATATTGGTAGCCCTGCAAGCAATAAAATTGGACCGGTACACTTAACCTTCTAACTGTTTATGTATTGGATAAAAAAATAGTAAACTACTCAACACATCCTTACCGTTGGACTGAGTTACCCTATTTGAATGAAGATTATTATTATTCTCATTATAATTATTATTATTACTATTATTGTTATTATTATTATCATTATTATTATCATTATTATTATCATCATTATTATTGTTATTATTATTTTCCCAGGTGCTGAACTAGATAACCAGGAAGTGACCAGCACAACGGACAATACCAATACAGAGAACACCACACAGTCAGACTCCGAGGATGAGAACGAGAACGAGAATACGGAGACTGCGGCTGCCGATTCTGAAATCGTCCCCCAGGAGCTCAAGGACCTACGCCGCAGATTACAGTACCTGAAAAATCTCTATGAGATGAAAGAGGTACTTTACCCATATGTATCTGTATTTCCACACTAGTGCGGGATGATTAATCGAAATGATCGATCGTTTTGCCATGATATCTGATTGATCGATCTGCTCATTTTGTCAAAGTTTCAATTCAAAAGGGGCATTATATATATTATTCACCATGAAAACCATGCATTAAAGTAAAAGATCATAGTAATAAACATGAACTATGTGTTCCATTATTCAAAATTTAGGGGCAATTAGCCATATATCAGATATACATCAAGTATTCTTTGACTACCTTGCAAATATTAAATAGCAATAAGACCCAACCACAGTTCTCAAGTCATTTGGCTTCATACCTCCATATTCCATTGGGTGCGTTTAAGCAGTTAAAATCAACCAAATATCCAGTATGTCAATTGTTCAGTATTTTCATTTTGGTCAAACTTACAAGATATTCACATAGATAATTTATTGCTGTTTATTCTTATAGTGTTTCTGCAGTTAACCAAAAATCCAGATAGGGCCCCGTTGAAAGAGGTACTGGGAGGACAGTATAATTACAGAGAAGGGGGAAGGCAAGTGTTGCGGCAAGGCGCTAAAGGCCGCAGGAGGAATAGAAAGTGGCAGTGTAGTAAGGATCCGTGCGCCCAAAAAGTGAGTGGCGGGCGCACAGATCCAAGCCCAAAGTACAGGTGGAAGGTGCATGGATAGGGCACTGATGATCACGTGGGGACGTGTGAAAGGGCAGATAGAAGGTAGATGGGTGGGAGTTGCATAAAGTAATGCCTTATAGTTAAGTGCTGGACTCATGTCAGGAGTACCACATAAGCCATCAGCGCGGGCTCACGTGGGAACAAGGACCAATCAGGGCTCTCGCATCGATTACATTACTGAGACACCTTATCTCCACCACCAGCTGGGGGTGGCCAAAGCACCAATTTCTGGCCTATTAGCGGCTATTAATTGACATTAGTTGAGGCTTGCATGTTCATGTTGACCGGCTGGTTTCGAATCCACTTGTGTTTGGTGATCTAAGGTAAAGTCATGTGCAGCAAGTGTGCATGCAAGTGTCCTTCATCAACAGATATAAATTAATACTTACACCCATTAAACTTCACAGATCTCAATTTTTATATGAAGGCTAGGCATTACTTGCATCCATTAAACTATATATTTTCTCGAAGAAATTCCTAACTTCACAACTGTGGAAATGTTTATTATAATAAATCAAAGATAAAAGATTATTTTTAGTCTAAGCCCAACATAAAGTCATCGGCCCTTATAGCGAACGGCAATTCAGGCAGACGTCTTTTCTGGGATCAACGGTTTTGACCAACAATTCATTTTAGCAAAGTTAAGTAAAAAAAATACTAGAAATAAAGCCACCGTTATTTTGAGTATGAAATATTTCGAAGTACCACACGAAGCACTGGGCAGGTGGAAAAAAAATGCGATCGAGAGATGGAATCGAACCCGCGACCCTAGGATCGGGAGTCCGGGAGTCGACTGTGCTATCAACCAAGCTATTCCTTCTATTGTGTGGGACGGAGTGAAAAGAGAACCATATTGATGAAATCCCCTAACTCTATTTGGGATCGTTCCTAGTATTTCGAGTCATTCTTGTCATTTACGTGACTGACAACCGTAGTAGATCTTTGTTAGGTACATGTATAGTCTAGTCAGGAAAGGGGGGCTCTGTGCACCCTCGGAAATCAATTTCTAATTGGCGGTTTTATATGGGAAAAAATGCGTAGAAAACGATTTGCTATGTTAAAAAGTTGTAAAAATGTCCCACGTGCCATTTTTATGCAAATTAAGACGCCATTATGCAAAAATCTGTATTTGTCATATCTTTGCCAATTCTGCAGATAACTGAAGAATAATGGCCTCTAGACCCATATTTTGAGGGTCAATAATAATCATGAGAACTATCTTAACGTGGCTGCATGCATCGTTTGCATGTGAATATGCAAATTAGTGCCGACATGCTAAAAATAGTGCAATTATTTTGCAATTTTTCAAAACTTTTGACAAACTTTAAGTTTTGGGGGGTCAAATTCATACAAAAGCACCTTGTATTATATATCTAAATTACAAGCAATCTATTTTCTGCTAAATGTAACAAAAATAAGCTCAATAGGACGCCCGAGCATGATTTTATGACACTTTCTTTTCCCCTACCCCTATGTGGAAAAAATGGCCAAAAAATAAGTGAAAATATTTTAGAATATTATCTAAAATCCGAAGTCGTTTTTAAATGCATTTTTGTTATAAGAAATGATTTGAACATGATAAAAGTAACTGGTGGGCTGTCAAAAATGTTTGTCCAGTTGTCCGGGACAACTAGATTTTGGAAAAAATGGCCAAAAAATGAGTGAAAATATTTTAGAATATCATCAAAAATCCGAAATCGTTTTTATATGCATCTTTGTTATTAAAAATGATTTGAACATGATTAAAATAACTGGTAGGCTATACAAAATGTTTGCCCAGTTGTACAGGACAACCAAAGTTTGGAAAAAATGGCCAAAAGAAAGGTGAAAATGTATCTGTAATTGAAGGCAGTCTTAATATATTCATTGGTTTATGCAAGTTCTCTTTTGGCTAGAGCCTAATCTAGCAGGTAAAATATCAGTCCGTGCAGTTTACCAAGAGTTATGTATTTTATTTCTTCTCATTTTTGGATGTTAAACCTGACTGGATGAAGGCAAACATATAAAAAAAGGGTTTGGTGTTCATATCGAACACCCTACATTTTCGCTTGGTATCAATTTATGTATTTTATTCCAAGAGTAGCCAACTTGGGGGGATGGTCAGGTTGTCATGTAGCGCATTGTAAGATTATCCCGTAATTCTTGGTTACTCGTGCATAGAATAATAAATCATTGGTCTCTAAAAATGTAACTTCGCATATAGATAAATGAGTATATACGCTGTTTGATTGCTAAAGGTACATTTCAAAACTTACCAGCTTTTTGGCACAGCATACGTTTGAATCTGTAGGGTTCACTTGAAAGTTTATATTTTTTGTCAAAAGGGGTGCAAATATGGGGTATATTAAGATTCGGCAAATTTTGGAAAAAGCTAGATCAGCAAATTTTGGACATGGCAAATTAACTAGATCTACAGTACTTGAATTCCATCTCAGATTCAGATACTCAGGATATTTGGCCAGGTTAATCGCAACACAGGTACTCAGCCTTAAGGGCTACCATAAATTCTCAGAAATATTGACCACTATAGAGATATCGACCGCCATGATTATTTTACAAAATAATCAGTTGGTAATCTTAGCCACCTTCGATCTACCCGCAGTCACAATAACATTTAATATGGGCCATGCTGCAAATCTCTCTGATACAACAAAACCTAACCTCGACTTCCCCATAAAACATTATAGAATTCGTATTGAGATGTGATTTTATTGTTGGCCATTCATTAATGAATAGCTTCAATTAGTGAATTGTGCTGTAGGTAATATATAAGATTCTATAACGGGTAATAAATGGAATAGAATATGGGCCGTCTGAGCCTATCTATGGATAATAGAATAGAAAGGTTGCAGGTACCCATCCTATTGAGGTATCGGGACAATAGCAAAGATTGGTTCTCAGTAAGTATTCAGGGTAGCAGCCAGGACGAGATACAGAGAGACATTCTACAGTTGCTGAGACCAACAGAAGGGGTAAGAGACAATATTTTTGCTACATGTTGAGTTGGGCATGAATGAAAGCCTATTTGGTATTACCACAGATAGCTGGAATTAGATGGGAAGGGGTACAGAGGCCCACTTCAATGTCAGTCGAGGAAAGTTGGGGAAATATAGAGTGAATTTTTTCATAAGCTTATCTGGTTTGAGTGCTCTTCGTTACTAAACCGGTTTAAATGACCCAAATGACCCAAAGCATTAAGGAAGAACAATATAATGAGGTACCAGAAATAACATATTAAAGCAAAGGAGGTCTAATATTGGAAAAACGGGCATCTCAATATAAATCAAAATAAACTTGAGCAAAAATGAGCAAAGTGTAGTAATATTTGGTGGTCTTTGAATATTGGGCAGTCTAGCTTATAACACCATCAGACATGATAAGATACCCTTTCTCTATATTTGTAATACTCTTAGCCATAAACATGCCAAATTGGAACCAATCTCTTACCATTTGATACCCAAAAAGGCGTGTTTAAAATGACCATGTTTTGGGGAAATTCAATTAGGTGGAAAGAGTCAAAACCCTTTCCGGCTTTTGTGCAAGCATGTTTGTAACTTTGTAAACCATGTTAAATAAAAGAACACCATCAAATTGTTTCATTATATAATGCACCAGTCAATTGAATCCCTGGGAGGGGGGCCGGGACATGCAAGGATACTGCTCAGGAAAAAATCAATAAATAGCACTCATCCCCACTGGCAGGGACCAATTCTGTGGTAGTATGCCCCACCCCTGGGGCATGCTCAACAAGAATACACAAGTTCGTAAGATTTCAACTTTTTATTTTGTGAAAATAAACCACAAACATCTTTTAGATTTTGGACCTAGCAGAGGCCGGGTGCACCCGGCTGATAGGCCTACTGGAATCGTGGCAGCAAAGTATGACGTCACTATTCAAATCCCCGCCTATCATGCACCGCCTCGACGGACAGCAACAATAATTCACAGTAATCCCGGTACACCGGGCAGCTATTTTAAGCAGTATTTAGCAGAAGCATCGTGTTTCCCGGCCAAGTGCGGCCCCCCCCCCTCCCAGGGATTCAATTGACTGGTGCATAACTCTTGGTAAAACTACCCAGACTGACGTTTTGCCTGCTAGATTAGGCTCTAGCCTAAGGGGAATTGGCCTAAAACAATTGATACTAAGGCTGCCTTCAACTATAGAATCACTCTCTCATGTGAGGGGTTCAAAATACTATATCTGCAGTCATACTTTCATTTGAAATAGAGGTTCTAATCAAAAACTGGATTTGGTGCACTTTCTGTTGAAATTTGGTTGTCCCAGATAATTGGGCAATCATTTTTACAGCCCACCAGTTATTTTTATCATGTTCAAATCATTTCTGATAATAAAGATACATTAAAGAACGATTTTGGATTTTTGGTAATATTTTTATATATTTTCAGTGATAACTCATATTGAAATCATGTCGTAAGATCCCTTTAGAATTGCAAAGTACATAAATCTTGATAAAAATACACGCACTGACATTTTGTCTGCTGGATTAGATTCTAAACAGGTGGCTAAGACTATTTTCAACTAAGGAATAACTTCACTATCATATGAGAGATGAAAATACTGTATCTGCTGTCAGACTTTAATTTGTAATAGAGGTTCTACTCAGAAACTGGATTTGGTGCACTTTCTGTTAAAATTTGGTTGTCCCGGACAACTGGGCAAACATTTTGGACAGCCCACCAGTTATTTCAATCATGTTCAAATCTTTTTTGATAATAAAGATGCATATAAAAACGATTTCGGATTTTTGATGATATTCTAAAATATTTTCACTTATTTTTTGGCCATTTTTTCCAAAATCTAGTTGTCCTGGACAACTGGGCAAACATTTTGGAGAGCCCACCAATTATTTTAATCAAGTTCAAATCATTTTTAATAACATAGATGCATATAAAAACGATTTCGGATTTTTGATGATATTCTAAAATATTTTCACTTATTTTTTGGTCATTTTTTCCAAAATCTAGTTGTCCCGGACAACTGGGCAAACATTTTTGACAGCCCACCAGATACTTTTATCATGTTCAAATCATTTCTCATAACAAAAATGCATTTAAAAACGACTTCGGATTTTTGATAATATTCTAAAATATTTTCACTTATTTTTGGGCCATTTTTTCCACATAGGGGTAGGGGAAAAGAAAGTGTCATAAAATCATGCTCGGGCGTCCTATTGAGCTTATTTTTGTTACATTTAGCAGAAAATAGATTGCTTGTAATTTAGATGTATAATATGGGGTGCTCATGTATGAATTTGATCCCCAAAAACTTAAAGTTTGTCAAAAGTTTTGAAAAATTGCAAAATAATTGCACTATTTTTAGCATGTCGGCACTAATTTGCATATTCACATGCAAACGATGCATGCAGTCACGTTAAGATAGTTCTCATGATTATTATTGACCCTCAAAATATGGGTCTAGAGGCCATTATTCTTCAGTTATCTGCAGAATTGGCAAAGATATGACAATTACAGATTTTTGCATAATGGTGTCTTAATTTGCATAAAAATGGCACGTGGGACATTTTTACAACTTTTTAACATAGCAAATCGTTTTCTACGCATTTTTTCCCATATAAAACCGCCAATTAGAAATTGATTTCCGAGGGTGCACAGAACCCCCCTTTCCTGACTAGACTAGTACCACTAAGCCACTTTTATAAATGACCCCACACATTTACATACGGCCCGAAACTGATTATGACCTACCTTCGTCACCTTTGGTAAATAACCAAATCAAATATGGCGCCTGTTGTCTAACTACTGCCAGACGGCTCGCCATCACCCGAATGTCGTTAGAACCCAATAAGGAGCGCCAAAATAGCTGAAAAATTGTATTTGATCTTTTAATCTAATGCCTTTTCAAATAGATAAAAAATAATGATTATATCAATACGCCTTTACATGTCGTTAACTTTATGGCATCGCCAGTTTCGCAATCCAATTTTCCTAGTGTTATGAACTTGCTATTCTGAGGTTCAATTAGTTACATCTGCTTTTTGGGGGCGCTACGCGCTGCATGAACATTTGCGTCCAGTTTATCAATTGTAAAATATTTTCATTTTAGTCAAACCTACAGGATATTCACATAGATAATTTATCGTTGTTTATTCTTAGGGTGTTTCTGCCGTTAACCAAAAATCCAGTTTGTCAATTGTTAAGTATTTTCATTTGAGTCAAACCTACAGGATATATACATAGATAATTTATCGTTGTTTATTCTTAGGGTGTTTCTGCCGTTAACCAATCAGAAACAGAACAGAAGAGCAACATGTCCGTCGCGGAGTCCGACATCTCAACCACGTCCATGGAGCGCCGCTACCTGCGGGATAAGCTACGCGACCTGCAGGATAAAAAACACCACATGGACGACCTACTCAAGGAGCTGCAGACCATGAGGAAAAAGAAATACCAGCAGATGAACAATGGTGAGCACCCCACAGTCTTGACCATTTCATGCTTCGGTGTAGTAATAATATAGTTCCAACTGATGGCTAATTTGGTCAATATGACATCCTGGCATAAAGCCAAAAAATAACTGCGACACTGTCACATAGGTACATACGTGATAGAACTCAGCAAGAGCTTTCAAATGAATATCAACGTAACAGGGTTTAGATTATTTTCATAGATATTTGCCTTCTTGTGCATTGGATGAAAGTAGCCCCAGCATCAGAAGGGCTTAATTCTTAAAGAAACTGTGTTTGGTAGCATCACCTTGTTAACGGTTATAATGAAACAACTGGATTTATCTGATTTCAGTAGATGATAAACCCCTGTGTCTGAAATCTTGTATTCTGTCTTTCTTTGTTATATATATATGGCATAACCGGTTACTTCTTACAGAAGCGGAGTTTGGTAGCACCACCTTTGTAACTGTTATAATGATTTTAGTAAATGTAGAACCCCTGTCTCTGTATCCTGTCTTAGCTAGTTTTATATGGTATAACTGTTTAATTCTTCCAGAAGCGGAGTTGGGGAGCACCACGTCGTCAGTGGTCCACCTGAACGAGTCTATAGCTGCCACAGCCTCCGCTAACCAGACAGCCAGAGAGGCGCAGGAGATGCTGGGCTTGCTGGAGACAAGAAAAACACACAAGTAAGACTTGTTCTTTGCTAGTTAAAATAAACCCTTTTGGCTGGACTTGCTTGAGGCAAGAAAAAGCACATGTAAGACGTGTTCTTTGCTAGTTTCTATATCTCAGATGAAGTTAAAATAAACCTTTTGGCTTGGCTTGCTTGAAAGAAGAAAAACACACAAGTAAGACAACTCATTCTGGGTCTATGCTAGTTTGTATCTCAGGTAAAGTGAAAATAGCCCCATTTTCTGATTCCTTCATGGCATCTGATCTCTTTCACAAAATGATAAAGGTTGTATATAATTGTGTTAAGTGCTGTGGAAGCACCAATTCCACCAACTGTATTTATATACATGAGCAGTGAACCCTCAAAATATGAGCATCTCCAAGGTGTGAGCACTTGTGAGATGTTGACATAAATATGTAAATATTTGAATATATAAATAGGTTTCCTGTCACATTTGTTTCTCTTTCATTTGGAAAACCTCAAGATGTTGAGACCTTTAGTGTGACATTTTTAATCATGTTTTGGCTGCTTCAGGCATGAATGGGTTAAAATTTAAGGTAACAATTCAACCTGCAATGATATCTGTTTTGTTTGTTTTCAGGAAACTTCAGGAGGTGAAGGATCGCCTGAACCAGCTGAGAGACCTCGTCCAGTACTACCAGACTGGCCACGAGTTCATTCACGAGAACGCGGACGATGGTGACATGTCCTCAATGCTAGCATTCAGTGACTACGAGGACCCAGAGCTAATGAGAAACCTCAAGTAAGAAACTAAAATATACTTAAACAGATTTTAGGGTACATATATTAATTTTAAAGGTATAACAGTATAATTTTGTTGTCATAGGTTAGAACAAAAATCGTAATTACAAAAATTAAATGAAGGATGCTATTATTCTAAGCAATAATGATTTTGTTAGTGGTAGGTGAGTATCTTGATAATAGTACAAATAAAATAATGATATGAATGATTAATGAAAATGATGATAATAATAGTAATAATGATTATGATAACAGTAATGATAATGATAACAATAATAATGATACTCCTACTTCTACTACTACTTCTACTACTACTACTACTACTACTACTACTACTACTACTACTACTACTACGTCTACTTCTTCTACTACTACTACTACTACTACTACTACTACTACTACTACTACTACTACTACTTATAATAATAATAATGATAAAAATGATGATAATAATAATATTGAAAAAGTGATGATAATGATAACACTTATGCTAAGGTCATCAGCTGAATCAATTTGACTTGGATTTTTTCTGTTTAGAAAACTGAAAGCCAAAGGAAGTGTGTCCAAGAGGTTAGAACAGTATGCCAAGGAGTCTCAGAGGGAGTATACCAGCCAGCAGCAGCAGCAGCAGCAGCATGAGCAGCAGCGTCAGCAGCAGCAGAGACGGCAGCAGAGGGAGGAAGATACTGCCAGTCAGGCTGACACCACAGACACAGAGTCTCAGCTCAGCAGCAACCTGGGACAGCTGGGAGAGGACCCAGATATCAAAGAGAAAGTCAGGTAAGAAACAATACAGTACTTGAATGAGCATTGTATTATAGGTGTTGAAATTTGCTAAATATGTCATGAGGAGGTTAAATTTCCAAATTCTTTTGTTCATTTTGATTTAGTTAAAAATCGTCCTCAATTGTTTAATTGACCTCTCTTTGTTACCAGTTAATGAGACCATTTTTCTAAATGCATTTTGAATTTGTGAATCTTTGCATTACCATTATACAAATATGACATCCCATGATGGAATGGATCCTTGGTAGAATGGTTTCCCTCAAGCTTAGCCCTCGGGAAAACCATCCTCCCTCTAGGATCCATTCCATCACGTTACTTGGATGTCATGTTTGTTTTATTATACAAAACAAACCCCTCATTCGTAAAATATCAAAGTTCCAATTGACCATATCAAGCCACTGCTGGTCGCTGATGCTGGGAAACGTCCGTCCGCAGTTTTTGGATGAGGGCAATGTCACTGATGACTGATGATTCACACTTTCCTGGCTAGGCATCACCCGCAGCAGGATGGAAGTTTTCATTAGGAATTGGAGCCTCGTGAGCACAACAGCATGGAATGGTGAACCTCAGCCAGCCAATCATGGCTTACGATCTTCATGTGAGGTATCATAAAGTCTAAAGTGTTTTCCAGTCCTACTAATACTGCATGTGTTACATTACCAACCTATTCTCAATTCATCCTTTGTAGGAAGTTGCGGGCTGCCAAGGAGAAGCTGAGGCGTCTCCAGGAGCTTGTTGCCATGGTGCAGCAGTCTCCGGATGCTGCGGGGGCTCTCCCTGACGACCTGGCTGAGCTGGCTGCTAGCATCGACGGCGACGGAGACACCACGTCCCAGACCACACAGACAGACGCCGAGAACACGACCTCCAACAGCACCAACAGCCGCGGCGGAGGGGGACAGGCAGCGGAACCTCCGTACCAATCAACGTAAGTACAAGCTAATAGAAGTAGTATAATTAGATCGGTGACCGAAGCCTGACAGTAGATAACATGTGAGCCATGACATCATTGATAACACACTGGCTTTATGTGTTCTAACGTCTAACCTCTCATAACTGTTGTGGCATGAAGTTTTGCTTTTGAAATTACATGTACACCCATTGATTGTACATTGATATATGTGTTGAAGGCAGACTCTGGATCTTCTGCACTTCAAGCAATGTGTGACAGCTAGCTTTACCTAATGACATTTCCTCCTCTGGTGCTCAGGAAGAAGGCTAGAGTATGCACAGAAAGACCATTGAAGGGATATGTCACCAGTAATCTTTGGTGGCATTTTGACTTTGTTAGCATGCTACTTATGGAATGCGAGAAATTAGACCATTTTTGGGGCATGTAATAAAAAACAAACACTTGAGATATGATTAACTTTTTTGATGAAAGCATTTTCATCCAATGATGGAGAGTGCTTGTTAAACATTTTCGATGAAGGTATTTTCACTGAAACTGATGTAGATTCTCTCTTATTTCTCTAGGGAGGAGTTTTACGAGGCCAAGATGGAACAGCAGAGAGAGGAGCTGGATCAGCTGGTGGTCGAGAGAAAGAAGCTGCTAGCCATCCAGGGCCAGCTGCAGAAACTGCAGCAGGAGTTCCCAGGGGTGAGTACGCACTACCACAAGATGATCTCAAAAATTGATATTTAAAAATTAGAATTAAAAATTTGAAAAAGATTTAAAAAAATAATTAAAAATTAAAAATATATAAAGAAGAAATTTAAAAAGAGGAAAAAAAGATGATTTCAAAGAGTGTCAGAAATTTTAAAAAGAAAAAAGAAAAAATATATAAAAAAGAAATTTAAAAGGAGGAAAAAAAAGATGATTTTAAAGAGTGTCAGGTCTAGAAGGAAGGGAGGAATGGGTTTTTACATTGCTTTCAACAGCTTAGATCATAATTCGACGAGATAGAAACCCAGACCCAGGAAGAAATTCCCTTCTCTTCACGAATAGTTCCAAGGGGTCTTTTAGTTGCTGAAGAACCATAGACAGACCTCCACAACACCACACATTCATATAGCGACCAGGCCAATTCTTTATTCAGTTTTAAAATAAGATAATGATGTATTTGACTTGTCTTCTTTTGTGACTTTCCTTAGAAAATTCAAAAGATTTTTTTGAAAAAACTTTAACCTTAAGATTACTGTGTAATCTATATACATGTGTTTTCTACCCCCAGGTTGGTAGTCCAGGGGGTAGAAGTAGGGACCCCAATGCGACAAGGGTGAAGAAAGCTGCAGGTACCAAAGAAAAGGAAACAGTCACATTCCAGGAACCTGATGAAGGTAGGTGTAGTGGGGGAGATTGATTACAAATCAATATTAAATCTTTATTTCTACTGGGAATGCAAAGAAAAAATATTTAAAGAAAAACAATACTAACAACTTGCCTTCAAATATTTGAAATCATTTTTAATTTAAAAATCTTAAAGAGTATCAAACTCAAGGAACTCAAACATGAATGGGTTGGAAAAGATTATAGTTATTTTCTTAAGCATCATAAGATCCAGATGACACATTTCAAAGATAATTTTTTGCATGCATGAAGGGGTTGATAGTTGAATGATATAGTTCAGTGTAACCTGCTTTATTTGCATTTCCCTCCAGCAATGAGCAATACACAGAACTGCAATGAACCCAAAAAAGAATAAAATAAAGTAAATTTAAAACAAAAACAAATATTAAAGAGACCTAAAGTTTAAAGTAAACCAAGGTCATGAAAACCTAACAAAACGACCATCACGTTGACGCCATTGACGTCTCTCTTGTTTTTTTCCAGTTCCCTCTAATGACGAGTTGTGGGACAAGATGCGTATGCAGCGCATGCTGCGCGAGGAGCTGAGGCAGAAGAAACGCGAGCTCGAGGACATGATGAGGAAAGACAGGCCGCGAAAACAGTATTCCCGCAACCAGGACACACAGAGCGACAACATCTCATTCTCCAACAAGTCAGACCCCTTTGGGTAAGTATGCTAAAATAGAGCAATCTGCTAGCTCCACTTTAATGCATAGATAGAGCGATGTGCTTAGGTATAGATACCTTTAAGAACAAATGGTCTGGTATCAATAAAGCGCTACAGTATCTTAAAGGTCCTGTTACTGGTACTTAATTGCATAATTAACTTATGAATTTTGTTGTGAATAGTCATGTTTAGGATCCTGGACAATCCCTTATAAATGATAACAATGATCCACAGTTGTTAGTATCGTTATGAGTACTTTAAAGGAATGAAGCAACTCTGGCTAAACTTTGAAGCATAGTGAGTTGTAACTCCGTGATACTCTCTCATTGCATTGTGCATGGTTCTAATTTCCCAGGGGCCCAGGGACATATGCCCCTAGATTTTGCTGTGGGTCCCTAGAATTTTCAGAGTTGGCCAAAATAGTATATACATCAACTGTAAATTGTGTTTTTGAGACTAGTTTTCATCATAAGATATTTTCTTCCCCTTGACTGACATTTAAACGTCCGAACCTGAATTTGTGTCAGATCCTGTATTTGAGGCCACTGTATTTGTGTGAAGATCAGACTTTTGGGTTGCGTATCCGGTGATGGACATTCGTTTGACAAAATTGACACGGTATACAGTAGTTGAAGCCATTGTATTTGTGTGAAGACCTGACTTTCACCTGACCGTGTGTAGTATGGATTCTCTTAGGGCCAGCATGATCAGTGGGGACGCGACCATGGCCACGTGGGGGGGCTCCACCGTCGACAACCTCATCGATATCGAGGAGGATGAGAATGGAAGCGGTGCGGGACAGGAGGCTGATGATGACGACGAGGAAGAGGAAGACGATGGTGAGTTTGACCTTTGACCTAATAGAGATTTGTCCTAATAACGCCAGATAATCTCAGGATATTTTTTTTATGATTGACGTACATTTTCAAGGGACAATCTGTCTTTGTGATCATTTCTTCAGTAAATGTTTAGATATGAGGAAGTTTCGACTCTTTGTAAAGTGTATGTAAAACAACTAATGAATAGTAAACTTCAAACAGACCTATAATTGTTAATAGATTGATTATTGTGGTAGGATTCTGAGCAACTGAGGTAATATATTTCTGTTGCATTTGTTTGTCAGGCTACCCTAGTGATGGCATCGTGCAGGTAGAGGAGGAGGAGGAGGCGCAGGCCGAGTCCGATAACGAAACCTACACCATCGAGGATGATTTCCGTCAGCGACAGAGAACCAGGAAATTCAGGGCCCCGGTGATTGACGGCAGTAGACTACAGAGGAACACCGCCACAGTCGACCCACAAGGTGATCTCAAATTTTGAATTTTGATTTTTTTGTCACTTTTTTTGCCATATTGCCTCTTAGTCTTGACTAGCCAGCTGTAAGTACTGATGGAAACCGGAGAACCCGGTGAAAGCTATCGCCTAACCCCAAATCACTGACGTCATTTCTGACGTGCCCCGGCTGGGATTCGAACCCAGGGAGTGGTGAGAGACTGCTAGCAGTCAGTGGCAACACCTTTGACCACACGGCAGGCCCCACACACAGGTTAGTATAGCTATACTAGGTTATCTAGGAAATATAGTGAAACCTCCCACTGTGAACACTTGATAGCATTGGTTTAACTATTCAAATGTTGATAATTCAAAGCTTTTTTGATAGGATTTTCTATGGGGTTCACATACCTTTTCTGAAATACTTCCTAAGTATTACCAGTACTCTATTAGTTTCTAAGTCAGTAGTTTACTGTTTTGTATCAATGGTAGCCACCCATAGGCATCATCATCGCCGTCACCATCATCACCATCATCACCACCATTGCGATTGCCACTACCATATTCTTGAATATCCTTGTTGCTGTCATTGTCAATCATCATCATCATTATCATGTCTTATTCTTCCTGTTATATTTTGTTTGCTAGATCCCAGAAGTCGTTTGTCCAGAGATTATCAGCCATACATGTCTGCCCAGTCCAACAGAGCCCAGAGGACAAGGCAGCAGGTAAGACATGCAATATATTAAAAACCTTTTAGGATTTGAATGAGGCCAGTAATTGACCTTAATGGTTACCTAATAGTACCCCAAAATGCACTTATAGCACATATTTTTCAAAATTTTAGCGTAGATAAATCAATATGGATATGCACCTCATGTTTTGAACTTGGCAAATCATTTGATGATTGTGCAAGTTTTTATGAAGTCTATGATTAACTATGATATCCATTAAGGAGAAAGTTGAGGTTTACTTGCCCTTCAAGGAACCTTATATGGAGAGAATATGGACTGGTCGTCACAGACCAATTACCATAGGGCCCATAGTAAAGCCCTCGACGCACCTAATCTCACTTCAGTGTGACGTCACTAGGAGACAGAGGATTGAGGGCTCTTGTATTTATTTACATTATAGAGGAAGTTGCAGATGTGCAAAACGCACCTCTTGAGTTGTTCTTGTCAACGCCTGGGCTATGAGTCGTGCCGACACTGTTGAGGCTGTTGAGTGAGATCTGCTGGTTGCGTATCAGGTGATAGATATTCATGAGAGAAGGTAGATTTTCAAATGAATACTTGTTTTTTCTCAGGCTTCAGCAGGTATGGGTGACAATCAGGGTGACCTGGCAGCTGGAGGAGACCGTGAGGATCAGATCAGGCATCTCAAGGCTCAGCTGGAAAACATGCTGCAAGTGTGCACCACCATACTACCCGAGGCACCGCTAAACCTACAGCTACAAGGTAAATACACACAAAGGTCTCCCAGAAATAGCTACTTTGATGTTATATATTATAAGTAGTATGTTTATAACAGTACTATGTTAAGTATAAGTTCAGCTGGAGAACATGCTGCAAGTATGCACCACCATACTACCTGAGGCGCAACTAGATCTACAGCTACAAGGTAAATACACACAAAGGTCTCTCAGAAACAGCTACTTTGATGTTATATATTATAAGTAGTATGTTTATAACAGTACTATGTTAAGTATAAGTTCAGCTGGAGAACATGCTGCAAGTATGCACCACCATACTACCTGAGGCACAGCTAAATCTACAGCTACAAGGTAAACATACTCAAACTTCTCTCACATAAACACCTTTGATGTTATGTATAAGTAGTGTGTTTATAATAGTAGTATGTTAAGTATGAGTTTGATGTATTAGCCTTTCCAATGCGGAGGCTACTTTTGTCCAAAGCACAAGGACACACAGATTTTTGAAAAACATCTTAACCCTGTTGTGTTGGTACTCATTGGCTAGCTCTCGCCAAGTACTCTCAGATGAGTATCCATTTGCGAGGGTTTCAGTCATTTTCTCAGTTTTTTTCGCATCGATTAAGTTTGATTACAGTAATTATTTGGTACTGTATATTTTCAGGCATGACTCCCCCACTGCGTGCTGGTTTCTCGCCGTACGGTGGAGACGTGAACCAGCAGTACCAGCAGCAGCAGCAGCAGCAGCAGCAGCAGGTACAGTACCAGCAGCTGCTGATGAGCCTCAACCAGTGCTACTCCCACCTCTACAGCCAGCAGCAGGACATGATGGGGCTACAGCAACAGCTACACCACATCCTCACCCAGCACGGCGGCGGCCCCGGCGGGCTACGCGACTCGGAGGACGAGGACCCGCAGGTGGACAGCCCGGCCAGACCGCACAGTAACATGTCCTGGTAAGTCTCTCGTAGGTCAAAGTTGACCGTCCATTATAGATAGTTATAGATGGATAATCTTTATTTCAAGTCGGTAATAATTTTACACAGTACAGGGCCCGACATTAACTTTCACTTGCCCCACTCAAACCTTCACCTGCCCTTGAAAAGTTTTATGTTTTATAATGTTTCATTTAAAAGCAAATAGAATATGGTGCTGGCAAATGAAAGCATATTTTCTAGGACAAGCTTGGATGCCAGACCACAAAACTTGCACACATTCTCAAAAGTAAAGCCGAAATATACACAGCATGCTTGCCCAGTGGGGCAAGCAAGATACAGTTTTCACTTGCCCTACAGCTATAATTTACAAGTTCTACTTGCCCTGGGCAACGGGGCAAGCACCAATGTCGAGCCCTGCAGTAAACACGAGCTGCCAGTGCAGTTTTTGATAAAATGTTTTATCATGTCATGCATGATTTATCATGTCATGCATGTTTTATCATGTCATGCATGTTTTATCATGTCATGCATGTTTTATCATGTCATGCATGTTTTATCATGTCATGCATGTATATATCATATCATGCATGTATTAGCATGTCATGCATGTTATATTCAACTATGGGTGAGACCTTGATAAAATTTTCTTATTATCTTATCTAGGTACAATCCTTACACACTTCCCCCCTATAGCGGGCTGGCACCTTATGGATTATCACCGTCAACAATGCTGGGGGTCCCTGGTGTCCCCGGGGGTGCGGCTCGACCAGCAAGTGGATTGTTCAACTTCAGACCACAATTTCCGTCCGGTTTTTCGCCCAACAATGCCGCGTCGGCGGGCTTGGGAGCAGGGATGTCCGAGCAATGGAGGGCGGCCTTGGATCAGGGTGAGCTGCCATTCGCAGCGGAGCATTCACCGAACCCGGCAGTGGGGGGCGGGGCGTCACGACATCCCGCAGAACCCGCTCCTCTGCCACAGAGGGCGGAGATACCTAAACTCAACCTGGATGACATCCTCAAGCCTAGGAAGAAGTGAGTGGATTCTAGCCTTTCTATTGAAGCTGGTAATACACTATTGTTGGCAGCCTCTCTAATGCCATACTTGTACCAGCAGGTCAGATAAGCTATTAATAGACTAAAATGGCGCTCCCAGTGCCTCCATTTCTTGTCTGTTAGGATGTGTTTAAACAGCAATGTACTTCTTGTATGAAGGTTGGCAGTGGTGGGAACTTGAGTTAAGTAGAGAATACCCTAAGAAACTATTTGGACCTATGACTTATTCATGGTGGAATTGTCCTTTAAAGTAGCACAAATACCCTCCAACAGGGCTGTAAAGCAAAATTTTAGCACTCCAAATTAAAGCCATTTACAGTTCTTGTGTTTGGGTCCATGCAGTCATTAATTGTCCTTAGCTCCTCTCCAATATGTTTATTTTTCTCTCTTCTTCAGTAGATCAGGCAAGGCGCCTCCAAAGCCAGAGGAATCAATCAAGTCATCTGTGAGGTCTTCAGTACGCTCCTCTGCCCGCTCAGAAACTTCAAGTAAAGCAGATTCCGGTAAGACTTCTCAAGACATGATATTGTATAACTGGTATTTTTTTTTACAGGCATTTAGTTTTCGCCATTTTCGCACTACCCATGATAGCGCCAAAATAACATCCATCAAATAAATATCCTGCTTTTATATGGTTTAGTTTGAGTGCTTGAATGAGCGATTTTAAAGTCGCACAAATACTCTCTAGCATGACTGTAAAGCGAAACTTTTACCACTCCAAATTAAAGCCGTATGCAGTATATTAAGTAAAATAATTTACAGTGATAAAACCCATGGAAGTTTCCTTGTGACAGATTTTGGAGGGGACAGTATATGTGTGTGGGGGCAAGTAAAAAGTAGGTGAAGGTTAAAATTGAATAATCAAAGTAAAAGGATAAAACATCAGAGGGAAATACAATATCACTTGACTCAATATAATTTTACCCTTACTTACTTGAAACTACTCTGTCACACAGTTACCGTATGGTGTGTAATATTGGTTTCAGTAAATTTTAGTGCCTTTACTACCTTACTCATTCTTTGGCGGCAGCGAACAACAGTGTATGTATAAAAGTTAATGAAAAGGAATTAGTGACAGATGGACATTATTGAAGTCTATGTTATTTGGTGATTCAAAGGTTTAGAATCATGTGTAGACTGCTTATCTGCTTCACTTTACCTTTTAATAGCTAGTTTAACATTCGGGAAACAACCACAGTAGTATACATCTCAGTAGAGAAGGAATTTTCCATGGAGGATAGAGTCAACATGACAGGCCAACACAACTTTGGCCCTATGTGAAGGGAGGAAGGAATGAGGTTTTATGTTGCTTTCAACAGCTTAGGTAATATCGCAACGAGATAGAAACCTGGAACCGGGAAGAAATTCCCTTCTCTTCATGATTAGTTCCAAAGGGTCTTTCAGTTGTAGAAGGACCATAAACAGCCCTCCAAGTGTTAGAATCTTTCTACATCCCCTTGTCCAGAAAAGGGAGAATGTCACTAGCTCTAGAGTATGGTTTTCCATTTGTTCTTTGTAGTGGTGTGGGATCTGTATTATCCTCAATTAAGCGGTCTTGAAATTCCCTCCGATGTGAACAAGTTCATAGCTGAAACGCAAGGTAATTGAGCAGTTAATTGCTCGCTAACACTAGATGTGCTCTCTTTTTGTCTCTCTCTCTCTCTCCTGGTGTAGAGAAGTCCTTTAGTTTAGTTCTCTTTTGCCTTTAAGCACCTGACATTCTCTTGTTTTCTGGTATTGGATGACTCAATCATTTTATGCCTTATATGTCCCATTTAACACTATTAATATGCTGTATTTGTAGATACTTACAGACATTTACTTTCAATTTTTTCTTGCCAGTCGGATGGATGTGAAGTTACTTGTATTTCTGCCAGTTCCTCAAAGGGCTGTTATTAACCCTTCCAATGCTGAGGCTACATTCGCCCAAAGCACAAGAACGCAAAAATCTATGAAAACCATCTAAACCCTGTCATGTTGGTATTCAATGGAAAGCTCTCGCAGAGTACTCGCAGATGACTACCCATTTGCCAGGGTTTCGATGATTTTTCAGGTTTTTTGCGTCATTTTGTATTGGTAGAATTAGCCAGCAGCAGCATAAGGGTTAAGACGTGTCCTTCCGAGGCATAGATTCACCTGTCAGGACTGACGGGAAAGTAGACCTCTGTACTTATTGACTGTTAAGTTACTGACAGTGTAGAAGTAAACTGTTAAAGTAGGTCAGGTATGATCTTTTTTTTTCAGAGGAACAGAAATGATTTTTCAAGTCATGCAAAGTGAAACCCCTACCATGTTAAATCAAATCAATATCAGGCCTCGACGCTAACTCAAAATGACACTGGCCCCGTAGGACCAGTAACACCTAGCATCTGCTGGTCCTGCAAAAATTTTACTGGTCCTACATTTTTTCTTTAACATAACAAGAAAGAACATTGCATAAAATTCACCACAACATTTATCTTTGTAGATTTTATCTTCATTTATTTCAAAAGCATTTGGGGACATTCTCGGGGGGAAACTTTTTAACAAGAATGTCTCCAAATGTTTACTGGGCCTGTAGGACCAGTTGAGGATTTTTACTGGCCCGAAGCTGTTTTGGGGAACTTTTACTGGCCTGGGGCCATAGGTTCACCCTTAGCGTCGAGCCCTAAATATACTTCATGCTTCATTTGATTGTGGAGTACGTATCTAGATATGTCAAGGGAAGGAATTCATGGCAACAGTACCTTCGATGGCAAAAATTAATACATTTACTCCATGCCAAGTAAACCCCAATTGAATCTTCTCAAAGCTGTTCTGGTTAAATGAATATGGATACAATGTTACAATGGAAATAAATGGCCCTTAAAACATAAAATTGCCAAAGTACCTGCTGTAAGATTATATAGGCTTATATCAAAAATAAGAAAAGGAGAATTTTTAGATTTAGGGCTAGATTGTGTCTGTTGATAACGGATAAATATTTGGCACCTACCTCATTAGTGATTTGAAAGTTCATGCAGGCCTCAAAATATTTTTTTTCCAGTGTGCCCAATTGTACCTTCAAAAGCTGCTTAAAGGTATTGCATTTAGAAATCAGTACATCTTTGGGATCCCTGCCAAAATTTGAGGGAGCCGTACGACAATTCAAGGGAGCTCTATGTGGATATCAACATCTATCCTTTGACAATGGAATGTAATGCGCCTTTGAGCATGTTTATATGGAAAGGGCGCAATATCAAATGACAATATTATTATTATTATTATTATTTAGCTCTTGGCTCGCAGCATCCCCTAATTTCGAGCCCTGATATGGATACATTGTTATCATAGAAATGAATGGCCGTTAAACCAGGTACCTGCTGTAAGATGATATAGGTTTATATCAAAAACATTTTTTTGCTGCCAGCGCTACAAGAGTAGTAAGATTAATGAATGTGGGGTACCTCTTTGTAGTAAAGTTGAAAAATGATTTGAAAGTACATGTACGATTTCAATGCTGAATGATGTTTATTCTTATCCCTTTCAGCTGTGATTAAACATAAATACCCCACTCCAAGTCGTGCCAATGCCGCAGCTAGTCTGGCTAGCCGTCAGCGGCACTCGGACAACTTCCGTCCCGGTCTCAGTGCCGGAATCTGCGGGACCGCATTTACCGACAACACCAGTATGTCAAGCGCGCTGTCCAGCGTTCCGGGAGGTGAGAACGCAGCCAACATGTCCGCACGATCACGCCAACAACAACAACAACAACAGCAGCAGGTGCTTCAAGCTAAGCATCAGCAGCAACAGAAACAGATGCATCAGCAAGGCATCAAGTCAACGAGTGAACTGTAAGTTTATTTATTATTGTCCGGAATCAGCGATAGGGTAAAAAAAACAACGTTGCATCCACATTAATATCAAGGTACAGAAAATACTATAATTATTGTGCAAAATAATTTAAGGGAAAATCTGGGCCATCCTTGATCTATCGCTGGTCGTCATTAAGGGAAATCTGTGCCACTATTACTCCGTTTTGTCTGTATTTTCAGAAAATATGGGCCACCCTGAACCGATGAAAATCATAATTTTTGTCCAAAATGATGGAGAATTTACGGTAGTACATATCGTTTCTTGTTTTCCAGTGAGTCTGATGCTCCGAGTGACTTCTCCCTCTTTGAAGCCTTGAGGGAGACCATCTATTCTGAGGTCGCTACGTTGATCTCACAGAACGAGAACCGTCCACACTTCCTGATCGAGTTATTCCGAGAACTGCAGATGCTGACGTCAGATTACCTGAGGCAGAGGGCACTGTATGCTATACAGGAGCTCGTCACGAGATTCTTGACGGAAGAAAGTGTTGGTGGAGAAGTCAGAGCAGTAAGTATAACCTAAAAACATAGCTTGGTAACAACATTTTTAAAAGGTGGATTTTTATTACTGTTCAGTTTTAAAACTTGGCCCTGTTTCTATGACATTTATTAGTAAGTTGATATATCAAGAAGTTGAATAAACCAATCAAAGCTTCTCTCTCTATGTATCTGCACCTGGGATGATCATTGAAGATGATGATCTTTAAAAAGATCTTCACTGATAAGATAACATAGAATCATAATCAACAAAGAATTATGATTAATTTAGATTATTCTTATTTTGGATAGACAGAATATCAATCTAGACAATAACCGCTTCGGTGGAAGATGAGTGAAGGATTTTATCCTTCATATGAATTATTTAGTCGTAAAGATGAATTTGATATATGTAGATACATGAGTGTGTGTGTGTATATATATATATATATATATATATATATATATATATATATATATATATATATATATATATATATATGTATACATAGTGCATGTTTAATTCAGAACCCTCCCCGTTGGTTAATCCAGGGTGCTAACAACAACACTTCAGAGCAGACCCCCAGTGAGAGCCTCATCACATCTGATGAAGAGGAAGTCAGGGTAAGAACAAGTTATAAATTATTTCGATATTTGAAAGATTTCACTCAGGTCTTGGCCAAGATTTAGAAACTGGATGCCCAGAATTTCCAATTGTAAATTTTCATGGGAATTATTTAGCAGTGAAAAAGATTCAATTGTATGTTTGGCCGTAGCTTAGGGGATCTTGTACTGGGAGATCATCCCTAGGTAATATGACAATTTATCAGCTAATTACTTGTATGAATGGTGTCATTCTATTGGTTAAAGTCAGAGGAGCAATAATAAAGTCAAATATAACATGTCCAGGGGTTTCCAAATATTGACGTCCTACTGCACAGAAAATTGCTGCCAGAGCAGAGCAATTTTTGCTGGGCGCTGTGCGACAATTATTTTAGATATTGTCACCTGCTAACATTACTAGATCAGCCTTTAAAGCAATTGTAAAGAACTAGATCAATCAATAGGTGCTATCAATAAATGGAGGTTAGGCGTTTTCTTAAAATAGTTTGTATTTAAAAATGCAGGTAAAACATATAATAGACTGATTTGGTTATGCTTCCCAAATATTCCCTGAGTTAGAGTGATAAAAGTTTTGTCTTGTCCCACATTTTGGGACAGTTGGACAACCCTGATGTCTTGTTTTGCTTATTATACAGGCTCGATTGTATGCACAAAACCCTAACCTGTTCCGCGAACTTGGCCTGGGTACAGCTAGTGAGCGATCCACGTCCATGAAGTCCAGCTCGCAGGTGGCTGGCTCGATCAGGAGCGATCGCTTCGACTACATGGAGAACGTGGAGACGACAAGTTCCCTCTCCACACCGCCCTCCACCGGTTACTGGGAGTCCCCATTTAACCAGGAGTCACTCGGAGACACTGTCATACACCTCGATAAGGTAAATAGGAATTTGAATATGATATCCGAATATCATCTTGTAGCTCTCAGTATGATACTAAATACCAATACTGAATAGGGAAAAGTTATTGTATCGTAAAGGTCAAGTATCGTAGTGTATCATTTAAGATAAAAGACATGTATAAAATTGACTTAGTTGCTACATGAACGTCTCTGGAAGAAGGGAGTTCCCTATTATAAGGGAATTCCAAAGCTGACTTTGCTAAATTTCACAAATTTAGGCCGCTTAGAGGCAGTCAGTATTGTTAAGAATATCGTTAAGGTATTGTATCGATCGTATCGTTTAGGAAATATTAATATTGTATTGTGAAAATTCAAAGGTGCCAATCCCTAGATTCTTATGCATGTTATCTCAGGCCCTGCATCGCATGCGAGAATACGAGCGTAAGCTTGCCGAGGCAAAGGGAGAGGACGCTCACGGTGCCAGTCCCACCAACCTAAAGCGCCACCTGCAGCCACCGGAGAAGAAGTCGGGAGATACCACGTCCGAGGTGACCAGCAGCTCTGCCCAGGACCAGGGCAGTGAGAGCTCTATCTCAGATGTACCAGTAAGTACAAGAATTTCAACCCCTTCCCCCCAAAAACCTAAGAGGACTAGTAAATAAGTAAATACATGAATGAAAAATACATACCAAAATCAATGCATGAATGAATGAAATAGATATGCTGCTGATATCAAGATAGATCCATTGCATGTTTCTGATTTAGCATAGATCATGTGAAATGGTGGTTTCTATTCAATTACTACATGTTCCATGCAATGACTTTTATTCTTCTGTATACAATTTTGCTTGGTATTTCAGTAGCTGTCTACTGTTGTAGTATCCATTTGTGTAGTATGACAGTATCCCTGTGTGTTATTTCAGTATCCCTGTGTATTATTTCAGTATCCCCGTATTGACCGCCAGATCAAGGGCATCGTGATGGAGGTGATTCCGGTAATGAACTAGTATCTGTGTATTATTTCAGCATCCCTGTGTATTATTTCAGTATTACTTCAGTATCCCTGTATGTTATTTCAGTATCCTCGTATTGACACCCAGGAGCTTGACCGCCAGATTAAGGGCATTATGACGGAGGTGATTCCGGTACTGAACTAGTATCTGTGTATTATTTCAGTATCCCTGTGTGCTATTCCAGTATCCCTATGTATTATCTCAGTATCCCTGTGTAACATTTCAGTATCCTTGTGTATTATTTCAGTATCCCTGTGTATTATTTCAGTATCCCTGTGTATCATTTCAGTATCCCTGTGTATTATTTCAGTATCCCTGTGTATCATTTCAGTATCCCTGTATGTTATTTCAGTATTCCCGTATTGACACCCAGGAGCTTGACTGTCAGATCAAGGGCATCATGACGGAGGTGATTCCGGTACTGAACTAGTATCTGTGTATTATTTCAGTATCCCTGTGTAATATTTCAGTATTATTTCAGTATCCCTGTATGTTATTTCAGTATCCCCGTATTGACACCCAGGAGCTTGACCGTCAGATCAAGGGCATCATGACGGAGGTGATTCCGGTACTGAACTAGTATCAGTGTATTATTTCAGTATCCCTGTGTAATATTTCAGTATTATTTCAGTATCCCTGTGTATTATTTCAGTATCCCCGTATTGACACCCAGGAGCTTGACCGGCAGATCAAGGGCATCATGACGGAGGTGATTCCGGTACTGAAGTAGTATCTGTGTATTATTTCAGTATCCCTGTGTAATATTTCAGTATTATTTCAGTATCCCTGTATGTTATTTCAGTATCCCCGTATTGACACCCAGGAGCTTGACCGGCAGATCAAGGGCATCATGACGGAGGTGATTCCAGTTCTGAAGGAGCACATGGACGACATGTGCTCCCAGCAGCTACTGCAGTACATCAAGCGGCTTGTGCTCTCGCTCACCAAGCAGAAAGACGACAGCCAGGAGTTTGTGCGCTTCTTTCACAAGCAACTCGGCTCCATCCTCTCCGACTCTCTAGCCAAGTTTGAGGGCAGAAAGTGAGTACCTCATACACTTCATATATAGTCTTCACTATGCAAGGATAGCCCTTTCTAACAGGCCAGTTGGCACGTTATAACAGTTATTTTGACGTGCGCCTGTCATAACGGGCCCGTTACAGGTTTTCAAGCCGTTATGGGCCCATAACGCTTTACTTATTGCCCTAGTGAGACGGACCAGTATAATAGGGGGATGGTGGATTAGTTTCACAAAAAATCAATCTTTATTTCAAGAGTCATCTTCTATCAGAAACGGGCCCATGACAGACCTAAAACAGGCCCGTACGAGCCCGTGTCTAAATGGGCCAGTAATGGGCTCATACCCGCCTGTCAACTTTTACCTGTATACAGGACATGAAGATGTTAAGTTTCAAGTGTTATCCTTTAGTACTACAGATAATATGTTTTATTCTGCTAAGCAATGAGTTTCCTCGCTGTTGTGTTTCAGGATGCGAGAGTGTGGAGAAGATCTGCTCGTGGACATGTCCGAGATTCTCTTCAACGAGCTGGCTTTCTTCCGTCTCATGCAGGACCTGGACGATCCCGGCAGCAAGGCCAAGGCCAGGATGAAACAGTGGAGCCAGGTAGTCTTATTCTTATCTATATATTATAGGGTGGGGGGGATACCGGCAGCAAGGCCAAGGCCAGGATGAAACAGTGGAGCAGGTAGTGCTATTCTTATCTATAGAATGTGTAGTATACACAGGTGGAGGCAGGAATGTTAGGACAAGCCTATATGTCAAGCTCCTTTTCCTTCGGTAGTTCAAAAGTAAGAGAAGTTCAACTTTGAAGTAGTTATTGTTTATTGTTTATATATAGGAATTGTTCTATTTTGTCAATTCCATACTGTGGAAAAGAAAATAGCAAAGTTTGATGAGCTCATCATTTTCTCTCGGCTTCAAAACCAAACATGATTTAAAAAACTTTTGAAAATAGGTTTTTGCAATCAGGGAACATTTATTTAAATATATTTTTTACAATCATGAACAAATATTTCCCCTATGTCTATCTCACTCATCTCATTCTTTATAACTATTGTAGTAGTAGTAGTAGTAGTCGTAGTAGTAGTAGTAGTAGTAGTAGTAGTAGTAGTAGTAGTAGTAGTAGTAGTAGTAGTAGTAGTAGTTGTGTACTAATATGAAAATAATTTTTATCTCAAACTGTTGTAGATTGTTTTATGATTTGAGTTTGCCTTTACCCAACCTTGCCAGCTTGGCAGCTTGGTGGTTTAATCCTCTACATATCTCACTAGATACAACTCTTCAGCTTTATTTTTTTCTAACCTTCACCATTTTTCTACTTCTATCACATTTACAATGTATATTCTTTATTCTATGTGAGTATTGTGCAATTCTTTTTTCTGGGAGTAGCAAAATGTTGACTTTTGGTAGGGTTTTTTCCTGAGAAATCAATATTTATGAAAATGTGTGAAAATATCACTTGTTTTCTTGACTTTTGGAAGGTTTTTTTTCTGAGAAATCAATATTTATGAAAGTGTGTGAAAATTCCATACCACTTGTTTTCTTGCCTTTGGAAGGTTTTTCCTGAGAAATTAATATATATAAAGATATGTGAAAATGCCATCCCACTTTTTTTTTCAGGCCTGTTTTTATTTTTTTATTTTTTTATTTTATTTTATTTAAAAAATTTTTTTTTGTTATTTTCATGAAAACCACCCATGCCAGCTGCCATGGTTGAGAAACGGTTTTAATAAAAATCCTGTGGATTTCGAGCAGCGATTCTAATTGTGCGTGTAACTTACAGCGCTCTTTTCAGGACTCTCAGACGTCGACGGAGACGAGCCAGGCAGAGCAGGACGGGGAGCTGGAGGACGAAGATGACGAGGAGGAGACGAGCGAGGAGACGGAGGAGAGCGAGTCCTCCGCGCGCGAAGGGGACGGAGACGACGGGCCTGCAGAGGGCGCCACCGGTGGCGGAGGGGCGGAGCCTAACGAAGAGGAGGAGCTTGGGAAGGCGCGCGACGACGAGTTCGCCTCGAAGGTAGACATCAAGGAAGAGGACAGCGGCACACCAATGAAGTCACCGGTCAAGATAGAGCTAGCGGTCAGCGAGACAAAACCATTCACACGGTCAGTTCCAGGAATTTGGGATTATGATTGTTGTCATTTTTTCTGCCATCCTAAACAGTTATTAATAGTTTGGTGGAAGAAGCCAGGGTACCTGGAGTAAACCAGCGACTAACTAAATGTCAATATGTCAATGGCAACTTTTTCAATTATTTCTGGTGCTAGACTCAAACACAGGACAATCAGGGCAAATCTCGGGGGTATACGAAGACGAAGTGGGTCTACAAATCCTTCCAATGCTTTGACTACTTTTGTCCAGAGGACGGAAGGATTTTTGAAATCCATCTAAACCCTGTCATGTTGGTATTCATTAGATAGCTCTCGCTAAGTACTCTCATATGAGTACTCATGTGCCAGGGTTTCAGTCATTTTCTAGGTTTTTTGCATCATTTTGTATTGGCCAAATTAGCCACCAGCAGCATAAGAATTAAGGCTAGTTAATGGATTGGTGAAGGAAGCCAGGGTACCTGGGGCAAATCAGTGACTTACTAAATATCACTGTCAACTGTTTTATATTTCTGTTTTTGGACTCAAACCAGGGACCTTCAGAGTTTTCAGGGTGCAATGTCTTAGGCCACTTAACTATACAGGCAGCTATTGATAACATTACATGTATGATAAAATATCACATCCTTCACATTGATAATTGAACAACGTACAGTAAAACAGCTAAATGTAAAATTTTAAAATTTGTTTCAATATGTATAGTGTAGTTAGATTGTTGCCTCTTTTTGATGTTTGAATGATTTGAAAAGTTTATTTTGAATTATACCATTGAATTATACCATCTTTTATCTAGAATCGGTAGTGACGAGGGTGATAATGAGGAATTTAAAAAGTTTATTTCGAATTATACCATTGATTTATACCATGTTTTATCTAGAATCGGCAGCGACGAGGATGATGATGATGAAGAGGAGGAGGAGGAGGCTCAGAGCGCTCAGGATCCGTCGGAGACCGCCGTCTCGCGAGATGCCGAGAAGGAGAAATGTGCCGAGGAGAAGGAGCAGGATTCGGCCCCCGCCGCTGAGACCAGTGGCGCCCCCTGTGAGGTAGAAAAGGGGGCTGAACCCGAGGAGGTCCCGTCCAAGGAGAGCCCCGTCTCAGTCTCTGTCTCGGCTCCTGAGCAGCAAGACACCAGTGGCGATCAGGCTGAGAAGCCGGAAGAGTCTATTCCCGCTCCTCAAGATGCTGCTCCACAAGTGAATGGCGAGGTACAGGGCTTTTTCACACTGAATAGTACTTTTCATACATTATTTGGGAAAATATAGTATGTAATTAATGAAATGGGTACCACCATACACCAGAAGAATAACATCGAATTGTCACCTTTTAGTTTATTTTAGCTTGTCATTCAACACTAGTATGCAAAAATTAAACATCAAAGGCAGCTTCCTGCTTCGGCCATTACTTAGTATGCGCAAAATTAACACGGCATACAGTTTACCTTGGATGAAGAAAAGAATGGATATGTAGCGAGAGACCAATTACTATATGCCCTATAGTTAAGTGCTGGACTCATGCCAGGAGTACCAGAAAAGCCATCAGCGCGAGGTCACGTGGGAAAAAGGACCAAACAGGGCTCTCGCATCGATTACATTACTGAGAAACCTTATCTCCACCACCAGCCCAGAGCACCAATTTTGGCCTATTAGCGGCTATTAGTTGACACTGGTTGAGGCTAGCATGTTCAGGTTGACCGGCTGGTTTCGACTCCACTTGTGTTTGGTCACCTAAGAGTATACTCTTAACCTGCAGATCTTTCTTCGGCCCCTGACTCACAATTACTGGGGCTGATACTGGTAAAAACCTATAGTTGATTAACATGTATTTGTTTCTTTTGCAGGTAAATGGCGAAGAAGAAATCACCATTGATGACCTGCCTCCAAGACTCACAGGTCTTTCTGAGGTAAGATCCTCAATCTAAGCCCACGAATTGATTGTAGACAACTATAAAGGGTTCCATTTTTCTCAGAAGGTGGAACTACAGATTTATGGTTTAATTGCTTATTATTCTTTAACAAATCTTCCTGGTTCAGTATGTATAAGTGGTTCCATATAAGCTCACCAGGTGAAGCTGGAGTTTATGGTTTAATTGCTTACCATTCGTTTACCAATCTTCCTAGTTAAGTATGTATAGGAGGTTCCATATTAGCTTGCTGGGTGGAGCTTCAGTTAATGGTTTAATTGCTTACTTTTCTTCTACAAATCTTCCTAGTTTAGTATGTATATAGTAGTTCTATATTTGCTCACCAAGTGGAGCTACAGTTTATTGTTTAATTGCTTACCATTTATTTACCAATCTTCCTAGTTAAGTATGTATAAGAGGTTCCCTATTTCCCTCACCAGGTGGAGCTGCAGACGAAGGTGTCGGAGGAGCAGAAGGACGAGGCAGGAGCTGCGGCGGTGCTGGCCGTAGTAGGGGGTCTGGGAGAGGAGGGAGGGGAGGCGGAACTGGCGGGGGACGGAGCTGCCTTGAAGGAACCAGGTAATACACACAGCCCTGCTTAACCAATCAGGTGTGAACAAAGGGAGACTGTGCAAGTAAAGCGGGACACCCTCAGGACACTCAAAAATGTCTTCTCAAGTACAGCGGGCCTCCTATTATTGACACTCACATAACCAAATTCCAATTTGTCTTCTAAAGCTAGTAGCACATAACCAAATTCCAAATTGTCTTCTAAATCTAGTAGTTCAAATTTGAGATGCTGTAGACAAATACGATAACATTCTGTACCAACCTAATTTTCTTCTCAGCTTATCCTTAGTTATGTACAGCAGGTTTTCTATTATTAACACTCACATGACCAACCAAATTCCAAATTGTCTTCTAAAGCGAGTAGTTAAAATTTGTGCTGCTGTATGATAAATATGAGAAAATCCTGTACCAATTTCATTCTCAGCTTAACCGTAGTTAACCCTTATGCTGCTGGTGACTGAAACCCTGGCACATGGGTACTCATCTGAGAGTACTCAGTGAGAGCTATCCAATGAATACCAGCATGACAGGGTTTAGATGGTTTTCACAAATCTGTGTGTCTTAGTGCTTTTGACGAAAGTAGGGTGGAAAATAAGTATTTTTTTGGAAAATCGGAACGTCCGTGAGCTCATGAGCTCACGAGTCAAACGGGTGGTGAGCTCATGAGTTGATCCCCCTCCCTGAGTGCAGCTCTACTAAAGAGTGTCCACTTTTTTGAGGCTGTCCATAGAAGAGGGCTTTTCACTGTATATTGTTGAAAAATGACTGCAGAGTGGCGCCCTACTCCAGTCAAGGGAACCTGTGTGTATGCTAATGTTTTGAGTTGTTGATCGGTTGTTCAAAGATAATATAGACACAGCTACTAAATTATCTGACGGTTTTTGAAATGAAAGTGTTTACCTTGTCCATTAAAAGTTTTCCTTAGTGCTCTGATGCAAGGGTCTTGCAGGCTGCCATATGTATAATCTTACCGGTCCTCATCTGGTCATATTTGTTTTATATTTATGCATAGACTCTAGACATGTCAAATTTAACATTTTCTTGGAAGAAATCAAGTTTTAGCATGGCAAAAAAGTAACCTCTTCACAAATGGCATCCCTCCCAGCTTAGAATAACATAGGAGGTTGAGGAGTTCAAAGTAGGTTTCATAGAAATATACTTTTTTTTAGGATTTAAGACAGCAAGGCCCATCTCTTAAAGCTCCCCTTTCTGAAGTGCTGCATCTGGGAAGCTGTTGCTGTTGGATTGCTGCCACGCATGCTTTAACTAGGACTGTCATAATTCTCTGCTTTGTATATTAACCCTTCTGCTGCTGGTGACTTATTTGGCCAATGCAAAATGATGCAAAAAAAACTGAAAAATGACTAAAACCCTGGCACATGGGTACTCGTCCGAGAGCACTCAGCGAGAGCTATCCAATGAATACCAACATGACAGGGTTTAGATAGTTTTCAAAAATCTTTGCTGCCTTGTTGTTTGGAGGAATGTAGCCTCAGAATTGGAATTGATACCCAGAGAACTTGCACATCACTATTGAGCCATATTTCTGAGTTTTTAATGTTTGTATATTTTGTAAGCCCAAGGGGGTCTTTGGGCTGACAACCAGCATCCTCCCGTGGGCTATAGGATGGGGTGTGACCTAGGACCGTCATTGATATGACAAGTATCGATCGATCGAAATAATTTTTCCAATTAATCGAAAAAAATATTATGTCAATTGTTTTGTCAATTAATCGAAACACATTTATAGCCTCTTACACCATTTTTTGCCATTTTTAGCCAACACTAATGAGAATTTTGAAGAGAAACTTCAGTATTCAATCAAAAAGTGTTGAGAAAACCTTTATTGCGTTTGCATTGTGAGAATCTTAGGATCCTAGCCACAAAAATAGTGTGGAACATGTGAAAATATTCTATTAGTGCAGTTCTTCAAAATCGAATCGAAATAATCGGAATCGAAAAATAAAATGTCAATGATCGAATCGAAAAAAAATGGGTGTCAATGACAGTCCTAGTGTGACCTGCCTAACATTTGAAAATCAATCCCTGAATTTCCCAGTTAGTTCGTAGGTTGTGCTGATGTGCCGATTTCTGTGTTTTTTGGAGCAGGTAGCCCTCGTTTACAGGTGCTAGATGAGTCAGTGCTCTATTTAAACTCTCCGCATGGTGGCAAACTGCTAGCAGCAACAGAAGCCACCCTTAGTGGAGACTCGGACTCTGATAGTCTGGACAAATTAGACTGGTAAAATCACCCCCTCTACCACTACTACTACTACAGCTCCTACAGCTCTCTGTGTATTGTATAGTATTGTATACACATTTCCAGCACTTTGAGTGATGTGGCAGAAGCATGATGTGTGTTTAATCAATCAACAGCCTCAACCAACCCCTCAGCCAGCATGCAGTATTTATAGTATAATAACATGTACCGTAAATTCTCAGTAATTTGGGACATTTTTCAATAATTACAATTTTTATAGGTTCAGGTTGGCCCATATTTTCTGGAAATACCTTGATGTTGTTTCATCAAGATTTACAGCTAGGTTCATATTTTGTGAAATTGCAATTGGCGATAGAATGAGGGTTGCCAAGATTTTCTATTAAATATTTTGCAAAATAATTATAGTGACCCTAAGTCCAATTTCCGAGAATTTACGGTAATTCATTAACAGTATTTGATTTACAGAGTTTCCTTTGATTATTGTGATCTAGATTTATGATACTTTCTAAAGAATTAGAGTAAAGCATTTAAATGCCCACAATATTTAAAGGAGATGTGTTAGTTGTGAGACAGTTGTGATTAATATTTCTCCTTCAAATATCTTGTGAAATATGCTTTTTTGTGAGGAACATATAATTTATCAGGTCATTTTGGATTTAGAGGAAAATGCTATGTGATCCTTGGAAAGAACTCTTTTCATTTGCCTTATTATTTCCTTCAAGCCCCTGCATGAATCACATTTATATTGTCATGTCTTTGTCCTAGGTTTGCTTGAAATAGTTGTTTACTTCACCAAATATGAACACATATATTTGGAATAGTAAATACAGTACTTAATAGATATGTGTGTGACTCATAGATCGACAAACTTGTCCCCTCTAACTTAGATCAAACTTTTTTCCATTTTTAATGTGGTAAGAAATTTGACACAGCTTTCAGGCTTTGCATAAACTTTGAATTAATCATGAATTATCAAAATAGTTCAAAGAGAGTTTGTGGTTTGTTTCTGATCAACATTTCTCCTCGAATATTAAAAAAATGTCCCAAATTTGGCAATTGTAAGTTTTTCGGGCATCTAAATCTTTAAGGGTGACCAGATTTCAACCATAACCATTATAGATTTATCAAAATAAAGCATATTACCCTTATGCAATGTCATGGGAATCATATTGAGGTGAAAGAAAAATCAATTGTATGCTTGAGATTGACATTTTAAGAAATTGCTCACAAAAATATTTGGGTGTCCTGAGGGATGATTTTTGAGAGTTTGGGTGTCCAAATGACCCCCAGACACCCTGCTCGCTAAGACTACGGTCTAGACATTTTTGGGCAATACAGGCATGAATGACTTCATCAATATTAACACAATTGTTTGTGGTGTTTCAGAGGAAAGCACAGCATAGTCACAGGAACTTCCTGCTGGTCAACATTCAACAATAAACCAGTTTTGAAGCAGTGCAGTTTTTCTCAGCTCACCTACAGACACCGACCTATAACAATGTTATTCTTGGACCACAGATTTCCTAAGTATTACACCAAATAACTGTGTGATTTCATGGATTCTTTACCATGTGTAGTTACAAACAGGTCCACTAAACACCGACTCATGTGGCATATGACCCACCTATTACCATTACAGGAATGTACAGTCAAACCTGCTTAACCCTTCCAATGCTGAGACTACTTTCGCCCAAAGCAAGAGGGCGCAAGGATTATTGAAAACCATCTAAACCCTGTCATGTTGGTATTCATTAGAGAGCTCTTGCTGAGTACTCTCAAATGAGTACCTATTTACCAGGGTTTCGGTCATTTTTTAGGTTTTTTCACATCATTTTGTATTGGCCAAATTAGCCACCAGCAGCATAAGGGTTAAGGGACCATTTTGATAAGAGACTATTAGTCTATAAGGATGATCCCAGATTCACAGGTGATAAATACTTAGTATTCCATCTGTTAGTAAAGAGTACCTGTCTGTAAAGCAAACTTTTGAGTTATACTACTAAGATTTGGGTTTTCATAGCAGGTTTGACCTTATAACATACATTGTACTTGTTAATACCTGTAATAATATAATTGTCAATGTGTATCAAAATGGTGCAAATCGAAGAAATGAATGTTGATTGAAACATGCAAAAGCATGACCATATATGTATATTACTGCTCTTAATGAGGTGTCCTGTTGTTTTCCATAAGGAAAGAATATTATACAATGTTTCATTTCAATAATGTTAATGATTTATGAAATCGAGTGATAATAAAACATGCAAGAAATCCAGATATTTTCATGACTGATAGAATTTGAGAAAACAGCTTTAGAAAGCTGTAGATGTATCGAAGTGTATATTATGGATTCTAACGTTAATGATTGCAATTATCTTTGAAGTGATAATGGGGGTCTGCCAAAGAGAATTTTCACACCCAATTTATTTTTTATCTCAGAACAGAGCACATATAAAGTCCATTGTTGTGTATTGAATGGATTTGTCTTTAGCAGGCCGACTCCCAGAGCACTATTTGTAAATGACTTACTGTGATTCTGTCCTAATCTGTGTGTGTGTGGTTTTTGAGTGAAGCTTATTAGTTGTATACCATTTAGAATGTAATATTCTCCTCCCTAACCCCAAGGAGTTCACGGAGGACCAAAGTGAATCTATTATCTAAAGTAGATACAAGTCACTGTAGGATTAAACAAAAACAAATAGAAATGTTGAAGAGTAAAATGAAGTCTTTTCAACTTGTATCACAATCTGTGTGGTGGCTAAAATCAGCTAAATGGACTAATGCTTTAATTGGCCATTTCATTCAATCCAAAATGTGGAAGTCTGTGTCTATCATGGGTTTTATACAAGTAATCGTACCAGCAAGAGTCAGAAAAAATATTGTACTTACCCATTTGTGTGGACAATTTCGTACAAATTTGACAGATGCAAACAGATATGTATTTGAATGAATGTATTCTTCGGCTTTAAAATGAACACAAAAGTCTCATAAAATTTTCTCCAAATTCTACAGATGGATTGAATATATTTGTCACAATATCTTGGATTCTGGGCACAAATGGGTAGGTCGTTTTCTTTTTTCTGTGAGCTTGACAGATTTTGGTATTTCTGAAAATGCTTCTACCATCTTCTACATGTCAGGGCATCTGGGCATTCTGGTGATGCAGGAATGATAGGGTTCTTGTGTTTTTAGGATCGTTGTCATGTGTATAATAATAACCTTTATAATGAGTGCTGTACATAGCCATAGTTCACAATGTAAACTCAGGCCTCAACGCCAACTCAAAATGGTAATGGCCCTGTATGACCAGTAACACCGAGGATCTTCTAGTCCTGCAAAATTTTTACTGGTCCTACAAATTTTTCTTTAGTGTCGAGCCCTGAAACTGACTTCTCAAGATGGCCAGTAGGTGATTTTCTCACTGTAAATACGAACAATATCACAAGTGTTTTCTATTCAACCATACTCTTACTGTTTGTCAACAACGAGCATCTCTGTACCAATCAGAACCCTCACAATTTGAGTTGAATTAAGTCATCGTCTGTGTTATTAGATATGAGACTGGTTGTGTTTACCTTAGTTTTTCACATATTATAAAGTATTTCCATGTATCTCATGATGGTATTCTACTTACACACAGCCATCAGAATGACAGCATAAAACATTCCTGAATGTACTTAAAACACTTTGAAAATATGCAAAACTGTATTTTAGTGGAAAACACTATGAAGAATGGGAAACATTTTGTTTTGGACTCTTTGTAATTCCATAAAGCACTCAACCCTTCTAATGCTGTGGCTACTTTCGCCCAAAGCACAAGGATGCAAAGATTTTTGGAAACCGTCTAAAAAATGTCATGTTGGTATTCATTGGATACCCATGTGCTAGGGTTTCGGTAATTTTTCACATTTTTTGCATCATTTCGTATTGGCCAAATTAGCCACCAGCAGCATAAGGGTGAATAAGAATGCTTGAGTGTTTTGTTGGAGCATTTAACATTTTCATGTAATTTTCTTTGCAGTTTTTTTCACTGTTTGTTATATAGACACACGCTTGCTGATTTCACTCAGTGATGCACACAGGGTGTTTTATGGTAGTGCCTACTATTCCAAGGTTGTGAATGAGAAGATCCTCAAGTCCTGTAGTTTATGGGTAGCAATATTGTATTACCTTTAGATTTCCAATGGTCCTACAATTCTGAACATTCGTTTTCAACAAAGTTGTAATTTGAAAAATATTTGATGAGGGATTTTTGTACCCATCAGGAAAAACAACTTCTAGTTTAATATATTTCTCACAATTTTGCTTTGTTATCAAGATAGTCCCATGAGTGTCAGACTATGTATGCTGCAGATATGATACCGTGAATTCTAATTAATTTGGGACACTTTTTGATAATTACAATTGTTATGGGTTCTGAGTGGCCCATGTTTTCAGAAAATACCTTGAAGATTTACAGCCAGGTCCATATTTTGTGAAATGGCAATTGGGGATAGATTGAGCGTTACCCATATTTCATTAAGTATTTTGTAAAATAATTATAGTGGTCCAAATTCCTAGGATGGTCTAAATTTCCAAGAATTTACGGTAAGATTTGTCCTTATCAATTAAAGGGGGTCTACTGGACCAGAAGGGAGGTGGTAGTCACACCAGGTATTTTGTAATCTTGCTTGAAGATTGGACTTTCTGTTTGACACTGTTGTTAATATTCTCAAGTTCACAAAAATAAATTGTTGAAAAACTCATGCTTTCTTTTGTTGTGTCTCTAGGTAAATGTTGCAATGTCTATTTCAATGGCAATATCACCATTTCTGCTTTAGAATAATATGATTATATGGGGATAACCAGATGTTTTATTCATGTTTTAATAATTGTTGCACATTAAAGCTTAACAGCCACAGCTCTGTGACTGAGATTTTTCAAACCATACAATTATAGACAGCCAAATAAAGTGATAAACAAACAAAATATACTTGTACTAGTATTTCAGACTTTTATTGGTAAAGGTGTACAAACAATTTGTTATTTGAAAATAAGTTATCCGTCCCATATCCACTTCAGGGACTTGTTCTTCTGCACTAGCAAACATTACACAGATATAAAATACCAAACCTCTATAGTGGTAACCAGTACCATACGTCACTTTCTTTTCTGTATAACAAGTATGTTGTCAAAACCACTTAACCCTTCTAATGCTGAGGCTACTTTCGTTCAAAGCACAAGGATGCAAAGATTTTTGAAAAACATCTGAACCCTGTCATGTCGGTACTCATTGGAAAGCTCTCGCCGAGCACTCTCAAATGAGTACCCATTTGCCAGGGTTTCAGTTATTTTTCAGGTTTTTCGCATCATTTTGTATTGGCAAAATGAGCCACCAGCAGCATAAGGGTTATAAGGATCAATTGTGTAATCCAAATACTCAACCTTAACATGAGGTCAAAATTTAGCCCGTACTACTACAATCTGCCACTACATTTGAATTTTTAAAAACTAAAAGCTTTTCTTACAAGCCCAAATTGATTAGACTTGGCAGGTTTGCAGGCTTATTTTCAAGTCATTTAGTGATTTTTGCTCATAGCCCATTTCTCATGTTGAAACATACAGAAATCTTATCCCAATGTTCAAATACCACAACCTTTGCATGGACCAAGTTTAATTACATAAATATAGTCCATCTTCTAACAGAAGAGTTGCTTGCATAAAGGTATTTGGCTAAACCATAGGCATCTGATGTGCAGACATGGTCTGTTAACTTAGAATGTAAATCATCAATGATACAAGTAATATTTGAAAACATATTTGAAGGATTGTTACAGGTGGCTAATTTGCCAATACAAAATGATGCTAAAAACCTGTAAAATGATGGAAAGCCTGGCACATGGGTATTCATCTGAGAGTACTCAGCAGGAGCTATTCAATGAATACTGACATGACAGCATTTAAATAATTTACAAGAATCTTTGCATCCTTGTGCTTTGGACGAAAGTAGCCTCAGCATTAGAAGGGTTAAACTCAATCAGTGTAACAATTTTAAGTAAAATATATTACCCCACGAACACAGATATCGGGCGCAAAAGCTGTGCGCTGTCCACGGGTCCAAAAGGCTGCTTCCAATGAACGCAGGTAAGTATTTATCATAAAAAAATAATTATTTCTAATATCCTGATTTACATCTGAATCAAACCTTGTCTGCACTACAGATGTGACTGGTTATATACACATAAACACACACATACACAACTATTGCACAACATTCAATACATCATGGTTATAAATAGCATATCTCAATCGTGCGCTACAGAAAGAATACTCAAGCACATCCTCCTAGCAGACAATAACTTAGATACAGCAACACTGACTCTTCCTGCTTAGAGTCAGCAGTTGCATACAGAGAATATATAAGGTAATTTAGCACAGTGAAATAAAGAAAACCACAGAAAATAGTCTTAACCCTCCCAATACTGAGGCCAACTTTGTCCAAAGCACAAGGATGCAAAGATTTTTGAAAACCATCCAAACCCTGTCATGTTGGTATTCATTTGATAGCTCTCGCTGAGTACTCTCAGATGACTACCCATTTGCCAGGGTTTCAGTCATTTATCAGGTGTTTTGCATCATTTTGCATTGGCCAAATTGGTCACCAGCAGCATAAGGGTTAATCTGCTTGGGAAATCTTAACAAGTCCTCTCAGTTTAGATCTTGTAATAATTGTGGTTCAAGGACCTATTGTGAGATCATGCAGAAATTAACTTATCATTAGACAACATGTATTTGCGTTATACATAGGGTAAAAAAATGTGATCTGGCAGAAATAATTCTGTGAAATCATTCATGCTCCATGCGCCCACATTAAGCCAACTTTCATGAAGTTTTTAAAATAAAAATGGTACAGTAAAACTTCAAGTTCTGAACACATGTGAGATGTTAAGATATATTGCTATCATTACACTTTTTTAGTTTTATACTGTGATACCCCAGTTATCAACCAAACAACCTTGTTTGTTTATTGACTAGATAGCTCCTTAATTGTATCTTGAAATTGGTATTTGATGGAGATAAAGAACCATTTCCACAGTTGATTTCACCCTGCCATGGAAAAGCTCATTTATTAAAGAAATTGCAGCTCAATTGTTCAAATATTGAAATATGCTTATTGTTCAAGATATTTAATCATAGGACTGGTCTCTTTAAGGATTTTCAATATACATGTAGTTGCGGGACTGGTCTATTTCAGGATTTTCAATATACATGTATTTATGGGACTGGTCTCTTTAAGGATTTTCAATATACATGTAGTTATGGGAATGGTCTATTTCATGATTTTCAATATACATGTAGTTGCGGGACTGGTCTATTTAAGGATTTTCAATATACATGTATTTATGGGACTGGTCTCTTTAAGGATTTTCAATATACATGTAGTTGCGGGACTGGTCTATTTCAGGATTTTCAATATACATGTATTTATGGGACTGGTCTCTTTAAGGATTTTCAATATACATGTATTTATGGGGCTGGTCTCTTTAAGGATTTTCAATATACATGTAGTTGCGGGACTGGTCTATTTCAGGATTTTCAATATACATGTAGTTGCGGGACTGGTCTATTTCAGGATTTTCAATATACAGTCATGTAGTTGCGGGACTGGTCTATTTCAGGATTTTCAATATACACATATTTATGGGACTGGTCTATTTAAGGACATTCAATAGAAAAAATTAGCATATACATATCATTTACTTATTTTTCAGATGAATGACAAGGAAAAAATCCTAGTACATCCACTGTTTCTTACTGCGTCAGGCCACCAAGTTCACTGTTTTTTAAATGTGAAGAAATTGGTGAATAACTTTAATCATATATGTGTTCATCTTAACACAAATGTGAAATTAACATTATTTTATTAGTACATTGCATAAACACACTGTGAACATTTCACAAATGAGACCACTGTGAAAAACGAAAATGTCAAAGAGTGACATTTTTACTATTTGCATAAAATTGCACTTTGGTGTAAGTTTAATACATTCATGGTGATCAATCATTAAATTAATAACTTACCTCTAACAATAATATTACACCTCATACTAATGCCCTCATAGTTACAAATCAATACAACAATTAAGAATGGTTGACTCATTGTTAACCCTTTATGCTCAAGAGTGCCTGGCCAGACTTCTCTTAAAAACCAAAGCGATTTCAAAGAAATATTTGATAGAAATTAGTGCTCTCTGACCCTAAAGAACTCATCCTTCAAATAATGTTGAAATCATTTCCAAGATACGTTTTACCAAAGTTGTCAGACCACATTGGTACAAGTTTCATTCAGCAATCTCAAGAATATCCATGGCAATATACCTTTCACAAATGAAAATATTTTTCCAATGAAACAAAAATATTTCAAAATGTACAACTTTTCTAATCATAATACTAATTTGGCAGTGGTTTCTTTTAATTGTTTCTTTGAATTGTTTGGTTGAAAAAAATATTTCCATACTGATTTAGATCATTTGGGCACTATGGGTAAATAATAGTGAGCCAAGTCACTAAAACATCATTTTTTGATGCTGCCCGGGGCGCGTTTTGTTTGATGAATGTTCAAGGAATAACTGAAATCCCTATCGTGTCATGCACCCATCAGAGACCACAATGGACACATCAGGGCTCGACATTGGTGCTTGCCTTATTGCCCCGGGCAAGTAGAATTTGTAAATTATAGCTGTGGGGCAAGTGAACACTGTATCTTGCTTGCCCCACTGGGAAAGTACGCTTTGTATACTTCAGGTTTACTTTTGAGAATGTGTGCAAGTTTCATGGTCTGGCATCCAAGCTTGTCCTAGAAAATATGCTTTCACGTGCCAGAACCATTATTCTAATTGGTTTTAAATGAAATATTATAAAACATACAATTTTTCAAGGGCAAGTGAAAGTTGGAGACGGGCAAGTGAAAATTGAATCTCACTTGTCGCTGCAAAAGTTAACGCCGTGCCCTGCACATGTCAAACCTTACTTGAATGTTCATCAAACAGACAGCATCTCTATTTCCTACTACAAGTGACAATGCACAAGGGATTTAACCCTTCCAATGCTGAGGCTACTTTCGTCCGAAGCACAAGGACGCAAAAACTTTTGAAAAACATCGAAACCCTGTCAAGTTGGTATTCATTAGACAGCTCTCGCTGAGTTCTCTCAAATGAGTACCCATATGCCAGGGTTTTTCTGTCATTTTTCAGCGTTTTTGCGTCAATTTGTATTGGCTAAATTAGCCATCACTAGCATAATGGTTAAAACTTGTATATACGTCTCGGAGTGCACACAAAATCTTAACTCATATTTTCACCAATAGATGGCAGACTCGCCTCTATTGTTCTGCACATTGCATGTGTGTTGAAATCATCAGAGCTCAGGTTTCTCTAAACAACTCAAATCACTTCCTGTACGCACGCTCTATCATTCTCTAGTAGTCTGATGACTTACTTCCTGTTAACCCTTTCATGCTGCAGCTCAGAAGCTTCACAAAAGCGAACAATTTTATTTTCACATGGTTCTTGTACATGTATTCTAGGCCAATACATGCACCACTTCTGTAGGTAGAATTCTTAACCTTTCATAGCTGCAAAAACCTATTTTGGTGATAGCTCTCGAAAAGCATATATTTTCACAAAAAAATATTTTTCAGGATATAGGTTGATTAGAAAATTACAAAGTGAATATTTCTTCAAATATTTTTCCAATTTTTGATTTACTCCTAAGTTATTGTAAAAAGTATTAAAGATCCTGATGACCCATGTTAAGGTATGAAAGGGTTTAAGTGATGCCGTCTAAGCCTAAAGGGCATCACAAGTCTGTGAGTTTGAGTTGGTTCTGAAGGCATTTTAACCCATTACTGCCTGGACTCCCCTTGAAAAGTATTTTTTGGATCAATACTGTAGAACACACATATGACGCGTGTCCCAAATATAGCGAATTGTTGAGTTTTCTCCTCATAGCATATCTTTATGTTAGCGACAGTAGCCGCCGCTGAGTACTATCAAATGTGTACCAATGTGCCAGGGTTCCCATCTTTTTTCCACTTTTTTCGAATGATCTTGTAATGTCTAAATTAGCCACCAGCAGCAAATGGTTAATTCAAAACATAGTATAGGGAGAGACATGAATTTTGTTATGAATAACATTTCTGCTTTGGATATTGATATACAATTATGGTCAAAATCATGTCACCAGAAGACCCAAGATTCCTTAGGGCATGACAGGCCTGACTGGCATAAGTTTGGCACATGCCAGCTTATTTTCTGGGACAATGACAGTCACATGTCACCAGCTGTAACTCACAGCATAGAGTATCATGTCTTCAGGCAAAGTCTGAAGCCATACAGAGATCCACTCACCACAAAGGTGGTCTGCGGAGTGCCGTCAAAACAAGCTTGCCTGTAGGTAGTCAGTGATAACATGAATTCTCTGGCTTCAATGCACTCTAAAGCACAGGGTGTCAACAAAGGGATCTCATGTGTGCGATGGGAAGATTACTGTTTTATTTTATTACCATTTACCACAAAGGGGGTCCGTAGAGTGCCGTCAAAACAAGCTCGCCTGTAGGTAGTCAGTGATAACATGAATTCTGCGGCTTCAATGCACTCTAAAGCACAGGGTTTCAACAAATGCACCTCATGTGTGCAATGGGAAGATTACTGTTTTATTATATGTGAAATCATTCGGAAAAAAATCATAAATGCAAACAGAAATTGTTTGATATAGTAATTTTACTTTACTCTAACTCCTATGAAATAAGGACTGACTTCTTCCTCATACCAGAACGCACCTTTTGAGCGATCCTGGCCAACATCTGGGCTATTAGTTGTAGCCAGGCTGTTAAGCGAGACCTCTTGGTTGCGTATCCGGTGATTGACATTTGTACTCATACAGACCAAATTGTTTGCTCTCAGTACATGCATTCAGTTTTTCAAGACTTTTTACCAGCCTTCTGTTAATTTTCTTTATTCTGTGTCTGTGGGCGTTGGCATGGGCATATTTTATACGTTTTGTGACAGGTGATGTTTGTGTGCAAGACGTGGGTGAGAAATTTGGAATTTAGAATTTTCGTTTTTCGTCACTTTTTCTGCCCCATTTCGGCTTTGAGGAGGATGCCATTTATCACACAATGATGACATAGTGATTGCAAAAATACATCTTTTTTCTGTTTAGACATTAACAAATAGACACTTTTGCCATATTAACCCTTAGGCTGCTGGTGACTAATTTGACCAATACAAAATGATGCAAAAAACCTTACAAATGACTGTAACCCAGGCAAATGGGTACTCATCTGAGAGTACTCAGTGAAAGCTATCTAATGAATACCAACATGACAGGGTTTAAATGGTTTACAAAAATCTTTGCATCATTGTAAAAACCTGAGGAATCACCGAAACCCTGGCATATGGGTACTCATCTGAGAGCACTCAGCGAGTGCTATCCAATGAATTCCAGCATGACAGGGTTTAGATGGGTCTCAAAAATCTTTGGCTAAAAGCAGTCTCAGTATTAAAAAGGTTAAGTCTGTCTGTTTCTGGCTGCTACCAGGATGAAAGGGTTAAAGAGTATCAATATCATGTGCACACTTAAGCACACGCCTAAGTATATATAGAGGGTATTGTACCCTACATGTACTAACCTAACCACCCCCACACACCACTTCAACCCTAAACCAACAAACCATAAAGGTGTTCACACAACACTCTTGTTTACACTTGCACTTATGGTTACAGGAATATTTTGAGAAAAAATCAGCTACACATAAACCAACTGAATGAATCAATAAATCTCTTGCATACAGATGGATTGCAGGGTATTATATTGTGGAACCATGTGTCTTTCAATGAAGTTGCTTCCAATGCCTTAATGGTATGCAGGAGCCAAAAACCTTTCATGAATGATGTTAAAATAGAAATACTATCAGATTCTTGTCTACGATGATGGATTGCAGAACCTTGTGGGCCTACCCTGATAGCCGAGTGGTCTAAGGTGTTGCCACTGACTGCTACCTGTATCTCACCACTGCCTGAGTACAAAACCAAGCCAGGGCATGTGGGAAAGTTGCCAGTGACTTCAGTTTAGGTGGTGGTTTTCGCTGGACACTCCAGTTTCCTCCACCACTTACAACTGTTTAGTCATGACTTAGACGCAATATGGCAGAAAAAGTGACGATAATTGAAATTCCAAATTAGAAACCTTTGATGGTTGGTATCAGAATGGACATTATCACACAAATCACCTTTGGCTCATGGTGTGACCGCAACTTTTTATACTCAAACATGATGGTTTATGCAACCAGTCATGGTAGACCATTACTTATCCATATTGCACGACCCCTATATACTCATTAGAATATGCCATATTTCTTCTGCTTCTATAGGTTAACTTTAACCACAGTGTCAAAATGATCACGAAAAATGCATGTCTTATGTTTTTTATTTGTTAAATGATTTAAAGAATTTTTTTTTAGAAAATAATATTTTCCTGTTATCGATATTCTCTATCAGAAAATCAAAGCCTGTTTACCTTTTTAAACCTACAATAAATCCTATCCAATACATTATTCATGGTAGATTTAAACAGGTCAAAAGATTTTGTGTTGCAGTATCATAATAGAAATATGATATAAATGCCCCCCACTGGCCAGCCCTGTCTAACTGGGCAATAACAACTATCATGCAAATACCCATCCATAACACCTCCTATGCTGAGGCAACTTTCGTCCAAAGCACAAGGATGCAAAAAATTTTGAAAACCATCTAAACCCTGTCATGTTGGTATTCATTGGAAAGCTTTGATGAGGACTCAGATGAGTACCCATATGCCAGGGTTTTAGTCATTTTTTTCAGTTTTTTTTTGCATAATTCTGGTATTGGCCAAATGAGCCACCAGAAGCATTTAAGGGTTAAGTAACGGGCATTGATATCATATTTTTATTAAGATACTGCAACGCAATGGTAGGTTTAAACAGGTAAATGTTTATTGCGTTGCAGTGGCAAAATAAAAATATCATATCAACGCCGCCTACTTAACTCTTTCAATGCTAAGACTACTATCATTTAAATTAAAAGAATTAAAAAAGTTGGAAAATCATCAAAATTGTGTCATATTGGAATTCATTGGAAAGCTCTCATTGAGTCCTTACATATGAGTACCCATTTGCCAGGGTTTCAGTCATTTTCCTGCATTTTTCACATGTTTTGTATTGACCAAATAAGCCACCAGCAGTTAAAGGGTTAAGGCCCTGTCTAACTGAGAAATAACAAAAATATGATATCAATGCCCCTCCGGCCGGGCTGTCTAACTGGGGACTGGTTTGATTAGGACTGCGAGGTTCTTGGAGGCCTCAGGATCTCTCATGGTTACGGCGTGATTCAGCGGACATCCGCGCGTACACACGAACGTCGGTGCCTGATCCACCTGGATCACTTTATCTTCCTCGTCATACACAACAATGCTGGTCTGAAATCGAGCCTCGTTATTCACCATACCAGAATCGTGGCAGTAGATCTGGATAGCCCACGTGTCTCCGTTTTTACGGTAGGCTAATTTCCAGTCGCCGTCTCGGTTCTCTTGCGGAATGGCTCCGATGTACATGTGTACGTCCACTTGGTTTATGAAACGCAGCGAGTTTTGCATGCGGACGATGTCGACTGTGAGAGAACTGTAGTTTCTGGGCATGTAAAAGGGTTCGTTAAAGCTGAGCCCTAGTTCGCCCTGAGTCGGACATAAGGCACGGAATCTGTACGCGCGTCCGAGTAACTGATGCACTGATTCACAGGTTTCCGCCTGCGTTGCAAGCTCAGATTGTTCGACTTGGAATAGCTGAGCTGCCTGTATTTGGGGGAATCGTATGAGCCCCAGAATAGAGGGTGCGACTTTACTGAGTTCACTGGCATGAGATTCGTCCAATAGCCACCTGGTGACAGCTTCCAAAAGCGAAAACTCCTCACGTACCACAAGATCGGAACTCTGCAGCATGTCGCATAAAAAATCCACATCCATATTCAACCAATCAGATGAGTTGATGATCTCTTGTGCGTTCCACGCTATCGTCTGTGTGCACTGGCGAATGAGGGATTCCAGATGCAACGCTTTGGCCCACGAGTACCAGCAGAGGGCGTTGCGCACCTTAGGACTTCGGCAATTCTCCACCATGTATTTCGTGCACAACGCCTTAAGCGACGCAACATTGTACTTATCCGCTAGACATAATATACCGACAGCAGACGAGGAATTTATTGAAATCTCGGCAGTGTATAGATAACGAAGAAATTTATCGAAAACTGCTTGGCACTCTGGTGATTCGCTGAGGTCACATTCGCCGCTTGCTTCCTGCACCCACGGTTTCTCGTAAAGCATGGTGCGGAAAACATCGCTGGATTTCGCGAGGACAAATCTGTGGCCGTAATATCGTTGGTCCCCGACTTTGAGGGTGACATCGCTGAGGGATTCCTGGTTGTAGAACTGAGAGACGTTCTGAATGAAGTTACACTCGTCTCGTAAGACTTCAGGCTGAACACCCGGTGACTCTAGTGCATCCATGGTAACCTGAAATATACAAAGGAAAAATACTTAATTTCATAAGTTCCCTGCATATTTGATAACTTGACTCTAATGCATCCATAGTAACATGAACTGAACAAATGAAAAATATTTAATTTCTTAAGATCCCTGCAGATTTGATATCTTATCAAAAAAGACTATAATGCATCCATGATGTGAATAAAAAAAAAAAAAATTCTTAAGTTCCCTGCAGATTTGATAACTTATCAAAAAAAGAAATATTTAAAAATAATATCTGAAGTAGGTTTGTCAAACCAGACAGGAGAGTGACTTTCAATGAAATATTTTAACAAGATAGACGCCAGTGGCGTCAAGAGGTTGATTCCTTGTATGTCTTTTTGTAGTTAATCATTTGCAATTTTTTGTTTTTTTAATATTTTGCTATTTTGAAATTTTTCTGATTTTTGTGTTTTTTCGTTAGTGGTTACAGACTGATACACACTTGTAATGCTGCTGATGATACTTACAGACTTTTTAATCAAAAACCAAGTTTGTGAATAGACATTAATATCAGTTTGGAGCACTATAAAACATTTTCCTTTTTTATGAAATTCTTTATCTTTTTATCATACCTAATAGTGCCAAAAAATACATCTGAAACACATATCTTTCAAATTTTTCATAAGATTTCTATCTAAAACCCTCCCTCAAATATTTTCCAAAACTATAACCCACTTCTAGCTATCCAGAAACTCACCACCCACCATCACCTATCCAGTAGATCACCAAACATGAACGGGAAAAGCCCACATCCTGCACTGCAAATGACAGTCAACAAAACCCCACCAATAGCATGCTTGCCACAACTTACTTAATGCTGCCTGAAGAACTTTAGTCCGTGACTTACCCTTACATGAAAATGGCCAAACACTGCCAGAATGCAAACATGCACAGGGATCAACCTTATGGTCCCTTAAAGGGCATATGCCCCTGAACCATGTGATTTTGCTACCAGATGATGAATTATAGGAGCCAAGTTTGTGAACGGACATTAAATATCAGCTTAAAGCATTTTAAAAACTTTTTCTTTTTTTGAAATTCTTTATCTTTTCATCATACCTAATAGTGCCAAAAAATACAGCTGAAACACAAACCTTTCAAACTTTTCCCTGGGAGCATGCCCCAAGATCCCCAAACCTGGACAATGCACCCCTGGCAAAACCATACCGTCGTGGTGGCCGCACAGGAATTTAATAGCCCCTAAACTTAAAATCCTGGGAGCCAAATCTGCTCCTGTCTGAAAATGTTAAAGTCAATCACTGATGCATGTAACAAACTGACTGGCTGCCTGCAAATAACACCACATCAAAATCAAACATGTTGCCAACAGCCAAAAATCCACTCCCCCTTAACAGAGGCTTGTGACTCTCCCCCACAACACAAAATGTTAACACATAAGCTAAGTATATACAACAAAGCCCATGCATTAAAATAAGTGCCGGCTCTCAAATATTAAAAAAGACCAACAGTTAAACAGCGAATAAAAATTTCATCATAACCTAAAATTCAGCACGCATAAATAAAATGCAACTTTTGACAAACTAAACTAATCACTAAGCCTATCCGCCAAATATAAACATGAACATTTTAACACACATACTTCAGAAAAAGAGAGCGATGGGGGGCGGGGTTAAAAATTTGACATCTGACATATCATCAAAGTAACACAAAACATTTACATGAAGATGGCCAAACACTGCCTAAAAGCAAACATGAACAGGGATCAACCTTATGTACCCTTTAGGGGCATATGCCCCTAGTTCATGTGATATTGCAACCAGATGAAAAAATATACGAGCCAACTTTGTGAAAGGACATTAAATATATGTTTGGAGCATTTTAAAACATTTTCCTTTTTCCTTAAATTCTTTATCTTTCTATCATACCTAATAGTGCCAAAAAATACATCTGAAACACATATCCTACAATTTTTTCATAAGAATTCTATCTAAAACCCTCCCCCAAATATTTCCCAAAATTATAACCCACTTCTAGCTATCCAAGAAACTATGACAAACCCACCATCACTCATCCAGTAGATCACCAAACATGAATGGGAAAAGCCCACATCCTGCACTGCAAATGAGAGTCAACAAAACCCCACCAATAGCATGCTTGCCACAACTTACCTGCTGCTGCCTGAAGAACATTAGTCTGTGACTTACCTTTACATGAAAATGACCAAACACTGCCTGAGTGCAAACATGCACAAGGATCAACCTTATGGTCCCTTAAGGGGCATATGTTCCTGGATTATGTGATTTTGCTACCTGATGATGAACTATAAGAGCCAAGCTTGTGAATGGACATTAAATATCAGCTTAGAACATTTAAAAAAAAATTCAACTTTCTTGAACTTCTTTATCTTTTTATCATACCTAATAGTGCCAAAAAATACATCAGAAACACAAACTATTCAATTTTTTCCCTGGAAAAATGCTCCAAAACCCCCAAACCTGGACAGTTAAAACATTTCCCTTCCACTGAAATTCTTTATCTTTTTATCATACCTAATAGTGCCAAAAAATACAACTGAAACACATATCCCTCAATTTTTTCAAAAGAATTCTATCTAAAACCCTCCCTCAAATATTTTCGAAAACTATAACCCACTCCTAGCTATCCAAGAAACTATGGCAAACTCACCACCACTAATCCAGTAGATCACCAAACATGAATGGGAAAAGCCTACAACCAGCACTGCAAATGACAGCCAACAAAACCCCACCAGCAGCATGCTTGCCACAACTAACATGCTGCTGCCTGAAGAACTTTAGTTTGTGACTTACCTTTACATGAAAATGGCCAAACACTGCCTGAATGCAAACATGCACAAATATCAACCATATGGCCCCTTAAGGGACATATGCCCCTGGCCATGATCTTCCGCCACTAAAGCAGGTCCAGCACTACCAGAAACCCAATATGCATGCAATAACTTTGTACTTAAACCTAAAATAGACTGATACACACTTGTAATGCTGCTGATGATACTTACAGACTTTTTAATCAAAAACCAAGTTTGTGAATAGACATTAATATCAGTTTGGAGCAATTTAAAACAATTTCCTTTTATTTGAACTTCTTTATCTTTTTATCACACCTAATAGTGCCAAAAAATACATCTGAAACACATATCTTCCAAACTTTTCATAAGATTTCTATCTAAATCCGCACTTAAAAAAACTTCCCTATTTTTGAATTTCTTTATCTTTTTATCACACCTAATAGTGCCAAGAAATACAACTATAAGAGCCAGTTTGTGAATGTACATTAAATATCAGTCTAGAACAATTTCAAAAAAAATTCCCATTCTTTGAACTTCTTTATCTTTCTATCATTCCTAATAGTGTTAAAAAATACATCAGAAACACAAACTTTGTAATTTTCCCTTTATTTTGATCAGTATTTTCGTTTGTTTTGCATCTTGGGCGATACAAATGCAGGGAGATGCTGCCTGGGCCCGAGCACTGGGTTGAAGGGGTATGGGACCGGCATCGGCATCATAGGGTAGAAGCCTGCATACTTCAGGTCTGCTACTTCACTCATGTTGAGAAGAGTTTCTAGGGACAGAACTGCAGGCGGCACTAAACATCAGGTAGACTGAAGGTACATCAGAGAAATTCAATACACCATGCAACCTGAAAAAATAATCATACATACCATCAAAGCAACACAAAAATATCAACACAAAACATATCTCACCAAATGCAATCTTATATTATCACACCGACACAATATCTTCTTTAAACAGTAATTGTTTTGTTTGAGGGACAGTGAAGATTTGCATGGTTTCTATATTTTGTGGATGTGTTTTTATAAAATTGTATATTGAGTGATAGTTTTGTATTGATACTTTTGTATTTATTTCAATTTAATGTATGCTTACTATTTTGGGTTGTCAGGTGAATCAAGTTCCTATGATGCTCTTTGGTGTAGATGCAGTATGATGTCGAAGCCAGTTTCTATGAGTGCTGCCTGCAGTTATGTCCCTTGACACCCTTCTCACCATGAGTGAAAATGCAATCCTGAAGTATGCAGACCATTAACCCTGCCATCCCATGCATTCGCATTACATGCTCTTTGGGCTTATAAGTTTGTGACCAATAAATTATAACAGTACACACTTTTCCTGTCACCCAAAACAATTAAAATCATATCTTTATCTAAAATACAACAACAGTGAGAACGGAAGGGATGGCAGGGTTAAAGGTCTGCTAACTTCAGGACTGCATACTACACTCATGGTGAGAAGGGTATATAATATTACTGACTGCTGAAATCGCGATAAAAATATTTACTACTTCCGTTTTTTTCAAAGTTGTTTTCTTACGATTGTGGGGATCAAAAAAAATCCACAAATGGGCAGGATGGATTATTTAGAGTCTGTTTTCTTGAAGTTGAAACTTTTTTTCCGGTTTTAGTGGCGAAATTAATAAGTAAATTTAGAATTTCGCCAGGGTTCCTAAATCAACATTCCAAAAAGCCGTTTTTGCCGTTTTTTTCCGAAGTCGCCATTTTTTTTCAAAAATTACAAATATAACCAATCAAAAACAAAAGTCAAATATCTTTTTTAATTTGTAGTATTTATCAAGCCATAATATGCCAGAAGAAAAAATGATAACAAGGAAGTCGTAGCATGGAAGAAATTCTGAAAACGTATCATCAGGAGTCTTGAAAATCAATTACCATGTTAATAAAGCGCTTCTGCAACAGAAAAATAAACAACCTGAAAAATAAAACCTAGATGTATTGTATAATATCATCCCCCTCAATCGACATATTTAGTTTTTATTCTAATATATGTTTGTTTTGTGCCAAAAACTAATGATTGAATGTAAAATGAAAGTGGCGAAATGTGGCGGCCATTTTAAGACTTAACATTTCGCCAACTTTCTGACGCAACAAATCAACATTAAACATTCATCTCTCCTTGAAATTCAGCATGAAAAGTAAAGAAAATACATGACTTGATTCCCTACCTCCTCCGCTTCTCGTACATGTCTTTATTTTAGGTGAACCATGTTTTTATAGCCAGAAATATGGCTCCAGTCAACATGGTACACCTCTCCCATCAGCATTATTTACGGCGAAATCGATTGACAAACCGGTTTGCCGTATGAATCACACCCATTCACTGTCAGGTTTCCCCACAGAAAAATAATGAAGAATACCTATTCATAAGTTACATTTTCAATATATTCATATTCTGCCGTTTCAGAATATATAAATACTTTATGGAATTGTTTATGATTAGTGTTAATTTTGATCGTATGAAGTGAGGAAACCAACGAAAAAATAGGCCGCCATTTTAGGTTTTTCTAAATGAATGACCTAGTTGAGTGCGAAGGCCGTATCTTCGCACTAGACTTTAATCTCTCTTTCGGTCATTATAACTTACTACATAACTTATATACTCCTGATCCCTGACATTCAGTGTGTTTGATTATCATTTTTATTAACTTTATTAAGTCAGGGTTCGATCGTTGTCAAGATAAATATAGTGTGGCTGCACTCGATAAAGGGAGCCTCGCCTTCGTGCCGTGCTGTACACTGGTAGCGAAAAGATTGTTTTCTTTCGCTATCAGTGCAAATAAAGGTGTATATCTTATGTTTTTCTTTGTCATAATGACAAAGAAAGACATATGGGGATAGATGAGGATCTCATCTATCCAGGTAGGTAGTCATATTGTGATCGGGGGGAGATAGCTTGATGAAATTGACAGGAATCGGCGAGGTACCATTGAGAATGTACTAATCGCCGTGGTCAACACGCCACCATCGATGCGTGTTGACAAATATCTCAAAATATTTTCGATTTTCCGAAACCAAAAGAATTAATCTTAATAATATAGATACTTGGCTTGTTAATTCTTTTGGTTTCAGAATTTTAGAGTTAGAGATGGCCACAAACGAAAGCTTTGAAATCGGGGTGCAAATTTCGTCAAACCCGACCCATCGCCATGTTCACGCCACCATCGATGCGTGTTGACAAATATCTCAAAATATTTTCGATTTTCCGAAACCAAAAGAATTAATCTTAATAATATAGATACTTGGCTTGTTAACTCTTTTGGTTTCAGAATTTTAGAGTTAGAGATGGCCACAAACGAAAGCTTTGAAATCGGGGTGCAAATTTCGGCAAAACCGATATTCTAAATGGCGGAGGGTAACCTAGCCAATGTAAGAAATACGTGAATGAACACGTGAGTAAAATAGTACAAAAAGAAATACAAATAGCCGCTCATTGGTTAATAAACCGCGGGAAAGAGTACCACGTGGTGTGACGGTGAGGCAGTGAGACCGCTCATTGGATAATTCACCAGAGACAAACCACGTGGTGCTGTCACGTGATTAGCCGATCGCATTAAATATGCAGAAAACCCACGCATGCGCATCCACCCACGCATGCGCATCCAACGGCCGCCCCACCAGACCAGACGCGCTACAGAATCGTATTGGAGTGAAGAAAACGTAATGTATAAACACGTAAAAATCCACCAAAAAAAAACTAGGCAACCCACAGAAACAATGAAACAAACTCTATAAACTACACACCCAACTCTAACAGAAACATTAAACAAAACGACCCCACCACACCCCACTCTCCAGATCATTCGCCTAGAATTTTCCAAAAATGCCATGTAAGACAACATAGGGAAAATGCATCAACCAGCTCCCAGGACCCCCCCTGGGAATGCAAGACAACAAAAGCGAACTGAATATAGGTTGTTGTTTGTACAACAACCTCTAAAAAAATATAACTTTGTCATCAAGATTTTTCAATATAACCACTCACACTTGAAATACACTAGAAGTTACAAATAACCTTCATTTTCAAAGATCAAATAAACTCTAAGGTGAAATATACTTTGTAAGCAGTGCACATAGAAAAAGGAGCATTTGAGATGTGGGTGAATAAAGTTTTAAGGGAAAATGTCAAAAGAAAATCGGCATTTTAGCATGTTAACTGTTAAGTATCTATACAGGTTATGTAGATGACAAACTCTCCAGCACCTGTCAGTGTATGCAGGTGTCCAATGTGTGTTTGTGCAAGATGATCGATTTGCATAAAATCCATACATGAATAATTTGATATCCGTGTGATTGCTTTTGTGGCACATTACAGAATACCATTGTAGGCCAAATGCATTTTTTTTCGGCATCCTAGTTTGTCTGGTTCCTATATTATAGTATAACCCTATTCTACCCCTATTATGCCCAAATGTGGCCTGACTATTTCAACTTTATAGTACTAACAAACCTGTTTGAAAAAAAAATGATATTTGAAGGAGAAATTTTAATTCGTGAACCCAATCTAAAGGTATCCTTCAAGCACTTTGTAGTGTATAACAATGTATTCTATCTTGTAACTATATTACAGTCAATAAAGATACATATATGCATACATTGTATATAAACAAGGTATTCCCCTGTTCTATTCACAACTATCATCACAGCATTCCACAACAAGAGGAACACAGAGCATGAATATATTAACCCTTATGCTGCTGGTGGCTAATTAGGCCAATAGAAAAAGATGCAAAAAAATCTAAAAAATAAAAATGACTGAGACCCTCCCAGGCATATGTGTACTCATCTGAGAGTGCTCAGCAAGAGCTATCTAATGAATACCAATACAACAGGGTTAACCCTTCCAATGCTACCGTAAGGCTACTTTCATCCAATGCACAAGAATGCAAAGATTTTTGAAAACCATATAAACCGTGACATGTTGGTATTCATCGACTAGCCCTCATGGAGTACTCTCAGATGAGTACCCATTTGCCAGGGTTTCCTTAATTTTTCAGGATTTTTGCATCATTTTGTATTAGCCTACTTAACCACCAGCAGCATAAGGGTTAAGATGGTTTTCAAAAATCGTTGAGTCCTTGTGCTTTGAATGAAAGTAGCCTCAGCATTGGAAGAGTTAATGGTATATACTATAAGGGTTAAGTGTAGTAGAAGAGCAATGCATGGACCTTATGAGAAACCAGCTTGTGCGCCTAATGTTATTGACTTGGGATAAAGAGTTCTGGAAGCATGGTGGTACAATAATGGTACAATAAAGATAAATTGACACCACCTACACCGACATAACTGGAAATCATGATGGATACCGGAAATGTCAAACATTTCTATCATGCCACAGGAGAGAAAACTTCAATTAGTGACAGGCTATAAAAGAGTAATTACTATTGGGATACAATACCAGCATGTAGTTAACACTGTTTGATACCAGGGTGGTGCATGATACTGAACCCAATGGGGGAACATGCAGCAATATGGGGGGCAGGGGGGGGGGGGGGGGGTAACAATGGGAGTGATGCAGTTAGTTTCAAGCAAATAACTCAACAGAATATCCAGAAATCAAATCAATTGCAATCCCATCAATATTGACCTTTAAAATACAAAAAGTGAAAATCATCCTGCGCAGAAAAAGTTATGGATTTTAAACAAGAATAGTAATACTGTACAGTTACATTTACAATAATAAGGCTGCCTTAAGGCTATGCTACCCTGCTAGACCCAGCCTAGAATTTAGGCTGTAATACAAATTTTCACACTGTTTTCAGGCATTAAATTATTTAACCCATTCACACTTAGGAGTCTACCATATAGAACTATGAATATATGACACTAACTTTAGAATTAATTGAGCACTGACACACAAAAAACTTTGAAAGAAAGTTGTTGGTTTGTTTTTGATTACCATTCATCTATCAAATATTTCCCATAATATTTTTAAACAAAATTACCTCAAATATAATCAGAAGAGTTTTAACTATTCTATTGTATTCACATAAATAGTTATCAATGTTAACCTTTCCAATGCTGAGCCTTAATTTTCGTCAAAAGCACAAGAACGCGACATTTTTCCATCTAAACCCTATCATGTTGGTATTCATTGGATTATATAAGCTCTTGCTGAGTACACTCAGATGAGTACCCATTTTCCAGGGTTTCAGTATTTTTACAGTTTTTTTTTGCATCATTTTGTATTGGCCAAATTATCCCCCAACAGCATAAGGGTTAACAAAAATATCTCAAAAATAGTCAGAACTCTTTTGACCATTACAGGCGTCACCAGATGGTGCTAGGTCTAGGTTTCACCTCCTTATAAAGCGTTAACCCTTCCAATGCTGAGGCTACTTTCGTCCAAAGCACAAGGATGCTGAAATCTTTGATAACTATCGAAACCCTGTCATGTTGGTATTCATTGGATAGCTCTTGATGAGTACTCTCAGATGAGTACCCATGTGACAGGGTTTCAGTCATTTTTCAGGTTTTTGCATCATTTTCTACTTGCCAAATTAGCCACCAGCAGCATAAGGGTTAATTGTAAAATCCATTGTATTCACATACATATTTATGACATGTTAATATGATGGCAGGTGACACACTAAGGGCCCTGAAGCATAAGTAAACCCTCATCAATGGATGAGTGGGAATCAAAGCCATGCAAAAAACAATATACCCTCCATAGCTAGAAAGGTTACCTGAAGGTCATCCCATAAAAAACAAGTACAATGTCACCAGGTGTCAGTTTCTATACTAATTGGAAGACGGTTTACTACAGACATTGATTATTCCCAGTAAGACCCTTTGAACTATACCTGCATGAACAAAAAAATATATATCAGTGAAGTTCATGTCTTAGAGTTAGATCTGTTAGCCTGATGACAGATGCAGAATATCAATTAAGCATTAATTTCAATATAAAAATGCATATCATACATTGTCTAATCATGAGCTTTTTGGTGGACTTTACAAGGTACAAGGAAAAATAAATAGAAAATAAACAAATCCTTATTGGTTGCCTGAGCCCCCCTTGACATATGTCACATGAACATATAATTATACTCATAAAAATAGCTGCATTAAAGAACAAATTGACTTCATTTTTGAAAGAAAGTTGATAATCGTGTTAGGTTTTTATCATCCTTTATCCTTCAAACATTTCATATTCTTAAAGAATTGCTTTTGTTCATAAGATATCCTCAAAATCCTTTCAGAAGATTTTTGGACTAGTGCAAGCATGAATGAAAGTTCGATCAGCTTAACTGCCCGACTCAGGGTGGCCAACTTGAGCTGTACGAGGCATAGATGCATTAGAATATGTACCCAATTTGTGGATATGTGATCAGTCAATCAAAATAAACCCTGAACAAATTCCAAGAAAATGATTGAATTTGATGTGTCACAGAGAATCGCACAAAGGAAGCAGAATTGTGGTTACAAGAAGAATATGTCCAAAAAGGTAAAACAATGGCATTAGTAATGGTTGAACTCTGCTAGAGAATGCCAATTTCCTTTCTATCTGCCATCATAATTGTTCACCACCCACAGCCATTGAACCTGATAAAAAGGTCCATCCTGTCGAAAAAGATGAGGTACCCATAGGTGCAAAACATTAAAAATAATGCCTGGCAATTTCAATAGGGGCCTGCCCTGAGGGCTGTGTGGTCTAAGGCATTGCAACTGACTGCTAGCTGTCTCTCACCACTGAGGCTATACAAACCATCTGGACCAGTGACTGTGCACTCTAGAGCCAGCAGTATTGAGCTACTCCAGTGGAAGGGTTTTGGGTTCTGGTGTGATGCCAACCACATCATGCATTTAGCACTCTGAGGTTGAAAGTTCATTTGATGCAGTATAGGTTAGTATACTTGGCCCTTTTCCAACATGCATTCATAATGTTTTACATTTCTTAACCCTTATGCTGCTGGTGGCTAATTTGGCCAATACAAAATGATGCAAAACCCCTTATAAATGACTGAAACCTCAGTTTTTTTCGGAGCTGTGTACAATACAGTATTGTAAAACCCTACATTGCAAAAAAGCATAAGCATGTATCCTAACATTGCATATTTTTACTGTATAATAAAGAATAAAACTGGAATGTCCTGTTTGTTATACATTATTGTTTGGTAATAAAAAAGTCTCCTAGATCATGATGCATGGCTTTTCTGTTTGAGAGTTGATACAATAGCTAATTCATTTATAACCAGATGGTTTTAAGGAATGTATCAGATTAATGCACATACCAATGGCACTTTTTTAAGGTCAAATAAAACATTGTTATTTTTGGCAGAGGATCCTCATTCATATATCAAATCAAAGTATTTAGTGTACTAGGGCACTGAGGAGGAAATAGAGGCCTAGGTTTTAAGTGCATCTTTATGATGTGCATTAAGGTTCAATTACTAATATGTACTACTATTCCATAATGACCCACCCTTTTCAGGCAAACTCAGCATGAATAACAGCTGTCCATTGATTGAGAGTACCGTATACATAACAGTACTCAATTCAGGAGAAGTGCCAATTGTGAAGGTTAAATCAGAATTGAAAAGTTGGCAACGTGTTTTGGAAGATATTTCTCTCTTTAGATACAGTTCATAACAGCTAGAGTATCAGCAGATGGTCAAGACAAACCGAGCCAATGTACAGTGCAATTGAACCCTTATGCTGCTGGTGGCTAATACGGCCAATACAAAATGATGCAGAAAACCTGGAAAATGACTGAAACCCTGGCATATGGGTACTCATCTGGGAGTACTCAGCGAGAGCTATCCAATGAATACCAACATGACAGGGTTTAGATGATTTTTAAAAGTCTTTGCGCCCTAGTGTTTGGACAAAAGTAGAATCAGCATTGGAAGTGTTAACCCATTCAAAGTGATGTTCAACACAATGCAAGAGTGTCCACACATTGTCACACCAGGGCTACAAAGGTTAAAGAAATGCAACAGGCCAATACCTTAACCCTTATGCTGCTGCTGGCTAATCTGACCAATACGGAATGACACAAAAAAAATTGAAAAATCACCGAAACCCTGGCAAATGACTACTCATCTGAGAGCACTCAGCGAGAGCTTTCAAATGAATACCAACATGACAGGGTTTATATGGTTTTCAAAAATCTTTGCGTTCTTGTGCATTGGACGAAAGTAGCCTTAGCATTGGAAGGGTTAAAGCCCTATATAAATCAGCAAATTTTCAGGCAGAGTCTACCAATTGCCTATTGATTGGTCAAGACCATCATTGTTATAGCTTTATTATCACAAATACAAATACTTTTACTTGATAATTTTGAAGTAACTAATATGGTAGAGTCACCTTTCGATAATTGCAAAACTGATAGGCATGCGCACATTCAGCAGCCACCAAGTGTTCCAGGACTTGAACAGTTGGATCCCCTACAAAGTCTGACAGTGCCTTTTTATCCCAGCGCATCAACCTAGCTGTTCCTTAACCCTTATGCTGCTGTTGGCTAATTTGGCCAATACAAACTGATGCACAAAACCTAGGAAATGACTGAAACCCTGGCACATGGGTACTCATCTGAGAGTACTCAGTGAGAGATATCAAATGAATACCAACAAAACAGGGTTTAGATGAGTTTCAAAACTTTGGATCCTTGTGCTTAGAACTAACGTAGCCTCAGCATTGGAAGGGTTAATTGGCCCAAGTTAAAAGGCATAGAAGTAGAAATGGCAAACGTTTTGTATTCACCATACTGTCAGAACAGTCTAATGAGTCCCTTTTTATCCCTGTGCTTCAACCCGGTTATTCCTTAGCCCAAGTTAAAAGGCATAGAAGTAGAAATGGCAAACGTTTTGTATTCACTATACTGTCAGAACAGTCTAATGAGTCCCATTTTATCCCTGTGCTTCAACCCGGTTATTCCTTGGCTTAAGTTACGAGGCATCTAAGTAGAAATGGCAAAAGTTTTGTATTCACTATACTGTCGTAACAGCCTAATATTCTTTGGCAAGGTCAAAATAAGTACAACTTTCTTATCCCTTATCCTTAACCATTATACTGCTGGGGGCTAATTTTGCCAATACAAAATGATGCAAAAAATCTGAAAAATGACTGAAACTCTGGCACGTGGGTGCTCATCTGAGAATACTCTGTTAGAGCTACCAACATGACAGGGATTAGATGGTTTTCAAAAATCTTTGCGGCCTTGTGCTTTGGGCAAAAGTAGCCTCAGCATTAGAAGGGATACATGTGTCACACTATTGACACATTAGCGATTATCTCTTAATTAGCAGTAATTAGCTCTAGTTGATATAAGGACTGAGGATATAGCTCATTCTTGAGCCTAAGTGCATACGGAAACGCTGCCAAAATGAGGAAGTGTAAATATACATACATTTGCCCTACAATAAAATAGCCATAAGAAAGTTCTGCCAAAATCTATGCACAACCAAAAAATGGCTGCAGTCATTTATGGCATATCTAATCAGATGTCTGTAGGTCACTCAGTACTCAATCAATCTGTATTAGGCCACTCCAATTTATTTACTTGTCTTACGTGGTCAGGAGGTAGGAAATGAGCCATTTTGGAATAAAAAAAAAAGTTGAAAAATGTGACTTTTTGTATTATTTTATTTTTTAGAGTCTGACGACTAGGACTGGTAGGGATATGTTTCTACCAGCCTATTCTCAACTAAATAAAATCAATCAATCTATTAATCCCTGTAACCTGAAGGGTGGGAGGTATACCTCCTCAAGTCTGAGGCTCTACTACACCAATTATAGCTTCCTGTAGTTGATTGAATCACACTTACAAAGAATATTCTTAAAACTTGCACTTTTTTTTTTTTTTGGAGTCTGACAGAAAATTTCAAAACCACTTTCGTCCGTAAGACACCAAAGATGACTTTTTTTTTCTTTTTTTTTGGAGTCTGACAGGATTTTTTTTCCAAAAAAAGCTTGTAAGACAAGTAATTAAATTGGAGTGGCCTTATATTCAAATACTATTTTCACCGGAAATTTGAAATAAAATCTCAATAAACATTTTCAAGCAAATTTTCACAATTCAAAATTGTGTTCTTATGAGTTTGGTCTGTATATACTGAACAATTAATCATTGCAGTGATAATAATAATAATAATTGATATTTGATATAGCGCCCTTTCCACCTATAATGTTCAAAAGCGCTTTGGACAGTTGTCATGGTCCATATAGTCAATTAAACTCCTTTCGAAATAGCAATGTT
>OZ012690.1:4696883-4709383 GCA_963942565.1 Maea johnstoni | reverse complement strand
AAAAAGGGCTTCGGGCAAGTACATTTTAGTTTTCACTTGCCCAAATGGGCAAGCTGATTTTCTGAACACTATACACATTTCTTTTATAATGAATGGCCCAAATATCCAGAAATATGCAAACAATGCAACAAAACTGAAAAGAAAATAATATTCAAACCTTTTAAATCAATGACAAACAATACATGCCTTCTAGCATATGTTATAACTTATTTCGGGCAAGTCAAGAATTATTTCGGGCAAGTCAAAACATTAACTACTTGCCCGTCACGGCAAGTTAGTTCTGAAAATTATGTTGGTGCCTGATAGAGATCTCACAATTTGAAGAAGATACTCACTGAAACGATGAGATGCCTGATCTCCTCATCATAAAGCTGTGAAGACATGCTGAATGGATCAGTACACTTAATTAAGATCCCTCTAACGTCCCCCACTCTACACCCGAGAAAACGGGACCAGAGCTGGAGCTATACTGGTCGCAGGAAGGCGCTGAGTGATGACGCAAGGAAAAGGCCGACAGGGAATAAATAGAATGGTTCTAATAGCCAGGCCAGTCCTGTGTTGTTATCCTAAGTGGTTGTCTTCCCCCTAGACTAGACTCCCAGTCACGTTGTTTAGGGCTTTGTCTTTATTGCCACAAGAGATATCTCTTAAACATGGAAACAATTTCTCTAAAGGTCCCAGTCCAATTGTTTTGGGCTTTGTCTTAACTGCCACCTACAGAGATATATCTTCTTAAGCATGAAAACAATTTCTTTAAAAGTCAATATTTCTCTGTTTCCATGGAAGTAGGTTTAGCATCCATATATCTGGTTATCCACATGGGAGCTTCTCAAAGGTTACACTTTCTGATTAACCCTTAAGATAGGCTGCTTCTGGTTAATTTGGCCAATACAAAATGCTGCTAAAAACCTTTAAAATGACTGAAACCGTGGCATATGGGTACTCATCTGAGCATTCTCAGCGAGAGGTATCTAATGAATACCAACACGACAGGGTTCAGATAGTCTCAAGCATCTTTGCATTCTTGTTACTTGGATGCAGTAGCTTAAGCATTGGAAGGGTTAACTGCCATCAGAGACATCTCTTAATCATGAAACAATTTCTCTAAAAGTCAATATATCTCTGTTATCTGCGGAAGTTGGATTAGCATCCATATATCTGGTTATCCACATGAGGGCTTCTCAAAGGCTACACTAACAGATTAAGGATAATCAATGTGTTATTGATGAATATTTTTTTTTTGCAAATTAACAGTCTGACACTCAGTTTCTGCCAAGAGTGCATTGACATTATCAAGGAAATTATTTTAGGATTTCATATACATGATATATTTTAGGAAAATTTCCACAAATATAATGAAAATGAAAATGAAAATCATAATATTTTGGCATAATTTTAAATGAGTTGGAAATTATCTGTTTGTAGAATATCTTTTCAATAGTAGGCTTAAGAATCATATTTTGGTGTAAGTATGCCGTGCCCCTCGTTAACAATTAATATGCCCCTATTTAACAATTTTGATATGACAGACATTAAAAATTGAAAATATTAATCAGCTGTTAAACTCAGCCATTGCCTTAACTTCCTTTTTCTTGTATTGAAATATATTCCAAATAGATTAATTTCACAGTGCAACTCAAAAGAAACATAAACGTTAATTGAAACATATGGAAGCTCAATGCCTCTCTACCATTGCAACTTATTTACCCTTTATAAAACCATTCACTAAAATACAGTATACATCCCTAACATCTGATCAATTTTCATAATAAATTTCCTTAACATTTTACTATTTTACTTATGTGCAAAAAAATATAACACTTTTTTTTTCACTTCCAAGTATTTTGCTTGCCAAGTCCTTTTTTGAGGATTATCAAGTTTTCCAATAAATTCTGTATATGCCCCTGACATCTGATTAATTTCTATCCCTCATTTCTTAAAGATTTTACTATTTTACTAAAGAGCAAAAATAATGTAACACTTTTTTTCTTCACTTCCAAGTATTTTTCTCACCAAGTTCTTTTTCTAAGGATTTATCAAGTTTTTCCAGGTGTTTCGTTTCAGCTCAAGGTCATAAGAAACACTTCACTTGATTTATTGATTGAATAAGGAAGTTCCTGTTTATCCACAGTATCCCCTTTCCCCGATTTGGGCGGGGTGCAAAACTTGGGGGTAAATTGATAAGAGCAGATAAGGACTGTGCACCAGGCCAGAAATGCTCCTCAAAAAGGCCATCACCCACACCGCCCCCATCAGTAACTAATGTTTAACCCTTCCATCCCAGCAGGAGCTGAAAAACATCTGACAACTTTTGTCTTTTTTTTCAAACGAAAGCATTTTTGGAAAAATATTTGGAGGAGAAATGTTGATAAGAACCAAACACACATCTCCCCTTCAACTATTTTGTAAATTGATGCTTTATTCTTAAGTTATTCACAAAAGTTTGATAGTTCCAGACGATTTTTGTAATAAATGAGTTAAAGTCTCAGTACTGGAGGCGTTGAGGCAGCAGATGATGCGCTTGCAACAGGAAGAGACATGAGAGACAGACTTGAGTCAGGTTCTACTTATCATTATCCAACAATTCTCTCTTAACCCTTTTAATGCCAGGCTACTTTCGTCCAAAGCGCAAGGATGCAACGATTTTTGAAAAACATCTAAACCCTGTCTTGTTGGTATTTATTGGATAGCTCTCGCTGAGTACTCTCAGATGAGTACCCATATGCCAGGGTTTCAGTCATTTTTTTTCAGATATTTTGCATCATTTTGTATTGGCCAAATTAGCCACCAGCAGCATTTAAGGGTTAACTGGGACCGCCTGCCATGTGTTAGTAACTACTTCTGATGGCTCCCCCCATATACTCAAAACATACAGCCTCTCCAGATACCCCCAGACAGCTGTCTAGATATCTCTATAGCACTGCGACAACAAACACCCTACTCTGGTCACCTGATTAACCCAAATGGGCCTGGAATTTTTGTTTGTTTGTTTCCTGTAACAGTCCGGAAAAAAATAGGGTGGGTAGGTCGGAAATTTTCCTTTTTTTGTGTGTGTTTTATGCCTATATTATGTTGATTGGGAGTTGGAAGGGCAAAGAAAACTTTAGGGTAGGGATTTCTTTGAGTAAAAACTTGTTAGGGTAGGGTTACAGGAAACAAACAACTTTTTGCCTTGCCTCCCCAGAGTAGCACATACACAGAAAGTTAAGTGCATTTTATTGCCAACTACTTCAGTCATTCTTTAAAAAAAGGTTTCATCCTCAATACTATGCAATTCTATTTACACTGATCATATACTGTATAACTGGTATTTTTAACAGGCATTTATTTTTGCTATTTCGCGCTCCCCATGATAGTGCAAAAATAATATCCTTCAATTAAATATCCTGCTTTGTACCAGGTTTAGTTTGAGTGCTTGAATGCGCAACTTTTAAGTAGCACAAATACCCTAAATAAATGAATAAATAGATATATGAATGAATAAATAAATAATAAATAAATAAGTAAAAACATAAATAAATAGATGAATAAATAAATAAATAAATAAATAAATAAATGAATAAATAAATAAATAAATAAATGAAATGGATTGTCTTTGTATGGTTGTAAATAGACAAATAATCTATGAAATGTTTTGAGAAGTTGCTTATGGTGTAAACAAATGGTTAATATGGCTTAACGTGTACACCACACATGGTAAGATTAGCGTGGATTTCTTTATCCATTGGGTCAACCTAAGGAACAACTCTAATCTCTAGGAGAGAACGCAGCTGCCCCATTCATACCAAAACCTAGATTTCCTTATCAAAATATGTGCAAAATCCTCTTCACTCACTCGTATGGCAATTTAACCCATTAATACTTATGAGTTCCTCCAGAAATTGTTGTCTGCTTCTCTCCTACTTTTGAAAATAACTTTGGAATAAAACGAAAGTTTGCAAAATATTTGAAGGAGAGTTGATGTTTGGCCTCTGATAAACATTTCTCGTTCAAATATTTTCCAAAAAATGCTTTTGTTAGAAAAATACATCCAAAATCGTCAGGCCCTTTTTGGCTGCTCTGAGTGTGAATGGGTTAACCCATTAATGCTCACACCGACCAAAAGCAGCCTCACAATTTTGATGATATTTTGCGGGCAAAAGCAAAGTCACGAAAATATTTGAAGGTGAAATATCTATCAGAATATTACCCACATTTCTCCTTCAAATATTTTGTAAAATCATTCTCAATTTCAAAGTAAAAGTCAAAGTATCACGGATCCAGACAACAATTTCCAAAGGAACTCTTAAGTATTAGTGGGTTAAGTTTTCTTACCAGAGATGTCAGCACTGAGATTAGAAAGCCTTTTAAGATTTGGAAGAATTAGGGGTACCACAGATACCATATTAGCGTTAGTTCTAAAAGGACCTAAATGTCTTTGTCTAACCAATCAGATACAGACAATTTCAGATGTGATGAACTTGACACCATGAACGTGCCACTTACAAAAAATAATAATTATGATAATAAAATAAAAAATAAACAAATAAATAAATAAATAAATAGATAAATAAATGAATAAATAAATAGATAAATAAGTAAATGAACCAGAGACATTGATTAGACCTCTCTGAATGAACAAATGAATAAATGAATAAATGAATAAATGAATAAATGAATAAATGAATAAAATAAATAAACAAATGAATAAATAAATAAATAAATAAATAAATAAATAAATAAATAAATAAATAAATGAAAACTCAGAAGATATATTTCAAAATTAACTTTCAGCAAAATTGCTCACACAATATTAGTGTGCAATGTAAAATCTGATAATGGCTGACATATGACCAGTACTTCTTCACAAGACCCCAGGAGGATGATCCTGATCTCAGCCTAGACATCATAAAAAAGATGATGACTTCCTAACGTCAAACAGAGTATAGCAGAAAGTGAATGAAGAAGCAACACATGCAAACACTTTTGTGCTGCTGCAAGGTCGAATCGACTCCCCAGCTGGCTGCCAATTAGTTATGACGCTGACTCTCAACGGGAAAGTGGGAAGGTTGCGCTGATGGGGATTGAAATGGTTTCCGTGTGTACAGGCCTGCTAGGGGAGGAAGGTCGTGTGAGCACTTCGGTGGATACAAGACTATAAACCGAATACCTTCACCTTTACCTTTTACCTTTAATAAAGTAAAACACAGTAACGCCTAGTAGCTAGGCTACCCCTAGACTTGTGGAAATGGTTTCTAGAGCACACAGTCTGCATGGCCAACAGTAGGCCACAATGTAGTATTAGTGCAGGCATACATCTATATATGATAAAGTAAAACACAGTAATGCCTAGTAGCTAGGCTACCCCTAGACTTGTGGAAATGGTTTCTAGAGCACACAGTCTGCATGGCCAACAGTAGGCCACAATGTAGTATTAGTGCAGGCATACATCTATATATGATAAAGTAAAACACAGTAATGCCTAGTAGCTAGGCTACCCCTAGACTTGTGGAAATGGTTTCTAGAGCACACAGTCTGCATGGCCAACAGTAGGCCACAATGTAGTATTAGTGCAGGCATACATCTATATATGATAAAGTAAAACACAGTAACGCCTAGTAGCTAGGCTACCCCTAGACTTGTGGAAATGGTTTCTAGAGCACACAGTCTGCATGGCCAACAGTAGGCCACAATGTAGTATTAGTGCAGGCATACATCTATATATAATAAAGTAAAACACAGTAACGCCTAGTAGCTAGGCTACCCATAGACTTGTGGAAATGGTTTCTAGAGCACACACTGCTGATACATGTTTCTGAAACTTGAGCCCAAATCCTCAAGGTAGCGGTATCTTGAAAATGGATAAGAATGTGGTTCACAAGACCCAGCCAAGAAACATACACTGTGACCTTATCGTGGTTTGGTTCAGCTAGATCTCAACCCAGTTCTTCCTTGAAGGTTTAAACATGACAGGAACAAACACAATAACTATCACAAAAAAACTGAACTTTATGTGAACTGACCGGTGGCCAGTGGCCAAGAGCATTCTGGGATCAGGAGTTAGTACCCATTTACAGGACAACCGTTCAACCACAAGTTGAGGACACCTGCTATGTTGATACATATAGTTAGCCTAGATCTCTAGGCTGTAATATATTTTTTCTAGCATGTTTTTTTCGGTTACCAGGCACCAAATAGTTCAGGTAGCCATAGTGGTCATTTAGTTTACACTTATCTCACCAGGGGAATAGAGGATTCAGTTTGAGCATACTGAATCCTCACCTTTGAGTGCCTCAAGAGATAGGAGGACCAGGTGGCGCCATCTATCTATCATGCATTACTTAATTTTCATTACCTCAGGCCATCAGGACACCCTGGGGATAAATAATAATAATAATAATAATAATAATAATAATAATAATAATAATAATAATAATAATGACAATAATAATGATAATAATAATAATAATAATAATAATAATAATAATAATAAAAATAATAATAATGATACTACTACCACTACTACTACTACTACTACTACTACTACTACTACTACTACTACTACTACTACTACTACTACTACTATAACTACTACTACTACTACTACTACTACTACTACTACTATTACGAATAATAATAATAATAATAATAATAATAATAATAATAATAATAATAATAATAATAATAATAATAATAATAATAATAATAATAATAATGATAATAATAATAATAATAACAATAATAATAATAATAATAATAATGATGATAATAATATGATGCTGGCATGGCCAGGATTAAGCGAGCGAAGCTTTTGACATTCCATACATTTGTCTTCACAGCTGTCAGGACCACCAGTTTAAGTTAATGGTACCATTTCCCATTTAGTGCTCCCAGTGTACACAGCAGGTGCATGGTAGTTGTTTCCTATTCCTGCTTTCTTAGCCCTCTGTGGCAGGCACCGGCAATTAAACGAATCTGCCCCTATTTACCTAAGACCACTTAAAGCATGCTCAGTGAATTCTTCCCTCTGCCTTTGAGATAACAAGTGCCTTTAGATAGAGGATATACGAAAATAGCATCAGCAGCCAACAGAATTAGCTCCCAGAGGCTCTGAAAATAACCTCCATTCAAGTGTGTGTGGATCACAGCTGGGCGATTTCCTCCAATTCTAGGCCGATTCTATATATACAGCAAGCAAACTTGGCACACTGCACTGTTTTGATATTAAAATCAATCATTGAGATTAAATTTTGCCATATACTGCTGTCGGCTGAGTAAATCCAATAGCAAACAGTAATTCTATACAATTGCCATGATTAATGCTCAGAATTATATTCAACATATGCAACACAGTGGTAACCATAGTATTTGACAGTGGGGGTCTTTTATACGGATTAGTGAAAATGTTTTAGTGAGAATCAAAGAAAAATAGCATTTTGAAAACTATAAAATCTAATGTTTTACACACACTGGGTGGGAGGAGGGGGTATAGGTTGCTTTTAATCCTCTTTACCCTTCCCTTAATTCCATCCATTAAGTACCCCTTAATATGAAGCTGGATTATCTTAAATGAAATTGATAGAATCTCAACATTAATTGAGCATAAAATCTGAATTCATGAATACCTATTAAGAGGATGGAGAGTCAGTTTGAAACTTTTTGTTCACCCTCATAATTTATCACATGAAACAAAGCCAGATAAATGTAGTATTTGTTTTATCTGAGACAGTCCAGTTTTTCATATCGAGTTGAATTTCTCATGCAGATTGTCTTGCTTTAACTTCCAGTGGCATTTCAGCATTTCAGAGAAAAGAGTAAATAAACCTTTCCTGGCAGCATCCAATGTATGTACCTGGCAGCTGTAAAGTTGTATTTATAAATAGTCACTAACCTGATGTGTGCTAGCTCTGCTCACTTAACCGCAGCAACTTCTACGAGTGTGGCATTTTGTGCCGATGATGATGATGATGCGGAGGCTGGATGATCCTACCAGTGGCAGGGTACACGCCCTGCCGATCCCAAACTGACTGCGGCTTTAAGTGACAATCCCAAACAGACTGCGGCTTTAAGTGCCAATAACAAACTCGCTGCAGATTTAAGTGACAATCCCGAGCTGGCTGCTGCTTTAAGTACCAATACCGTACTGGCTGCGGCTTTAAGTACTAATACCAAACTTGCTGCGGCTTTAAGTTCCAATACCGAACCGACTGCAGCTTTAAGTACCAATCCCGAACTGGCAGTGGCTTTAAGTGCCGATACTGAACTAGCAGCGGCTTTAAGTACCAATACCGTACTTGTTGTATGTGGCTTTAAGAACTTGTCTTTGTTGACTAGCTGTTCCTGCAGGCTCCCGTACGTACCTCCTGCTAAGTGCTAGGAGGACTGGCTGCTATCTGACTGCAGGCTGACTTGACTGACGGGCCAGTATCCCGATCAGGATGGGGGATGTCAACGCCTGATGGATCACTATTGTCACTTACATTACGGCAGGCACCGAGTTTGCCCGCCCATTCACTGTTTGCAGGCTGCTCAGCTGCTGCTGGTGGTCTACAGCATCGTGAGCCTAGCTACAAGGCTCTATTATGATTTTACTTAATCATATATAGAAGCCTGCACCTATACTAGATAGGGACTTATGGCCTACTGTTGGCCATTTAGTTCACACAATTGCCACACGAGGGAGATTACTGTTAATATTTCCAACTGACCTAGAAGTATACCGCAGTGCCATCTATCCACAATGAAAGACATTTAGATATGGCCTGGGAGGCAGGCTACAGCATCGTAGGAGGGAATGATCCAAGCCACCAGGAAGTGAAGGAGAACTGGAGGGCAGCACCATGCACACTTGGCCAAGATAAATAACTCTCAACACTACAATATCTTGTATAAAAAGTCAGCTCCTCAGAAAGATGCTTGTTTGGGTACTGATTAACCTAACAATATAATATGAAAAAGTACTGCCTCTAGATAGCTTGTATAATCCCAAGAAAAACTCTTGAGTGCAGTTTCAGCAAACCTTATATTTTAGGATCTACATCCTTTCGATGGATGTCTTGTATAGTCAGGCCCCACTAAAAACATTGATGATCGATATATAGACAGCCTTTGGATGAATATCTTGCATACATCAGGTCCCACTAATAAATAACTCAATTACTAATACATAACTTACAGCAATTGTGGGTATCTAGTTAGTAGACAGGTCCTAAGAAAAACACTTCCAAGAGTATACTGCATTAGCAAACCATATTGATAAAGCACAGCCCATGGGTATTCTATGAAGTCAGGTGCCCAGAAAAGAACTCATGATTCAGTCAGCTGAAAAAGTTTTGAGAACTGCTCCAGGAAACCTTACAATATATTGATAAAACTCAGCCTGTGGCAACATTACCTCAGTTTTAATTTGCTAAAGCTTATTTGTTTTAATTTTCTAGTGTTTTCTCGTTAAATAAGCACTGTGCTTTCAGTAGCAGCTTCTATGCATCAATCAGGAGAATAGTGAATTTGTGATTGTTCAGGCCTATGATTCAGTTGTCTACAATGTCTAGTTTACCCAAGAAAAGTTACCTAGGGTGCACTATCAAATTTAGTTTTATTCTCAACCCAACCTGAACCAGCAAAACATAGAGGTGTACAACTTTATTCTGGTTTCCCCTAAATCTAACCAAACCCAAACCCACAAAAACAAAGGATTACAATTTCATTCACCCAACAACACCCTACAGAAACATAGGGAATACAACTCCATTCAGATACTCTCTCTAAACCAAACCCAACCCAATCAAATCAACCTTTATCCACCCTTCTATTCTCAGAACATGTCCTTGCCTAACCCCACAAAGGCCAAGCATTCTTCTTCTTCTTTATAAATTTAACATAAAATTTATACCCCAAAACTGTGGCTACCATGATTTAGTTTTGAAATTGCTCACCAGGTGGCCAGAGTGAAAGCTTTCAAATTGGTCCTGGCTCAGATCAGGGAGACCGCCCTTGGCGCCATCTATGATCTGCCACAGGAACTAGCATATATAAATAGATATTATGCACAAGATAGAGACCAGAGCAGAGAAAACACCAAAGAGTAGGAGCTAGACTAGGCTCATGGTCCCTAAAGAGTTGTGTTGACCAAGCAGTGTGGTGTAGTGCCAGATATGGTAGATAGATGGCACCACCTGATCATATCTCTATAGGTTTTAAAAAAAATTATCATACTGAAACTGAGTCCTCTCTTCCCGTGCTGAGATAGGTGTGAACTAATTTGGCCACTATAGCCACCTAGACTATTTGGTGCCTCGTAACATAAAAAAACATGAAAGAAAAATACATTATGACAGCCTAGAAATCTAGGCTAACTAGGAGCTAGTCTAAACATGTCCGTGCTGGACAATAACTGCAGCTGCCTTTACTGATATAATATTCAGACGTTTAGGCATGATTCATTGTCATACATGTCACTTTTTCTGCTTGTGGGTCCTGGGAAATGCCACACATTTCCTACATCCCCAAGCCAACCAGGATTTGACAATATTAAACTCTTTGTTGTTGGGGCAAATGTAATTGGCTTTTGTATAGAATGACTCTTTTGTGTGGGATGATAATTATGGAATGGATTGGGCTAGAACTTTATGAAATTATCTAAAAATTAACTTTTTTCTTGTTGGAGCACAAGCAATTGACATGATTTGCATATAATAAAGTCGCTCTTTGTGCGATGGAGGGCTAGATTAAAAATGAATGTGTTAGGTGAATATGAGATATTGGCATAATTTGCATAGGAAAACTTTTTATTTATTAATGAATGAGTTCATTTTTGAGAGTAGGGGGAAGGTTGCCTAAGGCAAGATCTTTTTTAAGATTTTCATTTCTTTGTTTTTGGCACATCAAGGATCAACATCATTTACATAAAATGCCTCCCTAAGGGGAATGTGTATAGGAAATCTTGCGCTGGATGTCTACAGAATTGATCTCTTTGTGGTAGGAACAGAGGTATTACTTAGGATAATTTGCATAAAGTTACTCTAGGTCAGTATGGTAGGAGGACGGGTTGACATGGGATTTGCCAAGAATAGCATTAGAGCAAAAATGAGGGGGGGGGGGGGGTGGGGGGGAGTCACATTATGACCAGTGTGCAGCGACCGTGATACGGCTGGTTGTTCAGTGTCAGCAGAATAATTAGTGCTGCACACATGTCATTTAGGAGTGGGCTAGAGGACAGCTGCAGGGCATGCCTATTGGCTGCCAGCAGGGTATATCAGTTGATACACTGCTGTGACCCATAACATGGGTTACCCAGCAAGATCTGCTGACTTCCGATCCATCTGAATCTTAGTCTTAGAAATTACCTAGTCAACATGTTTGCTGAGATTTCTAGTAACACTGCTGAGGCATTTTCAAGGTTTTGTATAATGGAAATGAAATGAAATTGAATTTTTTGATGTGTAAAATTCATAAAGTACACTTTGATTTTATAAATTGTTTCATACATTTCATGGATGTGGAATCTAGAGACATTGAATCTAAGGGAAGGACGATATGGCTTAAATCACAAACAACTGATGTCAACGAAATTCTCACTGCTATAAACAGTATTATTATTTGCTTCCATTCTCCAGCGAAGGGGGTTAAGATCAATAGACAAAGAAACCACCAAGTAATCATATAGGTTAAAATCCCAAAGAGCTGATTTTAATGACTTCCTGGACAGACAAAGGCTGCAGTAAAACCAGGAGACAACTTAACCCCTCCAATGCTGAAACTATACCTTCGTCCAATTGCACTAGGACGCAAATATTTTTGAAAACCATCTAAATCCTGTCATGTTGGTATTCATTGGATAGCTCTCGCGGAGTACTCTCAGATGAGTACCCATAATGCCAGGGTTACAGTCATTTTTCAGGGTTTTGCATGATTTGTATTGGACAAATCAGCCACCAGCAGCATGGAGTTAAAACCAAGAGACAAAGAAACTAACAAGTAACCATATATGTTTGAATCACAAAAACAGCTGATTTTAATGACTTCCTAGAGAGACAAAGGCATCAGAACCAGTTAGAACCAACTGAACATGTGGAACATGCATGTGACACAGAACGCAAACAGCTGAATTCTCAACTTCTAGGATACACACCAATGGGAAGTGTGGAAATCTGAGTTTCCAGTCAAACCCATCTGATAAAAGTCCTGTGAACGCGGTGATCTTATCAGCTGCATCTGTCAGCTATGGGTGATGCGAATGGCCCTCTTTTAACCCTTATGCTGCTGGTGGCAAAGTTGGCCAAAAACGAATAATGCAAAAATCCTGAAAAATCGCTGAAACCCTGGCATATGTGTACTCATCTGAGAGTACTCGGCGAGAGCTACCCAATGAGTACCAACATGACAGGGTTAAGATGGTTTTCAATAATCTTTGCGTTCTTGTGCATTGGACGAAAGTAGTCTTAGCATTGAAAGGGTTTTAAAGGAATATTTCCATTGCATTAGTTTGCATGTAAATTTGAGTCCTAGCTACCATCAGACAT
>OZ012690.1:4635683-4696683 GCA_963942565.1 Maea johnstoni | reverse complement strand
CGTCAGAGCAACTTTTAATGAGAATTCCAGAAATGTTTTTACAAGCATTGTTTTTGTGCAAGGTGGCTAACAGCTATACAGGAGGCAAAAAAGGGCTTCTCAAGCAAGACCTAAAAGAGGGTATGTACCCTAAATGCCAACCTGTTCTAAATGAGAATTCCAGAAATGTTCTCTACAAGCTTTTTTGTGCAAGGTTAATTGCTAACAGCTATACTGTAGGTAATATAGGACCTAAAAGAGGGTACGTACCCTAAATGGCAACCTGTTCCTGAAACAGGTCTTTGAAGAGCATTTAATGATCCATTTCCATTTTGATGGTACTGTGAACCACCACTTTTTTTTATTACACTGTAGTTTCTCACATGGTAAAAACTTGCCCATAATTTAGAACACGATCAAGAGACAACGAAAATAACAAAACAAAATCAATTAAAAAGAACAAAAAGCAGTCAACTTGAAAGTCCTTGAATTTCACCAATTAGTAGAAGGCTAAGGGTGCATTGTTTGAGATCAACAAAAAGACAAAGGATCATTTGACAAATTGGGTGCTAAAGACTCCATAATTAAGAAAAATCTTGTTCATTAGTTCTCTTTTTTAGTCAAAAAGGTTGGCTTCAAAGTTTTTCAGGATAGCAAATTATGAATTAATATGGACAAAAAGACTGTAACAAATAGGTTGTTTATTTATATAAATAAAACATTTGATTGCTAATCAATTTAAACCTTTAATTTAAAAAAAAAGGAATTTGCTATCCAGCATTTTCCAACATTGAATGTGTTTTGAAAAAAAAAAGAACTTAAAACAAAACTAATATCAACTTTTACGTTCTTTCATTAACTAGGGGTAGTTGTGGCTGAGAAGATTTCATATTTTGGCAGCTGGTCGTATTGCGAGAATACACACACCTGGGGGCCAGCTGAGTCATCTATAACAGGTATAGAACTGCTGGGTCATCTCACACCAAACGGACTCGGCCAATTCATGCTTAACCCATTTACACTCAGAGCGGCCAAAAGAGGCCTGACAATTTTGGAAATATTTCCCTTACAAAATCATTTTTTTGGAAACATTTGAATGAGAAATGTCAATCAGAAGACAAACAATAAATCTCCTTCAAATATTTTGAGAAATTTCGCTTCATTCCCAAGTTATTTTCAAAAGTATGAAAGTAGCAGACGATATTTCGAGAGGAACTCTTGAGTGTGAATGGGTTAACCCTTTCATGCCAACATCTACCTTTAACAGCTATGCATGTTCTCACCTCTACCTTAGATGACCAAACACAAGTGGATTCAAAACCAGCCGGTCAACCTGAACATACTAGCCTCAACCAGTGTCAACTAATAGCTGCTAATTAGGCCAGAATTGGTGCTCTGGTGGGCACACCCAGCTGGTGGTGTAGATAAGGTTTCTCTGTAATGTAATCGATGCGAGAGCCCTGAATGGTCCTTGTTCCCACGTGACCTCGCTGTGATGCCTTATCTGGTACTCCTGGCATGAGTCCAGCATGTAACTATAGGGCATATAGTAATTGGTCTCTTGCTACATATCCATTCTTTTCTTAATCCAAGCCTCTACATACTGCTGGTTTCTCACCTTATACCTGTATCATCATAGAACTCATGCTTAACCCTTTCATGCCCATAGTTACCTCACAGGCCAGTTAAGTCACCTATAACAGGTATAGAAACACCCTGCTGGGTCATCTCACACCTCACGGCTGGTCATGGGGCCAATTCATGCTTAACCCTTTCATGCCTCACAGTAACCTCACAGCTGAGAGAAGTAGACAGGGAGTGGGCACTGGTCATAAATCATCAAATTTCGCTGCCTCCAACTATCTGACCTAGATAGGATGACATCCCCCAGCCAGCCAGTGCATGCTTACTGCACAGATCACGTGACCAATACAACCCCAGGCTACAGCGCGTAACCCGAGGCGCAGATGCTGTAGAGGCTAGCATGCAGTACCTATGTGGTTGCTGATCAAGGGGATGTATTTCTCTGCTCACAGGTATACATGTTCTCTCCACTATATATATACCGCAGGTTCACCTCACCACCTCATACCTGTACCATCACACCATTAACCCTCTCATGCTCACATCTACCTCAGAAGTTTAAAGAGTTACTATAATTGTACCACAGCATATATAGACAGCAGTCATTCCTTATCAGGTTTTTCATAAACAAATCATGTTTTTCAAAAATATGTTTTGAAGTAGAGAAATACTTCAGACAATAATTATTTTCTTATTAATACCAAGCCATATTTCTTCCTTTGAATTCAAATGTCAATCCTGTTTTGCAATTTTGGAGAGAAATTTTCCTACTTTAAGGGTCATATGGATTAGAAAAAATATAATTATAATATTCAGTCTCCTAATTTAAATGGACAATGTAAAATAGAAAAAAAATGTAAACTATTTTCAAAAGATCAGTGGTTTTCAGTTGAAAAGGAAATTGGTGGCTTGGCCATAAATAATTGAATTTATAATGTACTTGATACCAATTATGTATAAATTTATTCAACTAATGATGAGGTGAACTTTACATTACAAGAACTTTGGTATATGCTGGTACCTGCATAAGCTAATTTGATTAGTCACACTATCTCTTATCAGCAATTAAATGCTAGTAATTAAGGAAAATGAAATTGATCAAAGGACAAAGGATGACTTTTAAGCACCGCATAATTATACTTTAACCTATTCATACCCGTAACGCCTGTATTATCCCCTACAAAGGCAAATCATGTGAAATAAGAATATTTCGCAAAAAAATAATAGATTATAGTATTTACCGTAACCCTTATGCTGGTGGTGGCTAATTTGGCCAATACAAAATGGTGCAAAAACCCTGAAAAATGACTGAAATCCTGGCACAATCTGTCTCAAACCATACACAATTAGTGCCTCATCATCTCAACAAAAGTCAAGCTACATTTTCTCAAAATAATTAACCTTTTAACACATTTACTCAGACAGTGTGCTGGCAATCTGACTCGATCTTGATTTAAGCTCTTTAACATCTGCAACAAACACATCGTCTGATACACATGTGAGTATCTTCATAACAAAGTAATATTTAAAAATACTAAAATCTGCTGTTCTAGCTCAACAACCCTCTTCAAATTCTTTATTTAATGAATTATGTTCTAATTTTTCCGATCATATTTGCACTCCAGTTATTTCTATCTCAAAATAACTGATATCAAAGTAAAGCTTTAAGAAATAATTCACCTTACATATCAATTGATTTGCAACTACATGTACATTTATATATGTATGTATCTATATCGACCACATCGGATAAATATATTAACAACATTTTTGAAGTTTTGAGAATTTACAACCAAGTTGTTAGAGGACTGTTGCTATCATGATATCATTTTGGTTATGTATATTCACGAACAAAGCAGCAAACTTACCCTGTGCCAAGATATCCTTGAGTTATGGTATAACTTAATTATCACGCTGATATTATATGAACTGCAGCCCTTACATGCACCCTGTGGTGTGATATGACCTTATGCTTGCCTGCTTACTCCCTATTAATGCACTTACTACCCACGTAGTTACATAACCAAAAACCCCTTTGTTTTCTCTATTTATATGTGCGGTTTATCGACTGGGAACACGCAGCCTTACATTATACGAACACTACAGCTGGGGTCGCTGTCTCATTATTTCTAAACATTTATACTCGCTGACACATGAATCTATAGATTTTTATATGCGCTTAATGTATGGACAGAGGTTATTGAGTACAGAGTCATAAAATTGTGCAATGATCGAGTACAAAGTAATAAAACTGAGCAATAAAGGATATTAAGATATTGATCACTACTCCGATAGTGCAATGATACATTTATATATAGGTAATGTATAAGGTTTGAAATAGAACCTGCCAATAAACCTGCTCCTCTAAACTCCACTTGAAATTATGCTTCATTCTAAAGATTTTTTCATAAGTATCACAGGTCCAGACGACACTATCTCCAGACATGAATGGGTCAAAAAGGTACATGTACTTTAAATTGACTCTTCACATGACATGGCCCTATTAGAGACTATATATAACAGTGCTTTCAAACATTATAGGTGGAAAGGGCGCTATATCAAATATCAATTATTATCATTATAACAGGCCTCAATGCTAACACAAAAAGTTACTAGTCCTGTACGTTAGACCAGTAACACCTAGGATATACTGGTCCTGCAAATTATTATTTAAAAATGTGTATTGACATAAAAAGAAAAAAAAAACATTGCATAAAGTTCACTGACAACCAAATGTTTACTGGCCCTGTAGGACCAGTTGAGGTCTGTTTTTACTGGACCAAAGCCGTTTTGGGGATTTTATGCTGACCTGGGACCAGTAGTTCACAGTTAGTGTCAAGCCCTGCATGTGGTGAAGTACAGTGCCATAAATCTTATCAGTCCTTGTGACCAGTCAGTAGTGTAAAGAGGTCTAAACAGGGCTTCAGGTCACAGCCAATATCAACACCTCCAAGCTGGGGGCCGCACAGTCTTGACAAATATCACTGATATTTTATTATTACTGTTATTATTATTATTGATATTATTGTTATTATTATTATTATTATTACTATCATTATCATTATTATTATTATCATTATTTTCATTTCTATTATAATAATTATTATTACTATCGTTATTATTATTATTATTATTATTATTAATATCATTATTTTTATTTCTATAATAATAATTATTATTACTATCATTATTATTATTATTATTATTACTATTATTATTATCATCATCATTATTATCATAATTATTATTACTATTATCATTATCATTATTATTATCATTATTGTTATTATTTTTACTATTATTATCATCATCATCATCATTATCATAACATGGAGAGCAACATTCAGTAGTGCCATCAGTATAAATTGGGGGTGTAAAGATTTAAAAGTCTGTGAGGCATATCCTTATAACATAACTGCTACTCGGGCCGGGAGGTGACTAATATACCCTGGAGGTATTAGCTGTGAGGACTGAAAGCAGACTAGATTAGCAGCACATAAAGCACCAGATACAAATCCAAACACCATCAATATTATTACAATGGGAAGGTATATTGACCATTGTCGTAATGACTATAGCAGGTTCCCATCATAAAATGGAAGAATACTGTTACACAAGGAACTCAATCAATTTTCCTCGCATCACTAGGGTCTGAGAGATAAATATATAAAGAGAGGAGAAACAACTCAATAATCACATTATGAGACCTACTATAGCTAGCTGGTCATTTGGAAATTTCTTTTATTGTCATTACATTATGAGACATATCCTACTAAGCTAGCTGGTCATTTGGAAATTTCTTTTATTGTCATTACATTACGAGACATATCCTACTAAGCTAGCTGGTCATTTGGAAATTTCTTTTATTGTCATTACATTACGAGACATATCCTACTAAGCTAGCTGGTATTTGGAAATTTCTTTTATTGTCATTACATTATGAGAATATCCTACTAAGCTAGCTGGTCATTTGGAAATTTCTTTTATTGTCATTACATTACGAGACATATCCTACTAAGCTAGCTGGTCATTTGGAAATTACTTTTATTGTCATTACATTACGAGACATATCCTACTAAGCTAGCTGGTATTTGGAAATTTCTTTTATTGTCATTACATTATGAGACATATCCTACTAAGCTAGCTGGTCATTTGGAAATTTCTTTTATTGTCATTACATTACGAGACATATCCTACTAAGCTAGCTGGTCATTTGGAAATTTCTTTTATTGTCATTACATTACGAGACATATCCTACTAAGCTAGCTGGTCATTTGGAAATTACTTTTATTGTCATTACATTACGAGACATATCCTACTAAGCTAGCTGGTATTTGGAAATTTCTTTTATTGTCATTACATTATGAGACATATCCTACTAAGCTAGCTGGTCATTTGGAAATTTCTTTTATTGTCATTACATTACGAGACATATCCTACTAAGCTAGCTGGTCATTTGGAAATTTCTTTTATTGTCATTACATTACGAGACATATCCTACTAAGCTAGCTGGTATTTGGAAATTTCTTTTATTGTCATTACATTATGAGACATATCCTACTAAGCTAGCTGGTCATTTGGAAATTTCTTTTATTGTCATTACATTACGAGACATATCCTACTAAGCTAGCTGGTATTTGGAAATTTCTTTTATTGTCATTACATTATGAGACATATCCTACTAAGCTAGCTGGTCATTTGGAAATTTCTTTTATTGTCATTACATTACGAGACATATCCTACTAAGCTAGCTGGTATTTGGAAATTTCTTTTATTGTCATTACATTATGAGACATATCCTACTAAGCTAGCTGGAATTTGGAAATTTCTTTTATTGTCATTACATTATGAGACATATCCTACTAAGCTAGCTGGTATTTGGAAATTTCTTTTATTGTCATTACATTATGAGACATATCCTACTAAGTTAGCTGGTATTTGGAAATTTCTTTTATTGTCATTACATTATGAGACATATCCTACTAAGCTAGCTGGAATTTGGAAATTTCTTTTATTGTCATTACATTATGAGACATATCCTACTAAGCTAGCTGGAATTTGGAAATGTTTTATTGTCATTTTTTTTCTGTCTGGTTGCGGTCACTTTTTCTGCCATATTAGACTAATTTGTGACTTGAGCCAGTTGTAAGTGGTAGAAGATATTGGAGTACCCGTGGAAAATGACCACCTAAACCCATGTCACTGGCACCTTTCTCACATGCCTTGGTCCCACTAGTGTATGCATAGTAATTAGCTGGTATGCTTAGTACTCATGCAGCGGGATATGAAGAGACTAGAGCAACTGCTGGTCACTCATTGTTTAGGCCACCATGAAGACCAGTTGACCACCAGGACTCGACGATAAGGCTAGCCCCGTAGCCCCGGGCTAGTTATTGAAAGTTTGGGCTAGTAAATTCTACCTGTGAGTAGCCCTGAGGGGCTAGATAGAATTAGAATATCAGCACTTAAAAAAGTATGAAGCCCTCCTTTGGCTCTGCATTTCTGGATGATAATATAACTGAATTCACCACAATACACTGTATTCTTTTCATGTTATCAACATAGGCTATGATATCAAAAGAGGTCACTATTTGAAAAGAGTTGTCATTAATATCAGGGCTAGCAAAAATATTTCGGGGCTAGTTAAATTTTCGGTAACTAGCCCTGCTGGGCTTATGAAGTTTTTTTCTTAATGTTGAGCCCTGACCACCCAAAGAAAATCTGTTGCAAGGTGATAGGAGTGGAGGTGAAAGGAGTGGAAAGTAGTATGAAGATAGTGGCGCTGGGCAGGACAGAGCGCAAAAGTAGAGGGGTGGATCCGCGTGCCAAATAGGGAGGCCGGTGCACAGACCCATGACTCAAGGTGTAGTTATGGTTATGGCCAATTCAGCACTGACTCTGAGTCCGAAACGTCTAATCTGACATGTGACAAGATAGAAGCACATGATCCTGCCATAATGTGGATCCCTTATTGCGACATGAGCTGGGATTGATCAGCCTCACTGCTAAGACATCCAAATAATTTTCCCATACATAATGTTAATAATGCATGGTTTCAATATCACGCCTGACTTTGGTTTTTGGCTGCTCTGTTTTAAAGACCAACTCACTTCCATAATCCACTTATTTACGACATCACTACATATCATATTCTACCTGTCTAAGCCATGCTGTTGCCAGCTGCCGTTTACCTCAGTTGAAACCTATGGTTTTTATGGGCAGAGCCCTCGCAAGCCGGCTGTGTCTAGTAGCCAAATTAGTTCACAATTATCTCACCAGGTGAACAGAGGACTTTAGAGATAGGAGGACCAGATGGTGCCATCTATCTACCATTGCTGGTACTACACCATACTGCTTGGTCAACTCAGATGGGAATGTCAACTTTTTAGGGACTAGGAGCCTTATATTGTCTATTGACTACCCACCACTATGGGGCAACCCAATAAGTGTGAAAAGGGAGAATAGGTAAACTTGGCCAGTCACAACTCTGTTTCGCAAAATTTCATACTAGGTTTTAAAGAGCAAATCAAATTATATTGTTCATGAAGAGTACCTCAATAAAAGATATTTTCTATAATTGGCTAGTTATAATGGAAACAATTACCTACAAATAGTAATCCGCATAGCTTTCAGACAGGTCTTGTTTATGGCAGTAGTGCTTTAATGTAGGTGTGACAGAGCATAAAATGTAGGGTCACAGCACTTAAACATATGTGTGTACACTTTTTAAAAAGCAGCTGTTTATTTTGCTTTGCTCCAATAATGTCTCTGCTTCAAGACACACACTTGAAGAATCCCTCATGGGTAAAAAGGTTTCAAAGGTTGGCAGCCACCTATTGGTGGGAAACAAAACTAAAGTGAATTTGCTCTAGTTACAATAACCTCAGCCCAGGTTATTTATAACTTGGGGTGGTCTGGGCCATAGTCAAAACATTTCAGTATGGACAAAATAATGCTCAGCTATGCATAACAAAAATCCTATAAATAACTGAGAGGGAAGTCAGTTCAGCACAGACGTAAACTATTTCATATCCTGAGTCAGTCTCCCTATGACGAATCATCTGGAGATTTTAATACTTAACTCTTATGCTGCTGGTGGCTTATTTGGCCAATACTAAATGATGCAAAAAACATGAAAAATGACTGAAACCCTGGCACATGGGTACTCATCTGACAGTACTCAGCAAGAGCTATCCAATGAATACCAACATAACAGGGTTTAGATGATTTTCAAAAATCTTGGCGTCCTTATACTTTGGACAAAGGTAAACTCAGCATTTGAAGGGTTAAAATAGGAATAATAAAAGAATAAAGCAAGTCTTGAGAAATATAGTAATTCAACTCATAGTAATATACTCTACAACTATCAGCAGTAAGATTTTCACATTTGCCTTTTTTTTAAATTTTGACTAACCAAAATATAATGTATCATCAGGGAATTTTAGTAAAATGAAAATCCCTGGTATCATACACTGTTACATCATCATTATTTTGTTAGAAAATTTGAAAAACGAACCATAGCAACAAAGAACTACATCTTATGTAGGTTAATGTTGTCCAAAGTATGTGTGTACAGTATGTGTGTTTGACTTACCTAAATCAATTATCTAAACAATGGCATATGGCATGATACTTAAAAATGTCAAGAGTCGTACTTGACATAGGTAATGACATAAAGACATAATCAGCCATATGGCTGTCGTTCACAAGATAAGAATTTCTTATAAACCTTGTAGTATCTCAGCTGTGTTTTTATATGCTGTCCATAGGCATAACTTAAAGGACAATTACACCATGAATAAAACATAGACCCAAATAGTTATTAGAGTACTCTCTACCTAAACAAGTCCTCACCACTGCAAACCTTCATATAAAAAGTATATTGATGTTTAAACACATCCTAACACACAAGAAATGGGGTCACTGGCAGCAGCCCTTTTAGTCTATTAATAGCTCATCTGATGGTGTAATTGTCCTTTACTTTTACTAAGTCCAGTTAGCCAAAGTCGGGTCATTGCAGGTTTGAAACAATGATATGTATTTTTGTAGGGTAGTTGTAAACCTTATGTTATTGTTTTATCTTATTAGAACATTTATCAAATATCTATAATCTTTTCATAGCTGTAACAAATTGCATATTAATAAGTTAAGAATATTCTTCACCATATGAGGTAGTGGTAGATGGTATGTGTTCCCGCCTTAGAGACAAAAAAACTCAGGTCTTCTTCCCTAATAATTATCATGCCAGAGATATGTAGATACATATCTCTGGTTATACTTATATCTGAAAATATTTTGAGATATGCAAACATGGGAATTAGTGTTCAGTGTGATGAAAAAATACCCAGGAAGTGCAATATCTAAGTATGAAAAGAAATAAATATCATTGGAGGTGCAGTTTGTGTTATATATTATGAGTTGTGGGATTTACAAGCCCTAAGCCTTACCGGCGCACACACCAGGGGTTTGACGGACACTCTCTTGTCTACAACTTGAACTCCATGCAGCGTCTTTACCTGTACGTGTAGACCTGGCGCCCCCTCGTGGCCATCCCACTCACCACCGTTTCCGCCCGCTGCCTCAGACTTCCCATCCTGAGGTATCCCTGATGATGATGATGAGGATGATGATGATGACTGGATAGCCACATCCGGTAAACCCTCATCCATATTCACAGGAACATCTAACTCCATACTCCCATCCAACTCCTCCTGAATAACATTTTCATGTTCTTCCACTACCCGAGGATCCATGCCTAGTTTTTGCCGCTTGCTGTACCGAACTGTTCGATAACCACTATCCACAGTGTACATGTACAGTTATCGCACCTGCTACGACCTTACTTACTGGGCCTGTCAGCTGCGATACAATTGATTTAGATTCCGCAGTCCTGGTTTTTTAAAGTAGGTGGAGTGGACTTTCTCATATCGGTTATCAGTTTTGTTATATCATAAAGAGGCCCTCTGGAATGTGAGAGCACCAGAAACATATACGCATACATACACAGCATCAGGCCAGATACTTCAAAACATTCAGACTAGCTAGATCTCCTCCACCCTCAAGGCTCCTGCATCAAGTACACTTTACAGCTAAAATTAACCCATGCACAGTCAACCCTGAAACTACCCATACAGACTATATTTCTAGTGATGTGATATCGATCAGTCAAAAGCAATATCTTTCCGAAACTATCTGATTAACCCTTATGCTGCTGGTGGCTAATTTGACCAATACAAAATGATGCAAAAAACCTGAAAAATGACTGAAACCCTGGCACATGGGTACTCATCTGAGAGAATTCAGCAAGAGCTTTCTAATGAATACCAACATGACAGGGTTGCCCTGTGCCCTGTGGTTTTCCAAAAACGTTGCATCCTTGTGCTTTGGACAAAAGTAGCCTTGAGCAGCATTGAAAGGGTTAAGGAATGTCAATCAATATTCCTCTTTCAAATATTCATGCTTTCTTATTACCTGGCATTTTTCAATTTATCAATGCATCCCGGACAAAGTAGCTCAGTTGGTTAGGTGTCGGATTGGTAATCAGAGGGTCGCTGGTTCGAATCCCGGCCGCCTCGGGCACTTTGGTCTGTTCTTGGGCAACATAGTTTATCCCATATTGCCTCAGTCTACCCAGCTGTATAATGGGTACCTAGCATAAATAAGGCAGTGCTTAGAGTGTGTGCGCTATATGCTGCCAGTTGCTCTGGAATATCCCCTGGGGGATTGAAATGGTTTCCGTGTGTACAGTGCCTGCTAGGGGAGGAAGGTCGTGTGAGCACTTCGGTGGATACAAGACTATAAACCGAATACCTTTACCTTTATAAATACCAAGCATATCAATATGAGCATAAATAGGGTATTTATAAGTACTATTACTCTTCATCACCGCTACATGCATCTCTTCAAAGGAATGAGTGAGCAGATAAGTGAATTCCATGATCGATAAATGGTAACAGGAGTGAGCAAATGAATAAGTATAATGTACTGAGATGAGGTGAATAAGATGAGAAGACTACTCAATGTGCAGGACATAAAGTAATTCTTCCACTTCATCGATGATCCTGGTGCAAAAATATGAACACTATCTAACCCGTTCATTCATGCAGAAACTGAAAACAGCCAGAGTATTATGGTCATATCTTGCATATAGCATCTTATGAGCAGACTCTCTCAACCTACTATAGATGGCAGCACAGTTTTCAGAAATTGCCGTTTGTTACAGACTACAGCTCATGTGAGTCCCCCCTTGAGGATCTATTTAGAATTAAACCTGGTGTGAGACCAACTCAGGTTAGATCAGTGGGACTAAGGGAAGAGCCAGATAACACAGACTTGTAGCAAATCTAGAGCACAGCCAGTGATCACTCCTTAAGTATTGTGCAGTGATGCCATAGAGATCTTAACTGTTGTAAATACAGTTCCCTTGACAACCTATATACTGAGTATCACAGGCAAACAAGAATCAGGGGACTATAGACTGGGCTCCTAGTCCCTTAAGAGTCGACATTCACCTCTGTTAAACTCATACTCAAACTGAGTCCTCTATTCCCCTGGTGAGATAAGTGTAACTAATAAACTGGTGACTTTGCCCACCTAGACTATTTGGTGCCTGATAACAGAACAAAACATCACAAAAAATACATATGACGGCCTAGAAATCTAAGCTATCAGGGGACCAGATACATGTACTGACTCTCTGTGTATCCATCTCTCAGTTGCTAGGCATTGATCTAATGTTTATTTACATAAACCCTGGATCTCCCACATGTAATCTTCCCGAGACTAGCTACAAGTTAAATGCTTGTGTGCATGAGCTAACATACATTAATTTCAGTATAGGATAGACCAGTGTTTAGTAATCTTTTTAACCTCAAGGTGGAGCTGTGGTAGATGAACTATACTAGATAACACCAGAGTTACATTCTGAGTTACACCGAAGATAGTACTGCAATATAAGTTAAGTAATAAGTTTAATCCTTTTGGCGGTTATCCAGATGTTTTTTAATGAATACATTTGTCAACCTAAAAAAAAGTTTCAATTTCTCACAAGATATCTTTTTTCAAATCTAATTGCTTTAATATAAGTGATGTAACAAGTACAAATGCTATGGGGATTTTATGTGATCCTTCCCGATTTTATGTGAGGTAATAGAGTCAACTTAGTAAAAAGATTTTTTTCAAAAATCTCTTTTAAAATATGATTGCTTTAATATGAGTGATGTAACAAGTTTATATACTATGGGGATTTCCTATGAGGTAATACACACTGTAAAAAATATAAGTCATACTACTGGCAGGACTCCAGATGTATGCCTAAGCTCTGCACTAACTGCTCCTGTTTATTGATGCTCATGTTTGTTGATATAGTAATGGGGCAATGCCTGCCAACACTACTGCCTAGGCATTACATCATAATATATGTAATACTAGCACTGGTGCAAGATGGGAAAATACACCTCCCTGGAGATACATTATACAGTACCCTTGGAAAAGACAGGTCGGAGTACTAAGTTCAAGGCTTGCTTCCCCTCAATCAATTACTCTCAGCATTTACTCGGTCTTCTGGACCAAAGATATTGCAATATCAAGGATCCATTGTTTGTAGGATTGTGTGCATTCTTGACAGCAAAGAGATTTCTGTATCACTTCTGGGCCAAAGATATTGCAGTATCAAAGATTGCAAGGTCCATTGTTTGTAGGATTATGTGCATTCTTGACAGCAAAGAGATTTCTGTATCACTTCTGGACCAAAGATATTGCAATATCAAGGATAGCAAGGTCCATTGTTTTTAGGATTATGTGCATTCTTGACAGCAAAGAGATTTCTGTATCACTTCTGGACCAAAAATATTACAGTATCAAGGATTGCAAGATCCATTGTTTGTAGGATTATGTGCATTCTTGACAGCAAAGGGATTTCTGTATCACTTCTGGGCCAAAGATATTGCAGTATCAAGGATTGCAAGGTCCATGGTTTGTAGGATTATGTGCATTCTTGACAGCAAAGGGATTTCTGTATCACTTCTGGACCAAAAATATTGCAGTATCAAGGATTGCGAGGTCCATGGTTTGTAGGATTATGTGCATTCTTGACAGCAAAGAGATCACTGTATATAGTGTTAACATTGTGGCAGTTTAATAAAAAAAAATACTTTGCACACCCTTGGAATCTTCATTAACCCTTTCATCCAAAGCACAAGAACACAAAGATTTTTGAAAACCATTTAAACCCCCTCATGTTGGTATTCATTGCATAGCTCTCGCTGAGTGCTTTCTGATGAGTACCCATGTGCCAGGGTTTTCAGTCATTTTCCAGTTTTTTTGCATCATTTTGTATTGGCCAAAATAGCCTCCAGCAGCATAAGGCTTAAATCTACACGCCATTATTTGTGCATCTGATCCCCTATGATCCCTCGCACTAATATGATAGCTTGTAATTCAACACCTGTATCCAAAAATCAATCAGGGCATGAAAGGCAGCTGCCAGCTGAGCACATTATTTCATAAGCGCAAAATTAACATGGTATCAGTATTTAACCCATTAAAGTTAAAAGATGCCAAAAACAGAGTGCATCTTGGGATACATGGACGCCCCCATATGGCTGCCTCATTCCTGTTACTTGGTCACTTCTGTAAGCTATAACTAAGTAGTGCTGAAGAGGACAGGTTCGGGGGAGGTCTTATTTGAAAGGTGACATGTATAAGCTCATTTTGAACCTAAATCATTCTGATGGTGCATTTTCCCTTTAATGCTCATAGTGACCAAAAGCAGCCTTGCAATTTTTCACAAATCTTGCAGGCTTAAGTACAGACAGGAATAATATGTATTTTAAAGACAAATGTTAGTCATAACATAACCATCAACTCTCCTATTAATATTAGCTTCTACTGCCAGGGAAACCAGGCAAGCTGCGTATCCATTTCATAATGGTTCCATGTTATGCCATACATGTATAGTGCAAATTACTCTGTCAGCCTATAGTGTCACTGGCCACCTACTTGACTGACTTCAACATGAGGACCTGATTGTGACTCATGACACATCTCGTAAAATATTTCAAAATAAAAAATAACAAAAACACTTCACACTCTTTCTAATCTAATTCTAAACATAGCAATTCCAAACACTTAAAGTCCAATCTATGATTGTGAGAATTCATCAAAACGAATATGGAAGCTTGATTTTGCAACTGTCTAGACAGTTATGCAACTTAAATACAATGGACCATATTGGGCAAATGAAAACAGTTACCATACAATACAACAGTTAGCACTGATAATATTTGAGGTTAAGTTCTGGACTGACAGGCGTAGTTATTAATGACACTTATAAGGTCACTGGTATTCCCAACTACGTCATTCAGGTAAACATATGCGCAGCTCATACAAGTACAGTCCATGTTCTCGCTATTGTTTTCAGGTGAAATGTGAAGGTGTCACCTGTCCTTGGTGTGCAATAAATCAAATAATCAAAATGAAAACAGGTGTTTCCTGAAAATTACAGCTTGATTTTCTCTAGGCCTAAGTATGTCAAATACAATTTGAGTTTTATAAATTTTTTACCTTATAAAGAATATTCAATTGAATCAGGAAGCAGATATCAGGGGTGGTCAGGTTAGTTCCCATTTTTCTCACTAGATGGAGTGAGGTTTTAATACTGCTTCCACTGGAAACCTCAAAGGAAGGATAGACCACCTGGTGCCACCTATCAGTGCCCCACAGTACTATAATTTGCCCATAACATATTTAGCGGGTCTACTCTAATCTGGGTCTAAAAATCTGATCTACCAACCTAATCATGATTATACTAATAACAATAATAATAATAATAACAATAATAATAATAATAATGATAATAATAATAATAACAATAATGATAATAATAATAATAATAATGATAATGATAATAATAATAATAATAATAATGATAATGATGATGATGATAATAATAATAGCAATAATAATAATAATGATAATAAAAAACTGATACTAATAAAAAAAAATAATGATACTAATAATAATAATAAGAATAAGATTAGTAATAATAAAAGATAATACTAATGATAATAATGATGATGATGATGATGATAATGATAAGAATAAGAATAAGAATAGTAATAATAAAAGATAATAACAAGATAGACGCCAGTGGCGTCAAGAGGTTGATTCCTTGTATGTCTTTTTGTAGTTAATCATTTGCAATTTTTTGTTTTTTTAATATTTTGCTATTTTGAAATTTTTCTGATTTTTGTGTTTTTTCGTTAGTGGTTACAGACTGATACACACTTGTAATGCTGCTGATGATACTTACAGACTTTTTAATCAAAAACCCAGTTTGTGAATAGACATTAATATCAGTTTGGAGCACTATAAAACATTTTCCTTTTTTATGAAATTCTTTATCTTTTTATCATACCTAATAGTGCCAAAAAATACATCTGAAACACATATCTTTCAAATTTTTCATAAGATTTCTATCTAAAACCCTCCCTCAAATATTTTCCAAAACTATAACCCACTTCTAGCTATCCAGAAACTTTGACAAACTCACCACCCACCATCACCTATCCAGTAGATCACCAAACATGAACGGGAAAAGCCCACATCCTGCACTGCAAATGACAGTCAACAAAACCCCACCAATAGCATGCTTGCCACAACTTACTTAATGCTGCCTGAAGAACTTTAGTCCGTGACTTACCCTTACATGAAAATGGCCAAACACTGCCAGAATGCAAACATGCACAGGGATCAACCTTATGGTCCCTTAAAGGGCATATGCCCCTGAACCATGTGATTTTGCTACCAGATGATGAATTATAGGAGCCAAGTTTGTGAACGGACATTAAATATCAGCTTAAAGCATTTTAAAAACTTTTCCTTTTTTTGAAATTCTTTATCTTTTCATCATACCTAATAGTGCCAAAAAATACAGCTGAAACACAAACCTTTCAAACTTTTCCCTGGGAGCATGCCCCAAGATCCCCAAACCTGGACAATGCACCCCTGGCAAAACCATACCGTCGTGGTGGCCGCACAGGAATTTAATAGCCCCTAAACTTAAAATCCTGGGAGCCAAATCTGCTCCTGTCTGAAAATGTTAAAGTCAATCACTGATGCATGTAACAAACTGACTGGCTGCCTGCAAATAACACCACATCAAAATCAAACATGTTGCCAACAGCCAAAAATCCACTCCCCCTTAACAGAGGCTTGTGACTCTCCCCCACAACACAAAATGTTAACACATAAGCTAAGTATATACAACAAAGCCCATGCATTAAAATAAGTGCCGGCTCTCAAATATTAAAAAAGACCAACAGTTAAACAGCGAATAAAAAATTTCATCATAACCTAAAATTCAGCACGCATAAATAAAATGCAACTTTTGACAAACTAAACTAATCACTAAGCCTATCCGCCAAATATAAACATGAACATTTTAACACACATACTTCAGAAAAAGAGAGCGATGGGGGGCGGGGTTAAAAATTTGACATCTGACATATCATCAAAGTAACACAAAACATTTACATGAAGATGGCCAAACACTGCCTAAAAGCAAACATGAACAGGGATCAACCTTATGTACCCTTTAGGGACATATGCCCCTGGTTCATGTGATATTGCAACCAGATGAAAAAATATACGAGCCAACTTTGTGAAAGGACATTAAATATATGTTTGGAGCATTTTAAAACATTTTCCTTTTTCCTTAAATTCTTTATCTTTCTATCATACCTAATAGTGCCAAAAAATACATCTGAAACACATATCCTACAATTTTTTCATAAGAATTCTATCTAAAACCCTCCCCCAAATATTTCCCAAAATTATAACCCACTTCTAGCTATCCAAGAAACTATGACAAACCCACCATCACTCATCCAGTAGATCACCAAACATGAATGGGAAAAGCCCACATCCTGCACTGCAAATGAGAGTCAACAAAACCCCACCAATAGCATGCTTGCCACAACTTACCTGCTGCTGCCTGAAGAACATTAGTCCGTGACTTACCTTTACATGAAAATGACCAAACACTGCCTGAGTGCAAACATGCACAAGGATCAACCTTATGGTCCCTTAAGGGGCATATGTTCCTGGATTATGTGATTTTGCTACCTGATGATGAACTATAAGAGCCAAGCTTGTGAATGGACATTAAATATCAGCTTAGAACATTTTAAAAAAAATTCAACTTTCTTGAACTTCTTTATCTTTTTATCATACCTAATAGTGCCAAAAAATACATCAGAAACACAAACTATTCAATTTTTTCCCTGGAAAAATGCTCCAAAACCCCCAAACCTGGACAGTTAAAACATTTCCCTTCCACTGAAATTCTTTATCTTTTTATCATACCTAATAGTGCCAAAAAATACAACTGAAACACATATCCCTCAATTTTTTCAAAAGAATTCTATCTAAAACCCTCCCTCAAATATTTTCGAAAACTATAACCCACTCCTAGCTATCCAAGAAACTATGGCAAACTCACCACCACTAATCCAGTAGATCACCAAACATGAATGGGAAAAGCCTACAACCAGCACTGCAAATGACAGCCAACAAAACCCCACCAGCAGCATGCTTGCCACAACTAACATGCTGCTGCCTGAAGAACTTTAGTCCGTGACTTACCTTTACATGAAAATGGCCAAACACTGCCTGAATGCAAACATGCACAAATATCAACCATATGGCCCCTTAAGGGACATATGCCCCTGGCCATGATCTTCCGCCACTAAAGCAGGTCCAGCACTACCAGAAACCCAATATGCATGCAATAACTTTGTACTAAAACCTAAAATAGACTGATACACACTTGTAATGCTGCTGATGATACTTACAGACTTTTTAATCAAAAACCAAGTTTGTGAATAGACATTAATATCAGTTTGGAGCAATTTAAAACAATTTCCTTTTATTTGAACTTCTTTATCTTTTTATCACACCTAATAGTGCCAAAAAATACATCTGAAACACATATCTTCCAAACTTTTCATAAGATTTCTATCTAAATCCGCACTTAAAAAAACTTCCCTATTTTTGAATTTCTTTATCTTTTTATCACACCTAATAGTGCCAAGAAATACAACTATAAGAGCCAGTTTGTTAATGTACATTAAATATCAGTCTAGAACAATTTCAAAAAAAAATCCCATTCTTTGAACTTCTTTATCTTTCTATCATACCTAATAGTGTTAAAAAATACATCAGAAACACAAACTTTGCAATTTTCCCTTTATTTTGATCAGTATTTTCGTTTGTTTTGCATCTTGGGCGATACAAATGCAGGGAGATGCTGCCTGGGCCCGAGCACTGGGTTGAAGGGGTATGGGACCGGCATCGGCATCATAGGGTAGAAGCCTGCATACTTCAGGTCTGCTACTTCACTCATGTTGAGAAGAGTTTCTAGGGACAGAACTGCAGGCAGCACTAAACATCAGGTAGACTGAAGGTACATCAGAGAAATTCAATACACCATGCAACCTGAAAAAATAATCATACATACCATCAAAGCAACACAAAAATATCAACACAAAACATATCTCACCAAATGCAATCTTATATTATCACACCGACACAATATCTTCTTTAAACAGTAATTGTTTTGTTTGAGGGACAGTGAAGATTTGCATGGTTTCTATATTTTGTGGATGTGTTTTTATAAAATTGTATATTGAGTGATAGTTTTGTATTGATACTTTTGTATTTATTTCAATTTAATGTATGCTTACTATTTTGGGTTGTCAGGTGAATCAAGTTCCTATGATGCTCTTTGGTGTAGATGCAGTATGATGTCGAAGCCAGTTTCTATGAGTGCTGCCTGCAGTTATGTCCCTTGACACCCTTCTCACCATGAGTGAAAATGCAATCCTGAAGTATGCAGACCATTAACCCTGCCATCCCATGCATTCGCATTACATGCTCTTTGGGCTTATAAGTTTGTGACCAATAAATTATAACAGTACACACTTTTCCTGTCACCCAAAACAATTAAAATCATATCTTTATCTAAAATACAACAACAGTGAGAACGGAAGGGATGGCAGGGTTAAAGGTCTGCTAACTTCAGGACTGCATACTACACTCATGGTGAGAAGGGTATATATACTGACTGCTGAAATCGCGATAAAAATATTTACTACTTCCGTTTTTTTCAAAGTTGTTTTCTTACGATTGTGGGGATCAAAAAAAATCCACAAATGGGCAGGATGGATTATTTAGAGTCTGTTTTCTTGAAGTTGAAACTTTTTTTCCGGTTTTAGTGGCGAAATTAATAAGTAAATTTAGAATTTCGCCAGGGTTCCTAAATCAACATTCCAAAAAGCCGTTTTTGCCGTTTTTTTCCGAAGTCGCCATTTTTTTTCCAAAATTACAAATATAACCAACAAGTTATGATAATAGGGTAAAAGCCCTATTTGTTGCGAACACTTTGATGGGCCATTTGTAAATTTTGACCCAGAAACGGCGACGTGACAATTTATTGAAAAAAGTATGTTTTTTGTGTGAAATGCACACAATGCATATCAATGCCCTAATCTCGCTATATCAAAATAATCAACTTCCGGTTGTAGCGAAAAGCTATTTTTTCGCTTCCAACCTGAAGTTGAATTAAAAAAATGATTGAATCAGATAGATGAGGATCTCATCTATCCAGGTAGGTAGTCATATTGTGATCGGGGGGAGATAGCTTGATGAAATTGACAGGAATCGGCGAGGTACCATTGAGAATGTACTAATCGCCATGGTCAACACGCCACCATCGATGCGTGTTGACAAATATCTCAAAATATTTTCGATTTTCCGAAACCAAAAGAATTAATCTTAATAATATAGATAGCTTGTTAATTCTTTTGGTTTCAGAATTTTAGAGTTAGAGATGGCCACAAACGAAAGCTTTGAAATCGGGGTGCAAATTTCGTCAAACCCGATATTCAAAATGGCGGAAGGTAACCTAGCCAATGTAAAAAATATGTGAATGAACACGTAAGTAAAATAGTACAAAGAGGGATACAAATAGCCGCTCATTGGTTAATAAACCGCGGGAAAGAGTACCACGTGGTGTGACGGTGAGGCAGTGAGACCGCGCATTGGATAATTCACTATATCAAAAAAATCAACTTCCGGTTGTAGCGAAAAGCTATTTTTTCGCTTCCAACCTGAAGTTGAATTAAAAAAATGATTGAATCAGATAGATGAGGATCTCATCTATCCAGGTAGGTAGTCATATTGTGATCGGGGGGAGATAGCTTGATGAAATTGACAGGAATCGGCGAGGTACCATTGAGAATGTACTCATCGCCATGGTAAACACGCCACCATCGATGCGTGTTGACAAATATCTCAAAATATTTTCGATTTTCCGAAACCAAAAGAATTAATCTTAATAATATAGATACTTGGCTCGTTAATTCTTTTGGTTTCAGAATTTTAGAGTTAGAGATGGCCACAAACGAAAGCTTTGAAATCGGGGTGCAAATTTCGTCAAACCCGATATTCAAAATGGCGGAGGGTAACCTAGCCAATGTAAAAAATACGTGAATGAACACGTAAGTAAAATAGTACAAAGAGGGATACAAATAGCCGCTCATTGGTTAATAAACCGCGGGAAAGAGTACCACGTGGTGTGACGGTGAGGCAGTGAGACCGCTCATTGGATAATTCACCAGAGACAAACCACGTGGTGCTGGGAAACCCAATCACGCACCGTCACGTGATTAGCCGATCGCATTAAATATGCAGAAAACCCACGCATGCGCATCCACCCACGCATGCGCATCCAACGGCCGCCCCACCAGACCAGACGCGCTACAGAATCGTATTGGAGTGAAGAAAACGTAAAGTATAAACACGTAAAAATCCACCAAAAAAAAAACTAGGCAACCCACAGAAACAATGAAACAAACATTATAAACTACACACCCAATTCTAACAGAAACAATAAACAAAACGACCCCACCACACCCCACTCTCCAGATCATGCGGCTAGAATTTTCCAAAAATGCCATGTAAGACAACATAGGGAAAATGCATCAACCAGCTCCCAGGACCCTCCCCGGGAATGCAAGACAACAAAAGCGAACTGAATAAAGGTTGTTGTACAACAACCTCTAAAAATGATAATACTGATAATAATAATAAAGATAATGATAATATAAATAATAATAATAATAATAATAATAATAATAATAATAATAATAATAATAATGATAATAATGATAATAATGATAATATTAATAATAATAAGCTCTTTCTCATGAGGGTATCAAAACAAAGTCTATGCAACATAGTTATAAACACTCAATAAGGCCACAGCCCCGTTTTGGAAGCAAACATTTCAGGGGGGATTTCTTGACTTATTCTCTTATACTATCTCCTTTAGAGTTTGTCAGATAGAAATTCCCATTTTTGTGGCTATAGACTACAAAGTATACTGTTTGTTTTACTTAATAATTATTTTAAGGGTTAGCAATTAGCTGAAAGTATATACTATGTATTAGAATAAAATTACAATGTAGATAAATATTGCAACTTAGTCATATTGCAAAAGAAACAATTTTGCTACATTTGTATGGATTCAGATTTGTCATTAAATGTAAAACAGAATGATATTTTCCAAAAAATAGTGACAAAATGAAACAATTGCTATATCAAAAATGTTTATTTTTTGTCCTTGTTTTCAAATCATACATATGAAACAAGAATAAAACTTTGTGTTAAAACATGCTCCTTTCAAATTTTCAAGAAACCGCAAAGTACCCTAAAACTTGGGATGATGCAAAATAAGGTAGTGTGGGGTCAGTGAAAGCTAGCTTGCGTATATTTTCTTTCCTATAACAATTCTTAACTTGCTATTTCGAAACAAGTTTATGCGAATGTATGGACCATAAGCATCTGTCCATTGACTATTCTTTAAAGCACTTTTGAACATTATATGTGGGAAGGGCGCTATATCAAAAATATATATTTGTTTTATTATTATCATCAATATAATTGTTATGTCCTGATTGAGTTCAATGAACGGTACATATCCTACAGGCAGATGGCATTAATCTCTCTTTGTTATACCTATCACATGGGTGACAATGGATCTAGGGATCATCTGCTGCCTTTGTTCAACACACACCATCAGTTTCCTTCCAGCACAGCTGCCATGCCACCCAAGTCCAGCATATCTATAGGGTCTACTCTACACTAGTAGAGATATCTGGATTAAACCTGATATCATCGCAAGCATGGAAGTACTTTAACTTCCCAAACAGTAATGAAGCATGAAGAAGAACAACAACATTCCTGCTAGTGCCTGAAACATGCTAGTAATCGATACTTGAGTCATGAGTGCTGTTATTTCGACCAACCTCCACACATCTCAATGAGTATCACTGTATGGCGCAGGACCAATATTTCAAAACGAGCTGGTTACCACACAAACATCTCTTAGTGAAAAGACAAGCACTAATAAACACATACAATTGTGGTGGATCATTTTCGAGAGCTGACAACACTACTGTGGTAAACAAATGTCGATGTGCCCTGCCTGGAACACATACAATTTTGACAGCTATAGCTCCTACTAAGCTCAAGCTGCAGCTGTCAAACTTCTTCTTCTTCTTCTTCTTGTGTGATATTATAATCCTCCTGTGTAGGAGCTGTATTAACAATTTAAACACTTAAATTAAATATCTATATATATATAGGCTAGATTAAGAGCTAATACGGTTAAAGCTAGTTGAATACAAATATAGATGTCGTACATATTTACAATCACATACAATTACAAGGCAGGTGTTAGTGCTTTAGTTGAGGTCTGCATATTTTACTATATTGGTCCTTTTGAGGTGCAGAGCAAAGATGTAGTCTCTGGTGATAGTTTCGACTTCTGGGATGACGGAGGGATCCAGGATGTGGATTTCCGCCACATCTGGGTGGGACGGATCGAGGATGAGTCCCACTAGGAATTGGTCGAGATTTTCTGTGTCGAGATCGTCAGTATGCGGGATGAGAGCGAGTATTCGGTGCAGGTACTTGGTCCTGACTTCCGATAGTGCGGAACATCTAGTCAGGAAGTGTAGTCTGTCTTCCGTCTCTCCTAGGTCACAGAGGGAGCAGATGTCTCCGTCAATTTGCTTCATGCGCTTTTGTACTGTGGCGAGTGGGTAGACGTCCACTAGGAGGCGTATCTTGGTATTGGCACGCGCCACCTGGAGGGGATTTTCGATGTGGCACAGAGCGTTGTGAGGTGTACGTGCTGTGAAGAGAGGGTTCAGTAATCCGAGGGTTGATCTTGAGAGTGCTTCTTTCGCGATCTCTTGGGATGCTGCCAGGTATACTGCTTCGTTCACCATTCGTTTCCATTGCAGTTTTGTCGGTGGGCTCATGTGCAGGTCTGGTATTGTAGGAAGGTTGTACCGGGACAGTATACGCTCAATGTGGGTCACCCAGGATGCTGATCTCCTCGTTTTCATAATATATTGGCGAAGAATTACCTCACGAGTGGTTTCATCGGTCATGAGAGATAGGAGAAATTTCAGTGCTTGGATGTGTAGGGTGTGCTGCATTGGTAGTATGCCAGATAGGATGTAAAGCGCGGCTATAGCTGTTCGTTCTGGGAGACCTAGCATTGATCTTATCGCTTTCTTGTGGAACTGCTCCAAGGGTTTGAGAGCAGTTATCGTTGCCACAATTGTGTCCAGCCCAAAGGTTGCTCTGGATAGAACATACGTTTCGTAGAGGTGGATTGAGACTGGCACCGGGAGTCCATTTAGGCCGTGTAATCCCGGGCCCATCAGGGAGTAGAGGGTCCTTCTTGCGAGTGAAACACGGTCTTCGATCGTTGGGTTGGCTGTTAGCAGTCCACGCTTGATGCCCAGGTGAAGGAGATCTTTTTCCACGGGGAGAGGTGTGCCATTGAGGTCGATCGGGGGTTCTTTCACTAGGTGCTGGAGTTCAGGCTTTGAGCGAATGTTAAAGGGAACTACGACAGACTTCACAGGGTGGATGGTGTAGTGCTCTTCGTTCGCATAGTGGGCTATGAAGGAGACCATCGTCTGTAGATCTTCAAGGTTGGAGGAGATGGCTAGCATGTCGTCTGCACATGTTGGTGTTGGGATGGGAATACTGCCAACATTGAAACCGGTGTTTGATGCTGATATCATCTCGAGGAGATTGTGTAGATATAGCTTGTAATCGTCAGGGCTTGGGAGTTTACCCTGACCGTTGCCCTGTTTGATGCTGATCTTCTGGTCTGAGGTCTGGCCGTTCCATACCACCTGTGACATAAGACCATCATAGGTGTCATATTTGAGATTCCACCATGGCCCTTGTACGCCAGCATGGTGGAGCTTGTCCAGAAGGCTACTATGTTGGACTGTGTCGAATGCCTTCTGGACGTCCAGTGAGGCCACGAATAGGGTATCTCCCTTATCCTTTGATTCCGCAATGGCTTCGCCTAGCAAGAAGGCAGCATGGAGGCCCGATTTTCCGGGAGTAAAGCCGAACTGCAGGGGGTGGCTCGTTTCGGTGGTTGCGGCTCTCTGATGTGTGAGGATGATTTTATCCATGATTTTCATGATGAGGGGGGTAATGGTGATGCCTCTGTAGTTCCCTGGATCGTTCTTGGGTTTACCCTTCTTGTGGATTGGGTGTAGAAGGCCCACTTTTAATGAATCAGGGATCCGTCCAGTGTTGAAAATGGAGTTGATTACTGGAGTGAGGTAGGTTGTCACTATGTGTGGTGCATTTTTCAGGTGTTCTGCAGCTAGGCCGTATACGTCACTAGCTTTATTGCATTTTTGGGACATGATGGCATCCAGGACTTCTAGAGCTGTGATGTCGACTGGGAGGGTTGCCCCCTTTTCGATATCCTTCATCATCGATACATTTTTGGCAGCCTGTGCTTGGCGTCTATCTGTGTAGCAATCCTTGGGGTGTGGGGTTGCCAGGGCGGCAAAGTGCATGTCCCAGACAGCAGTCAGGTCGCCTGAGAACAGCTTATTCTGGAACACTAGTTCCTTAGTGTTGGTTGTTTTGGCGCTCCGTTGAGCGCGTACGATGCTGTGAAATAATTTGGAATCATCTTTTCTTGCCTCGGATAGTTTTTTTAGGTTTTTTTGTCTTTCGCGTGCCGCTTGTTGACGCTGAGCCCTTCTGAGTAGTTTCTTTGCAGTACGTTTGGTCGTTGCCGTTGGGTGGGTACCGTTGGGACGGCCTGCTGATTTCCATTGGCCATGAGCCAGTTTCGCAGATGCCTTGGCCGCGGCGATTTCAGGATTCCAGGGAGCCTTCTTTTTCTTCACCTTCTTACGTGGCACTGCTTGATTGGCGGCTGTAGTGAGACTTTCAGTTAGGTGTGCGATAGCGGCACCTGGATCTGTGCTTATTGGTATGCTATTGAGGCAGCCTTCTAGAGTCTCTGCGTACAGGAGTGTGTCGCAGTCAGGCCATCGGAGTCTGCTTGTGGGCTTCTGAGGGGCTGTTTCGACAGGTGAACTACCGTCTGTATTGATGCTGAGAGAGATCTGGACAGGGTAGTGGGACGAGGTGTTGAGGTAGTGATCCTCTAGGATATGGTATTCTGCACTATGCAGTTGGTCTCGGAGGTGGTCGTTGAGTAGGATATAATCGATCCTGCTGCTCCCATTTCCGCTGTGTTGTTTGAAAGTGGGTCCTGTGAGTTGGAGAGGTTCCTTGAAGTGGAACCTTTTGAAGAAGTCCACCAGGTATTTAGCTCTTGAGTCTATAGGTTTGGATATATCTATATTTAAATCCCCAAGCAGTATCATTGGTCTTTCTTGGTATTTCTCGCATATCTCGTACAGGCAATCCACTTCTTCCTTGAATTCCGAGTTGGGGTATTTGCCTCTTGGTGGTAGGTAGGCATTTATGATGAGTAGACCGGTTTTGGGATCCTCTGCAACACATGTACGATGATTGCCGTCTGTTAACGGGTTCATGGAGGAGTTCGGCCATATGTTGGCTGTGCCTGCATGGGCACGGGTGAGGTGTGTTTGAGCTACCGGGGCATCGTCATCCACCGACTTGAATTGGGTTTCGTAGATGTCTGGGAGGAAGGCGAAGGGCTGTTGGAAGGAGTAGGTCCAGGTCTCTTGTAGGGAAATGATGGCGGTAGGTGAGAGTTTCAGTAGGTCCAACAGGTATTCTCTGTTGGATTTGACGCCTTCAATGTTGAAGGTGATCAGCTTGTATGATGTCAGGAGATCAGTGGGTGTTTCCGGCGCTCCCCTAAAAAATACTCTGAGGTGTTCTCGGAGGCATCTTGGTCCGGGTGGGGTGTAGTGGTGGTATCACAGGTACCAGCAGGGGGCTCTGGTGAAGGAGATTCCAACGTAGGTTGTCTCTGTTTATCCAGTCCGGTTCCGTCACTCGGGGATGCATTGTGGGTGGAGTCTTTTTCGGGCAATCGTGTCTTGTTGAGGATGTTCTCGATCGGGATGTCGCTCTGTTTATCAGAAGAAGAGGGCGCCACTGGGACTCTCGGTACCTCTGGGACTCTCGGGACCTCTGGTACGCTCTGAGCTGCAGGTTCGGGAGCCTGCTGCGATACCTCGCTCTGTTTATCAGAAGAAGAGGGCGCCACTGGGACTCTCGGGACCTCTGGGACTCTCGGGACCTCTGGTACGCTCTGAGCTGCAGGTTCGGGAGCCTGCTGCGATACCTCTCTCTGTTTATCAGACGAAGAGGGCGCCACTGGGACTCTCGGGACCTCTGGGACTCTCGGGCCCTCTGGTACACTCTGAGCTGTAGATTCGTAGCGGTGAGGTGCGAAATGAGGTTGGTTGTGTGGTGAGTGATGTGCGTATGAATATGTATGGCGTTGTTTACCCGGAGGACGACTGTGGTACCTCATTGAGGGGCCGTTACTGTATCTTGGTCCGTTTCGGTTGTACATATCGGGGTATTGGTGGTGGAATATCTGTCGCATTACTATCAACTCGGCAGCTAGTGACTGTATGATCATTTGTTGATTCCTGAGGAGCATTTCCGGGATTGGATTCTGGGTAGGAGGGGTACAGCTCCATGGGGGGTGTTGGGAGTAGTGGTAGGGTGGGTGGTGAGGGTAAGGGTACCCATAATAGTGGGGAGGAGGGTTTGGGTATTCTGTGGGCGGTGGGGGGTGGGGTGGATTTGGATATCCAGTGGATTGGGGAGGTGGGGGGGTTAGGAGTCTTTCAGGGTTAGGTGGATTAGGAGGGGATGGTGGGGGGGTAGGTGATGAACGTTCAGGGGTTAGAACAGAGGTTTCCTGTGGTGTGGTGGTTTGATGCCTCGGATGCCCTTGTAAGTTTCTTGATGTTCTCTCCTCAATGAGTTCATTTTCGAGTCTACCGATAGTGACCCTGGCCAGCGCTAATTTCTTTGATGCATCTTTAAGATTGTTGGTTTGCTTTTGGAGATCGGCCTCCCATCGACTTAGCTCTCTACGCTGTTGGTCCAGGAGTTTGAACTGGGTCTCTAGTTCTATGCGGTCCTGGGATGGGTCTGGCTGGATTTGAGGTTGTGGGTCTGTTCCTACATCCTGGGACGGGTCAGACTGGGTTAGAGGTTGTGGGTTTGTTCCTAGGTCCTGGGACGTATCAGACTGGGTTTGAGGTTGCGGGTCTATTCCTACTTGGTTGTCCTGGGAGTGATCTACGAGCGCTACTGTGAGCGTAGGTATGATTTGCGGTTGTGTGGTTGTCGGGGTGTGCAGGGTCTTCATGGAAGTCTCTGGTGTAGAAGCAGGTGATTGGGGATCAGTAGTTACCGGGGTGTCTTGGGTAGGTAATTGGGGATCAGTAGATACCGGGGTGTCTTGGGTACCGTTGCAGTCATTGATTGTCTGCGTTGAATTGGCGCTAATCATCGGGATATCCCTATCTTCGTTGAGATCGTTCTGGGGTAGGTAGCAGCATGAGCAAATGTACTCTAGATCTTCGTCATCTAGGTGTTGCCGGTATTGTTGTGGGGATACGGAGGGTTCACAAGCAAGATGGATCCAGTGATCACACATGTCACATTCCAGGGCTTTATCCGATGAGTTTACTTGTTTTTGGCACAATGGGCAGGTAGTTTGGTCTTCAGAGCTTGCTGGGATGCATTCCACTGTGGCCTGATCTACAGTATAGTGGGCCACTATACTGGGAGGAGACTGTGCATGCCTGAGGCCTGTAGGAAGGCCTGCTTGGTGTGTATTCATGGGCGAGGTGGGTTCGGGATCTGTAGTGGCACTGTGACGTTTCTTTATTTGTTTATACTGTATTGCTTTCTGTGTCGGTCTTACTGCTCTTGAGCTACGCCTTTGGTTTGCATTAGGGGGCAGATGCTCAGGGGCAATCACATGCTGATCGGTAGCGTTTTGGGTTATTTCATCAGGTCGAGACCCTGTTGTAGTGTCAATTATAGATAGGTCTGAGTATTGAGTTGTTACCGGGGGGATAAGATTGCGGGGAGAAACAGTGGTATCAGGTAGCTTTCCTTGTTTGTGAGCGATGGCTTTCTGGGTTGGGCGGACTGTTCTAGAACTGCGTCTTTGATTAGTGGGGTTCATGGACCCCTGGGTACTGTTAGCCCTTAGGATGAGCTCATTTATATAGGCGGCAGCCTGTTTATCAGTGTTGGAGACTATTTCCCTGAGTTGGGTAAGGAAATGGGTGGTGTTCTTCCCGTTTACCATTATTCTGGAGGTGGTGAGATAAAGGTTGACTGTATATTGTGGCTGGCCTTTGTCAATCCTTTTGTAGGAGACGGTGTGAGTGTGCCCTTTAGTATCTGTGATAAGTTGTTTCTCAGCACCCAGGTTGCATAAGTAAGCATCTACCCTTCGTCTGACTGTCTCAAATACCCCAGGGTTCAGGGAAAACACATGGTTTAAATTATCGCTTGTAGAGTCTACTGACAAATCTGGTCTTATTATTGCGGATGCCTTCTTTTTCAGTGCCCTAGATTTATTCATAACATAGGTATTCTGAATTATGCTGGTCTGTTTGCCTAGATGTTGTTGTTGATTTCGAGTGGAGGATCTTGTAGACCTGGTGGAAATAGCCAGGGATGCCATGTCTATAGGTAAATTCTTTACTTACAGTTTCCTTCCTTGTTTTCCTTAATCTTCCTTACTTACAGTTTCCTTCCTTACTTCTCCGGTGAGGATGCAGGAGGGGGGCTGATTCTTGATTCTTGGAGATCGTTTTTCTGTGGTGCCGTGGCGTGGGTGAGTAGCGTGGGTGAACAACGTGTGTGCGTAGGTAAACAATAATAGTTGCAACAAAACTAAGCAAAAACACTGCCAAAAGGAACAAAAAGCATGGATTAGTATGTACGACAAATAAGGCTAAAAGTTGCGGAGCTAAACTAATAAGCGTGATTATGATTAATACTCTAGATACGTTAAAAAGCTACATTAAAGCGGAGGTAAATAAAACTACACGAGGCTACGCCGCCATCTTGAATTCATTAATTTGCATCCACACTAATATGACGCTGGCATGGCCAGGCAGGTTGAGAGGCAATCAAAATAAACAAACGTGTTACTGCTTTTCCAGTCGGATATCTTCCAAAATGTAGCCTTAAGCTTGTTGATTGTTATGTAGTTATTTTTCACTCACCTTCTCATTGCCGGTCAACAACATCTAGTAAGATCTTCCGAAGATTTTCTTTGTGTTATTGTCTAACGACGTCCACTTGTCAATGAAGCACGTTGCCATTTGGTCTCTCATGACGTCATCTGTATGGATCTTTCAAAACAAAGGCGCGGTATGATTCACCTCTACTAAACGCTCGAAATATAAACCACACGATTGGTCAATAGACAAACATTGGAAAGCGTTTACAAGCTAGAGTCAGTAGACGTTTGGGTGTCGCTTGCAAGAGTTGCGTTGAAACTGAGTGTTTATCACTAAATTTCCAGTTAGATATTCTATGCAGTGATATCTGACTTCATTGTAATCACTCTCTATCATGTCTGAATCGTACAGTTTCGTAAAAGGAGGTAAATTGAAGTTCAAAGGAGAGAAAAAGTAAGATACACTACTGAAATTCATAGATGCAACATGTTTCACCAATTATCGCCCAAAATATTGACAGTTTTAATTTGCATCCACACTAATATGACGCTGGCATGGCCAGGGAGCGAGCGAAGCTTTGGATGATCATTTTTTTTTTACTTCTGACCAAAATACAGCATTGATTGACCGTAAATTAATGGCATACAAAACATTACGATTTTAAACTGTCTTAAAATTTATATTTCGCAGCTGATTTTGACGAGAATGCAATGGCCAGTAGAATGAATTCTGGCGGTTCTATCGATCTAAACCGCATTAAAATTGACCCACGGACAGGCGAGAAATTCAGTTTTAACTTGGATATAGTAGCGGCCACGGCGTGGTATGGCCAGGAAGCGAGCCGAGAATTGAGCCACGGACGGGCGAGAAATTCAGTTTTAACGTGGATATACATGTAGTAGCGGCCACTTTCATTCATATTTCGCAACTGATTTTGACGAGAATTCAATGGCCAGTACAATGAATTCTGGCGGTTCTATCGATCTAAACCGCATTAAAATTGACCCACGGACAGGCGAGAAATTCAGTTTTAACTTGGATATAGTAGCGGCCACGGCGTGGTATGGCCAGGAAGCGAGCCGAGAATTGAGCCACGGACGGGCGAGAAATTCAGTTTTAACGTGGATATACATGTAGTAGCGGCCACTTTCATTCATATTTCGCAACTGATTTTGACGAGAATTCAATGGCCAGTACAATGAATTCTGGCGGTTCTATCGATCTAAACCGCAATGGTCAGTAGTATGAATTCAGGCGGTTCTAAACTGCATTAGAATTGAATTGCATTCACATTTCGCAACTGATTTTGACGAGAATTCAATGGCTAGTACAATGAATTCTGGCGGTTCTATCGATCTATTAAACCGCAATGGTCAGTAGAATGAATTCTTGAAAAGCGGTTCTAAACTGCATTAGAATTGAGCCACGGACGGGCGAGAAATTAAGTTTTAAATTCAGTTTTAACGTGGATATCCATGTAGAAGTGGCCACTTTCATTCACGCACGTGCATTCATCCAATGGGATGAAATGTAAGTGTTTGGTATTGTTGTACTGCACATTACGTCATTGTCGACCAATGAAATCGGTCGTTACTTAACCTACTAAAGATTCCTCCAGAACGGAAGTCGTCCGCACGTTGCCTCGCACGTGGGACGGTGACAACTTTCTGGGTCCGTGTATGTATTTCTTATAGTGATAGTGACGTCATATACACTCATATACACACACGCTCAATTGACCGATTGCGAGGCTTCGCGAAAGGCCTACGGCCTTTCGAGCTTCGCTCGCTATTAATCTCAACCTTTTCAGACTGAGAGTCCGCAGGGGTTGACAAGTATACTGGGAGAAGGAGAAGAAGAAGAAAAAAAAGATAGCTTAAAGAACTCACCTAAATGATTTCAATAGAATGTTTGGGTGTCCCAATGATGCCCAGACACCCTGCTGGCTAAGGCTATGGATAGGACTCAATATATATCTGATAGCGATGGCTCCATGTAAAAGAGGTGGAGATCATTGTTCCTTAATTGAATTCTCTTCCTTTTTAGAGCAAAGAAGAAACACAAGAAGAAAAGGAAGAGAGAAAACAGGAGTGATGATGAAAGTTCTAGCAAAGTTTCAAAGCAGACAGATGATACGAGTTTGTACGGTAGGTGACCAAATTCATGCATTTCAATTTTTAGGGTATTAATTAAACATGTGTGTATATATATAATTATATATATATATATATATATATATATATATATATATATATATATATATTTATATATTAATTAGTGTTTGGAATCGGTCAAAATTTTCCAAGTCGATCACCGGTCCATCTGGATGACCGATTAATAATTGAAGTTGAGTACCTGGTTTTCCGTGCCGCCATTGCTATTTACCTTAGTCATAAGGTACCGCGACACCTAGCGGTATCAAGACACACTAGCGTAATTGCGTCATGCGCATTTGTGCTATGGTGTGTCGATAACACAACAACAATGGCGGCAGGGTAATATCGCACGCTCAGAGAGGTGGATCTGGTTTCATCCACTTCTCTAGAGCGGTCCCGCAGTGTTTCCGCTTTGGTCGGGCAATAAAAAGGTAAATACACTTTGTTTCTCAGATTTTCTGACCGGCAGGACTATCGACAGTCCAGCTATTTCTTTGAATATAATTTTTTATCGATGTTCGTTTTTTTGTTCGAACATGTAAAATTGCGTTCGATCATCATAATCGGAGGCACAAACGCTATTCGGCATGTTCGAACAATCGGGAGAACACACACATACCGTATATATATATATATATATATATATATATATATATATATATATATATATATATATATATATATATATATATATATATATATATATATATATATATATATATATATATATATATATATCGACTGTACATATCCAATGCAAAAGACACTTTATATCCTGGATCTTACCACATGGATTGGTCAGTCGATTGGTGTACATTTACTGCATGCTAATTCAGATCTCAATATGAATGTAATATATTGAATATAAAGTTGCATGGTTACCTTTTTTATCAACAAAAAAATATAAGTATTCAAACATTTCTAGCAATCAGCAAATTTTGTCAATATTACACTCAATTGGTATAGAGTTTTGACAGTTGGAACTAAATGGATAAATACTTGTTTCAACGAAATTCTCTAAATCTGTGAATATAATGTCCTTTTTCATATGTTTTTAAACATGGTTTTTGGTAGGTGGCTGGTGGGAGGCCAAGAAGTATGGACAGATTAAAGGCAGTGTGGCGATAGAGCTGGGAAACAGAACCTTTGTGAGTGCCCTTGATGATGGAAAGTTCACTGTTGGATCTCCTAGAGATGAAGGTATGGAATTATCTATAGGTTTATTTGTAAGTTATGTTTGTGTAATTGTAAGTACTACAGAATAAGGTATGTACTTATTATGTATGTATACATGTTTCTGTAGTACAATTGAATAGATTTGTATTGAATATTTGCAACGCCTGATTTTAATCATTGTGTTTCATTTTAGTTGTTAAAATGCTTCTTTTCAATTAAAGATTAATGTGTATGTCTCCCTTTGGATTCGATAAGCCTATATCAGTATTGAATATTTGCAATGCCTGATTTTAATCATTGTGTTTCATTTTAGTTGTTAAAATGCTACTTTTCAATTAAGGATTAATGAGTATGTCTCTCCTTTGGATTATATAAGCCTATATCAGGGTTTTCAGGTGTGCATCATAATTCTTGAGGAATTCCTGGCCAAGTGATCATGAAACTGTCATAATTCAGCTGGCAATAGTAGATCAGAAAGAAAATATTTGAATTTTTCTTTAAAAACCCAATAGGAACAATTCTCAGTCAAGTATTTAAAATACTGCTGATATTTGTTTAGATTTTTTAAATCTCTGTCAGTCATTAACTGACACATTCTAGCTGTGAAAATTTTTAATGATGACTTTAAAAGTGTAGCAGCAAGATTAGCAGCGTGGTCCAAATTTTGTGGCCCAGATTTTCCAATAATTATTTTGCAAAGTAAATATAGTGGCCCAAATTCCCAGGGTGATCTAAATTCCAAGAATTTACTTTAATTGATGACTGTCTTTCCAGGGAACATTTACAGCGTGGTCCATATTTTGTGAAATGGTTACTGGTTATACATCAAGGATGGCCCAAATTTCCCTATCTATATAATGATTATGCAAAGTAATTATAGTGGCCCAAATTCCTAGGATGTTCTTTCCAGGCAAGATTTACAGTCCACATTTTTCGAAGTGACGACTGGCTATAGTAATTATGATGGCCCAAAATTTCTAAGGGGTGTCTAAATTTTGCGGTACTGAATGATTATAGTGTATAATTATAGTGGCCAAAATTCCTAGGGTGTGGTCTAAATTTTCGTGAATTTACGGTACTAGATGATTATAGTGTATAATTATAGTGGCCCAAATTCCTAGGGTGTGGTGTGAATTTACGGTACTAAATGATTATAGTGTATAATTATAGTGGCCCAAATTCCTAGGGTGTGGTCTAAATTTCAGAGAATTTACGGTACTAAATGATTATAGTGTATAATTGTAGTGGCCCAAATTCATAGGGTGTGGTCTAAATTTTCGTGAATTTACAGTACTAAATGATTATAGTGTATAATTGTAGTGGCCCAAATTCCTAGGGTGTGGTCTTACTTTCAGAGAATTTACGGTACTAAATGATTATAGTGTATAATTATAGTGGCCCAAATTCCTAGAGTGTGGTCTAAATATCAGAGAATTTACGGTGCGTAATGCCTGTCTTTCCAGGAGAGGGCCCAGAGCCCCAGGAGATCCTCACAGCCATACCGATCAACGCCGAGTTCCAGGGCAAGCTGGCGCTCAAGTCTGGCTATGGGAAGTACCTGAGTATCACAGCAGATGGCGTTGTGGTGGGGAGATCTGATGCTATAGGGAGTAGGGAACAGTGGGAACCGGTGTTTCAAGATGTAAGTAAACAAAGAGAGTCTAAACGCTTCCAATGCTTAGGTTACTTTTGTCCAAAGCACAAAAACAAGTTTTTTGAAAACCATCTAAACCCTGTCATGTTGGTATTCATTAGATAGCTCTCGCTGAGTACTCTGATGAGTACCCATGTGTCAGGGTTTCAATCATTTTTCCGTTTTTTCCATCATTTTGTATTGGCCAAATTAGCCTCCAGCAGCATAAGGGTTAAACCTTTCCCACCTAGAATACACTAAGAATTCTGTTGTTTAGTGGGCTATGATTATCATCTTGTAATGAGTTTCCAAAGCAGGCTAGTGCAAAACAAAAGTAACAAAAGTTACCAGGTCTTTTGGGTAACTGAAGGAGTTTAAAGGTAGTTGTGAGATGCTAATGGTAATTTTGAGTTTAATAGATGATAATTCTTAATTGATGTAGACATAATCATATCAAATTGAATTCATCAGCGCCTTATGGGCCACTCCAGGAATGAGTAGATGAAATTGTTTGTATTGAAATGATGTTATGGTAGTTAGTTTTATATTATTGCAATTGTACTAGTTATTTTTATCACTGTAGCTCCAATTTGCATCCTGTGTTTGCCACTGTAATTCCAATACACTAATGTGGCCACATCAACTTTTTTCCTTTTCGTAGGACCACTTGGCATCTTGTTATGTATTTGTCATGACAATTCCAATATGTATCTGTAGTCAATGTAATGGATCGTTTTGCCATGATTACTGATATATCGATCATTAAAACAACAAATTTATTATTTTTGATTATGTCCTCTGCGGTCCCAAGTTTCCATTCAAAAGGGGCCTAATTCACCATGAAAAAGTAAAAGATTATTATGATAAGCATGAGCTAAGGGTTCATGACCATCTACCATTCAAAATTTAGGGGTAATCAGCCATATATGGGACATTGGCAAGTATGCATATTATAACATTGATAATAATCAATTAATCAATCAAAATTTTGAATGATTAATCAGTCTGCACTATAGTAGTCATTCTATCAAATTTTCTCTTTCTCTTCTAGGGCCAGTTGGCATTGTGTGGTGATAATGGTAATTTTATGTCTATGAATGAAGAAGGGGATATAGTGTGTCTAAAGAAATCTGCAGGGCCTACTGAGATTGTGAAGGTAAGTCAACAATTTAGAAAAAATTTGGATGATTTTGGAGTCGATTTTGCCCATATCGCGTGTCCCAAATATAGCGAATTGGGGAGTTTTGGCATCAAAGCATATCTTTATGTTAGCGACGGTAGCCGCCGCTGACAGCGCCAAAGTACAGAAAAAAAGTACAGCGTTTTTATATATAGCGAAGCGGAACCACACGCTATGTGCGCTATATATAAACATACGCTTACATTGTGTGTTTTACAGTAGTTTCCATTTATATCAGATATTGATAATGACAGTTCTCAAAATGCATTTTTTTAACCGAGAAAAGTAACCATTTATTGCTATGTTATTTAAGGGAAACATGTTTGGATGCGTTGGAGTATCATAAGTGTACCATTTGGACCATCAGTTGGTTTTGAAACAGATCAAGTAAGGCTATAGAAGAATAGATTATTAGGGGATGTTGTAGTTCTATCATGTTCTTTCTTTTTCATTATCATAATGGGACAGTTGTCCATTTTTACAGGCAAAAACTGACAGTATTTTTATTTGCAGGTGCGCACAAGTCAAGAAAGAGATGACAATCCTAAAGATGACACACCTGTAGAGGAGAAAGCAAGTTTAAAAGGAGCAGAAATTAATTATGTGTGAGTATAAGATACTAATAAGCACTTTTTTAGAGAGATTATCTTACAGAAACCTCTCTCATAGAATCACTATTTCCGTATTCCACTACATCTTACATAACTGTAAGATACTGATAAGCACTTTTTCTGTATTCAGTAATCAATGAAAGTAATTTTCTTTGATAACTTAACCCATCACTGCCTGAAGATCTCCTACACAAGTGTCAACTGGACCTATGGTACTTTTGAGAATAACTTTAGAATTGATCATAAGTTCACGCAATATTTGAAGGAGAATTTGGCTGGTACAGGTATAAATTAATTATTGAAGAAAATGTGCAGTCTCGGCTTGAAGCAAAGCTTATTTATGTCCCTTTTGGTCATTCTAGTAGGTGACCATCAAATGAAGTCAAAAGATGTTTGAAGTAAAGCTGATTCCCTAAATGTTGTCTTAGATATTTTTACGTAGTATACCTTATATGTCTGCTAGTTGGTCAAACCATAACAGTTGTGCAATGTGTACAAGCAGCTCAATGCAAGTATTAGTTGCATATGCCTCTGAACTTGCTTATTGTCAAACCAAAAGTAATTTTAACCCTTCCAATGCTAGGCTACTTTCGTCCAAAGCACAAGAGTGCAAAGATTTTTGAAAACCATCTAAACCCTGTTGTGCCGGTATTCTTTGGATAGCTCTCACTGAATGCTCTCAGATGAGTACCCTCTTTTTTTCGGATTTTTGCATCATTTTGTGTTGGACAAATTAGCCACCAGCAGCGTAAGGCTTAGATAAGTACCCATGTGCCAGGATTTCAATCATTTTTCAGGTTATTGGCATCATTTTGTATTGGCAAATTTAGCCAGCTGCATAAGGGATAATAACCTTCACATATCAGTCATAGCGAGAGTGAAGTCAGATACTTTGATTCCCAGCATATAGTAGCATGACATTCTATATCAACAAACTTTTATTTCAGAAAAAAATTCCAGAGTTTCCAAGACAGAAGATTGAGAGTGAGTGAAGAAGATAAAAAGGCTTTAAAGAAGGCGAAGAAGGAAGGCACTTTCCACGAAACATTACTTGACAGGTAAGACCATGATTCCTAACCATTCCCATGCTGAGGCTACTTTCGTCCTTAGTACAAGGACGCAAAATTTTTTGAAAATCATCTGAACTCTGTGATGTTGGTATTCATTGGAAAGCTCTTGGTGAGTACTCTCAGATGAGTACCAACTTGCCAGGGTTTCGGTCATTTTCAGGGTTTTTGCATAGTTTAGTATGGGTCAAACTAGTTACCAGCAGCATAAGGGTTGATACCGGAGCTTCTGAAGGAATTTTTTTTGGATGAGTTCAGATTAACATTTTATCTTCAAATATTCTCAAAAAGATGCTTTTGTCCGAAAGTTTTCACCAAAATAGTTGGGACTTTTTCGAAGCTGGGCATGGACAAATATTTTGCCCATCCAGATTTAGCCACTCACCACTCACATCCTTATACCAATTTAAGTTAATACCCTTTTGTGTCAAAAAAGGCAATTTCCACTTCAGCCATGTCTTAGACGATGGTTTGTAAGGAAAGGATTTTGTTGTTACCCAAGAAATGTCCTAATTGAAATTACTTCATAGAAATGTTTGCCTGTCTGAAAAGGTGCTTTTAAGAAACAGTCTGTCCATAAGACAGGCTGGACAGGTCCTGGCTGGAGGCAGTGGCAGTCAAATACATTTTTAACACTGAATGCTCTTATCATGTGTACTGTAAATTCTCAGTAAATTGGGACACTATTTAATAATTACAATTATTATGGGTTAAGGCCTATATTTTATGAAAATACTGGCAAAGCAGATTGATAGTTGCCCATACTTAGTGAAATAGCTACCAACAATAGATCAAGTGTGGTCCATATTTTCCAATGATAAGTCTGCAAAATAATTACAGTGGCCCAAATTCCTAGGGTGGTCTAAATTTCCAAGAATTACATTACAAGTGAACTGTTATTTATTTTTCATTGAATTATTAATAAGTTCTGCACTCTTTTTTTTCAGACGTTCAAAAATGAAAGCTGACAGATACTGCAAATAATCAATAATCCGTATGGAGTAAAGAAACTGAAGAATGAGATAAATGGACTATAACCCATTTACACTCGGAGTTCCTCTAGAAAATATCGTCTGCTGCTTTCATACTTTTGAAAATAACTTGAGAATAAAATAAAAGTTCACAATATATTTGAAGGGGAGTTGTTGTTTAACTTCTGGTTAACATTTCTCCTTCAAATATTTTCCAGCCAATTCTTTTGTTATTAAAAAAAATCCAAAATTGTGAGGCCTGTTTTGGGCGCTCTGAGTGCAAATGGGATAAGAAAAGAAGTTCCTCCTCCCTCTCAGGGCTGGTTCAACTCCAGGAAATACAGAGGGTGCATTTCTAATGAACAAGTCCATTATGGCATTGGCACCGACAACAGTATAATTTCAATAGATATCACATTTATCAAGCTTGACATTAATGAAGGGAAAGTGATAATAAATTTTATCAGAAGTGAATCGGTCATAGCCAAGCAAACCTAAACTTTTAAGGACCACAAGGACAGAACTTAAACCATTAACATTGTTGTAATTAAATAAATGCATGTTTATGGTTGTTATCTATTTTTTGGTCTTCCTTGAAAAATAGTACACCTCCAAATTTAATGGTTGCCTATTTTGGAAAACCATTTTCAAAATCCTGTGTAATGGGCTACTTATATCTGTGAATTGTAAAATGAATATATTTTGAATAAACAGAAGATATGTTATTGATGTTTTATTGGTCAGAAGTCATTGGCTGAAGATCAGAACAAAGATAAAGTTTGGTCAACATGTGTGAAGTTTATTGGCAACAGGTATAGGTCACAAACAGTGGAATGTAAAATATACATCTATATGTAATAACATACACTAGGATAAGATGTCATTGATGTAGCAATGGGGACCTTTGCAGTTGGACTTGATGGATTCTTTGTATGTTGTTTGGACGGATTCATAAGATTTTACTTATCATTTTATACACATGGGCTATTCAAAAAGCCTCTGTAACATTGTATTATAGTCAAAAATAACTAACAAATAATCTTTAATGGTAACTTTGAAAATATCGTCACTGGCAGGAATAAATGTTGCCGATGCATAGTTTGATATGAATTACAGATTTGAACATCAATCAATATTTTTGAAATGAAACTGAATGGGTGTTTTACATATTTGAAGCAGGCACTTTTTATCATGAATAAAATGTTACTTATAATCTCCTATGGATGAGTTTGTTCTTTTATTATTAATTTAGAGATTCATTATATATTTTCAAAAGTTCACAAATACAACCTCAAGCTATATATTCAACAGTTCACATATACATATGGACGGATGCAATTACAAGATATCACAGACAACACTTCTTCTTTATTTCCTGAAAAATATCAGGGAAACTCTTCACATATCTAATTATAGGCCAAATAGAACAGTATTAATTTATTACATTTATTACGTATAGAGACTTTGTTGCAGATGTTGTCACAACCCAAATCCAATATAACTCTTATTCAATTATAAATGGTATATTTGATATTAGTATTATCAATAATTTTGCATGAACTCATTTTATCATTCAAACATGAAAAAGATTTTTTTTGGAAAAAATCACAAAATACAGCTAGTCATGCTCAAGAGACCAGTAAATGACAACAAAATTGTGATTGCATATTTGATTAATTTTATGATAGACAAAAAAGCTGATAACATCGTCAACAATAATCATCTAGGTGCAAATTCAGCTGAACTTCTGAGATATACATATATTATAACATCTGTAGTGTAGAGCAAAGCTGGGTGTACTTTATTGATATATAAGCGAAACAGTGTCTTAGCCAGGATATAGAGACTGGGTGCCTAAAATTGACAGTTTAAAGATTTTAGGGCGTCCAAATTTTTAAGGGGTATCACAATATACTCATATTTCAACCATATACATGTATGAATTCATCAAAATAAGGAATGATATTGAGATTGAGATTTTTAGAAATTCCTCACAAAAATTTGGGTGTCCTGAGGGGTTCGTTTTAAGGGTTTGGGTGTCCAAAAAGGCACCCAGACACCCTGCTGGCTAAGACCATGAAGCGAAACATTAGCAACAAAAAAGAAGATCATGTCAATCTTGCAATGAGATCAAATTCAGTATTAATGTCTTATGACACTTAGAAATCAGTTTAATTTTCCGGAAACTTTGCATGAGAAAAGAACATAGCACAGTGATCTTTAAAGTAACTTTAATTAATGGGGTCACCGATTAAACATCTGCAAAGCAGTGAGCAATTTATTAATTTATAAATGGAACATTCGTAACACAAAAATATTTCATGTAAATCTTTCACTGAGATCAAATGGGGTTCTCTCCATTATAACAAGTTGAGTGTAGTTAGAGATTCTTCAGAAAGAGGGCAGCACCACACTGTAACCACTGGTTCTGGCTTCCTCCACAGGGGACGTCCATCTTGACGACGATATGATCGCGCTCGATGCTGTAATAGACGGGCAGCGAGATGACCTCCTGGGGACTGTAAGGGTCTGGCGAATCCTGCAAAGACGAGAGAACTTGATTACAAGACGTTTTCCAATAACTGAGTGGTCGAAGCCAATGTGCATAGACTCAATGTGGCAGAAAAAGTGGTCATAACGATGACAAAACTCTTCCATAACTATTTTCAACCCTAAGAATTCCCTTGTTAAGTCTGGTCTGCTGTCAAAACAGTTATACAATAACTTGGAGATAGATCATTATTACACAGAATATTTCCAAAAGAATAGTTGGTAAGGATATGATTAACAAAAGGCATATTATTATTACACAGAATATTTCTAAAAGAATAGGTGGTAAAGAAATGATTAACATTATGCATATTTTCCAAGAAAATGATTTATCCAAAAAAAAATGTAGGTATTTTTTTGGGCACTGCCTGTTTAAATGGATTAAGTTGGAATGCCGTTTTAAAAAAAAGAATCAATAACCAAATAAAGAAATATTTTGACTCCATATTTTGTAGGAAAATACTGATCGAATTACCTTGGGTATCCATGCCACAGTGCACGATGGAATAGCTTAAATAACAAAAAATCACGAGAAAAAAGTTTGGTCTTTTTTGGACAATTAACATTTTGAATGGGCTAAGTTTGAAGGCAGTTTTGGAAAAAATCCATCACAGAATCAATAAACATATTTACCTTCGGTATCCATGCCACAGTGCATGATGGGATAGCGGAGACACTGGGCGAGTCGCGCTGGTTCTCCGAGAGGCGACTGCCGTCGAACGTACATCCCTCGAGCTGCAGACCGCCTATCTTGATGGGGTACTTGGCCCCACTGATGCTACCCTTCCAACTACAGCTGAACTTCAGGCTGTCCATAGAACACTTCACCTCTCTGGAAAGAAAACCATGATAATAATAATAATAATAATAATAATAATAATAATAATAATAATAATAATAACAATAATAATAATAATAATAATAATAACAATAATAATATTAATAGTAATAATAATGATAATAAAAATAATCATAATAATAATCATAATAATAATCATCAATTCATCATCAACTTTATTTAAAGAGGGTAACTTAATATAACTATCCTTATACAATAACAAATAAGAGGAGATAGAGCTAATAGACTAATGATACAAATTGAATAAGGCTATATACTCTCCATCCACTGAGAAATGTTAGCCAAATTTGTTTTGTGAAGTATTTCATAAAATGTCACTTTCAAGCATATAATTTCAATGGCATAGTGTATGGACATTATGCTTTATTTCATAAAGTAAACACATGTTAACGGTTGTAATCTGAGTATATTGTGGTCTCCCTTGAAAAATAGGACTCCATACTTTCTCTGTATATAATGTAAACGATAAGAGAGCCCTCATTGGTCTTTGTCTCCTAGTGACGTCACACTTAGACACAGTTTGAATTGCCAAGTCTTCACTATAGCGCATATGGTAATTGCTTTCACGCTACATATCCATTCTTTTTTTCATCTCAGCTATAATACAGCATTAGTGATGTCTGACCTTGCAGTCTGCTGCCTGAGTGCATTGAGGAATGTGTCCGGGTGGAAAAGCTCGGAGAGGTCGAGAGTGTCGCTCAGCAGGCTCCGGCTCTCAGCTCCCTCCACCCACTTCTGTATGGCGGTCGCCCTGGCAACAAGCCCTCGCAGATACTGCATCGGGTCCTCTGGCCCATCCCACTTATTCAGCCAGCTCAATGGAGTCTGAAACAAACCATGACACTACAGTTAGTTTAAACCAAAAGAGTACCGACAGAGAAAAAAAGGTATTTACAACAAATGGATATGAGGTACAGTGGCTGGGTAGCTGTGTTCCGCGGAAAACCTTGCTGAACACGGCATAAATAGCTATAAAATGTTTTCTTACCTCCTGATAAAGAAGAGTGGCAGCTAGTTAGTGTTTTCTTACCTCCTGATTAAGAAGAGCGGCAGCTAGATTCTGTACGTCCTGCGTGAGGTGCTGTGTTCCGCGGAAAACCTTGCTGAACACAGCCTAAATAACTATATAGTGTTTTCTTACCTCCTGATAAAGAAGAGCGGCAGCTAGTTAGTGTTTTCTTACCTCCTGATTAAGAAGAGCGGCAGCTAGATTCTGTACGTCCTGCGTGAGGAGCTGTGTTCCGCGGATAACCTTGCTGAACACAGCCTAAATAACTATATAGTGTTTTCTCACCTCCTGATAAAGAAGAGCGGCAGCTAGTTAGTGTTTTCTTACCTCCTGATTAAGAAGAGCGGCAGCTAGATTCTGTACATCCTGCGTGAGGAGCTGTGTTCCGCGGATAACCTTACTGAGCGCTGCGAGCGAGGCGTGGACGCCCTGGACCAGCCTCACAGCATTGTACTGCTCCAGCTTGATGAAGGACGTGATCGGAGATTCACTTCCGGACTTGTCACTAGGGGGAGCCACCTTCATCTGGATCAACTGTGTGCCCTGGAAACCAGATGGGACAAACTTTAAACAAGAGTTGAATTTGAGGGTAACGTAAATTTTCAGAAATGTTGGCCACCCTTCGAATATGTTTTAATTTACAATGACAATCTATCATCTCAAGGTCGTAATCTGGAACACATCACATATCCAAATATTTCTAATAGCAAAAACCAGCCTGACAATTTTGAGAAAATCTTTCAAGCTAAAGCATAATTGGCAAAATATTTGGAGGAGAAAGGTTGATCAGAACATTACCAACGACTCTCCTTCAAATATTTTGTAAAATCATTCTCGATTCAAAAGTTATCGCCAAAGTATCTTCGATCCAGACAACAATTTCTGGAGGAACTCTTTAAGTATTAATTGGTTAAGCATGATTTTTGAGACAAATGCATATGCATTAGTACACTTGTGACTAGCAATAATAAATGACATCAGCATGTCCGTACCTGGTTAAGTTTCTTCCACAGGTTGAGGACAGGCCCCAGTTCATTGGCCCAGACTTCTTTGTCAAACTTGTTGGCCTTGGCGTCGGCCCTCATTAGTATGCGCAGCTGAGCGATGACCTGGTTACTGATGATTCGCTGGGCCGAGCGCTCGATATTCTCCGGCAGACCAAAGTAGGAGGGCTTGTCGAACTCGGGGAGCGCTTCAATGGCATCAATATAGTCCTAGAGGAAATAATGGGAGGGACAAGGTTAATATTTCCAATGCTGAGGCTACTTTTGTCCAAAGCACAATGACACAAAGATTTTTGAAAACCATCAAAACCCTGTCGTGTTAGTATTCATTGGATAGATCTCGCTGAGTACTCTCAGATGAGTACCCATTTGTAAGGGTTGCAGTCATTTTTCAGGTTTTTTGAATAATTTTGTATTGGCCAAATTAACCACCAGCAGCATAAGGGTTAATATGTCAATTCATCAAACTATTCTGAGGAGAGCAAGCAATGGCAGAAGAGTTGTTACGACAGTATGCAGATACTAAAAAACTCTTGGCCAAAGGGAAAATGTTAGAGTCCCAACAATCAAAAAAATGCAGAGATGCAAATATACACTTGTGTTCCAACATTAGTTAAAACTTGAAAAGGGGACTCTCATTTTAAGGAAGCCCCATATTGTAAACCCCATTTTTCTCGCTAGCCATTTAATTCAAGAAAAGATTGACAAAAGAGACTAGGAGTTAAATACATAAATCAGGAAATTAGCAGTACTTTTCTTATAAATCAGATATACTTACCTGTTCATATCATGAAGATTCTACTTGAAGGATCTACCAAACCTGAAGGGCAAGTTTGGTAACACTGTTCTCACTGAATAGGTAAGTATATCTAACTACAGTCAAACTTGCGAATAAAGACCGCCCTTGGGAAGTTAAAAAAACGGTCTTTGTTCACAGGTGGGCTTTGTTCGGGGGGTTGATTACTGATGCTATTTTCATAAGGGTGCATAGACTGCATACTATTCTTTCACTGTTTTATCTGTTAAAAAATAAATCACAAATTGGTGGGTAAAATGTAAAGAAGACAAAAATGTATCTGATCAAAAGGTTTAATAATATCAGATATTATATTTCATAATACCACAATTAGAGGTAAAGCTAAGAAAAGCAGTACATGTTTTTGCAGTTATCATATGAGCATTCAAAATAAGAAAGTTATACTCATTCAGAATGGGAAAGATATGCATGTACATGTACTTGGGAACCTGGGTTTTTCCAACTCCAAAGTCCTCGGCACTTCTGTTCTTATTGTTGAGCTCTATTACCTTAACTCTTTCTACCAAGGTAAGAAACTTCCTTTTAGGTGGCATCTCTACCTAGGTTATGAACTGTACTGCACAAAATCTCAAAGCAAACTGAAGATATGTGACCTCAATGTTCATCAAGACACAGTATGACAAAATTGCAATTGACCATTAGCTGGCTTGGGTTAAATTTAGCTTACACAGGTCCCCATCCAGGCTTGGGTTAAATTACATTTGTATCCCACTGATACATGTGTGTGTGGTATGTATCCCTTTACTACCCTTACAAAAAAGTAATGGTTATGACTTACTGAAAATCAGGCTGAGAAATTTCTGTCAACAAAGTGACTTGGAAATGTCTATTTCTGAAAGTGGTCCTTGTTCACAGGTGAAACATGGTCTTTGGGAAGAAAAAAGGGCGGTCTCTGGTCTCTGTTGACAAGGGGTCTCTATTCGGAGGGAAAATATAAAGTAATTTCTCTCGGGGGGATTTTTAGCGGTCTTTGTCGGGAGGGGGTCCTTGTTCGGGGGTGGTCTCTCGGTCAGGTTTGACTGTACTAGGAAAATTACTGCTAATTTCCTAAGAGCTGTGGCGTATCGTTATAAGCAGTGAGAACGGCGTTACCAAACTTCCCCTTCAGGTTTGGTAGATCCTTCAAGTACAATCTTCATGATATGAACAGGTAATGTAAATCGATATTAATATATAAATGAATTCAAATCTACATACCCTATAGTTGGTACTGGATGGTACCCTGAGGGGTCCGAGTTTCTTGCTGCCACGCCCACCGATGACCCCGGGGTCAAAGAACTGGGTCAAGTAGGACCGCATCACTCGCATGTCAAAGGGGTTATCGACGCGGCCACCGTATATGGCAAACTCATACAGGCCATGTACGAAGTTCCAGGCTACGTCTTTTCCTCCTAGAAAAAGAAAATGAACAGAAAGTGTTATCCAGGCTGCTTCCTTGTCACCTTGAAATACAAAACAAAAAGCAAGTGCTTCTACAGCATAATATCATTTGTAACACTTTACAAATCAAAAAGGTTACCCTTGCTGCTATAATATATATAGCAAACAGACAGACAGCAATGTCTTGTTACTCATGGGAGTGTGTTTTTGGAGATTTTCTGATTAGCTAATCAACTGCCCACATATTTGTTGACTAGCTGATGATTTGCTGCTCACTACATAGGTTATCCATGGTTCAAACAATTAAAGTCCATGCTATGAAAGTCAACCTATCATGGTAGACCATATTTTATTCCTGTAGCCTAGGTCCTAGCCATCACAGTGTTGTGGTGTCGTTTGGACACCCAAACATTTGAAAATACCACTTAAGGACAACCAAATATTTTGGTCAGAAATTCCTAAAATTGTAAATTAAAATTTGAAAAATTCGCTTCACTGTGAATAAACAAGCATACTCCTTCACTGGTTCATTCGAGGTAAACCATTACTTACCAGCTTTTTTGCACAGTCTGTCTATAATATCTGCTCCAGCTCTCAGATCTGACGTGGAGAACTCATAAAATTTGGTCCATCCCTGTAAAGATGAACATTTGATTTTCAAAACATTTCTAAGTGTATATATGTTGAAAAGAATTCCTATTTCAAATGAAATTACTTTGCATTGCTAGCTTTGTTTAGTTATGCATTCTATATCTATAAGTACCATAGTAAAACAATAATTATGCCAAAAACAATCAAAATTTGCCCAAGTGAATGACGTATGACATCTTCACCTGCTTATCCACATACTCTATTCATAGACTAGTAGACCAGTCACTCCACCAATGGTTTTCGTGAAAGATTTGACTCTATTGCCCCCTCCCTGCCATGCCAATTCTCCAAAGCAGCTCTCAAGTTTGAGAAAAATATTTTGAAACCTACAATGACTTCATCTTTATTTAACCCTTCCAATGCTGAGGATACTTTTGCCCTAATCACAGTCATTGGCCACCATGGTCAAACCATGGTTGACCATGGTCAGAACATGGTCAGAAGAACATCTTTCGACCATGGTCAGAACATGGTCAGACGAACATGTTTCGACCATGGTCAGAACATGGTTAGAAGTACGCGTTTCGACCATGTTCTGACAATGGTGGCCATTTAACGTTGATGTTTGAAACATGGTCAACCACATTCCTTGACCATGTTTCAACCATTGCTTGAACATGGTCAACCATGTTTCGACAATGATCCAATTCCGCAGGGCAAGGACACAAAGATCTTTGAAAACCACCTAAACCCTATCAAGTATGTATTGATTAGATAGCTTTCACTGAGTACTCTCAATGAGTACCCATGTGCCATGGTTCTAGCCATTTTTCAGATATTTTGCATCATTTTGTAAATTACCAAATTTAGCCACCAGTAGCATAAGGGTTAAAATCTCATACTGATCACTCTATATTACCTGTGGTATGTAGTTTCTCCTTTCCTGGCTGACCGCGTGGAACCAGGCTAGGGCGAATAACGCCTGCGCTCTCATCACGTTACCGCCCCTGCTGATGTGGTCAGGTGACCACGACTCGTACGTACGCAGCAGGTTCTTCTTCACACCAGGGGGAGCCTGAAAGGAGAGCAGAAAGAATCCGGGAATGATTACGACACAATACAGTATATCAAAAACAACTTTAGTCTATCCAAAAAGGCAGTATAAAGAGACATTGATTTAGATGCAACTTCCCAAAAACTTACACAATTCTGATAAATGTATAAAATCTAACAGTTTTAACCCTTCCAATGCTAAGGCTACTTTCGTCCAAAGCACAAGGATGCAAAGACTTTTGAAAAATATCTAAACCCTGTCATGTTTGTATTCATTAGATCTGAGTACTCTCAGATGAGTACTTATGTGCCAAGGTTTCAGTCATTTTTCATTTTTTTTGCGTCGTTTTGTATTGGCCAAATTAGCCAACAGCAGCAGAAGGGTTACGTCTTTTAAAAAGGGTAGCATTAAGAGACAATGACAATGCCATAATGTACCAAAAACGTCTAATAAATGTATGAAATCTAGTGTTTTAAGCTAAACATTGAAAATAACTCATCATTCACAATATAACAACAATTATTTTGAATTATTTCTTCATTTGTAACTGGCATAAATGTGTTATTGCCAGAGAAAGGAGACAAAATATTTATTGGTCCTACAAATTTTTATTTAACATAACAAGAAAAAACACAGCAATAAAATCATATTTTCATTTATTTCATCTACATTTATTTCAAAAACATTTGGAGACATTTTTTGAGGGAAAACTTGTTAACAAGAATGTCTCAAAAATGTTTACTGGCCCTGTAGGACCAGTTGAGTTCTTTTTGGGGGGATTTTTACTAGCTTGGGGCCAGTTTTCACTGTTAGCATCGAGCCCTGCAGTATCAGTGATGAACCAACTGGGTGCAGCCAAGACTTGAACTTATATACTATTAAACAAAATTAACAATAAAAAAATATTCTTTTTTACCAGGTATAATATAAGTACAGCTCCCTTCTACCGTAAATTCTCAGAAATCTGGGGCACTTTTTAATAATCACGATTTTTAAGGGTTCAGGGTGGCCAATGTTTTCTGCAAATACCTTGATGTTGTATCAGCAGAATTTACAGCTAGGTCCATATTTTGTGAAATGGCAACTGCCGATAAATCGAGGGTTGGCCAGATTTCCCATTAATTATTTTGCAAAATGATCATAGTGGCCCAAATTCCTAGGGTGGTCTAAATTTCCAAGAATTTATGGAAATGACAACTGCTGATAGGTCGAGGGTTGGCCAGATTTTCCATTAATTATTTTGCAAAATGATCATAGTGGCCCAAATTCCTAGGGTGGTCTAAATTTCCGAGAATTTCCGGTAATTGCTGATTGTGACTGACCTCGTAGGTGATCTTGAGACTGGACTGCAGTAGAATGGTGGGGAACTTGGGATGGACCTCGGCCGTCAGCCATAGCCGGAAGTTCTCATGTGGTTCCATAGTGTTGATTTCCTATCAAAGAAATCAGTTACATACACAATAAAGCGGAGAAATAAAGCAAAACTTAAACCTTCCAATGCTGAGGCAACTTTCATCCAAAGCACAAGGACGCAAAGATTTTTGAGACCATCTAAACCCTGTCATGCTGGTATTCATTGGATAGCTCTCGCTTAGCACTCTCAGATGAGTACCCACATGCCAGGGTATCAATAATTTTTCAGGGTTTTTGCATCACTTTGGTGTATTGGCCAAATTAGCCACCAGCAGCATAAGGGTTAATAAAACAAAGAAACAAGAGATCAGCGATATCAATTATCGTTTGCATTGCATTCAAGTTTAAATGCTTCATTCATATAATACACAAAAAGCTGATCATGAATAAAAAATAAAAAATATCTGTAAAAAAGGTGATTTTTATTTTCTTGTTATTCAGTATCATTCTATAACCATACCATGACAATCGTGTACAGATGTGTTGTAATGTATACAAGCTGGTTCCTAGAAAACTAGCATAAATGTGATGGACCAAATTACCATGAAAGCCTTATATAAATAAAAATATGTGAATGTGTCCAATTGAAAAAGCTTTTATAAATCATTCGCAACTTTTCCCCATTTCCTAAAAAACAAACCTACTTCATTTGCTAGAAGAGAACAATACTCTCAGATTTCATTATGAATTAACATTAATAACTTTTTCGCTTGGTGCTTTACCTTCTCTAGGGTGGGCAGCCATGCTGTGACCAGATGCAGGTTCTTCAGGCAAAGCCATTCCCCGTTCCTGGAGCATTCGCTCAATAGCTGCATGGCTATCTCAGCCTGACCCTGGCCCATCGCAACCTGAAGGAAGAGAAATGTATCACAATCAATAGCTGCATGGCTATCTCTGCCTGACCCTGGCCCATAGCAACCTGGAGGAAGAGAAAACAATCACAATCAATAGCTGCATGGCTATCTCTGCCTGACCCTGGCCCATAGCAACCTGGAGGAAGAGAAAACAATCACAATCAATAGCTGCATGGCTATCTCTGCCTGACCCTGGCCCATAGCAACCTGGAGGAAGAGAAAACAATCACAATCAATAGCTGCATGGCTATCTCTGCCTGACCCTGGCCCATAGCAACCTGAAGGAAGAGAAATGTATCACAATCAATAGCTGCATGGCTATCTCTGCCTGACCCTGGCCCATCGCAACCTGGAGGAAGAGAAATGTATCACAATCAATAGCTGCATGGCTATCTCTGCCTGACCCTGGCCCATAGCAACCTGGAGGAAGAGAAATGTATCACAATCAATAGCTGCATAGCTATCTCTGCCTGACCCTGGCCCATAGCAACCTGGAGGAAGAGAAATGTATCACAATCAATAGCTGCATGGCTATCTCTGCCTGACCCTGGCCCATAGCAACCTGGAGGAAGAGAAATGGATCACAATCAAATTGCTATCTCAGCCTGACCCTGGCCCATCGCAACCTGGAGGAAGAGAAATGTATCACAATCAATAGCTGCATGGCTATCTCTGCCTGACCCTGGCCCATAGCAACCTGAAGGAAGAGAAATGTATCACAATCAATAGCTGCATGGCTATCTCTGCCTGACCCTGGCCCATCGCAACCTGAAGGAAGAGAAATGTATCACAATCAATAGCTGCATGGCTATCTCTGCCTGACCCTGGCCCATAGCAACCTGGAGGAAGAGAAATGTATCACAATCAATAGCTGCATGGCTATCTCTGCCTGACCCTGGCCCATCGCAACCTGGAGGAAGAGAAATGTATCACAATCAATAGCTGCATGGCTATCTCTGCCTGACCCTGGCCCATCGCAACCTGGAGGAAGAGAAATGTATCACAATCAATAGCTGCATGGCTATCTCTGCCTGACCCTGGCCCATAGCAACCTGGAGGAAGAGAAATGTATCACAATCAATAGCTGCATGGCTATCTCTGCCTGACCCTGGCCCATCGCAACCTGACGGAAGAGAAATGTATCACAATCAATAGCTGCATGGCTATCTCTGCCTGACCCTGGCCCATCGCAACCTGACGGAAGAGAAATGTATCACAATCAATAGCTGCATAGCTATCTCTGCCTGACCCTGGCCCATAGCAACCTGAAGGAAGAGAAATGTATCACAATCAATAGCTGCATGGCTATCTCTGCCTGACCCTGGCCCATCGCAACCTGAAGGAAGAGAAATGTATCACAATCAATAGCTGCATGGCTATCTCTGCCTGACCCTGGCCCATAGCAACCTGGAGGAAGAGAAATGTATCACAATCAATAGCTGCATAGCTATCTCTGCCTGACCCTGGCCCATAGCAACCTGAAGGAAGAGAAATGTATCACAATCAATAGCTGCATGGCTATCTCTGCCTGACCCTGGCCCATCGCAACCTGAAGGAAGAGAAATGTATCACAATCAATAGCTGCATGGCTATCTCTGCCTGACCCTGGCCCATAGCAACCTGGAGGAAGAGAAATGTATCACAATCAATAGCTGCATAGCTATCTCTGCCTGACCCTGGCCCATAGCAACCTGGAGGAAGAGAAATGTATCACAATCAATAGCTGCATGGCTATCTCTGCCTGACCCTGGCCCATAGCAACCTGGAGGAAGAGAAATGTATCACAATCAATAGCTGCATAGCTATCTCTGCCTGACCCTGGCCCATAGCAACCTGGAGGAAGAGAAATGTATCACAATCAATAGCTGCATGGCTATCTCTGCCTGACCCTGGCCCATAGCAACCTGAAGGAAGAGAAATGTATCACAATCAATAGCTGCATGGCTATCTCTGCCTGACCCTGGCCCATCGCAACCTGGAGGAAGAGAAATGGATCACAATCAATAGCTGCATGGCTATCTCTGCCTGACCCTGGCCCATAGCAACCTGGAGGAAGAGAAATGTATCACAATCAATAGCTGCATGGCTATCTCTGCCTGACCCTGGCCCATAGCAACCTGGAGGAAGAGAAAACAATCACAATCAATAGCTGCATGGCTATCTCTGCCTGACCCTGGCCCATAGCAACCTGAAGGAAGAGAAATGGATCACAATCAAATTGCTATCTAGATTGGAATTTCGTTTTTCATCAATACTTCTGCCATATTTTAACCCTGGGCTCCTCGGGCTACTTGTAAACATGCCAGAGGGCCTCAGGGAAGATCCGTACCATTGGACTGAGTTATCCTCTTTAACCCATTAACACTCAGAGCGGCCAAAACAGGCATGACAATTTTAGAAATATTTTTCTAATAAAAGCATTTTTTGCAAAATAATTAAAGGAGAAATGTATAAGAGAAGTCAACCAACAACTCTCCTTCAATTATTTTGTGAACTTTTGCTTTAGTCCCAAGTTATTTTGAAAAGTATCAGAGTAGCAGATGATCATTTCTAGTGGATCTCTGAGTGTGAATGGGTTAAATAAAGATTATTATTATTATTATTATTATTATTATTATTATTATTATTATTATATTGCGGCTATTAAAGTTGTTACTAGCCAGTTGTAAGTGGTGGAGGAAACCGGAGTACCCAGCAAAAAACACCGCCTAACCCCAAGTCACTTGCAACATTCTCACTTGCCCTGGCCGGGATTCAAACCGTGGCAGTGGTGGGAGGCAGCTAGCAATCAGTGGCAAAGCCTTAGACCACACGGCCATCAGGGCACACCCCCTAAAATTGGTATAATCAGAATGTTTTTGTTTTTTCATCTAGGTGTAACCATCAACAGGGTCATTCTACACCATGTGGTATAGAGCATCCCTGTTAATAAAGATTATACAATTATGGTGATAATTATGATAATTATATTATCATTATCATTATTATTCTCATTGTTCTCATTATTCTATTATTCTCATTATCAATATCATTATTACATATTTATTATTATTATTATCATGATTATTATTATTATTATTATCATTATTATCATTACTATTATTATTATTATCATTATTATTACTATTATTATTATTATTATTATTATATCATTATTATTATTAATATCATCATCATCATCATCATCATCATCACCTTACAACAATTTTCGTGAAAATTATACCATATGCAACATCAATATCACTACCACAATCCCGGTATTCTTACATCGTGGTATTTATCCACTTTTATTATTACTACTATTATCAACCTCATTATTGTATCAATCTTACAATCATTTTCACAAACATTATACCATATGCAACAACAATATCGCTACAATAATCCCGTTATTCTTACATCGTGGTATTTATCCACCCCAACAGTGTCTGCGGCGAGTTCGCGTAGCTCCTGGGACGGATCAGCACCGGGGGAGATGATGATCAGGACGGGCTCGTTCGGCAGAGTCTCGTTCTGGTAGAGACGCTTCAGGTTTACGTTGGGAGGAGCCAGCTCCTTCATGCCTGAACGGAAAAAAATAGCATTAGATCTGAGAAACTGAATCCGGTATTTGATGTGTTACCCTTTTAGAATAAAGATACAATGTACTTCAAAAGCATTGGTTCATCATTATTACCATAATCACATTTCGTCTTCTTTTTCTTCTTCATATAATCATCATCATAATTAATTAAATTATTGAAATTATTATTATTATTATTATTATTATTATTATTATTATTATTATCATTATTATTATTATTGTTATTATTATTAGTACTATTATTATTATTATTATTATTATCATTATTATTATTATCATTATTATTATTAGTAGTAGTAGTAGTATCATTATCATTATTTTTATTATTATTATTACTATAACTATTATTATTATTATTATCATTATCATTAACATCATCATCATCATCATCATCATCATCATCATCATCATCATCATCATCATCATCTTCATTGTTACTGTTGAGATGAGTAGACTTTTAGAATTGATAGCCCTCTAAGGATGTCCCTTATCAGTTGAGTTAGCTTGCATCTCTCTTTTTTGGGATTTTAAATTATGTTCAACAAAATCGATATCCTTGAGGTTAAGTTTAAAATATTGATACCATCTTTGTAATATATATTCCTTTAAAATGTCGCTTTAAGGTGTTTACGCTGAAAACTGACTCTTTTGGGATAAGTTCTCACTCTAGATATTAAAATATAAAAGAGCTTAATAGGTTAGTCTCCATTGGTATTACAGATATTCCTTTAGACATGAGTTTACATTCAAAATATTGATGTCCTTTAAGAATAACCCTTCTTTACATATTTTTCTTACATTAAGTCCAAAAGCCATTACTTACCAACTTTACAATTAAGCAGATTCATTTTCACATTCAATATATAGATATTTACATAGGAGCTCACATTCAAAATATAGAAATCACTTGGAATATGTTACCAATAATATATAGTCTGACATCTAGTGGCATTGTATAAGAGACCTGAGTTTGCATAAATAAATGCATTTTTGGTGGCCAAACTATTGTTTGCAATGCAAATATGGTGATTTGTTCTCTATTGTGTAGGGGGGGGGGGGGGGGGGGGGAGGCAGGTCTTAGCCAGGACCCATCCAGCCTGTCTTTTATGTATATATACATAAATAAATATATATATACCTTTGAGCATGTTTATGGAAAGGGCGCAATATCAAATGACAATATTATTATATATATATATATACTGTAGAACACGAAATTCACGCGTGTCCCAAGTATAGCGAATTGGAGAGTTTTGCATCATAACGTATCTTTATGTTAGCGACGGTAGTCGCCGCTGACAGTGCCAGTACAGTAATAAAAAAGTACAGCGTTTTTATATATAGCGAAGCGGAACCACACGCTAAGTACGCTATATATAAACACACGCGGAAATTTCGTGTTCTACAGTATATATATATATATATATATATATATATATATATATATATATATATATATATATATATATACATATAAATATATATAAATAAATATATATATGTATATCGAGCACCTACCGAGAGCTTTACAGACAATATTATTATATATATATATTATATATATATATATATATATATATATATATATATATATATATATATATATATATATATATATATATATATATATATATATATATATATATAAATATATATAAATAAATATATATATGTATATCGAGCACCTACCGAGAGCTTTACAGGCAAAGAGACTCATGGCGCTCTGAAGGCGGTCTGGTCTCACAGCCTGCACGACCAATAACTGCTGAAACAACGAGATCTTCTTGGCGATGGAGGTGGGAAAGTCCTGCTCGCACTGACTGCTACGGGAGAAAACGCTCCACAAGTTTCCGTCCTCAAACTGCAGGTCTCGATAGAGCGAGGCGAAGGTTGATTTGAGCGCCCCGACTGCTGCTGCCCTCTCCTGGTCGATCCACGAGGGAACTCCGCCCCGGCTGTCCGCCTTCAAGTCAGCCACCAGCAAACCAGAGAAACACTCCCACTCCTGAAAGCAAAGAATCAAAGTTAGAAAATAGTCAAGAAACCTATGATATTTTTGGGAATAATTCAAAACAGAGTAAGAATTTGAGATAAGTCACGAATGTTAATAAACGATATGCACCCATCAGATCTCGCTCAACAGCCTTGACATGACTATCAGCCCAGGTTTTGACAAGAGCCGCTCAAGAGGTGCGTTCTTCGCATGTGTGTGAGCAACTTCCTCTATAATGTAAACAAATACGAAAGTCCTCATTGGTCTTCGTCTCCTTAAAAAGTGATGTCACACTGTGAATAGATTCAGCTAGATTAGGTGTGTGTGTAGGGCTTCATAATGGGTCCTATAGTAACTGGTCTGTGGAGACCAATCCATCTTCTATTCATCTAAGGATAAGTGAAGGAAAGTTGATGAATCTTTCTCTAAATAATCCTAATATTAGGAAGGTATTCCCAAAATAATCGCAAATAATCAAACTAATCTAGGGCCTGCCCTCTTGTCCATAACAGGTGAATTCACTGGTAAGGGGTTCTGAAGTAAGAAGTTTAGGACAAACAGCTAGTGCATTGTAAATATAAAGAGGGCGATTTCAAAATTGCAATATTCCAGGGAAGAAATAGCGGAATCAGTAAAGGATTTAATTGTGGCAAAAAAGAAAGAAACCGTTTGCTGTCTCCTAACACACATCACGAAGGGCATTTACACTTAAGAGGAACAAGTAAAACTACTAGATGACTTCAGGGCTCGAATTTAGAGGGTGCCGGGACCTGAGGGCTCCCTTGAATTCTCCTGCGACTCCCTCAAATTTCTGCAGGGAGCCGAAAGATGTAATGGTTTCTATACACAACATCTCTAAGTAGCTTTAGAAGATTCAATGGAGCTCCCTGGATAAAATCTTAATTTCGAGCCCTGAACTCGAGTAGATATTGAAAAGTAAAATTGCGCCCAGTGTACTTACATTTTCCTTGAAGAGATCAGGCTGCATTCCGTGCACCATGTGCATTACAAACATGAGTCGGTCGGCCTTGAAGAGCGAGCGGCACACGTACTCGTAGACCAGGTACTGTAGCGAGCTGATCAGCGTCTTTATTCTCATCTCAGTACTACTGCCATCCTGGTAACAACAAAACAAATAGGAATTGAACTAACCCTTCCAATGCTGAGGTTACTTTTGCCAATGCACAAGAATGCAAAGATTTTTTTTAAACCATTGAAACCCTGTCATGTTGGTATTCATTTGAATTTTGAAATTTATTTTGTATTGGCCAAATTTGCAACCAGCTTAACCCTTATGCTGCTGGTGGTGGCTAATTTTGCCAATACAAAATGATGCAAAAATTGTCAGAAAGCTATGATATCTTTGGGAACAATTTAGAAATGACCGGGAATTTAAAAGAAGTGAAAGAAAGTGGATGAATATTTTTCTAAATAATCCAATTATTAGACCTTTTGCTACTGGTGGCTAATTTTGCCAATAGAATAATGATAAAAAAAAGCTGAAAATGATTGAAACCCTGGCATATGGATACTCATCTGAGAGTACTCAGCGAGAGCTATCTAATGAATATCAACATGACAGGGTTTGAATGATTTATAAAAAATATTTGTGTCCTTGTGCTTTGGACAAAAGTGGCCTGAGCATTGGAAGGGTTAAGATCAATCTATACATCTTAAATAAACAAAACTTAGAAACACTTATTGAAATTACAACCCATGATGAAAAAATGCTTACGTTTGATAAATGTAAAGTATTCAACTAAATTGTAGCAAACAGATATAAATGGAACCAAAGTCTAGATACAAATTGGCCTTATTTGCCTGTTTTCCTAGGCTTATATATACAGATCATGTGCTATGTAGTGTTTTCATAGAAGATGTGCATCTTTATCTAACCATATTAAAGATATCCCTATTTCCCTTTTTTTTTCATTCCATGCTCTGGAAAAGTCTAAGGAATAAAAAGAGACTGAACTTGTACACATTGTTAAGCTTACATGCAGGAGTGTCCAACTGTCATATGTCAGACCTCAAAATGTGCGACAAGACAAGCCCTTTGATTACTGTTTCACTAAGGAATTTTTCTTGAAGCATGACCAAATGATTGTGTTAAATATTTCACTTGCATTTTTAAACACAGATTTTACCTAGAAAACATGTTAAGTCCATTTATTGATACCGCCTATTGAGCTACAAAGCTGATATGGTAGTGCCACCTAGTGACAATATTCTAACTGACCTTTCGCACAACTCCCATCAAAAAAAAAATGCTGTGCTCCAGGACCAATTGTCTGTGCTCCAGGACTCGATAACTTGGACACCCCTGTACATGTATGTTGTATTTGTATAATAACTACTTACTTGTTTTTCCTGCAGAGCCCTCTGGAAGAGCCTCAGGAATGAGGAGAGACTGAACCTATACATGTTGTTAAGTTTACACAGGTCACTGATCACAAAGAAAAGACAGCTTCCATTCTCAGCCAGCGGTAGGTACGTGTTACGCTCCTGGAAATAGAGAAAATCAAACATTAAGAATATATAGATCAATGATACATCAATATCAAGTTTTTAACATGCATAGATCATTCTGATATACAAATATGACATCCCAGTGGGGGTAACATGATGGAATGGATCCCCAAGGAAGGAAGGTTCTCCCAAAGGCGAAACCTGAGAGAAACAATCCTCCCAAGGAGAGCCATTCCATCATGCTACCCCCACTGGGATGTCATATTTGTTTTATTATACCAAACAAACCCCCAAAAATGGTAAAATATCAAAGTTCTCGCTGACCATATCAAACTACTGCCGGTCGCTAATGCGGGGAAAAGACCATCTGCTGTTTGGTATGAGGTCAAGGTCACAGATAACCTTGTTTGATTGTTCTCCAGGATTTATATACTTGGACACCCCGGAATAAGTGTTTGGTTAATTACAGTATAACTGGTATTTTTTAAAGGCATTTGATTTTTCGCTATTTTCACCCTCCCCATGATAGCGCCAAAATAACATCCTTCAAATAAATATCCTGCTTTGTATCTGCTTGGTTTGAGTACTTGAATGCGCAAATTTAAAGTAGCACAAATACCCTCCAGCAGGGCTGTAAAGCGAAATTTTCAGCACTCCAAATTAAAGCCGTATACAATATATATCTGCGAGGTAGCTGTGGGCATGAAAGGGTATAGCATAAATAGGCCCAGTGAGGTATGAGGTTAGTCAGAGGTAAAGGTAATCGGTTTATAGTCTTGTATCCACCAAAATGTTCACACAATCTTCCTTCCCTAGTCTGTGTTAACTGGCTCTTTCTCATTGATCTACCCTGAACAGAAATCTCCCTTAGTTTAGTTTTGTATTAATTCTGTATTAAACTAGCACAAATACCCTCCAGCAGGGCTGTAAAGCAAATATTTTAGCACTCCAAATTAACCCATTCACACTCAGAGTTCCTCAGGAAAGTATCGTCTGCAATTTTCATACTTTTGAAAATAACTTGGAAATAAAGGAAATTCTCACAAAATATTTGAAGGAGAGTTGTTGGTAATATTCTGATAAACATTTCTCCTTCAAATATTTTTGATAAAAACGCTTTTGTGAGGAAAATATCAACAAAATAGTCAGGCCTGTTTTGGCCGCTCTGAGTGCCAATGGGTTAAAGCCTTCTACAGTACCTGGTCGAGAGAAGCCTGCAGTTTGACGGATTCCTGCAGTGAGTCTGTGATGGTGATACTGCTGACTTTGGTCTTGTTCAGAGACTCCAGCAGTTCCTTATTCTCCAGGATGTTCCCCTTGGCACTTGCTAGCTCCTACAACACAAATAATACACATTTTATAAGCAATTAAAGTATCAATGTCCATGATATACACTATAAAACTTCTAATGCTGAGGCTAATTTCGTCCAAAGCACAAGGACGCAAAGATTTTGAAAACCATCTAAACCCAGTCATGTTGGTATTCATTGGATAGCTCTCGCTGAGCACTCTCACATGAGTACCCTTGTGCCAGGCTTTCAGGCATTTTTCAGGCTTTTTGCATCATTTTACATTGGCCAAATTAGCCACCAGCAGCATAGAACATTCAGGAACTCCAGCATTTCCTTATTCTCCAAGATGTTCCCCTTGGCACTTGCTAGCTCCTACAACAGAAGTACAACACATTTTATAAGCATTCAAAGTAATGATGTCCATGGTATATATTTTAATAAAAAGGATTCTTTTCATTAGGCTTTTGGTACACTGTCAGTTAGCCATTTTATTGTAAATATGTTAGCCGGGATGAATGAAATGCATATTAAATATCACAGGATCAAATCATTGTATTCAAGGGTGACATTCAATTTTAAGATTGGGATATTTGCTGATGACACTGATGATGACGATAATCATGATGATGATGATGATACCATCATAACTGTCACCAGTGACAGTTATGATACCGTATTCGCCCGATTAAGCGCACCGTGTGGGTGCAAGTTGGAAATTTTTTCTGTAGAAGGGGTTTTGTCAAACATTAGTATAACCGCATGAGTGCCGATTGCGGTGTTACGTATCGAAGAAATGACTGATAGATGGCAGTTACGGTCGCCATCTATATACCTCCTCGTTCTACTAAAACAGTAGAAATTTAACATGAGGAGACGATCTTTGGCGCTTGCTGGCCCCCAAAAATCGGCGAAAAATTGGGGTGGGGGGGGGGTGCGCTTATTTAAGACAGTGCGCTTAATAGGGCGAATACGGTAAATATTACGGGAGGGCCAACAGACAAGATGATGAAGATAATGATGATGTGGATGGGGACAACAATTATGATGACAAGAACAAGTGATAAGGATGATGATGATGGAGATGATGATGATGATGTTAATCATCATCAACAGCGGTAGCAGCCAGCAGAATCATACCAAGCAAATGAAGTTGGGGAACTGAATAAGTTATAGCAAGGTTATTGATTTCTCTGATAATGACAGAAAA
>OZ012690.1:4570683-4630683 GCA_963942565.1 Maea johnstoni | reverse complement strand
CTTATCAAGGGCAGCTGCCTGCCGACTGCATCATTTTATATGCGCAAAATTAACACGGTATACAGTATAGTTTAAAAATAGGGGCAATCCTTTAGCGTGCCAGAAATTAGGCACTGGGAGTTGACTTTTCTAATCTCATTACCCTTGTTCATCTATTGTTAGGGAAAGATTCATTTACATTTATTATCACGAGGTAAACAATGACTTCTTGCAAAAATTCAGTAGAGTTAAGTTCATAATCTTTAGAAAACATGTGTATTAATGAAGACCAATTATTCTTTTTCCAGATCTATGAAAATAAGTATACTAAAAAATGTTAGAAAAAAATTGGGTTTGACTTCATAATTTAAAAAAAATTGCTTTTTTGATTGTAATAATTTTAATGATTTTTTGTAATTTCTATGGTCCAAATACTATTATAATCATTGAGTAGATAGAAGATAAACTATGTCTCAGAAGTAACAAACTATTTAATGGGACAAAAACTGAAGGAATTTATAGAGAGACTGAGATGGAAATTGCAATTGATATTCTAGCATGCTTAGAAGAGTTAAGAAGTGTATGGTGTTAAGGGTACTTTATAAAAATCTATATATGTGTGACTTAAGAGAACTCTACCAACCAAACCCAAATAAAAAAGTATAGTAGTAGGATTTTTAAAAGAAGAATACAAGATTGTTGTACGAGTAGAAGTGTGCATATAGATGTTAAAATTTATGAGAGAAGTTTGTAGCAAAGATACCACATTAGAAAGGCATACTGCAAATAAAAAAATGTCCACATTTCAAAATTACATGAAAGTAAGTTGGAGTTTTCAGATCAATGTATCCAAGTAATTTTTCACATTTTTGGCATCTTTCAACCTAAATCTACCGAAATTGAATGCCTATACCTATTTCTTCATAGACTTCTATCACAAACACAAATATTTGTATTTTTTGGAATTTTGAAAGATATATTTTTCCATTGATTGAGGTTGTAAAAAATATCTCTTTAAATGCAATATTTTCTATTTTCTTTATATAAAAGCATGTTATGTTTAAGTCAAGCTCAGAACAAATAATTACTTTTCCTTATCTTAATCTTTGTTGGAAGATTTATTGAATTATGTATAAGAATACATGTAAAAGAAGATCAAAGGATTGAAGTAGAAAGTAGAAAATTGAAGTAGAAAAGATACATGACCAGGGCAGATACAGGATTACACAGGGACCCAGAGAATTTTTGGCTTTCTTTTTGGTCAAATGTGTAGATAATTTATAGGTATTTGATATCTTAGAGCATTTGAACCCTTCCGATGCTGAGGCTACTCTCGTGCAAAACACAAGGATGCAAGATTTTTGAAAAACGTCTAAACCCTGTCATGTGGGTATTCATTGGAAAGCTCTCACTGAGTACTTTCAGATGAGTACCCATGTGCCAGGGTTTTAGTCAATTTTAAGGTTTTTTTGCATCATTTTGTATTGCCCAAACTAGCCACCACCAGCTTAAAGGTTAAATAGCCAAAATGTAGAGATAATTTATAGGTTTATAATGTATATATGATATCATAGGTTATTTCCACTAGCACTCATCTCATAGTGGATTCCTGCATCTGCACCCACAGTGTGAAATAGTATAAAGTAGGAGGTATAATGGTGTAGTAGTCTAGCACCTCTATGTTAGAGCTAGGTGAACTTGGCTTACCCCCGCTGGCGTGTCGTTTATCTACAAGAGCAGGACGTCATCCAGGACGCAAGCGTGAACAATAGCCATACAAATTACCTAATATCATTAGCGTCTATATCTACCAACTACACATATTTATATTATATATATACATATATATATATATATATACATGTATATATATATATATATATATATACACATATATATATATATATATACACATATATATATTTATATATATATATATATATATATATATATATATATATATATATATATATATATATATATATATATATATATATATACATATATATATATATATACATATATATATATATATATATATATGTATATATATATATATATATATATATATATATATATATATATATATATATATTTATATATATATATATATATATATATATATATATATATATATATATATATATATATATATATATATATATATATATATATATTACGTTAGTAGATATACTTTGTTTTCCTTCCAGATTTTTGCATTATTACCTAACTTTGATCAACCAAACAAGACTTTAGACTGAGTTTTGGGAGATAATGAAAGAAACACTATTTTTTCATAAATTATCTTTTAGCTATTTAATAAATTGAAAACCTGTAAGCAAGGAATCTAATTATAGTTTCTTTTAGGGATGTCATTGTTTAGAATTTTATCTCGATTCGATATATTGATAAATTGTTTTCGATTTTGATTATTTCGATACAATGCATTGATATATCCATAGAAATGCTATCTATGCCATGATGGAAAATCATGAAGCATATTTATGCTGGTTTTTCACCATTTAATGAGGGTCATGCCTCATTTTATTGCTTCTTCTTCGAATCAGGGAGTTTTAACTAAAGGGAGTGGCAACGTGGCATGCAGTCCATAAGCTTTACACTATGGAGGGAAATCTTACCTAGATGCTCAGTTAGATAAGGAAGGCGGCCATCTTGCCTAGCAGGTTTGGTAGCAGGTTGAATGGACCTCTTTACTTTCAAACATATAAGACATGAATTTTATTTTTTGGAGAGGCTTAACAACATAGAGATTCTGGGGATGAATGTAGGAACTATTGTTTACTATGCTTAATTGATGTTAGCGTAATTGCAATACACATATTTGGGGTGGTTCAATCGGGGACTCTATTTCAATTGTGATAAGACTATACATCAGTCATGAGTCATTTTTAGTAAATTCCACCTTCTTATTCTCAGAAACCAACACTTTCAAGTTTGTTTATAAGGTGAAATAGATAAATAGAGAAGTTACTCTCTAGCGTAAAACTATTTTCAAAGAAATTTGTTCACCTGAAATAGTATTTTTTCCCGGTTTTCTGGACCTTATGTAAGGTAATAATGGGATTATATGTTCTGCCATTTTGTATGCTTGATGTTGAATAAAACACTTTTTTACATATTTTTCTCCTGTGTAAAGTTTTGAAATATTAATAGATTTGTATTTCCTATTATCAAGCTATTCTGTGCTGCATTTTCTAGTTTCCAGGATTTTGAAGTCTCAAATTTGAGGTCAACTTCAGGTCCAAGGAATCAACAGACAAATAAACTAGAAATAGGCTGTCACATAAGGGGTTATTTATTGAAATAGTGCTGATGACACATACCTATGTTAGCATCCTGAAGATACGTCAAAAGTCTTAAACTGAAGCAAACATTTGCTCATTGCAACAAGGCTAACATTAATTAAACATGGCCATTCAACAAACAAAATATCTAACAGTACTCACATACATTCCTAGAATGCCCAGGTTGTTAAGCCTCCCCAAAAGGTAAAAACTGAAACTATCTAGATGTTTGAGAGGTTGATGAACCCTCTCCCTCCACCAAACATATTTGAGGTTTTCCAAGCTAAAATGACACTTCTATGATAAGTCAGCAAATCAAATATCTAGACTGTAATTCTGTTTCTGCCTGTTGGCAGCAGACAATACCCTCACTCATGATGTTATGAGGCCCATCCCGTCTGACACCAATTAGCTTATTGTCTTTTTAAGACCTGAGGAAATAAAAGAAGCCCAACCTGGCCAGTGGGGATTGCAATCAGACGGGTGTGTCCTGTACTGCCCCTGACAGGTGTGGATCTGAGAGTAAAGGCAATCCACACCAGTAGAATAAGACTATACACTGAGACAGGAAAATATCATGTTTTGTCACTGCATCCTGTCTGATGTTATGGACCTGTGAAACCATGAAATAGACAAACTAACAGAACTCTTCTACATTAAGCTAATGGCATTACTTTAGGAAAACTTCATGTATTCTTTTTGGACAACAAAGCTATTGTACTGTAAAGAACTCGGGGAATATAGGCTTATTTACAGCTTTACAATGTATTAAAATAGATGGGTGTATGGCTTTTAGAATTATCTTGTTTCAATTTATGAAGATGTGAAGAACTGAGGAATGGTACAATTTACAGAAACATTTTTGCTAAGGCAACTCAAAGAAACACTTAATCATCATGAGTTTTTGGATTAGCATCTTTTCTCAACCCATTCATACTCTAGACAACTACATACCCTGTGGTACAGCCTACACAGGAAGTTGTGATAAGTAGAGCAGTGCACATGCCCGGCTGAGCCAGGATGAGCTCCTGGGTATGAGTGGGGTGCAGATAAGAGCTCATTTGCATAACAATAGTGCATGACTGGTGTAGGAGCTTTTACTCTTTGTGTCATATCTCCTTAGTCTATATATCTCTGTTCGAATGCAACAAGAAAGAGGCATGACCATGTAGAGAAATGCTTTTAGAAAGTATGTGAATAGCAACACCAGCAATATTCAGCTCTCTAAGTGTCCATTTTTATGTTTTTGATATTTCGATACATTGCGATATGTATTGACAAGTGAAAGCCGGCTGTATTGTTTACAGAGAGTTATCGATATATCGATATGCCCCATATCAATGACACCCCTAGTATCTTTCATCAAATAACTTCTACGATCTCACTGGAATATGACCATCCTTATGCTGAAGCAAAGCTATGCAACTAATTAAGCTTCAAAGCATGAATACTTCAACCATCTACAACCAAAAAGCAAAGCTAAGCCACACAAATCCAATGATTACTGTTGTCACAATATTTATTGAGTACCGTAATTTCGCGTGTATAAGACGCACTTTTTTACACTAATTTTTACACTCAAGTCGGGGGCGCGTCTTATACACAAGGCTAGAGATTTAGGGTGTTTTACATCGAGTTACCAGGCCACTCGGAGATCGCCAATTACAATTATAATGCGGCGGCCAAGACAATGCCCATCGATGCTTGCCTCGTCATTGATGAATTGTAATTACCGAACCACCCTCCGCTAGAGTTTACTGATTACAATCCATGTGACATGCCTAGGACAATGGGTAGTGAGTACCAACACGGGGTGATACGCATTGATGTCACGGTGATGTCACATTTCACTCATCTCAATGTGAGTTTTACTGGCTTTCTAGCGTTATTCATGAGGAGTTGATTTTCTACAATAATTCCAAAAAGGGGGTGCGCACTATACACAAAGCTAAGGTCTATACATCATTTTAAAGGCCTGGACAAGGGGTGCGTCTTATATACGGGTGCGTCTTATACACGCCAAATTACGGTATATGTTAAGGGTTTATCTTGTCAAAACTCACAAGAACCTGGCGGTATAGCCATAAATATTATTTTCTCTTCCTCTTCATAGAGGGAGCACTCTGATAATATGTATTCTATAATTAATCCATTCATACTTGTCATGCCCCTAGGCAGTTTTGTTTTGGTGGTATCTATATTGTGACTTACATGAAGAATACATTATCATTATTTTACTTGTGACATACCTGTATTGTGTGTACAATTTATATCATATATAATACTTTTATATTATAACCTATGACATACCTGTGTTATCTATTGTCATATGTTATATGTGTGACATACCTGTAGTATGTACTGGCATATATCATATGTATGACATACCTGTATTATGTATTGTGATATATTATATTTATGACATACCTGTAGAATGTACTGTCATACATTTTACTTGTGACATATCTAAAGTTTGTATATTTTACATGTGACATTCCTGTAGTATGTACATACTCTTCTTGTGACATAATTGTTGTCGTTATTGTTATATAGTATACATGTGACATACATTGTAACTTTTTTTATATATTATACTTGCGACAAACTTGTATTATGTTATATTCTGCTAGTGACATACCTGTAGTATAATGAGGGCATTCTCCATGGACAGTACGTCGGAGGGCAAGCCCTCTCCCTTCCACGTGAGCTGTTCACTCTCGGTGCTGAGGAAGCGGCGTAGGTCGAAGTTCTGGACGCCCGTGACCTCGGTCCACTGGGCGAGTTTATTTCGGCGTACGTCCTCGGGCGCGGAGGAGAGGTAGGTAATGAAGGAGGCAGCGAGGAGGGCGCGCATCGGCAGCTCTGCCAACTCATCCGTCAACTCACCTACCTAAAATTGGATCAAAATTTTAATGATTGAATGGAGATACATAGATTTGAATTAAACTTTTGATAAAATAAGATAAAGAGGATTGAATTGAATTGAATAAAATAAATGGATTGAAATTTCAATGATTGAATGAAAATACATAATTTGAATTACAACTGAATTCAACTAAACCAAGTTACATTAAGAGAATTGAATTGAATTGAATAACATTTTATCAAAGTGGAATGAAATAAGAAATGAAATAAAATATAGTATCATAAATTGAAATAATATATGATGAAATAAAACAACATAATTAAATTAAATTAAATCAACTTAATCAAAATTAGATTGAAATCAATTATTTGATAAAATAAATAGGACATGTTATGCTTTTATTTCAAACAAGTTAAATGTGGTTACTTTTCAATACTTTCTGAAATCATTTAAAGCTTCTTTAGGAAAATGTGCCAGTCAATGTTTTCATTGAAATAGTATTGATAATTGGAACTCTGATTGAAATAACCAATAACAACCCTTACGCTGCTGGTGGCTAATTTGGCCATTACAAAATTATGCAAAAACTCTGAAAAATGACTGAAACCCTGGCACATGGGTACTCATCTGAGAGTATTCAGTGAGAGCTATCCAATGAATACCAACATGACAGGGTTCAGATAGTTTTCAAAAATCTTTGCGTCCTTGTGCTTCGGACGAAAGTAGCCTCAGCATTGGAAGGGTAAAAAATCATTTGACTAGGGCTTTACCTGTCCGGTCCATCTCTGGAATTCTCCGTCGAGTTTGCCGACGAGGTTCTCAGCTGCGTCGATGGTCTCCTGGGCTTTATCCAGTTCCACCTTCAGCTTCGCTGCCTCCGTCGTAAACTTCTGGAATCGATCTCTCAGCTTTGCAACCTTACGGTCCACCTCGTCCAGAGCCTTACCAAGCTTATTCATGCGACCCTCAGCCTTCTGAAGATTCCTGAAACATAAATCACAAAGACTTTAACTTCTGGAATGTCCAGCGCCTTGCCAAGCTTATTCAAGCAACCCTCAGCCTTCTGAAGATTCCTGAAACATAAATCACAAAGACTTTAACTTCTGGAATGTCCAGCGCCTTGCCAAGCTTATTCATGCGACCCTCAGCCTTGTGGAGATTCCTGAAACATAAATCACAAAGACTTTAACTTCTGGAATGTCCAGCGCCTTGCCAAGCTTATTCATGCGACCCTCAGCCTTGTGGAGATTCCTGAAACATAAATCACAAAGACTTTAACTTCTGGAATGTCCAGCGCCTTGCCAAGCTTATTCATGCGACCCTCAGCCTTGTGGAGATTCCTGAAACATAAATCACAAAGACTTTAACTTCTGGAACCTGTCTCTGAGGTCTTTCAACTTATGGTCTAGTAAAATCTGAGTAGGGCGTAGCCTTTAATCTTAGGCCAGCTACCGTAAATTCTCGGAAATCTCGGCCGCCCTAGGAAACTCGGCCACTATAATTAATCTATCAAATAATTACTGGGGAAATTCGCCCACCCCCGATTCATCAAAGGACACATTTCACCAAAAGTCGGCCACCAAGTAAATTTCATTGATATAAGAAAAAACATTTATATTTCCAAAGTTTGCAATTGATTTTAGATTATTAACAATCGTTTCTAGTGCCCACATCCGCCAAAAGACGATCGGTGCGAAACCGGAAGTAGGTATTACATTTCTGTGTGTAGAGTGGAATACAGCTTGGGCGGCGCCATTTCGAAATAAGACTTGTCAACAACTTGAACAAGTATATAATTCAATGCGTAATTGACGTGCAGCAGCAGGAATGAACAAGTAAACAACATACAAGGGAGGCAAGTTACTTTACAGGTATATATACAGCAGAGGAATGACAAGTCAGGTAGGTGGACAATAAGGGTTTTGTGGGGGGAAATTATATTCTTGTGTATGAAGTTAGCGATCGATTTTCAGTTCCATCTACATCATAGTACATGTAGCTTTCGTTTCAATTGATGATATCGACGAATCTCGGCCACGGTGTCTGACATTTGATCGCTATTTTCAGTAAATTTCGGCCACCATCAGCCAACGAAAATCGTAATTAATAAAAAGTGTCCGAGATTTGCGAGAATTTACGGTAGCCCTCTTGGCAAATTTAAACCTATAGTATTTGTCAGGTTGTGTAGCTTAAATTATCTATGCACTTTATTTTTCACGTTTATACACTAGGCCATGTTGGACCCTCAAAAATTATGGCAAATTCAATGAAGTACTAGACCTACTTTTTGAGCTGGGCCTGTTCGCTCTCCAGAGGGCCGATCTTCTCCAGTACGTAGGAGTACTTGATGTTGGCCTTCACCCAGGCAGCCAATGGGGCAGCAGCGGCCGAGGCTCGCTTGGCGTTCTAAAACAGCGCACAGGAAAAATAGGTAACTCAAAAGGTATTCTCAACCCATTGATGCTTACAGCAGCCAAAATGAGTCTGGAAATTTTGTGTCATTCAGGCTAAAACATAATAAGGAAAATATTGGAAGAGGAGATGTTGATCAGAACATAACCAACAACTCTCCTTCAAATGTTTTTGTAAAATCAATCTTGATTTCCAAGTTATTGTCATAAGTATCAAAGATTCAGATGGCTATTTCAAGAATAACTCTTAAGCATTGATGAATTAAACAATGCAGAGTAAAAATTACAAATATACATGTATGTTGAAATATTCAACATTTTGGTAAACACACCCATGGAACACTTTAAATCACCCAAAAGTATGATTATGATAAATTTGGCAAGTGAATGGTGTACCTAAATTTTAAAAAGTTTAATAAAAATACAAAATAAGCCTTAGCTTAAAATTTGGAATTTTGTTTTTCCTCAATTTTTCTGCATATAGCAGCTAAGTCGTGACTAGCCAGTTGTACCCTGTGGAGGAAATAGGAGTACCCATTGCTGTTTTATCGATAGATTGCAAGTGGATTAATTTGAAATTTCACCTTTGGATCAAATGAAGCTCCATTTTTCTTGAGCAGTTCCTCTGCAGACTTTCTGACTTCCGGCGTGATCTTCCTGGCATCAAACTGTTGTATCTCATCCTTCACACCGCGCTTGGCCAGGAAACTGACACGTGGAAATAAAATACAAAAATTAATTCCTATTATATACATGTATTCTTACATAGGAACTAAGGAAGGAAGGATCTTCCTGGCATCAAACAGTTGCATCTCATACTTCACACCACGCTTGGCAGGAAACTGACATGTGGGAATAAAATAGCAAACATAAATTCCTTTCATCTATTCCTACATAAAAACTAAAATAAAACGATAAGTGGTTGTGATCTCTATGAGCAAGTATTAATGACTTAGATGAGTAAAAGAATGGATATGTAGCGAGAGACCAATTACTATATGTGCTATAGTGAAAACCTGGCTATCCCAGGGGTCTCTAATCTGGCCTCAATGTGACGGCACTAGGAGACAAAGACCAATGAGGGCTCTTGTATTGTTTACATTACAGAGAAACTTGCAGAACTTAACTTTTGGACTATTTGTCGCAGCTAGCCTGTTCAGGTTGACCGGCTGGTTTCATAACCACTAATTTTTATTCATCTAAGATAGAAACTAAGGAAGGATGGAAGGATTGGGGTTTTACGTTGCTTTCAACAACTTAGGTCATATCATGAAGAGATAGAAAGCTGGAACAGGGAAGAAATTCCCTTCTCTTCACAAATAGTTCCAAGGGGTCTTTCAGTTGCAGAAAGACCATAGACAGCCCTCCACAACGCCGCACATTTATAGAGCAACCAGGCCAACTCGCTCAAGGGGACCCAGTGGATATAAGATATAAGAAAAATATCCTTGGTGTCAGCCGTACAGATTATTTTAAACCAGGGATCAATGTCAATTGTTATCATGAACCTTTTCAAGCTGAAGGAGCTGTATTCCAACATATATGTTGGAAATTAAATACGTACCTTTTCATGCTGACCCATGAGATATCGAATATTCCCATGAGCCTCGATCTGCACCTTTTACAGGATCTCCCTACTGTAAAGTCCTTCAGAGTATTATAAACCAACGATGCTTCCCAGCATGTCCCTACTCTCAAACCCTTCAGAGTATTCTAAACCAGCGATCATTATACAAATATGCCATGCCAGTGTGGGTATCCTGATGGAATGTCTCCCAGAGGGAGGATAGTTTTCCCGAGGGCAGATCCCGAGGGAAAACCATCCTCCTGAGGGGAGACATTCCATCAGGATACCCACACTGGCATGACATATTTGTTTAATTTTACCGAACAAACCCCAATTTGGTAAAATATCAATGAAAACAACAATGACTGCCGGTAGATCCAGTGAGAACGGTGGACATATTGCCGGTGGAAATTTTGCCAGTGGACATGATGGAATGGCCAACCTTTGTAAGCCAATCACGGCTTACGATTTTCACGTGAGGTATAATAATGATAATAGTCGTACATACCTTTTCATGCTGACCCATGAGGTATCGAAGATTCCCATGAGCCTCTGCACGCCCTCCAGTATGTCCCTGATCACGTCCGGTGGCGCCCTCAGCGCGCGGATCTCCGAGAGCGACTCGGACTTGATGCTACCCACGGCCTGTTTCGCTTCTTTTACCAGAGGCTCGACCTCGGCAAGCTCCTTGTCTATGTCCTTCTTCCGCTTCTCTAGTTTGACGTTTTCCTCGGCTGCCTGACCCTTCAGAACCTCCATCTCACTCTTCTGCTCACTCGCATTCTACAAATAGAGGGGAAAAACAATGATTTCTGGGAATTAATAGTAAATTAATCCTAAAATATGATAACTAGTGTTGGGCCGATCATCAATTATATTTTTTTTACTGATTCATCGGTTATGAAACTGGCTATTTATAATAATCAGAAAAGGCTACACTTAACATATACTGTAGTACATTAATCCTAAAATATAAAAAATAAACATATAGTATGTTATTCCTTAAATATGATAAACTAAACTGAGTAAATTTGAAGGATTGGGTTCATTGGTAGCCTAAAATTCTTGAAATTTATAAAAAATAATAAAGATTCCGTTAACTGAAATAAATGAATTTCATAGAAAATTCAATATATTCAATTTACAAAAATACATAAGATAAGATTTATTCTTTTGGCACATATCAGCAAAATACTAAGAAGGCAATATTTTATTGAAAGGTAAGGGCAAGGTATTTTCTTAAACTTTAATACATAATTTCTTCAAGTGCAGCATCAGGATATATATTGTACCTGCATAGCTGCAGTGATTTCTTTCCTTTCAGTCCAGAATCTGTCTCAAATTGTTCCACTGCCAGTTAGAGACTTCGAGACTTTGGTAGTTAGCCTAAACTAACTGAGACAACAACATATCATGTTGGAATCTGATGGGAGTGGGGGGCGGGGGGGGGGGGGGGGGGGGGGGGGGTAGAAAAGTTTTGGCATATTGTACCTGCATAGCTGTTGTGTCCTCTTGAAGTGCATCATCATCCACAGTCAGATAGAGACTCTGCCTGTTGGCCTAGCTAACTGAGACTACAACAGTTTATGTTGGAATCTGAGGGGGGAGGGGGGAGATAAACAAATCTTGGCATATTGTACCTGCTGTAGTGATTTCTTTCAGTGCAGAATTGACCTCAGATTGTTTCTCAGCCAGTAAGAGACTTTGGCGGGTGGCCTAGCTAACCGAGGATACAACAGATTGAAATCTGAGGGGAGGGGAGTCTTGGCATACTGTACCTGCATAGCCGTTGTGATTTCTTTGAGTGCAGAATCTGCCTCGGATTGTTTCTCAGCCAGTAAGATGCTCTGGTCGTTGGCTTTGCGCTTCAGTTCGTCCACCAACTGCTTGGCCTCATTCAGCTTAGACACGCCAGCCTGAGGGGAGATAAAAACATCATAGATTAAAGCAAAGCTCATGATAAAATATACAACTAAACAATAAAACCTATTTCAAAAAATATAAAACTGAATGGAATGGAATGGAAAAATGACCAAATGGTTAAGTGTAAAAAATATAGAGGGCTCATGATAGAACTGAAAATTGATGACCTGTATTATGAGAGGCTGGAAGTTAAAGGTATTCAGTTTATAGTCTTCTATCCACCGAAATGTTCACACGACCTTCCTCCCCTAGCAGGCCTGTACACATGGAAACCATTTCAATCCCCCAAGGGATATTCCAGAGCAGCTGGCAGCATATAGCGCACAAGCTCTAAGCACTGCCTTATTAATGCTAGGTACCCATTTTGAGGCCTGGATGGAAACCAAGAATAAAGAAAGAAAAATTCTGCACCGGTATATGGTCCTGCCTGGTCTGCACCTGCCCTTTCTTACGGTTGTAGACCTACGTCCCTAATAATATCATTTTCTACCTGTAGGTGACCTGTCTGCACCTCCCTTTCTTCCTGTTGTAGACCTACATGTATATCATACCTAATACCCGTAAACTTCTGTTTACAGGTGCTATACAGTAGATGTGATTCCCTACCTGTAGATGGTCCTGCCTGGTCTGGACCTCCCCTTTCTTCCTGTTGTAGACCTACATGTATATCATACCTAATACCTGTAAACTTCTGTTTACAGGTGCTTTACAGTAGATGTAATTCCCTACCTGTAGATGGTCCTGCCTGGTCTGGACCTCCCCTTTCTTCCTGTTGTAGACCTGCGTGAATACCCTCCCTAATACTATATACAGCTTTAATTTTGAGTGCTATACAGTAGATGTGATTTCCTACCTGTAGATGGTCCTGCCTAGTCTGGACCTCCCCTTTCTTCCTGTTGTAGACCTGCATGTAGGTGTGTAGAAAGGAGATGTAGCGCCGCGGAGTCGCGTGGATCACCGAAACCGACTCGTGGATCTGTAGGAAGCTCTTCAGAAGGTCGTCGCCTCCGGAGAGTTTCCGCTTTTTCTCCTTCTTTTCGGAGAGCGCTGCGCCCTCTACCTTCGGTGCTCTCGTTAGCAGCATCTTCGGGACCTGCAAGTTTAAGTAGAGATACTGTATAACTGGTATTTTTCGCTATTTAAGTGCTCCCCATAATAGCCCCAATATATAATCCTTCAAATAAATACCTATATACTGTATAACAGGAAATTAATCTAAGGTACAAATTAACCGAATTTGTGATTTTGTATTTCCCAGATTTTTTATTCCAAAAAGCCAATATTGAAGGTTAATATTCTAATGACAGGAATAATACATCTGACTTTCATAATATCGAACTGACCCTACTCGGAAAAGTTCGGCAGAATAAAACACTCAGATTAATTTCCTATTCTACAGAAGTAATAAATATATAGTTTGAGTGCTTGAATGTGCGAATTTAAAGTAGCACGAATACCCTCCAGCAGGGCAGTAGAGTGAAATTTTTAGCACTCCATATTAATTACATACAGTAAATAGACCAAAGTCCCAAGGGATGCATTGAAACATTTTCTTTCATTTCTAAAATAAAACACTCAATATTTCACTTACAGTAAAATTTGGAATTTTGTTTTTATTTTCCACTTTTTCTACCATATTCTGGCTAAATCATGACTAGCCAGTTGTAAGTGGTGGAGTGGAAAACCACCATCTAACCCCAAGTCACTGACAACTTTAGCTCATGCCCTGGCTGAAATTAAAACTCAGGCAGTGGTGAGAGATAGTGAGTAGTAAGTGGCAATACTTTAGACCACTTAGCTATAAGGGCCAGCCCACTTACATTAGAAACTGAATCAGGATCAAATACATAATATGAGAGAGTGGGGGACAGTGTTTAAATAATGCTTGTCGTAACTTGAAACCAACAAAACAAAAGCAACATGCTGGTGTACACACAAACTAAGGCTCTAAGAATTCTAGTTACTTTCCAAAAATGTTTTTTCCTGGATATTTTAGGGCGGTTCAATTTCAGTTATCTTCTAATACCAAATACTAATAAAACAAGGTATGTTGATACCACCCTTTTAAGGTACCTTATTGACAAAACTAAAATCCACCCATTCCCAGCCAGATTCCTGAAAAAGTCTGGCTATAACCCAGGGATGTATTTCAGATGATGGCACATCTTTTAAGGATTTGAAGGAAACATCTGAACTGCAACAAAATTAACAGTTTTAATTTAAACATCTAGAAAATTTAGTAACGTAACCAACTTTTTAAAGGAGTCATAGCAAACAAATGAGACTCATAAAAGGGAAAGGCATAAATGATAATAATGAATGGAATAACTTTTGGGGTGGCAAATTGCGAAAAGCAAACCATAGGTAAATGTGGCAGAATTTTGGAAGTGGAGAACGTTGATTTATATATCTTTGTCTAGTTTCTAATGATTGATGAAAAGAAAATAAAAATAAAAATTCCTATAATCTGTTGAAATTAACAATTTTATCTATGTACAACTTTTAACATTGTAATCAACAAATTCCTAGTGATGACCACAATGGTCTAAATTCAGCTCAGGTGAAATGTATTTTTCAATCCACTGGCAGTGCAAAAAGCTTGTGGTTTAGGTGCAGACACTAACCACTCAGCCCAAGGGGAGATCCCCCAAATCCCTTTCTCGGACCAACTTTTGATTTATCCATAGAACAAATCTACTTTGGGGACATTGTTGTACATGCCTTAAGTCTTACAATACAGAGGCTACTTTCGTCCATGCATAAGGATGCAAGATTTTTGAAACCCACCTAAACCCTGTCATGTTGGTATTCATTGGAAAGCTCTTGCTGAGTACTCTCAGATGAGTACCCATGTGCCAGGGTTTCAGACATATTTCAAGTTTTTTTACATCATTTTGTAATGGCCAAATATGCCACCAGCATCACCGGTATTTAGTATTGTACTGAGTACTGGTAACTATCCCTACATTAGGTTGTGGAGGAGAACCCCTTTTCCTCCTCTTAAGTGACTACATGGTTATCTATGATTACAGAACTAATGTTAGGATGTCATATCTGCATGCCTGCAATCCTGGTTTCTTAATAATCCATGCATAATATCATTCTTTTTGATTATCCCATGCACAGAAACATGCATCACAAACTTCTTTTCAAGCACACAAATTTTGTATTCCCCTGATTTAACGCATCCAATACACAAAGTCTTATCACACCTTATTAATGGCACAATGCTTAACTTTTTAGCACAATGCTTCATTCATAGCACAATCTTTCACTTTTAATAGCACAATGCATGACTCTATAGCACAATTTTTTTTATTTAGTAACACAATGTTAAACACAACGCACAAAGCTGAAATTAACCTTTTCATGCTATGACCTCGCCTTAAAAGCACTTCTTCTATATAGTACCAGACAAACCAACATTTCAGCATTATCGTCAACATCAACACCAATTTCAATCAGATCTCAACATGATAACAAACAAAGCAACATACTTCTGTAACAATCAAAAGCTAGAACCAGATAAATATAGATATGCCATGAATAGTTTCTTAAGAAAATAAGAAATCTAAAATGGCATGGAATTTATCATATCAAATCCAAACAAGGGCAGGTTATTAGGACATCACAGTGCATACCACAATCCACTCACAGAAGAGGGATTAACCCTTCCAATCCTGAGGCTACTTTCCTCCTAAGTACAAGAACGCAGAGCTTTTTGAAAATCATCTAAACCCTGTCATATTGGTATCCATTGGATAGCTCTCGCTGAGTACTCTCAGATGAGCACCCATGTGCCAGGGGTTCTGACATTTTTCTTGTTTTTTGCATCATTTTGTATTGGCCAAAGTAGCCACCAGCAGCATAAGGTTTAATAGCATTATAAGCTCAAAAATGACCCTTTGGCAAGTCCAAAGATTGAAAAATTATCCTTTTCCAATCTATGTTCTTTATGTATGATAATAATGTCCTAAAATAGTTAATGCAGAATCAAATGAGTAATTGAAGTATTTGAAAGTATGTTTTGACATAGACATGAATAAATTTGAATTAATTCAGATTATCATTCTTTTTGAAAAAACAACAACACAATTTGAGAATCACTCCCGATTTTTACTAAAAAAGCATTTAGTGAAATGTAATCATAGAAAAATGTATGAAACAGAATCATTAATTTATGTAACATATTCGTCTTAAAAAAAGAAAACTGAGTATCTGTGTGCAAATTTATTTCAAAAGAAATTATCCTGAATGTAATTAAAGCTATGATAGAAGGAAGGTACATATTATGAATACCTCTCCTCAATACATAACTTATATACTTATATATGTATATATTATACATATATTATGCGCATACGTATGAATGATACCTCCATACAGTAAAAAAAATGATACAAAAGAAAAGTTGTTTAAAAAGACCAGTTATGTGCATACATAAAAATGAGACCTCCGCCTAGTAAAAAAATGATACAAAAGTAAGATTATTTTGCGATTGAATTGTGGTTTGCACTGTGGGAATATAACTGAGTGTTATTGGAGGGCCTGCCAAAAGGTGGCGCCACCAAGCTCATGCTATGTAGCCGTGTGGGCTAGCGGTCAAGTGGTCAGCAGGCGGTCAGCAGGCAGTGTACCTTAACCTTGTGTTTCTGCATCATGAGATTGGGAATAGTCTACAGAGCAAAACATACACACAAAATATATTACTCTACAAAATAGTCAGAAAATACACAGAAAATTACTCCACAAAATAGTCAGAGAATAAATAAGAACAGCCATAGAAAAAAGGAGATCCTACTGTAAAATCTTGAAAATTTAGACTACCCTAGGAATTCTGGGCCACTATAATTATTTTGCAAAATAATTAATGGGAAATCTGGGCAACCCTTAATCTATCGCCAGTTGCCATATCACAAAATATGGACCTAGCTGTAAATCTTGCTGATACAAAATCAAGGTATTTTTTAGAAAACATGGGACACCCTGAACCCCCAATAAGTTGTAATTATTAAAAAGTGTCTCAAACTATGGAGAATTTATGGTAAACAACAAAGAAAATTCAAATTCTATGCTTCTTTCTGATGTGCAGTGAACCCTACAGAAATGTGCACGATCACCCCTATTCCTAACTTAGATTCCCATTATGAAAATCTCCAAGGAAAGAGATCATTTCACTGAGTGTTCAAATCTGAAATTTAGCACTACATACTGTATACCTTGTTGATTTTGCACATATAAAGAAATGGATGTGCTCAGCAGACCGCTGCCTTTGGTGCTTAGTTTAGTTATTGCGTACAGATGTTGAATGATAAGATATCATTTACAGATATCTACAGATAAAAAGACCTGATTTTACTTAGCTGCAGACTAACTAAGTTATAACAGAACCTGTTCCACTAAAACCAAATAACAATATATTCTTTTAGACTTATCTTCAATGTGAGCTTTATTTGATTTCACCATTTTTGGTCAAAACGACTGTTAGGTTAAAGGCCCTGACTGCACTTAGCTGAAGACTGAATAAGTTATAACAGAACCTGCTGAACCAAAAAACAAATATCAATACATTCATTGAAACTTATCGTCTATGTGAACTTTATTTGATTCCATTCTTTTCATCCGAAGTAGAGAGACTGTTTGACAAGTTGTTTTTCTTTAATTGATTTTTTTTCTTTATTTAAAAAAAATCAAAAAAGTTTTTTAAGAAAATTAAAATTTTTTTTTAAAAAATTGAAATTTTAAAATTTTAGAAAAAAATTAAATTTTTCAATTTTATTTAGTTGGACGGTTTGACAAGTTAACAGAGAATGCTTGACCTACCTTGACCATACTCTCTCTGCTCCAGCCGTCCATCCACTGGACAGCACATTTCTTGTAGAGCGCTGGGTTACTCTCACAGTTGAGGGTGAAGTTGGTATTGGTGCAGTCCATCACTAGAGCCACATGCAGGTTGCTCTGGATTCCTGAAAATAAAATTCAATCCGGTTTACAAAAGAATCCTTATTTGGGAAATTTACAGAATCAGCAAAAATGTTCACAAACCACATTAGTGGAATACCCTTAACCCTGCTGAATCAGAGGAAAATCATTATGAAAATCATCGGAACCATATCATGTGGGTATCCATTGGATAGCTCTCGTTGAGTACTATCAGATGAGTACCCATGTGTCAGGGTTTCAGTCATTTCCTAGCTTTTTGTCATCTTTTGATGTTGACCAAATTAGCCAGATGAGTACCCATGTGCCAGGGTTTCAGTCATTTCCCAGCTTTTTGTTGTCATTTCATGTTGACCAAATTAGCCACCAGCAGCGAAAGGGCTAACAGTATGCAACCCTAGGTGTATGCAAGATTACTTTGTGCGAAGAAGTTAAAGAGGGGCCCCCTGAACCCTGATTTTGAGGCGAGTTCTCTGAGGGGCGCCAGAAGGGGATCCAGCTCCTCTGGGGTATAGAGGCCCGGGATATCTTAACGGTACCTCTTAGCGGTACCCAACCCTAGGTATATGTAGGACTTACTTTGTGCGAAGAAGTTGAAGAGAGGTCCCCTGAACCCTGATTCTGAGGCGAGTTCTCTGAGGGGTGCCAGAAGGGGGTCCAGCTCCTCTGGGGTATAGAGGCCCGGGATATCTTAACGGTACCTTTTAACGGTATACAACCCTAGGTATTTGTAGGACTTACTTTGTGCAAAGAAGTTGAAGAGAGGTCCTCCGGGGTATAGAGGCCCGGGATCTCTTAACGGTATCTCTTAACGGGATACAACCCTAGGTATACTCAAGACTTACTTTGTGCGAAGAAGTTGAAGAGGGGTCCCCTGAACCCTGATTTTGAGGCGAGTTCTCTGAGGGGTGCCAGAAGGGGATCCAGCTCCTCCGGGGTATAGAGGCCCGGGATATCTTAACGGTACCTTTTAAAGGTACCCAACCCTAGGTATATGCAGGACTTACTTTGTGCGAAGAAGTTGAAGAGAGGCCCCCTGAACCCTGATTCTGAGGCGAGTTCTCTGAGGGGTGCCAGAAGGGGATCCAGCTCCTCCGGGGTATAGAGGCCCGGGATATCTTAACGGTACCTTTTAACGGTACCCAACCCTAGGTATATGCAGGACTTACTTTGTGCGAAGAAGTTGAAGAGGGGACCCCTGAACCCTGATTCTGAGGCGAGTTCTCTGAGGGGTGCCAGAAGGGGGTCCAGCTCCTCTGGGGTATAGAGGCCAGGGATCTCTTAACGGTACCTCTTAACGGTACCCAACCCTAGGTATATGTAGGACTTACTTTGTGCAAAGAAGTTGAAGAGGGGCCCCCTGAACCCTGATTCTGAGGCGAGTTATCTGAGAGGCGCCAGAAGGGGATCCAGCTCCTCCGGGGTATAGAGGCCAGGGATCTCTTAACACTACCTCTTAACGGTACCCAACCCTAGGTATATGTAGGACTTACTTTGTGCAAAGAAGTTGAAGAGGGGCCCCCTGAAGCCTGACTCTGAGGCGAGTTCTCTGAGAGGCGCCAGAAGGGGATCCAGCTCCTTCGGGGTGTAGAGGCCAGGGATCTCTTAACAGTACCTCTTAACGGTACCCAACCCTAGCCATATGCAAGATTACTTTGTGCGAAGAAGTTGAAGAGGGGCCCCCTGAACCCTGATTCTGAGGCGAGTTCTCTGAGGGGTGCCAGAAGGGGGTCCAGCTCCTCTGGGGTATAGAGGCCAGGGATCTCTTAACGGTACCTCTTAACGGTACCCAACCCTAGGTATATGTAGGACTTACTTTGTGCGAAGAAGTTGAAGAGGGGTCCTCTGAACCCTGATTCTGAGGCGAGTTCTCTGAGGGGTGCCAGAAGGGGGTCCAGCTCCTCTGGGGTATAGAGGCCAGGGATCTCTTATTAAGAAAGTAATGCGCTCAGCAGGCAGCTGCCTTTGACAAGCATGCACCAGCAAGAGTGAAAATGGTAACAATTCGACCGAAACAACCATGGTTCTCAGATGATTTGTATGGTGCAAAACGTGAAAAGAGGAAATGGGAAAGGAAGTGGAGAGACACCAACCTCACTGTCCACTATGACCTGTTTAAAACTGCGACGACCAAATTTAACAACATGTTAATACAAGCTAAGAAGGACTACTACAACAATCTGATAGCTGAGTCCTCCACTGATTCAAAAAACCTCAGTAACATTGTCAAAGACATATTACATCAAAGGAGTGAGATGAAACTCCCTGAGCATGCATCAACAGAAGAATTGGCAAACCGCTTCGCTGTGTTCTTTACTGACAAAGTATGTAAGATACGCGAGGAGCTGCCAGATCTCTCCAGACACCAGTTAAATTTACCTACCCCGGCATTAACATGTTCACTGAATGTTTTCTCGGCCGTGACTGAAAGCGAAGTTCGCAAAATCATATCAAAATCACCGACTAAGAGCTGCTCTCTAGATCCCGCTCCCACTTGGATGGTGAAAGACTCGGTAGATGAGCTTATTCCAATGGTTACGATTTTAGTGAATTTGTCGTTGCAGAGTGCCAACGTGCCTGACTCCATGAAACAGGCATTAGTCACTCTGTTACTGAAGAAAGATGATCTCGACCCGGAGGTGCTCAAAAACTATCGTCCTGTAAGCAACTTATCATTCTTGTCAAAAGTATTGGAAAGGGTAGTTGCTGCAAGGCTTACAAATTACATGACTATCAATCAGCTACATGAACCCATGCAGTCGGCATACAGAGCATGTCATAGCACTGAGACTGCACTTGTGCGGGTACAGAACGACATCCTTCGCACTCTCGATCAGGGTGGGGCTGCGATCCTTGTGTTACTCGATCTTAGCGCTGCTTTCGATACAATCGATCACTCCATCCTTCTATCTAGGATGGAGTCAGTTCTTGGAGTTAAAGGATCTGCTCTACAGTGGTTCAAATCGTACCTGTTAGGCAGGAAACAGAGGATTAAAATCAATGATGACTTCTCCGAAAATCAGGAAATCCTGTGGTCTGTACCACAGGGATCTGTGTTGGGTGCACTATTGTTCCTAATATACATCATACCTCTGGCACAGCTAATCCGATCCTACGGTCTGAACAATCATGGCTATGCTGATGACACCCAGCTCTGCTTATCATTCAAAAAGACAAGTGATAACGCAATAGTCAAACGTGAAATCCTAAATCTTGAGAAATGTTTGTGTGACATTAGTGTCTGGATGTCTCAGAACAAACTGAAACTCAACAATGACAAGACTGAAATCATTCTATTCGGCTCTAAGAAACACCTAGCTGAACTGAACATTAAGTCACTCTCTGTAGCGGGGACTGATGTGTCTGTTGCATCTGAGCCTGTGCGGAATCTGGGAGCTATGTTTGACTCTCAACTGACCATGGCACCCCATGTCAAAAGTGTTGTCAAAAAATCTAGCTTTCACCTGAGAAATATTGGAAAAGCAAGACGTGTGTTAACAGAAGATGCCACAAAAACAGTGATGCAGTCACTGGTGATGTCTCACTTGGATTACTGCAATGCTCTCCTAATTGGAATACAACAGGATTTGATTGCAAAGCTGCAGCGACTACAAAACAGTGCAGCAAGGATAGTATCGAGAACCAGGAAGTATGAACATATCACACCTGTTCTCATCAAGCTTCACTGGCTACCAATCAAATTCCGCATCCAATTTAAGGTCCTAATGCTGGTATACAAGGCGCTAAACGGACTTGCACCTAAGTACATCAAGGAGCTGCTCGTGCCTTATAAACCCAGACGCCATCTACGATCAGAAGCAAAGGGCCTTCTGGACGAGCCTCGGACTAGACTCAAATTTGGAGATCGCGCTTTCTCCATTAGTGCACCGAGATTATGGAATGCGCTTCCACAACACCTGAAGGATTCTACATCGTGTCAGGCCTTCAAGAAGTGTCTCAAAACACACCTTTTCAGGCTCGCCCATTGAGGCGTTGTGGACTATTACTCAAACTATGACAATGTGCAGCGCTTTTGAACATTTTATGAACGGAAAAGGCGCTATATAAATTCCAATTATTATTATTATTATTATTATTATCTCTTAACGGTATCTCTTAACAGTACCTCTTAACGGTACCCAACCCTAGGTATATTTAGGACTTACTCTGTGCGAAGAAGTTGAAGAGGGGCCCCCTGAACCCTGATTCTGAGGCGAGTTCTCTGAGGGGTGCCAGAAGGGGGTCCAGCTCCTCTGGGGTATAGAGGCCAGGGATCTCTTAACGGTACCTCTTAACGGTACCTCTTAACGGTACCTCTTAACGGTACCCAACCCTAGGTATATGTAGGACTTACTCTGTGCGAAGAAGTTGAAGAGGGGCCCCCTGAACCCTGATTCTGAGGCGAGTTCTCTGAGGGGTGCCAGAAGGGGATCCAGCTTCTCCGGGGTATAGAGGCCAGGGATCTCTTAACGGTACCTCTTAATGGTACCCAACCCTAGGTATTTGCAGGACTTACTTTGTGCAAAGAAGTTGAAGAGAGGCCCCCTGAACCCTGATTCTGAGGCGAGTTCTCTGAGGGGCGCCAGAAGGGGATCCAGCTCCTCCGGGGTATAGAGGCCTGGGATCTCTTAACGGTACCTCTTAACGGTACCCAACCCTAGGTATACGCAGGACTTACTTTGTGCGAAGAAGTTGAACAGTGGTCCCCTGAACCCTGATTCTGAGGCGAGTTCTCTGAGGGGCGCCAGAAGGGGATCCAGTTCCTCCGGGGTATAGAGGCCCGGGATCTCCCCTGAGGACAGCAGGCTGTTGATCATCTCCAGAAACTGGGGCTCCACAAACTGGTGGTCCTCCAGTAACAGCACAACCTGCTCGTCATCTAGACCAGTCTTCTGCATCACCTAGAATAAAGAATGTAAGTCTTATTAGAGTGTTTTAAGAAATTTCAAAGAGCAGGGTCGCGCTTATTATGGGTCTGTGTGGTTTAACGGGGAGATCTGTCTTGAACTGTTTGATTCTGTAGCCTCTTGAGGGTTTCGGCGTGTAGAGTTCCATCGTGCCCCTTCCAAAAATTTTCAGGAAAAAGGGGAGGGGTGCACATAAGTTAAAACTGAGTATAGAGTAACTTACTGTCTTGAGATCTGTCTTGAACTGTTTGATTCCGTAGCCTCGTGAGGGTTTGGGCGTGTACAGTTCCATCATGTGCATGTGAGCCACGAGTGTGATCGCCGTACGACGCCCGACGCCGCAGCGTCCCGCCAGCAAGAGGGAGCCACCGGGCAGCGTCAGAACGCGGTCAACTCGCGCCATGTGGTCAAGGACCTCCCTGAAGACCAGGATGTCCAGGTCCCTGTTCTCTCGGCCTAGAGGTGGAAGAATAATGTTGATCAGAATTCAGAACTTTACACTTAATTAGAGGACAATTCCACCATGAATAAAACATAGGCCCAAATAGTTTCTTAGGGTATTCTCTACTTAAACCCAAGTTCCCAACACTGCCAACCTTCATACAAGAAGTATATTGTTGTTCAAACACATCCACACATACAATAAATTGAGGAACTCGCCCAGGGAGCGGCCATTTTAGTCTATTAAAAACTAATCTCTGGGTGTTGGTATACTTATCTCTGGCTGTTGGTACACATATGTCATTAGCAGCTACCTTACTGCTAATGACATACATGTTGAAATGTTGATCAGAAACTAACCAACAAATCTCCTTCAAATATTTTTCCAATTTACGATTAATAAGAAAGTTATTTTCGAAAGTACCATCGGTGCAGACGATACCTGTCGAAAAGAGACAAGACCAACTATTTCTATCACAAGTACTTACTGTACTGCAGCATTCCCTTATCAATGACCGACTTGAGATCGTCGCTGGAGAGCTTGCCCAGTGGTTTCCCGCCTGGTGGTAAGGGGGCGCCAGGTACCGCACTGGGAGCAGTAGGGTCTACCTTTGCTCCCCATGTCACATAGTATCCACCTGAAGAGAATACCAAAAATTAGGATACATATATTGTTATCGTTCATTAGAAAAATTAGATTTTAGAAGTCAGTTATTATATTTTATTTATTTGGAGGGGGGGGGGGGTTATGTTCAAGATTGCTCTATATCTAGAAGAATATCATGTGATTTTACTAAAATGTAACCTGATAAAGATGGCAAGTTGGTCTAGTGGTTAACACACTTGGCTACAGCGCGGATGATCCGGGCTTGATACCCAGCGGGGGTGCAGAAAAAGAAAATTTCAATTTCCTTGCTGCTTTCCAATGCTTTGCATGGCACTTTTAAAGCCATAGGTCCAGTCAGCCAAGAGCCCTGGCAGTTTGTGTTTACCATTGTAAAAATTTGATGACTTGAAATAAAGATTACTTTACTTTTTTACTTTTACTTTACTTGATAGAGATGTAACCTAAATGAAAACCAATAAACAAATATTAGAAGTAATTTCAGAGAGATAGACCTACAGACAGACACAGAGACAGAAAGAGAGCAAACTGTTATTAATAAATTACCTTTCAGCTTCTCATAAACATTTGATGACCAATCATTGCGCACAACGGACACCATAATATTATCAAACTTATCCAGCCCATCGCTGCCCACCAGGCGATCCCGGAAGAGCCGATTTGCCTCGTACATCCAGACTTCCAGCACGTGATCGGCCGTGGCGTCATTCGTAGCCGCGCTGAGATCGTAACGAAGCAGACCGAGCACCCAGCTGGTGAGATCGCGCGGGGTGAAGAGATAGTGGCTGTAGTCGTCCACGGTGAAGAGTTTGCGGACGTTCTCGTAAACCTGGACCATGGATCCCGCGAGAGCGTGGATCTTGGCGTCGTTGCCCCACACGGCGTGGTGCGATAGGTGGCGCTGCAGTACAGGCTTGAGGTACGAGCTGTAGATCGACTGGAGCTGCTCGCGGTCAGGATACCTACAAATGTACAAAGAGAAGAATATCACCCAGGGTGGATCCTGAATTTCTGTATAGGTGGTCCAGACTGTATGATGGGGTTTTGTTTCAACCCATTAATCCTCACAGCAGTTAGTTTTCATGAAATCTTTCAAGGAAAAGAAAAGTTGAAGGAGAAATGTTTATCGGAACTTTACCAGTAACTCTCTTTCAAATATTTCTATAAATCATTCCCAATTTCAAAGTTATTGCATAGGTCAACCTGAACGTAACTTTTCATTTGCAAGCTACGTGGGCCATTGATGTGCTTGACTTATTTCTTAACATGTTATCCATGGCAGGCACTTGCAGTTGTCCGGTCAACTGGTGCAGGAATTGAATACCTGTACTGTAGACCAGCTGGTGTACTTACCCGATAGAGCAGATTCTGACGACTGATGTGAATCTGCTGGAGAGCTGATGTCTCCCGAGGGTGTTACCCGCGTTCATGCTCGCCACGATCTGCACCCCCTCCAAGCCAACCCACTCCAGGTTAGAGTCGTAAAAACCATTGTAGGTCAACACCTAAAAGACAAAAGGGTTTCATTAGTTTTCATTATCAATTCTTACTGAAAAATGCCCCTTTTTCAGTTTAACCTAGAATCAGTACTAGACGCAAAGAACTATGGCACAAAGATTTTTGAAAACCATCTAAACCCTGTCATGTTGGTATTCATTGGATAGCTCTCACTGGGTACTCTCAGATGAGTACCCATGTGCCAGGATTTCAGTCATTTTCAGCTTTTTTGCATCATTTTGTAATGGCGAAATTAGCCACCAGCAGCATAAGGGTTAACATGTACAATAAAGCAACTGATTGAGCCCATTACATTTATTGACTTGGTTGTCAACATCCCATTGGCTAATTTATCATGCTACATGTAGCTGCTGTCTTCAAAGTAGTGTCTCTTAATCTAAAGATGAAAAGATAACTGAGCAGCCTCTTTGATCAGTCCATATATAATTTTGGAGGGAACTGGAGTACCCTGAAACAACACCAACTAACCCAGAGTCAAAAGCATTTTTCTCACACGCCTTGAGCCAGATCTGAACTTCAGACCTTTGGCAGAGGAGAGAGATAGTGAGCAATTGACCTCTCCCTGGCATTACTGTATAGCTTGGTAATTTTGCGAATACAAAGTATTGCCCTTGACAGGCAACTCCCTGTAATGTACAGTTTTATTTTTGCATGTGAGTGTTCAATGGCAAGCTATCATATCTGTGTATTGTACGATACTAGCATATGTTATTGTATCGCAAAGATTTTAAAGGTGCCAATCCCTATCATTATACCTCACATGAATATTTTACCTCCTTTTGTGTTTTGCATTTTCGTCGGTATTATCAAACAAATATGACATCCCTGTGGAGTGTACAATAGGAATATCGAATGGATCCCTCGAGAGAGGAACGTTGCTCGGGGGGTTCATTCATGTTGTACACCCCACAGGGATGTCATATTTGTATATTGTTACCTGTTGTAGGAAGGCTATGATCTGACTTGTTCCCCACTTGTCTGGCTTGGGCAGGTTGAGGTCCTTGAGGTAGAGGATGAGACTCTCACAGCCCCCCCCCCCCCCCCCCCTATCAGTATAACACCTATGTTCTTACCTGTTGTAGGAATGCGATGATCTGACTGGTCCCCCACTTGTCTGGCTTGGGCAGGTTGAGGTCCTTGAGGTAAAGAATGAGCCTCTCGCAGTCCTTGGGTCTGTAGACGCGGCCGGTGTTCGTGCTGATGACCATGCAGGTCTGGCCGAGCTTCTGCAGGACGTGGCTGGGGTTGGTCTGAGCGCTGCAGTGGACGGTGGCCACCTGGGTTGACCGCAGCTGGTCAAAGCAATGCCGCAGCAGCAGACTGGAACAACAAGGACAATTCATTGGTCCAATCATATGCCCGTAACTTCAACTAATTGAGGAGATTTCTTATAATAAAAGAGACATTTGTATTGTGGAAATTTTAAAGGTTGACCGCAGCTGGTCAAAGCAATGGCGCAGCAGCAGACTGGAACAACAAACACAATTCATTGGTCCAATCATATGCCCGTAACTTTAACTAATTGAGGAGATTTCTTCTAGTATAAAGTCATTTGGAAAATATTTGCAGTGTTTGACGATATCAGAAATTTTTAATAGCCAAAAAAGGCTAGAAATTTGACTTATTCTCATTACCTTTGAATATTTTGCAGTCTTTAATTGCATTTTTATACAAATATTTGTTTAATACTCTTGCTATATGACACCCTGTAATCCACTCTTTGTCAGCAGCATTAGGTGCCCATACAATTTCCTATGGTCAAGATGTTTTAGACTTGATTTATGGAGTACAGCCCTAACTTTTGGATCATCACCAAATTTTGCTGCCCTTGCCATTACTCGGGAACTAGGCACTGACATAAGTACTTGCCTGGTTGTTCCGGCAAGTGATTTCTGAAAAAAGGGCTTTCCGGCAAGTACATTTTAGTTTTCACTTGCCTGAATGGGCAGGCTGATTTTCTGAAACTAAACACATTTTTTCTATAGTAAATGCCTCAAATACCCAGAAATATGTAAATATTTACGCATTAACAAAACTGATTGAAAATGGTTTTCAAATCATTAAATCCATGATAAACAATACATGCCTTTCTAGCATAATTGTTATAACTTATTCTAGGTAAGTCAAAAATTATCTTGGGCAAGTAAAAATCATTACCTACTTGCCCAGCATGGTACGTTAGTTCTAAAAATTATGTTGGGAACCTTACCCTTTTCCGCAGCCCTCAGGGCCGACGATTATGAACGGTTGGCGGTTCTCGGGCTGAAGCCAGGCGGCGAAGAAATCCAAACCTCGCTGGATGTCGCTGGTCTGGATGACAGGAAGGGACGTACCACTGGCTGCTGTGAACTGCTCAGAGGACAGCGAGTCTGTCACCTGTAGACAAAATAGTATATGCATGAGTATAAAACACCTCTGGGAATTCTATCAAGCATATATTGCCAAAATCTACCTGTTTGGACCATTTTGGTGATGAATGTGTTAAAATAATGTTTTATTAATACACTGTAAACAGCTGTTTTTTATTGTCTCCATTCATTACGGTCAAACTGTTTTATCAGATCGAGAGAAAAGACATTGTTTTATAATGCATTACATAAACAACAAAGAGGAACAGATAAATTAAAATGCGTCACCCACAAAGACAATAACAAATTAAACATCAAGGATCCATATAATAGTACACACAATAGTGCTGGAAATCGTTGGAAAAATTCAGCTCAATTAATCGTCCAAATTTCCGATCGATTAATCGATTCTGATCAATTACTATAAATGTTAATATGACCACTTGCCACTGTCTGATATATATGAACTCATATTTCATGTTTATTACAATAATCTTTTACTTAGATGCACGGTTTTCATGTTAAATAAGGCCCCTTTTGAATGGAAACTTTGACCATGTGAGCAGAGAACATAATAGAAAATCTTTTGTTTTAATGATCGATTAATCAGAAAATGATCAATTAATCAAATATACCGATTAATCGGTGCAGCACTAACACACAATTGTCAAACTAAGACTTACATCCATGCTGTATGTCATGAGTCTGCCTGTCCTGGAGTCAAAGAAGGTATCAGAGGGGCGCCGGGCATCAGGGGGCATCTCACCAACCCAGCTGAATACCTAAAATAGGGTACAACCCAATATTATACACATAATGGAAGGAAAGGAACTGCGCAAGATAGGACATCCCTACATCACAGTGAGCTAAAATAATAAATGATGACCCAAATAGCCTAGTTTGTTTACCTTTCCAATGCTAAGGTTACTTTCGTTCACAGCACAAGGATGCAAACAATTTTGATTATGAACTAAACCCTATCATTTTGGTATTCATTGGATAGCTCTTACTGAGTACTCTCAAATGAGTACCCATGTGCCAGGGTTTCAGTCATTTTTCAGCTTTTTTGCATTATTTTGTGTTGGCAAAATTATCCACCACCAGCATAGGGGTCTAAAATGATATAATTTTTCTCATCAAAACTACTTGAAATTCAAATTTTAGGTTATTATTAAAGAAAACCTTAAGAGCCCATATAATAAGGTTGTAATTTCATCAAAATCTGTCAATTTTATAGTATTCAAGAAAAGTGAGTTAAGTTTATCTATACACATTACTTTATTTCAATAATTCATTTCAACAAACAAAATCTTATTAACATACTTCAAAACAGCTGTCCTTTAAAAAGTCACACTTATGTGTTACCTTTTGGATTAAAGCATGTTGAAATATCACAAAATGATAACAAAACTTTTAATGAGATATTTGTTAGCCACCTCTTTTGCAAATTTCTCTCTAGTTCCTTCATTGAGGTTTCCACCAAGACCCCTTATGAGGGCTACGGCAAACTGAGGTTTTTCCTTGACGCCGTACAGGTGGGACAGACCGTTCATCACCCAGCCCACTAGGGTCGTCTCCACAACACAGTCATTCTGAAACACAGAGAGGATGTGAGAATAGGTATTACTAGTGAGCGCAAGAGAGCATTCAAACAATATACTGCAGAACACATATATGACGTGTGTCCCAAATATAGCGAATTGGGGAATTTTCGCATCATAGCGTATCTTTATGTTAGCGACGGTAGCCGCCGCTGACAGCGCCAGTACAGTAAGAAAAAAGTACAGCGTTTTTATATATAGCGAAGCGGAACCACACGCTATGTACGCTATATATAAACAGACGCTAACACTGTGTGTTCTACAGTATATAAAATTAAGAGTATATATGTCAGGGTCTGACACTTAGATTTAAGGCTAGGGGCCCGAAAAGGTCTTATGATAAAAAAATAGTGGTCAAAAACAGGATTTCTGATTGATATACCTACTATTTTGGGCCCCTAGTCTGAAAAATCTAGGGGCCCACAGCAAAATCCCCTGGGCCCCTGGGAAAGTCGAACCCTGTATGTAAAACTGAGATGAACCAACTCGACTGAATATATCCAATCTCTAGTGGACCAGTACAACAATGAACAGTTCTGTACAGAATAAACTAGTACAGTTATGTTTAGTGTAGCACCAGCGGTTTATTTATACAGTTCAATACAAAAAAGCAAAGATTTATAGTACTATATAGAACAAGTACAATATAGTACAAATCATATCAGTACAATACTGAAATATGAATCTAGATACTGGGTGCCCAAATTAGATAATCCTAATATTTTGTGGCATCCCATTTTCCAAGTGTGACCACAATTATAATACTTGAATTACAACCATAAATATGTATTTACTTATTGAAATTAGGCATAATATCCTTATACAATGAATTTATATTGGGTTGAAATTAACTCAACTATATGTCCGAAAAATACAAAATTACTCCCCCAAAAATGTGGGTGTCCTGTGGGGTGATTTTTGAGGGTTTTGGTGTCCATATGACACCCAGGCGCCCTACTGGCTGAGATGATGCATCACAGTGTAAAAGTATACCTGTTTGAGTATCCAGTCCATGGCTTTGTAGAAGTGGTCTTCAATCCAGCCTCCCAGTAATTGCTGGTCACTCTCCGCCTGGGTAGACAGCCAGCTGGACACCACCGCCTTCACATCAGTGTCCTCATCACTGCAAGGAAATAATGGTATTGATTTTCAACATGAATGAGGGTATCATACCTTAGATGAATAAAAGAGTGGATATGAAACCAGCCATCAACCTAAACAACCAGGCTGCAGCATATAGCCCAAAATATACCTTTCTCTGTAATGTAAACAACACAAGAGCCCTCATTGGTCTTGGTCTCCTAGTGATGTCAAGCTGAGGCTAGATTTGAGACCCCTATAGCACGTATAGTAATTGGTCTCTTGCTTCATGTCCTTTCTTTTATTCATCTAAATATCATACCTAATGATGTAAAGATCAGATGATTCTATTATTATTATAATTATCATTATTCTTATTCTTATTATAATTATTATTCTTATCACTATTATAATTATTTTTATTATTATTATCATCATCATTATTATTATTATTATTATTATTATTATTATTATTATTATTTTTATAATCATTTTTTATTATAATTATTATTATCATTATAATCATTATAATTATTATTATTATTTTTATTATTATTATTATTATTATTATTATTATTATTACTATTATCATTATCATCATTATTATTGTACTCTGCCTTACCTGAGGAAAATCATGCCCATTCTAGAGATGGTAGCAGGAGATGCACAGCTCAGATCATGAGTCTCAAACACGAAGTTGACGTTGGGACCGAACTGTATTCTCTCACCAGAGGGCATTGTGAGCAGCCGATTATCGTCCAGGACCGAGTTCAGCGACTCGATCCACTCCGGGTCTATGTCTCCATCACAAACTATCCAAGACTGGATCTCTGCAAACATTTTTTATTTTTGAATCATCTTTATTCAGTTTTGCATATATAGAAAACAAACAATGAACAGGTTACAGTACAGACTGTCAGTTCTTTTTGGAAACAGGAACATGAATAGAGTGTGAAAAAACATAATATATAACATGATTATCAACATGATTTTGATTTAACGAAAGCAAACATGAATATGATCATTGTAAGGTGTTTAAAAAAAAAGACCATTTTTTACCAAATAAATACTCCTTGTTGTGTATTATAGCTTTATATCTGTCATGTAGGTAACATTGTTTAACATTGTACTTGACCTGTAGAATTGTGGGCAAGGAACCATCACACTTACGTTGGAAAATAGTTTTTTTTGTATTTAAGATTATAATGTTTATCTGACTCGTATTTTCCAAGTCACCAATAATCTTTCTTCTATCAGTGAGATGGTATTCTTTCATTCCCAAGTTTCTAATCCAGGTCTCCACCTTGTTCCACAGTGGAATTACTTTGTTACACGTTACCAACATGTGATAGTTGCTATCATTATCTGATTGACACATAGAGCATAATTCAGAATCTTTAATTTTTATTTTAAACAGAAGATCGTTTGTAAAAAATCTATAATGTAATGTACGAAATTGTATGTATTCTAGGTAAATGTCATCAATAATACAGTGTGTTTTAACAAAGGAGCTTCTGATTTCTTGGGTTGTGAAAATCAAACCAGCCTTGTCATACCATTTTGTACAAATGTTACCTAGAATATCACAAGTTGAAGAGTACATACATTTATATAAATTAGATACACCTTTAGAATCTTTATGTAAAATTATATTCAAAAGACTATTAATGGGTCTTACAGGTTTGTATTCAGGGACTTCTTGATTATCAATGAAGTATTTAATAGTCAACATTATACCTCCATATTCTAAAAAGTTAGTTTTAATATGATAAGTGTCTTGGAAAACATCCATTGACATCAGAGAACAGTTTTCGTCCATAAGATCAGCAATTACACTTATACCTTTTTGGAGCCATAAGGGTTTGAGAGGTAATCTAAGAACATCATTGTACCATAAAGTAAAAAGTAAAACATTATTAACTTCGATTATTACTGGACTCTTCCATAAAGCCTTTAGGCTACATAAAACATCAACCCAAAATGGAATTTGAATAACATCCAGCATACGTTCAGCATAATCCACTCCAAAGGTATATATTTTATGGAAATCTTCCATTTCCAAAAATATTTTCCATTTTCCATTGGAGGTAGAAAACCTTTTTATCCATCCTAGTTTCAAGGACTGATCAAAAATCTTCAAATTGTGTAGTTTCAAACCACCATTTTTGATTTCGGCTTCAAGTATAGATCTGCTGAACTTTGCTGGTTTGTTATTCCATATAAATTCAAAGAACAATTTTTCAATATTTTTAAACATAACTAAACTGGGACTAGGCAGGGACAGGAGGATGTGAGTGATTTTGGAGAGAAGAAGTGATTTGACAATAGTTACCTTACTATAAGGAGTTAATGCTCTGCTACTCCAAGTTCTTATTAATTTTTTAATGTCATTAATTTTAAGATACAAATTTGTATCAGTTTGCAAACATGATAGACATACATAAAATCTTAACCCTTCCAATGCTGAGGCTTAACCCTTATGCTGCCGTTGGCTACTTTGGCCAATACAAAATAGACCTCAACCATTTATGCTAAGAGTAATTTATTGGAAAATATAATTTCTACCTATGAAACTCTTGCCAATTTCCAAACCATAAAGCAATAAAACATTAATTCACAGAGTTGTTGGTTGTGTTCTGATGAACATTTCTCCTTGATATATTTTTTCTACCAAAGATGCTTTGAACAGAAAAAAATATCTATATTTAATTTATATGAAAAATATCGTAATTACGGGCATCAATAGTTCTAAGGTCCCTTTCCCCCCCCCCCACTCCCCCCCCCCCCCCCCCCCCCCCCCCCGGCAAAAAAAAAAAAAAAAAAAAAAAAAAAAAAGTATATGACGGCCTAATGTGATTGTGTGATGACTGACCCCTCCCTGCATCTCCCTGATATATACCTCTCTGCTTGTATGAACCATTGAACTAAACAGGTTCTTAACCCATTAATGATCACAGCAGCTAAAACAGGCCTGACAATTTTTGAAATATTTTTCTAATGAAAGCATTTTTTGGAAAATATTTGAAGGAGAAATGTTAACCAGAGGTTAAACAACAACTCTCCATCAAATATTTTGAGAACTTTTGCTTTATTTCCAACTTATTTTCAAAAGTATGAAAGTAGCAGACCATACTTGTGAATGGGTTAACTTACCTTGTGGTTCTCTGACCACTTGCCGGGCACTGTAGGTCAACACACCATCCGTCCACTCCCTGGTGTCCATGTCAATCTGGCCCAGGAGCTAAGAAAGAAAATATCATATGTAATACCATTTATTTAAATGCTGCTTATCAATAGGGTGTATAGGATGTGTAACGGAATATCTCTTCTTTTGTAGACGTTGACTCAATCTATATATTAATGAGATAAAAGAAATATCATTTCAAATTAAAACTACATTTTTGAAATAAAAGCTATACCTACTGAATAAAACAAGAATGGCTCTCAGGACAAATCAATTGAATAACCTTAGAAACTTAATGGATAAATAATAAGGGATTTGGGTTCAACATTCCAAAACCAAAACACTAAAAAGGTGTGATTCTGCTACTGTAGTAGTAGATAATAGAATCTAACACAAAAACTAATCATATTCACCTTTCCAATGCTGAGGCTACTTTCGTCCAAAGCACAAGGATGCAAAGATTTTTGAAACCCATCTAAACCCTGTCATGTTGGTATTCATTAGAAAGCACTCGCTGAGTACTCTCAGATGAGTACCCATGTGCCAGGGTTTCAATAAATTTTCAGTTTTTTTGCAACATTTTGTATCGTCCAAATTAACCACAAGCAGCACAAGGCTTAAACCTTATTAATGAAATATAATTATATATAAAAACTTTGTATTTTTTTATAAAAGCTTATGAATATACTTTTTTATTATTTTTAAATCATTTTTATTCAGTCCACAAAACATGTCAAAATATTCACAGTGTACAATAATTATGAATATACTTGCCAAAATTTGAAAATGAAATAATCAAATCAACTCTGACTGCTCCTATCTTGAACCCTTATATTCTTTGCTATCCACTGACCTGAGTTCTGGGCATAGCCTTGGGGTTCATGACGTAGTGTTTGACCATCTGACCAGTCTTGATCATGGCCTGTTTGAGGATCTTCCAGAGAGTAGATTTTCCAGATCCGCTTGGCCCCACGACGACAACTCCCATGCGCTGACGCAGCTGCTCATACAGCTCTAGGCCCTTCTTGATCTAAGACAAAAAGTCAGAAAATAGAAAAAACAAAATTGTGACTGAATGTATGTACAGTGCCGACATTTAATTCCTGCACTAAATGTGTGGGCAGTCCGGGCACAATACACAACCGTATCCCCGATCGCCACCGATTTCCATCTCGTATTCTCGGCATGGTTGCAAGGATGACCTCAAAACTGAACGTAACTTAGATTCACAAGCTATTTGGGTCATTGGTGTGCTTGGCCTATTCCTTTGACATATTATCCATGGGTGTTTGTACAATCAGGTACTGGCGAACGTCCGTTTGACTGGTGCAGGAACTAAATTTCTGCACTGTATATTAAGGCAGGGATTTAGATTAATGGTTGTTTAGGGGCATTGATATTGTAATTTTTCATCCAGATGTTAAATAATATGAGCTAAGTTTGCAAAATATATAGTTTAAATATGGCAGATGTACAGAGAATACAAAAGTGTTTTAACCCATAAACGCTCGGAGCGGCCAAAACAGGTCGGATGATTTGGTAAATATCTTACTTTAAAAAGCATTTTCTGGAAAACATTTGAAGGAGAAATGTTGATCAGTAGACAAACAACAACTCTCCTTCAAATATTTTGTGAACTTTCGCTTAATACCAAAGTTATTATCAAAAGTATGAGAGTAGCAGACGCTACTTCCCAAAGTAACTCCGAGTGTAAATGGGTTAATCCAATTCTCTCACCTGGTTCTCGATGATGGCAAGATTCTGCTCCTTGCAGACGCCGCGAATGGCCTCGGCCAGATCCTCATACTCGATATCCTTGAACTCCACGCCCGGGAAGACGTCCCGGACGAGCGCGTCGAAGCGCTGGCTGTCCGAGAAGGTCAGCTTGGACAGCGTGTTGATCCGCAGTGCCTGGACAACTAGCTTGGCCTCCAGACCGCCGTCCACCTTAGCTGAAAACAACATGGCAGTGTTGTGAGCACGGGTAGTTTACAGAGCTAGAACATGTTGCACAATAGCTGCTTTGCAGGCTTTGTTTCTCGGATTATGATTGTCTGAAGTCACCCACCCATGGTATAAGTCAGATAAACCATGTTTGCTCAGAGTTGATGCCACCTACCCACTCGCCTATTGTTCTCGGCTAACGCCTCGAACAATAGACTCATAGTTATGTGGAATCAACTCCTTGCAAACATGGTCTATCTACTACGAAGTCAAAACACACATTTTACTACTGTTTGTGTATAGCTGTATATCACAGCAGTGCCTGGACTACAAGCAATGAATGTATTGCATTCCTTATATGCAATGAGTGTATTGCATTCCTTATATGCAATGAGTGTATTACATTCCTTACATGCAATGAGTGTATTGCATTCCTTACATGCAATGAGTGTATTGCATTCATTACATGCAATGAGTGTATTGCATTCCTTACATGCAATGAGTGTATTGCATTCCTTACATGCAATGAGTGTATTGCATTCATTACATGCAATGAGTGTATTGCATTCCTTGTATGCAATGACTGTATGGCATTTTTTATATGCAATGAATGTATTGCATTCCTTATATGCAATTAATGTATTGCATTCCTTATATGCAACAAATGTATTGCATTTCTTACATGCAATGAGTGTATTGCATTCCTTATATGCAATGAATGTATTGTATTCTTTATATTATGCAATGAATGTATTGCATTCCTTATATACAATGAATGTATTGCATTCCCTACATGCAATGAATGAATTGATTTCCTTATGTGCATGAATGAATTGCATTCCTTATATGTAATGAAGTATTGCATTCCTCATATGCAATGAATGTATTGCATTCCTTATAAGCAAATGTATTCCATTCCTTGAATGCAATTCATTCATTGCATTCCTCATATGCAATGAATGTATTGCACTTCTTATATGCAATGAATGTATTGCATTCCTTGAATGCAATGGATGTATTGCATTCCTTATAAGCAATGAATGTATTGCATTATTGCATTCATTATATGCAATTAAAGTATTGCATCCCTTATATGCAATGAATATATTGCATCACCTTTATGCAATAAGTGTTCTGCATTTCTTATATACAATGTTTTGCATTCCTTATATGCAAGGAATGTATTGCATTCCTTATATGCAATTAATGTAGTGCATTCCTTATACACAATGAATGTAGTGCATTCCTTATATGCAATGAATGCATTACATTCCTTGTATGCAATGAATGTATCGCATTCCTTGTATGCAAAGAATGTAGTTCATTCCTTACATGCAATGAATGCATTGCATTTCTTAAAAGCAATGAACTAATTGCATTACTTATATGCAATGAATATATTGCATTCCTTATAAACAATGAATTAATTGCATTCCTTATATATGCAATGAATGTATTGCATTCTTAATATGCAGGAAATGTATTACATTCCTTATATGCAATTAATGTATTGCATTCCCTATATGCAATGGACGCATTGAATGTATTGCAAGAACTACATATTATCATTTCATAAGAAAACCGGTGAGAAAACTAGGAGAGAGACAGTAATAATACTTACATCCCTCAGGAAGGTTTCTCCTTGCATTCTGTAGTAGGTTGCCACAGCCTCTCAAGATTGTCTTCAGAGCCCTCAGACCCCAGTCATAGTGCTGTTGTGGAGTCAGCAACTCTCTGACGAAATAAAACATCACAACAATCACACAACAAACACAGCAAGAGCCAAGGATTTAGATTGCCACAAAATTTGATCAGCAAGCATCTAATGGCAAAGGTGGTCAGGTTAGTTTACATATTACTCACCAGGCAGTGCTGCATTTTAGCAGTGCTTTCTAGTTTTTTGGTCAGATTTGTTTACTTTATATGAGCGCCCAACAGCAACCTTACAATTGTACTTGCAAACCTGCAGAGGAAGACTGATGGGACAGTTCAGGAGTGGTCTCTAAATGAACTAAAAATGAATATAATGCATTTTGGAACACAGATTTACAGGCAGATGGTCACTCTTTACAGGTGGTCTCTTGAGCAGGTTTAACTAAACACAAGTTTTGGGGTGATCTTTAGTTACAAATTTTTCTTTAGGTTTTTTGCCTCATTGGCCAAATTGGCAGGCAGATGGTCACTCTTAACAGGTGGTCTCTTGAGCAGGTTTAACTAAACACAAGTTTTGGGGTGATCTTTAATTATAAATAATTTTTCAAGTTTTTTGCCTCATTTTGTATTGGCCAAATTGGCCACCATCAGCATAAGAGTTAACATACCTGGATAGATTGAATATCGCGACCAGTTTTCTGCCAACGCTCTTGGCCTGCTTGAATCCCTCTGAGAAGAGGATGACCTCAGCGATGAGCTCGTTATCGGGTTTGGACATGGCCACGGGGCGGAAGAGCTGCTTCAGGTTATCGGGCAGCTTCTGGCGACCTCCGTAGCCCTTACCTGCCGGGTTCATGGTGATGAAGATGCCAGAGTTAGGATCTATGTCCACCTGGAAACAAACAAATACAATACCTTTATAAAATGAATGATAAAAACACAAAAGGAACAGGTGAAAGAGGAACTCAAAGTTTTGGGATCTGCAGGGCCATGTCAAGGATTCAATAATTAGTATCATTTCTTTAAAAAAAATCCCTAGAATCAGGTGAAGGAGGATTTCACAGTTTGGGGATTTGCAGGGACATGTAAAGGATTCAATAAAAGGGATTCTTTCTAAAATAAAAAGCAAGAGCATGTCATGCATTCAAGTGTTAAAAGTGTGTTAAGAGTTTGGGGATATGCAGGGTCATGAAATGGATCCAAGAAAAAGCAGGGCATGTCATGTACTGTATAACGGGTGATGTTAACGTGTTCTTAATGTTCCCGAATTTACCGAATGGGTTTGAGACGGGAAAAATAAAAATGTTATCTTAAATAATTTTTATTGGTATGGTATTGCAGACGATGTGTCGGAGTCAGAACTACCAGTATAGTGTGTGAATTTTTTACGTTATGCATACTAGTTTTTTTTGTCAATAAATGGATGTGTAAACTGTATGAAAATGAATTTACTTAAATATATATGATCATGAAAAAGATATAAAACAATAGAAGTACTCAGATCGAGTAGTAAAGCCGTACCTTTAAAGTACTCGGTTGTCTAGATATTGGTACATGTTTGTAGTACTCACTGTCCATCATGAACAGTTTATCAACCTGTCCACAAACCGATCCGCGTATTTATACAGGTGGGTATGTTGCACTAAGTGCTATTAATGTGCAGAACAATAGAGCCTGCCTTGCCAGCTCAATCGAGCTGGCATATGACTGGCTTTTTTGTTCTGCACATACACATTCAGCTTGGTAGTAATAACGCTAAATTTAGTATCAGTGCAATCGTGTGCGGGCCGGGAAAATAAAAAATGGGAAAAAGTTGAAATCATCATTTTTTGGGAAAAAGTTGAAATCATCATTTTTCGGGAAATAAAGGTCCCGGGAAATATATCGGTTATACAGTATTCATGAGATAAAAGTGTGCTAAAAGAGCAGGTGCATGCATTGCATTCTAGAGGAAAGGTAAATAATTCAAATAAGCCTAGATATACATCGTTTGATATCAATATTTCTTATCGTACCGTTCTGCCGAGCAGCTCCGCGGTGGGCGCCTTGTTCTTGATGGCGTCCTGGATAACCTGGATCTGCATAGAGACCGCGGAAAGCACCGCCTCCTCAAGGCGGTTAAACTCATCAAAGCAGCCCCACGCCCCACACTTCACCAGCCCTATGAAGATACGCCCCATAGACTTCACATCTATGCCCTACGGAAACAAATACAGGTGAGAAAACTCATCAAAGCAGCCCCACGCCCCACACTTCACCAGCCCTATGAAGATACGCCCCATAGACTTCACATCTATGCCCTACGGAAACAAATACAGGTGAGAAATAATCATCAAAACAGCCCCACGCCCCACACTTCACCAGCCCTATGAAAATACGCCCCATAGACTTCACATCTATGCCCTACGGAAACAAATACAAGTGAGAAATAATCATCAAAGCAGCCCCACGCCCCACACTTCACCAGCCCTATGAAGATACGCCCCATAGACTTCACATCTATGCCCTACGGAAACAAATACAGGTGAGAAATAATCATCAAAGCGGCCCCACGCCCCACACTTCACCAGCCCTATGAAGATACGCCCCATAGACTTCACATCTATGCCCTACGGAAACAAATACAAGTGAGAAATAATCATCAAAGCAGCCCCACGCCCCACACTTCACCAGCCCTATGAAGATACGCCCCATAGACTTCACATCTATGCCCTACGGAAACAAATACAAGTGAGAAATAGTCATCAAAGCAGCCCCACGCCCCACACTTCACCAGCCCTATGAAGATACGCCCCATAGACTCCACATCTATGCCCTACGGAAACAAATACAGGTGAGAAATAGTCATCAAAGCAGCCCCACGCCCCACACTTCACCAGCCCTATGAAGATACGCCCCATAGACTTCACGTCTATGCCCTACGGAAACAAATACAAGTGAGAAATAATCATCAAAGCAGCCCCACGCTCCACACTTCACCAGCCCTATGAAGATACGCCCCATAGACTTCACATCTATGCCCTACGGAAACAAATGCGAGAAAAATTCATAATTGCTTATAATGTGGCCTGAAGTAAGATAAGTATAATGCTTAAATCTCAGAGCCTCAGCATGCACGTTGAATGAACTCTCTGATATCCTACTGTATTCATGCGTGAAGAGAGGGATACAACTTTTCCAGAGAGAAAATAATTACTTGCTTGCATCATTCACTGGCACTTTTTGCAAGGAAAAAGGAAATTTTCAAAATTCCAGGTTCTATTATTACTTTATCTCCTGAACTATTGAAAGAGAGTTAAATCTTAATATTAACCCACCAATGCTCACAGAGGCCTAAAGCATCATGACTTATTTGATGAAATCATGCAGGCATAAGTAGCTGGGAAATAGTTTGAAGGAAGAATGTAAATCAGAACATCACCTACAACACTCCTTCAAATATTTTGTAAAATCTTTCTTAATTCTAAAATTATTATCAAAAGTAGCATAGATCCAGACGACAATGTCTGAAGGGACTTTTAGGTCAACACACAGTCCATCTATGACTTACCTCATCACAGTTAAAGACATCACCTACAACACTCCTTCAAATATTTTGTAAAATCTTTCTTAATTCTAAAATTATTATCAAAAGTAGCATAGATCCAGACGACAATGTCTAAAGGGACTTTTAGGTCAACACACAGTCCATCTCTGACTTACCTCATCACAGTTGAAGACTAGGACCTGTCTGCCGAACAGACCTCCGAGAGCCTTGACTGACTCCGTCTTCCCCGTGCCGGCCGGGCCATATGGATTGCCACCGAGACCCATGTGCATTCCTGCAAACCAGAAACAGTTTCATTTCATTGTAAGAGACCTTTTTATAAGTCATATACATGTACCGTAAATTCTCAGTAACTTGGGACACTTTCTAATAATAGCAATTTTTATGGGTTCAGGGTGGCTCATGTTTTCTGAAAATACCTTGATGTTGTATCAGCAAGATTCACAGCTAGGTCCATATTTTGTGAAATGGCGACTGGCATAGATTGATGGTTGCCTAGATTTCACATTAATCATTTTGTAAAAAAAATTATAGTGGCCCAAATTCCCAGGGGGGTCTAAATTTCTGATAATTTACGGTACTTTGTTTTTTAGAAGGTTTATTTGTAGCTGGTTTGATTGCATGGTTGTGTCTAGGTAGAATGTAAAATGTTTAAGTTAAGTTTAGAAAAAACTTATTATGGCTACTGAATGCAATCTCATGAAGTAACTCCTTTTTTAAAACCAGATGCCTCTTATAATGTTTTTAGAAGTTTTTAAGCATAAGAGGATTAATAAGACCCCCATATGTAGATCACAACCTCAACAATGTAGAGAAGCCATGCTGAATAGTAGCCTAACCTTTCCACTACTGAGGCTACTTTCGTCCAAAGCGCAAGAATGCAAGGATTTTTGAAAACCGTCTAAACCCTGTCATGTTGGTACTCATTGGATAGCTCTCGCTAAGTACTCTCATATGAGTACCCATATGCCAGGGTTTCAGTCATTTCTCAGAATTTTTGCATCATTTTGTATTGGTCAAATTAGCCACCACCAGCTTAAGTGTTAAGCTACGGGTGGCTAATTTAGCTTATACAAAATTATGAAGAAAACCTAAAGAACTACTGAAACCCTGGCAAATGGGTACACATCTGATAACACTCAGCGAGAGCCATCCAATGAATACCAACATGACAGGGTTTAGATGGTTTCCAAAAACCTTTGCGTTCATATTCTTTGGACAAAAGTAGCCTCAGCATTGGAAGGGTTAAGAATATAACTGACCTTGAGTAAGTGTAAGGTAACACTTGTCTGTGAGAGGGGTGTGTACAAGCTTGCCAGCATTTCCTTGATACTCGTAGGTGTAATCAAACTCTGCATCCACCATCCTCATCACACAGATCTGGCCCTTCAGGTAATACCTGTAACAGATAACATAAGGTACTCATCGGTGTAATAATCAAACTCTGCATCCACCATCCTCATCACACAGATCTGGCCCTTCAGGTAATACCTGTAACAGATAACATAAGGTACTCATAGGTGTAATAATCAAACTCTGCATCCACCATCCTCATCACACAGATCTGGCCCTTCAGGTAATACCTGTAACAGATAACATAAGGTACTCATAGGTGTAATCAAACTCTGCATCCACCATCCTCATCACACAGATCTGGCCCTTCAGGTAATACCTGTAACAGATAACATAAGGTACCCATAGGTGTAATCAAACTCTGCATCCACCATCCTCATCACACAGATCTGGCCCTTCAGGTAATACCTGTAACAGATAACATAAGGTACCCATAGGTGTAATCAAACTCTGCATCCACCATCCTCATCACACAGATCTGGCCCTTCAGGTAATACCTGTAACAGATAACATAAGGTACTCATAGGTGTAATAATCAAACTCTGCATCCACCATCCTCATCACACAGATCTGGCCCTTCAGGTAATACCTGTAACAGATAACATAAGGTACTCATAGGTGTAATAATCAAACTCTGCATCCACCATCCTCATCACACAGATCTGGCCCTTCAGGTAATACCTGTAACAGATAACATAAGGTACTCATAGGTGTAATCAAACTCTGCGTCCACCATCCTCATCACACAGATCTGGCCCTTCAGGTAATACCTGTAACAGATAACATAAGGTACTCATAGGTGTAATAATCAAACTCTGCATCCACCATCCTCATCACACAGATCTGGCCCTTCAGGTAATACCTGTAACAGATAACAAACAGTCATGGGTATAGAGAACAATACTAGGAAATATGATAGCATAATACTGTAAATTGTGTAACGTTAACGAGGAATTAATCTTCCCAAATTTACCTAATGGGTTCAAGGCAGTGAAATTAAAAACGGTATATTATACCATTTTTGTTGGTGTGGTGTGGCAGACTTGTGCGGGTTGGAAAAATTCAAAATGGTAAATACCCAAAATAGGCATTTTTCCGGGAAATAAACGTCCCGGGAAATATACCAGTTTTACAGTATATAAATATCTATCTCAATACAGTACTATAAAATACCTAATGTACATTGAATGAACCTTCTATAGAGGATTCTACAGAAATCGTAGCTTGATGCAAACATGGATATCAACATAGATAACACTTCTTCAAATATCATGATAACAAATGCAATCAGTTACTGTAGAACACACAATGTTAGCGTCTGTTTATTTATAGCGTACATAGCGTCTGGTTCCGCTTCGCTATATATAAAAACGCTGTCCTTTTTTCTTACTGTACTGGCGCTGTCAGCGGCGGCTATCGTCGCTAATATAAAGATACGCTATGATGCGTAAATTCCCCAATTCGCTATATTTGGGACACGCGTCATATATGTGTTCTACAGTATATGGTGTGAATATAGAAATAGCAATTTCTTAAGCTGTTTTTGCCAGACCCATTCATCTAGCCTTCTTGAACCCACTAACTGGAGTTGTTCCAAAACAACTATAGGATCTATACCAGAACATAACAATGGGTAAGTAGAGTGTAACAACTATAGCATCTATACCAGAACATAACAATGGGTAAGTAGATTGTAACAACTATAGCATCTAGACCAGAACATAACAATGGGTAAGTAGAGTGTAACAACTATAGCATCTATACCAGAACATAACAATGGGTAAGTAGAGTGTAACAACTATAGCATCTATACCAGAACATAACAATGGGTAAGTAGAGTGTAACAACTATAGCATCTAGACCAGAACATAACAATGGGTAAGTAGAGTGTAACAACTATAGCATCTAGACCAGAACATAACAATGGGTAAGTAGAGTGTAACAACTATAGCATCTATACCAGAACATAACAATGGGTAAGTAGAGTGTAACAACTAATAGCATCTATACCAGAACATAACAATGGGTAAGTAGAGTGTAACAACTATAGCATCTATACCAGAACATAACAATGTGTAAGTAGAGTGTAACAACTATAGTATCTATACCAGAACATAACAATGGGTAAGTAGAGTGTAACAACTATAGCATCTATACCAGAAAATAACAATGGGTAAGTAGAGTGTAACAACTATGGCATCTATACCAGAACATAACAATGGGTAAGTAGAGTGTAACAACTATAGCATCTATACCAGAACATAACAATGGGTAAGTAGAGTGTAACAACTATAGCATCTAGACCAGAACATAACAATGGGTAAGTAGAGTGTAACAACTATAGCATCTAGACCAGAACATAACAATGGGTAAGTAGAGTGTAACAACTATAGCATCTAGACCAGAACATAACAATGGGTAAGTAGAGTGTAACAACTATAGCATCTAGACCAGAACATAACAATGGGTAAGTAGAGTGTAACAACTATAGCATCTAGACCAGAACATAACAATGGGAAAGTAGAGTGTAACAACTATAGCATCTATACCAGAACATAACAATGGGTAAGTAGAGTGTAACAACTATAGCATCTATACCAGAACATAACAATGGGTAAGTAGAGTGTAACAACTAATAGCATCTATACCAGAACATAACAATGGGTAAGTAGAGTGTAACAACTATAGCATCTATACCAGAACATAACAATGGGTAAGTAGAGTGTAACAACTATAGCATCTAGACCAGAATATAACAATGGGTAAGTAGAGTGTCACAACTATGGCATCTAGACCAGAACATAACAATGGGTAAGTAGAGTGTAACAACAATAGCATCTATACCAGAACATAACAATGGGTAAGTAGAGTGTAACAACTATAGCATCTAGACCAGAACATAACAATGGGTAAGTAGAGTGTAACAACTATAGCATCTAGACCAGAACATAACAATGGGTAAGTAGAGTGTAACAACTAATAGCATCTAGACCAGAACATAACAATGGGTAAGTAGTGTAACAACTAATAGCATCTATACCAGAACATAACAATGGGTAAGTAGTGTAACAACTAATAGCATCTATACCAGAACATAACAATGGGTAAGTAGAGTGTAACAACTATAGCATCTATACCAGAACATAACAATGGGTAAGTAGAGTGTAACAACTAATAGCATCTATACCAGAACATAACAATGGGTAAGTAGAGTGTAACAACTATAGCATCTATACCAGAACATAACAATGGGTAAGTAGAGTGTAACAACTATAGCATCTAGACCAGAACATAACAATGGGTAAGTAGAGTGTAACAACTATAGCATCTAGACCAGAACATAACAATGGGTAAGTAGAGTGTAACAACTATAGCATCTAGACCAGAACATAACAATGGGTAAGTAGAGTGTAACAACTATAGCATCTAGACCAGAACATAACAATGGGTAAGTAGAGTGTAACAACTATAGCATCTAGACCAGAACATAACAATGGGTAAGTAGAGTGTAACAACTATAGCATCTAGACCAGAACATAACAATGGGAAAGTAGAGTGTAACAACTATAGCATCTATACCAGAACATAACAATGGGTAAGTAGAGTGTAACAACTAATAGCATCTATACCAGAACATAACAATGGGTAAGTAGAGTGTAACAACTATAGCATCTATACCAGAACATAACAATGGGTAAGTAGAGTGTAACAACTATAGCATCTAGACCAGAACATAACAATGGGTAAGTAGAGTGTAACAACTATAGCATCTAGACCAGAACATAACAATGGGTAAGTAGAGTGTAACAACTAATAGCATCTAGACCAGAACATAACAATGGGTAAGTAGAGTGTAACAACTATAGCATCTATACCAGAACATAACAATGGGTAAGTAGAGTTTAACAACTATAGCATCTATACCAGGACATAACAATGGGTAAGTAGAGTGTAACAACTATAGCATCTAGACCAGAACATAACAATGGGTAAGTAGAGTGTAACAACTATAGCATCTAGACCAGAACATAACAATGGGTAAGTAGAGTGTAACAACTATAGCATCTATACCAGAACATAACAATGGGTAAGTAGAGTGTAACAACTATAGCATCTAGACCAGAACATAACAATGGGTAAGTAGAGTGTAACAACTATAGCATCTAGACCAGAACATAACAATGGGTAAGTAGATTGTGACAACTATAGCATCTAGACCAGAACATAACAATGGGTAAGTAGAGTATAACAACTATAGCATCTAGACCAGAACATAACAATGGGTAAGTAGAGTGTAACAACTATAGCATCTAGACCAGAACATAACAATGGGTAAGTAGAGTGTAACAACTATAGCATCTAGACCAGAACATAACAATGGGTAAGTAGAGTGTAACAACTATAGCATCTATACCAGAACATAACAATGGGTAAGTAGAGTGCAACATCTATAGCATCTATACCAGAACATAACAATGGGTAAGTAGAGTGTAACAACTATAGCATCTATACCAGAACATAACAATGGGTAGGTAGAGTGTAACAACTATAGCATCTAGACCAGAACATAACAATGGGTAAGTAGAGTGTTACAACTATAGCATCTATACCAGAACATAACAATGGGTAAGTAGAGTGTAACAACTATAGCATCTAGACCAGAACATAACAATCGGTAAGTAGAGTGTAACAACTATAGCATCTATACCAGAACATAACAATGGGTAAGTAGAGTGTAACAACTGTAGCATCTAGACCAGAACATAACAATGGGTAAGTAGAGTGTAACAACTATAGCATCTATACCAGAACATAACAATGGGTAAGTAGAGTTTAACAACTATAGCATCTATAACAGAACATAACAATGGGTAAGTAGAGTGTAACAACTATAGCATCTAGACCAGAACATAACAATGGGTAAGTAGAGTGTAACAACTATAGCATCTAGACCAGAACATAACAATGGGTAAGTAGAGTGTAACAACTATAGCATCTAGACCAGAACATAACAATGGGTAAGTAGAGTGTAACAACTATAGCATCTATACCAGAACATAACAATGGGTAAGTAGAGTGTAACAACTATAGCATCTATACCAGAACATAACAATGGGTAAGTAGAGTGTAACAACTATAGCATCTATACCAGAACATAACAATGGGTAAGTAGAGTGTAACAACTATAGCATCTATACCAGAACATAACAATGGGTAAGTAGAGTGTAACAACTATAGCATCTATACCAGAACATAACAATGGGTAAGAAGAGTGTAACAACTATAGCATCTATACCAGAACATAACAATGGGTAAGTAGAGTGTAACAACTATAGCATCTAGACCAGAACATCACAATGGGTAAGTAGAGTGTAACAACTATAGCATCTAGACCAGAACATAACAATGGGTAAGTAGAGTGTAACAACTATAGCATCTAGACCAGAACATAACAATGGGTAAGTAGATTGTAACAACTATAGCATCTAGACCAGAACATAACAATGGGTAAGTAGAGTGTAACAACTATAGCATCTAGACCAGAACATAACAATGGGTAAGTAGCGTGTAACAACTATAGCATCTAGACCAGAACATAACAATGGGTAAGTAGAGTGTAACAACTATAGCATCTATACCAGAACATAACAATGGGTAAGTAGAGTGTAACAACTATAGCATCTATACCAGAACATAACAATGGGTAAGTAGAGTGTAACAACTATAGCATCTAGACCAGAACATAACAATGGGTAAGTAGAGTGTAACAACTATAGAATCTATACCAGAACATAACAATGGGTAAGTAGAGTGTAACAACTATAGCATCTATACCAGAACATAACAATGGGTAAGTAGAGTGTAACAACTATAGCATCTATACCAGAACATAACAATGGGTAAGTAGAGTGTAACAACTATAGCATCTATACCAGAACATAACAATGGGTAAGTAGAGTGTAACAACTATAGCATCTATACCAGAACATAACAATGGGTAAGTAGAGTGTAACAACTATAGCATCTATACCAGAACATAACAATGGGTAAGTAGAGTGTTACAACTATAGCATCTATACCAGAACATAACAATGGGTAAGTAGAGTGTAACAACTATAGCATCTAGACCAGGACATAACAATGGGTAAGTAGAGTGTAACAACTATAGCATCTATACCAGAACATAACAATGGGTAAGTAGAGTGTAACAACTATAGCATCTAGACCAGAACATAACAATGGGTAAGTAGAGTGTAATAACTATAGCATCTAGACCAGAACATAACAATGGGTAAGTAGAGTGTAACAACTATAGCATCTAGACCAGAACATAACAATGGGTAAGTAGAGTGTAACAACTATAGCATCTATACCAGAACATAACAATGGGTAAGTAGAGTGTAACAACTATAGCATCTAGACCAGAACATAACAATGGGTAAGTAGAGTGTAACAACTATAGCATCTAGACCAGAACATAACAATGGGTAAGTAGAGTGTAACAACTATAGCATCTAGACCAGAACATAACAATGGGTAAGTAGAGTGTAATAACTATAGCATCTAGACCAGAACATAACAATGGGTAAGTAGAGTGTAACAACTATAGCATCTATACCAGAACATAACAATGGGTAAGTAGAGTGTAACAACTATAGCATCTAGACCAGAACATAACAATGGGTAAGTAGAGTGTAACAACTATAGCATCTATACCAGAACATAACAATGGGTAAGTAGAGTGTAACAACTATAGCATCTAGACCAGAACATAACAACGGGTAAGTAGAGTGTAACAACTATAGCATCTAGACCAGAACATGACAATGGGTAAGTAGAGTGTAACAACTATAGCATCTAGACCAGAACATAACAATGGGTAAGTAGAGTGTAACAACTATAGCATCTAGACCAGAACATAACAATGGGTAAGTAGAGTGTAACAACTATAGCATCTAGACAAGAACATAACAATGGGTAAGTAGAGTGTAACAACTATAGCATCTAGACCAGAACATAACAATGGGTAAGTAGAGTGTAACAACTATAGCATCTAGACCAGAACATAACAATGGGTAAGTAGAGTGTAACAACTATAGCATCTAGACCAGATCATAACAATGGGTAAGTAGAGTGTAACAACTATAGCATCTATACCAGAACATAACAATGGGTAAGTAGAGTGTAACAACTATAGCATCTATACCAGGACATAACAATGGGTAAGTAGAGTGTAACAACTATAGCATCTATACCAGAACATAACAATGGGTAAGTAGAGTGTAATAACTATAGCATCTAGACCAGAACATAACAATGGGTAAGTAGAGTGTAACAACTATAGCATCTATACCAGAACATAACAATGGGTAAGTAGAGTGTAACAACTAATAGCATCTAGACCAGAACATAACAATGGGTAAGTAGAGTGTAACAACTATAGCATCTATACCAGAACATAACAATGGGTAAGTAGAGTGTAACAACTATAGCATCTATACCAGAACATAACAAAGGGTAAGTAGAGTGTAACAACTATAGCATCTATACCAGAACATAACAATGGGTAAGTAGAGTGTAACAACTATAGCATCTATACCAGAACATAACAATGGGTAAGTAGAGTGTAACAACTATAGCATCTAGACCAGAACATAACAATGGGTAAGTAGAGTGTAACAACTATAGCATCTAGACCAGAACATAACAATGGGTAAGTAGAGTGTAACAACTATAGCATCTAGACCAGAACATAACAATGGGTAAGTAGAGTGTAACAACTATAGCATCTAGACCAGAACATAACAATGGGTAAGTAGAGTGTAACAACTATAGCATCTATACCAGAACATAACAATGGGTAAGTAGAGTGTAACAACTATAGCATCTAGACCAGAACATAACAATGGGTAAGTAGAGTGTAACAACTAATAGCATCTAGACCAGAACATAACAATGGGTAAGTAGAGTGTAACAACTATAGCATCTATACCAGAACATAACAATGGGTAAGTAGAGTGTAACAACTATAGCATCTACACCAGAACATAACAATGGGTAAGTAGAGTGTAACAACTATAGCATCTATACCAGAACATAACAATGGGTAAGTAGAGTGTAACAACTATAGCATCTAGACCAGAACATAAAAATGGGTAAGTAGAGTGTAACAACTATAGCATCTAGACCAGAACATAACAATGGGTAAGTAGAGTGTAACAACTATACCATCTAGACCAGAACATAACAATGGGTAAGTAGAGTGTAACAACTATAGCATCTAGACCAGAACATAACAATGGGTAAGTAGAGTGTAACAACTATAGCATCTAGACCAGAACATAACAATGGGTAAGTAGAGTGTAACAACTATAGCATCTAGACCAGAAAATAACAATGGGTAAGTAGAGTGTAACAACTATAGCATCTAGACCAGAACATAACAATGGGTAAGTAGAGTGTAACAACTATAGCATCTATACCAGAACATAACAATGGGTAAGTAGAGTGTAACAACTATAGCATCTAGACCAGAACATAACAATGGGTAAGTATAGTGTAACAACTATAGCATCTATACCAGAACATAACAATGGGTAAGTATAGTGTAACAACTATAGCATCTAGACCAGAACATAACAATGGGTAAGTAGAGTGTAACAACTATAGCATCTACACCAGAACATAACAATGGGTAAGTAGAGTGTAAAAACTATAGCATCTAGACCAGAACATAACAATGGGTAAGTAGAGTGTAACAACTATAGCATCTATACCAGAACATAACAACGGGTAAGTAGAGTGTAACAACTATAGCATCTAGACCAGAACATAACAATGGGTAAGTAGAGTGTAACAACTATAGCATCTAGACCAGAACATAACAATGGGTAAGTAGAGTGTAACAACTATAGCATCTAGACCAGAACATAACAATGGGTAAGTAGAGTGTAACAACTATAGCATCTAGACCAGAACATAACAATGGGTAAGTAGAGTACAACAACTATAGCATCTAGACCAGAACATAACAATGGGTAAGTAGAGTGTAACAACTATAGCATCTAGACCAGAACATAACAATGGGTAAGTAGAGTGTAACAACTATAGCATCTATACCAGAACATAACAAGGGTAAGTAGAGTGTAACAACTATAGCATCTAGACCAGAACATAACAATGGGTAAGTAGAGTGTAACAACTATAGCATCTAGACCAGAACATAACAATGGGTAAGTAGAGTGTAACAACTATAGCATCTAGACCAGAACATAACAATGGGTAAGTAGAGTGTAACAACTATAGCATCTAGACCAGAACATAACAATGGGTAAGTAGAGTGTAACAACTATAGCATCTAGACCAGAACATAACAATGGGTAAGTAGAGTGTAACAACTATAGCATCTAGACCAGAACATAACAATGGGTAAGTAGATTGTAACAACTATAGCATCTATACCAGAACATAACAATGGGTAAGTAGAGTGTAACAACTATAGCATCTAGACCAGAACATAACAATGGGTGAGTAGAGTGTAACAACTATAGCATCTATACCAGAACATAACAATGGGTAAGTAGAGTGTAACAACTATAGCATCTATACCAGAACATAACAATGGGTAAGTAGAGTGTAACAACTATAGCATCTAGACCAGAACATAACAATGGGTAAGTAGAGTGTAACAACTATAGCATCTAGACCAGAACATAACAATGGGTAAGTAGAGTGTAACAACTATAGCATCTAGACCAGAACATAACAATGGGTAAGTAGAGTGTAACAACTATAGCATCTATACCAGAACATAACAATGGGTAAGTAGAGTGTAACAACTATAGCATCTAGACCAGAACATAACAATGGGTAAGTAGAGTGTAACAACTATAGCATCTAGACAAGAACATAACAATGGGTAAGTAGAGTGTAACAACTATAGCATCTAGACCAGAACATAACAATGGGTAAGTAGAATGTAATAAGATACCCGAGTTGTTTTTGCCAGACCCAGTCGTCAAGACTCCTGCAGCCCACCTCCTCCAGTTGTTCTGTGATGTCTATGGCGTGTATGCTATCTATACTAGGACAGTACAACAAGGAAATACAGAATGATTAACCCTGAGGGTTAAATACAGAGCGATAAAATACCTGAGTTGTTTTTGCCAGACCCAGTCATCAAGGCTTCTGCAGCCCACCTCCTCCAGTTGTTCCACGACGTCTATAGCGTGAATACTATCCAAGATCATGGATTTCAGCTTGAGTTCCAGGACATGTGACTCGGTGTCGTTCATGCCGCCTCCAGCGATGTCCACGTTGGTGTACGACTCCAGCTGACTCTCCATCTCGCCGTGACAGTCTCGGAGGCGGTTCGTCTTGATCGCTTCCTCGCATCTCTCCGTGAACTGGATCTGCTCTGCCAGACACAGGATCTGAAATAAACAATAATAATAATGGTAATGATAATAATAATAATAATGATAATAATAACAATAATAATAATAATAATAATAATAATAATAATAATAATAATGATAATAATAATAATAATAATAATAATGATAATAATAATAATGATAATAATGATAATGATGATAATAATAATGATAATGATAATAACAATAATAATAATAATAATAATAATAATAATAATAATAATAATAATAATAATAATAATAATAATAACAATAATAATAATAATAATAATAATAATAATCCTACATCACTTACACTCATTTCATAAGCATAGAAAATGAATTTTAGTCCAGTATCTATGCAAATCAATCATCTATCATCACATGATCGACAACCGTGCTTGTACTTACCTGAGATGGGTACTTGTTTGGGTCCAGACCTCCCTTGCTGCTCTTTGCATCCTTCAGGCATTCTCTCAGCATAAACCCCAAGCCACCAACTAACTACTCTAGTACTTACCTGAGACGGGTACTTGTTAGGGTCCAGACCTCCCTTGCTGCTCTTTGCATCCTTCAGGCATTCTCTCAGCATAAACCCCAAGCCACCAACTAACTACTCTAGTACTTACCTGAGACGGGTACTTGTTAGGGTCTAGACCTCCCTTGCTGCTCTTTGCATCCTTCAGACATTCTCTCAGTATAAACTCCAAGCCACCAACTAACTACTCTAGTACTTACCTGAGACGGGTACTTGTTAGGGTCTAGACCTCCCTTGCTGCTCTTTGCATCCTTCAGGCATTCTCTCAGAAGCTGCTGTAGTGTGTCCTTCATTTCATCCGCCAGTTTGCTCAACCAGTTCTGCAAATAATACACAAATATATAGGTACATGACAGATGATCATCCAGGGGAGCAGTGACAATGTCATATATGCAGTCAAACCTGTATTAAGAGACCACCCAAGGGAAGACCAAAATATGGTCTCTTAAGACAGGTGGTCTCTTAATGGAGGTTCATTTAAATTGTAATGTTAAACCAGGGGAAAGAAAATGTGGTCTCTTAATAGAGGTGGTCACTCGGGCAGGTTTGACTGTAATTGTAGTGTGATGTTATACTCCGAAGGGCCAAAACCTTCCAATGTTGAGGCTACTTTCATCCAAAGCACAAGGACGCAAATAATTTTCAAAACCATCCAAACCCTGTCATGTTTGTATTCATTTGAAAGCTCTCACTGAGTACTCTCATTTTTCCGGATTTTTGCATTACTTTGTATTGGCCAAACTAGCCACCAGCGACATAAGGCCTAGGTGAAATAAACTTCTATTCTATCCTATTCATTATCTCAACATTTTATTGTTGTACAGATGTAAGTATAACCAATGAATAATTTGTAGAAGATGTGTAAGTTGATTTATGACTAACATTTTCTCCTTAAAATTCTTTTTTTTTTAATAAAAAATGCTTGCAGGATAAAGTTATCCTCAAAATAGGCAGGCAGTTTTTGGCTAACTCACACATAAAGCAGTTAACCCATTAATGCTTGGAAATCTCTCATCCGAATCTAAGATATATATGAATAATTCTTAGGAATAAAACATGAACTGACAAAATATGTGAAGGAGAGATGTTGGTTGCCTTCTGATTAATATTTTTCCAACACTATTTTCTAGAATTTGCTTTTCTTAGGCAGACATTCCCCCTAATAGCTAGGCTTTTCTAGCTGCTACAGGCATGAATAGGTTAAAATTGATTGGAATTTGGAATTTCACTTTTCGTCACTTTTCTCTTTGATTTTTCATCCCTTTTCCTGTCATTTTGTGGCTAATTCGTGACTAGCCAATTGTATCTCATGGAGGACAATGTAGTACCCTGCAAAAACCACCGCCTGAGCCCAAGTCACTGGCAACTTTCTCACATGCCCCGGCGGGAATTTAACATTGATAGGAATTTTGAATTTTGTTTTTTGTCACTTTGTCTGCTATATTGGGGATAAGTCGTGACTATGCAGTTGTATCTTATGGAGGAAACTGGAGTACCCAGTGAAAACCACCGCCTGAGCCAAAGTCACTGACAACTTTCTCACATGCCTCAGTCAGGGTTTAACATTGTACACTTACCTCCACTTCTGGTGTAATCTGGACCTTTTTCTTGAGTGGTACCACCTCCCCATCCAGAGATTTCATAGCCATGATATGCTTACTATCCTCATCAAACTGGACGCTGTGAATTCCGGCAAACAGTTTCTTCAGGTGCGACTGGATGACGTTAGGATTCGTGGCCTGGCCGAGAATCTCAAGAAGATCATCGTCGCCGATGAAGTAGAATCGCGGGAAGAGAGAACGCTTCTCTTCGAGAAACTCGTTGAGGGATTTCTGACAGCGCTGGAGCTGGTCGACCATGGTGACCAGCTGGTTGCGGATCCCGGCGCGACCCACCATTGAGAGAACGCGATTGTCTCGGTAGACATCGTTCATGATGTTCCTGTTGAAAAAATGGAAGATTTTGACATAAATTTAAGCCTTAAGATATAAAGAATGAAATGGTATTAGTATTTTGGTCACTTTGTCATTATCAGTGAATGCTTTCAGACACACAGATGTACCTGAAGTCATTATCAACACGTTTAAATTGCCCCTGCTCTTTCTCACTATCAGTGAATTCTTCTAGATAAACAGACGTACATGAAATCATCATTCACACGTTTAAAGTGCCCCTGCTCTGAGTCATTATCAGTAAATGCCTCTAGACAAAAAGACGTACCTGAAGTCATCATCAACACGTTTGAAGCGCCCCTGCTCCTTGGGTAGCGCCCCTCTGCCAAAGATGGGTTCGAGGTAGACCCACTTCCGCTGTATCTGGTTGAGATTCTGAAGGTACTCGTCCAGATCGGCAAGCCGCTGTTCCCAGATAGACGCCTTGTCCTCAAAGATCCTGTAGTACGGCGAGTCCTTCAGTGACTGCAGCAGACACTGGTTATCCCCAACCTAGAATCAGAAGAGTCAATCTTAAAGTTACTAGGGTGACATGTCATTAAGGTATACCACAAAACCCTTTCATACTTGATATTATCAAATTAGACATATTGATTTTCTTCTATTTTAATAAATGAAAATGATCACTCATGTATCATTTCTTCAAGATGAAATATTTCCACATAGTTTCACTTTTACTTTAAAATGGGTTTCAGCAATTTTCCTGCTTTATTTCCTAACATTGTATTGGCTGACGCTGGTTATCCCCAACCTACAGTAAGGAGAGGCAACTTTAATCACCTCATAGCTGGTTAGCATGTTGTCAAACATATTGGAAAATTGATTGTTAAACATAGTTCTGCACAACGGAGGAAAAAATATGTAATTGTCAATACTTCAGTTTCCACTTTTTCACAGAGGCTACTTTTGACTATGTAAAGTATTTCTTGTAAGCAAGTTTTACTGCATAACATAAATCATATTAACCCTTCCAATGCTGAGACTACTTTCGTCCAAAGCCGCAAAGGGTTTGAAAACCATCTAAACCCTGTCATGTTGGTATTCATTTGCTAGGGTTCCAGTCATTTTTCAGGTGTTTTGCATCATTTACTTTTGGCCAAATTAGCCACTAGCAGCATAAGGGTTAATTGCCAATACTTCAGTTTCCACTTTTTCACAATGCTTTTTTTGACTTTTTTGGCTTTTTTCTTTTCTTAAGCAAAGTTATACTGCATTCCATCAATCATAGGAATAAACCCTACCTGATTGACAAGGTCTTTCCAGTCCTTGATGAGTCTGAATCCATTATTTTATTCATCTAAGATCTTATGTATAAACCCTACCTGATTAACGAGGTCTTTCCAATCCTTGATGAGCCTCAGTGTGCTTTTATTGCTGTCCTCGTAGTCCGTGAGCTGGAATATGGCGCCCGCTCCCCAGAGGTCCAACTCTCGCAGCGCCTCACGGATCGTCACCTCGCCTTGAGCGCGCTGATTCAACTCCTTCAGTGCCGTAGCATTGATGACAATAGCATCAGCAACGCCCAGGAGGTCCCCAAACGTGAGTTTCTCGAGCGTGGTCCCGCGCGGCATCCCAAGCATGCGAAACAGCTCTAGCCAGTGATCCTGTGACAATGGTTCTCCACGCACCCATTTCAACACAGGGAGAACATTCTGAAACATACACATTTTAGCACTTAATCAAATATCACAATTTTTATAATATTCTAAGATACAACTTCCCATATCTTATATCTTAGTTCTTTTTCAATCTTTATCTTTCCAAAAAATTTGTTAGAATTTTAGATTATGAATATAAATTGTTTTGCCCCTAGAGCAAAACAAAATACAAACCATACAAAGATAATAAATCAGCAAAGCAATTATAAAGGAGATTTAATAGTCTTAGGATCTTAACTCTTCCAATGCTGAGGCTAATTCTTTCTTCCAAACCACAATGCACAACTATTTTTACTAAACCCTGTCATGTTGGTATTCATTGGATAGCTCTCGCTGAGTACTCTCAAATGAGTACCCAGTTGCCAGGGTTTCTATCATTTTTCAATTTAATTGCATCATTTTGTATTGGCCAAATTAGCCACCAGCAGCACCAAGGAGCTTGACATGATTCCGTACCTTATATTTCTCAATCTCCTTGATGATGTAGACAGTCATTGTGGTGGGTTCATCTGCCTTGAGCTTCTCATACCACTGCGTCAGGAGCTCCTCAAAGGTGTAGTAGCGCCCCCTGTGAACACAATTCAGAATCAGAATGAGTCGATTACAATGTACGTTACATTACAAGGTATATTTGGGTGTAATTAGTACTCACAGAGACAAGCAAACATATATGTGGCTGTGTGTTAGAGATTGGCACCTTTAGAATTTTCACCATATGATCCGATATTGATATTTCCTTAACGATATAATATATTATTGATACTTAAAACGATACTAAGGGACTTCTCAGGGACCTCATTTTGCAGAGAAAGATTTGTGAACATTTTGGTGGATACAAGACTATAAAACCGAATACCTTTAAGAAATTTGACAATAAATAGCGAAATACCTTCATGCAGAGAGGTCCAGGTACCAATCAAGTCAATTTTCTATATTTTTAAAATCTTAACGATACTATACAATACTTAACTTATACAATACAATACAATATCCCCATTCAATACCTGTATTGCTATTTATCAAATACCGGTACCGATCCCTATTGTGTATGTGTGTGTGTGTGTGTGTGTGTGTGTGTGTGTGTGTGTATATATATATATATATGTTGCAGCCCAACTTCCGATCCAGCCCATCTTAAGATGGGCCAAGCCCAACTTCCGATCGGAAGTTGGGCTGGATTTTACTGGCCCATCTTAAGATGGGCTACCCAACTTCCGATGACCCAGATAATACAGCAGCCCAGCCCAACTTCCGATGGCAATGATTTTTTATTAAGTGTTCATCTAGAAGTTTATAGCTTTGTTGGAATATTCGTTTATTGAATAAGATTTGAATTTCATGAGATAAATTACTTGCATTTCATTGTTAAATCTTTACTTAAACACTACTGAATACTTCTGATTATGCTGAAATTTGAATATAAGTTGATATCAGATTCTCTCCTCTCCTTTTGTAAAAAAGACTAGAATAACATAACAAAGAAATAATTATTCAAACACAACAGATTAATTTACACGTGTAATGTTTCTTATTGTGCTAGATTCCTGTTAATTGCAATCCTTGATTGATTACATTCTTTTCTGGCTTCTAGAATTACAGTTAAAAAAGTTGTATATGCCCTACAATTTTTTTTACCTGTCTAACAAAATATAAGTATCTATTACATTATTTATAATAGGTGTCTGTAAAAGTATAAACATTTCATAATAATTAGCCAATTAAGGTAACATGGTACATCTATATTACTTTTCTTTATCTACATTCAGGATGAAGGGCTCCTTTCTGACACATCTTAATAAAGGTCTCAATTTTTAAAGTTCAACGACCAGTTTTCTGATATACTCATTGCTCTTCAATATTTCAAAAAAAGGTTTAAAAAATAATTCAAACTAAAACATAAATATTTCTCTCTTCCCTCTTTTACTATTGACTACCAAAAAGATAACTTTCTCAACTGCTTCATCCAAAGTATAAAGTTGGCCAATCCAAGATCATAATGTATAAATCTTACTAAATTTGGATCTGCCAAAATTGAATATATGTGTCGTTTAGGTACAAGTACCAATTCAATCTGCATACACCTTATCTCATATCAATTACAACTTGAACCATGTATGTTCATTTCTTACTACCTCACCTCATCTAGATACTATAAGTGCCCTGCTCTGATGAATCTTGATAAAGGACACAATGTTTTTGTAAATTCTGACAAGTTTTTTTGTCAATTTCTACTGTCCTGCCAGTCACATGAACCTCCTCAATTAATGCATTTACACTTATTTTGGCACACACATGATTATATAATTATGTCAAAAAATTCCAAGGGGTTAAAGAATACCTAAAAATACTAATAAAAAAGTTCACTTTTCCCTTTTTGAGTCAGAAAAATACCATTGCTATTCCTTCATTCAAAATTAAATAATTAATCATCTAGCTTATGTAATGTAAGAGCACAGCACACAACCCATAAATAACAAAGGTAGTATTGTGCAAATTATCTAATTGAATTAACTTTGAATTACATTAATTCTGATAAAGCTTAAAATTCTGACTCTTTAATTTGTTGTAAAAACATGATTCTTTTATTTCGTTTTTCTGCTTACAATCAGCAATAATGTTTTGAGTAATCAGGTTATTCTAGCTACCCATTTCAATTTATTTCTTGGACTAATATTATCTTGTAATTTAAAGTGGATGCCCTATGAAAAAGTTGAAAATTCCATATTTATAAGAGTGCAAAAATTCATATGAATATTCATGAAGGGTTACATCCTGGTATCTATAATGATCGGAAGTTGGGCCAAGCCCATCTTAAGATGGGCCAGCCCAACTTCAAATGACCTACATCCTGGTATCTAGAGATCGGAAGTTGGGCCAAGCCCATCTTAAGATGGGCCAGCCCAACTTCAAATGACCTACATCCTGGTATCTAAAGATCAGAAGTTGGGCCAAGCCCATCTTAAGATGGGCTAGAGGTCATCGTAAGTTGGGCCAAGCCCATCTTAAGATGGGCTACCCAACTTCCGATCGTAAGTTGGGCCAAGCCCATCTTAAGATGGGCCAGGATCGGAAGTTGGGCTGCAACATATATATATATATATATATTATATATTTATATATATCATCTGTAGACATGGTTCATACCACACTACACAGTAGTGAATCCCATATGAAATGTCCCCTGATATTTGCCAGTTTTCCTATTGTTTTCCCACGTATTTCCTGGTGGAACTGGTGAATGACTG
>OZ012690.1:4224496-4570483 GCA_963942565.1 Maea johnstoni | reverse complement strand
TAAATATGTATATATATATATATGTATATATATATATTTATATATATATATATATGTGTATATATATATATATATGTGTATATATATATGTGTATATATATATATATATATATATATATATATATATATATATATATATATATATATATATATATATATATATATATATATATATAAATATATATATATATATATATATAGTGTGCGTGTGTGTGTGTTATTATTTTACAAAGTTAGACAATTTTAACCTGTTACTAATATGTGGTCTCTCTAATGACAATTAAACAGTGTATCCCACTTTGATGTGTGTGTATGTATGGATTTCTTCATTTACATCAATAAAAAATTGTAAATTCTTTTGGGTCAGATATGGACAGACGAAAATGTCTTATTTTCTCTCTCTCAAAAGAAAAGAGGAGTTATGTTCTGTCACCTTCCCCTAAGGGGAATCGATCCCGCCTCGTCCGCACCAAAAGTCGTGGAGCGAACGTCTATCCACTAAGCCACGAGTCTAATGCTGGTCTCCCACATACGAATTTAATGTGCGAACATACACGATCTCAAGTGTACTCTTGAAGCCACGAATTGCCTACAAAATTGCTGTTTTTCTTCATTCGAGAAATATGCACGTTCAACTACGAAAGTATACGACATCCCACGACAGCATGTACGATTGATGTACGACTGCAACATCAGATGTGCGATAATGTACGTTTTCTATTATAGTAAGACGCAAGTAGGCGAACATATTCGTAGTTGGCTACGGATATGAAGGTGCGTATGTATGCGAATATGCACGACATAAACACGAATAATTACGTCATACATACGCATATATACGCCAGTTGTACGTCTACCTACGACAATATTCGATTAATTACGAATATGTTCAAACTAAAAATGGCAAAATTCGTAAGTACACTACGATATGTGGTTAATTCACCGTCAATTCGTGGCTTTGTATGATACATTTTGGCCAATAATCTAATTTTTCATTCTGAAGTAGGTCACATTTATAGCGGTACTTTTAATGAGTGTACGCACATGTACGTATATGTACGATTACATACGGCTATGTACGACATATTACGATACGATGTTCAACAATGTACGGCAATGTTCGACAATGTACGCCAATGTTCGCCAAAAAATACTTCCCTACGACAGAATTTTTGTCGCACCCAAAAGTTTTACATGTAAAACTTTTTTTTAAATTCGCAGCATTGCCTACGAAAACCTTAGACTCACTGCGAACAACCGCGATAAATCACGACAACACACGAAAAACTACGACTTTTTAATTCGCACCTTGTCGCACCTTAAAATTCGTATGTGGGAGACCAGCATAAGCCGCGATATCCAATCGAAATTAACACACTAACTTCACATGCCAACGGAACACGTCGTTCTTTTGCTCATGATTTATGAATTTCTTTGCTAATCTCGCAAAGAAACACATTTAGAAATAGGTGAGATGCATATCTCACCTATTCTGTGTGAATTGCACATTTACACGCTGCAATTATGGATTGTGCTCAACCGGAAGTTGAGAGCAGCTCCGACCCCCGCAAGCAGCTGGCCTTTCATTACACTAGAAATGGCGTACTTTACTATAATTTTTTTCTAACTTCAACGGCATTATTAAAATAACCGTTGAATATGCTGCCAATTCGAAGCTTGGACCTCGTTGATAGTAATATTACGCAGACTTTGACGGGCTGGACTTATTTTTTGCACTTCCCCGTAACTGGCAGAGTAGCTCGGGCTTTTTCAGGTGTCTTTTATATAGGTAGTAAAAATTAGCCACCAGCAGCATAAGGGTTTAAAACCTTACCTCTCTGACACCATCTCTCTGCTGATACTGGGCCTCTTAATGAGCTCCTTGTAGCGCTGAAACTCTCGCAGCATCTAAAAAAAGGAACAGTATCTGTAAGAGCATCTCACCAGGAAATAGATTGAATTCAACATACAGTCATATTTTTTTTTGTATATATGTTATGTGCTGTCTAATATGTCTGCTGATTTTTCTACATCTGTATTTTCACATTTTTTAGATGCGGTCAATAAAGAAAACAAAACAATACAATTACCAGTCGATATGTAAATACAGGTGAACTTCAATATGATAGACCAAGTGGGACTAGGAAAATTGGTCCGTCATATGCAAAAACTGTCATATGCATATGACGTCATATGCAAGTGCGTATGCTATTGCATTGGGGACCTCATTTGATAGGTATAAAAGTCCAAAAACAGCGAAAGAATATGCCTGGCTGGACTTTTATTATACATGAATGTGTCTGCTACAAATTACCAGACGGTGCGAACTGAGTGCTGTCTGGCCGAACGTAACTCAGCACATGTCATAGTCTCGGCAGGAATAAGCCGACTGCTAGACACGTGTTTGTCTGGCATACACAACGCTAATTACATTGTAAATAGCATTGTGTGTGTCTTGATATTGGTCCGTGCTAGCTGAGTTCCGACATATGGCGTCCAGCCTACGCATGGTCCAATACATGTACTTGATATGCATGGGACTGGGACCAAGCATATTGTCCGTCCTAGCCAAATGTCCGGCGTACAGTGGTCCGTCATATCCAAGTTCACCTGTATACACTAACATTTAAACTCTGAGTTTGCATATGTTTTCTATCTATATAACAGCCAATATAGATACATCTGCCCTTAACCCATTCACACTTAGAGTTTCTCTAGAAAGTGTCGTCTGCTACTTTCATACTTTTCAAAATAACTTTGGAATAAAGCAAACATTCACAAAATAGTTGGAAGGAGAGGTGTTGTTTGACTTCTCTCTAACATTTTACATCTGTGCCTGATTTACCTGTTGTGAATTGGATTCCATTGCCCTGAATCGAGTCCTGGTTTTCACAATGCATTTCTAGAATGGAATTCTTAGGCCTAATTTTTTCCCTTCAATTAATCTCCTTCAAATATTGTAGAAATTTACCTGTTGTGAATTGGAGTTCATAGCCTATTCATTAAAAAGCTCTTGCTGAGAACTCAGATGAGTACCCATGTGCCAGGGTTTCAGTCACTTTTTCAGGTTTTCTGTTTCATTTTGTATTGGCCGAATTAGCCACCAGTAGTATAGGGGTTAAGTTATTGCCGAAATGTACCTGTTGCGAATTTGATTCCATTGCCCTGAACTGCGTCCTCAGTTTCCCTGCGATCCTCTGCTCAGCGGGGGCCATCTCCTTTTCGTACTGGTTGACCGCGCTCTTCCACAGTGGCTGGGTGTAGGGGTTGTACTGTAGGGGGTTCAGGCCGCTGAACGGTTTCAGAGCCTCTCCGGTTCTCAGGTCCTGCTGTTCTTGCTTGGACAATAGACGAACCAGCTGCTCATGGACGGTTCTTAGGCTCTTGATCTAGTGATAGAAAACAAAGCAATGTATAGTGAAACTTCTCTGATGAATTGAATTTCGGAAATAGGAGCTCTGTATGTATATTAACAGTCAGTTATACCCCCTCCCAAAATAGATAAATAAATAAATACATAAATAAATACATAAATAAATAAATAAAAACACAGCACTCTAAATGATTTTCTTGTTCTTCATTTTCCCACTTAAAAGCTTATGAGTTGTCCAATGTGTTTGTGTTACAAAGCATATACCTGCAAATATGTGTGTAACCACAATGGAAAAGGGTTTACCCCTCCAGCGATAGCAGTAACTCAACCTACCTCCTCCAGTCTTCCAGTAAACTGTGCAAGGTTGTCCGGCACAAACTTCTCTCCCCTCCAAGGGTGGGGTCCGTATCTCTTCCAGAATTGCACGGTCAGAGTCTCGCACACAGCTATCCACCTCTCACACACTGCAAGGCCGGAGCTCAGAGCCTCCCTGACCTGACCAAACGGACCCTTCCACAGGTCCAGCTCGGCAAGATTCCTCTGAACATAGCGCCCAAAAGCACTGCCTGAAAATAATAAATCGAAAATATTAGTAATCATAGATTTTTAGAGTGCCTACTATCTGCTCAAATGGACCCTTCCAGAGAACCAAGTAGATGGAAAATTCTTTTGGACATAGAGTTCAAAAACACTGCCTGAAAATAAAAAATTGAAAATATTTCATTGCTGAGTCTACTTTTGTAAAAAGCATAAGGACGCAAAGATTTTTGAAAACTATCTAAACCCTGTTATGTTGGTATTCATTGGATAGCTCTGAGTACTCTCGGATGAATACCCATATGCTACAATTTCAGTCATTTCTTTTTTTGCTTCAGTAAGTGTGAGCCAAATGAGCTACCAGCAGCATAAGGGTTACTGTAGAACTGGTATTTTTTACAGGCATTTATTTTTTCGCTATTTTCGCGCTCCCCATGATAGCGCCAAAATAACATCCTTCAAATAAATATCCATACAGTAATAGATATACAGTTTGAGTGCTTAAATGCGCAAATTCAAAGTAACACAGCAGGGCTGGAAAGCGAATTCTTAGCACTCTAAATTAAAGCTGTATACAGTAAAACAACACTTTACCGCGAATTCTCAGAAATTAAGACTCCCTAGGAATTTGGTCCATTACAATTATTTTGCAAAATAATCATTGGGAAATATGGATCACCCTTGATTTATCGCTGGTAGCTATTTCACAAAGTATGGACAACTATTACTCTGATTTGTCAGAATTTTCACAAAACATGGACCACCCTCAACCCATGAAAATTGTAATTATTAAGAAGTGTGTCAAATTACAGAGGATTTACGGTACCTGTGACTTCCAGCAGGTGCTTCATCCTGGCTTCGGGGAAGGCAGGGTCCGCCTCCATGGACTTCCACACGTCGTCCAGCGTATCCTGCGTCAGCTCCACCAGTTCCATCCCTTCGGCCAATGGCAGCGACTCCAGGCCACCGAAGTCCTTGGCGATTGGCTGAAATAGTTCCTGGAAGTGCTGCGCCCGATCGCGGGCGTCGGAGCCACGCGCGTGGATCGCCTGGTCAGCCCAGAACTGAAACTCGTCCATGGGAGTCAGTATGCCTAGATATAAGTAAAATCGAGGATTTTAGGTATTAACTTTGAAACAGAGAATAACCGACTTTTGGTGTACCACACAACCAATTCACCCTAGGCCATTTGATAATGGATACCCTTCAGGGACTTTCTTAGAAAAAGATTCAATTATGACTTTATGAGAGTTAGAACCAAATATTTTCCTAAAAAATCATCTTTTAAGTCATTTCAAAAGTGTCCATAGCCCTTTCTCACACAATAATCTATTATAAGTAGTTGGTATAAGGCCATGAAGTAGCTGAGTAGCTAAATTTGGACAGCCAGAAATTTTGAGACAGGCATTTTCAAATTCCTAGCTAAAACCCTGATACCCTTAAAATAGTTTTTAAATTCATGTATTTCTTTGAAGTATCCCATATCCATATAACACTTTTTATGAGGAACATGAACTCACCTCCCAGATTGTCCTCCCCTACATCTTTCCCCGAGCCAGCGAGGCTGCCGCTAGGATCCTGCCTCCGGATCACACTTCCGAGACCCGCCTCCAGTTCGCTCATCAGCTTCTGCAGCTTGGGATCAAAATTCTTGCTCCATTTCTCGTCCTTCAGCAAGACGGGGGCGAATACTTTCTGGAGGGAATGATAGAGGGCGCTGACGGGGGAGTCAAGCATGGAGGAGACGAAGACGTTGGTGTGGACGTTATCAGGGGTGATGACGTCTGGCTTGATCTTGAAGAATACAATCATCTTGTCATCGCTTGTACCAGACTCCAACTGAAAGCGGAAAGTAAAAAATAATGTAACATACCATAAATTCTCAGAAATTTGGGACACTTTTTGATAATAATGAATTTTCATGAAAATACCTCAATGTTGTATCAGCAAGACTTACAGCTAGGTCCATATTTTGTGAAATGGCAACTGGCGATAGATTGAGGGTTGCCCAGATTTCCCTGACCCATTAATTATTTTCAAAATAATTATAGTGGCCTAAATTGGATAGTAAATTCCTGGGGTGGTCTAAATTTCGGTATGCATCCCATACCAAAAGTGTAGAGACAGAGATAACATTTGAAGTTAGATAAGGGTTTTGATCTAACAAGATTCCGTAGTAGATATACCCTTAACACTTTCAATGCTGAGGCTACTTTTGTCCAAAGCACAGGGACACAAAGAATTTTGAAAACCACCTAAACCCTGCCATGTTGGTATTCATTGGAAAGCTCTCGCTGAGTACTCTCAGAAGAGTACCCATCTTCCAGGGTTTCAGTCATTTTTCAGTTGTTGATTTTTTGCAATATTTTGTATTGGCCAGATTAGCCACCAGCAGCATAAGGGTTAATTGGACCCTGATTCAGTTCCAGCAGTGATTTAGAGTGTTTGCCCATAGCATGACTTCTAGTTGAGCAAATAACAGGCTTAATTGACCTAGATGATAGAATTCTTTTCCATACAAAGCCCATTGTTTTAGTCAGACCAATTCAACAGTAGCAAAGCTAATAAGAATATATCAAGATCAAAGTGTGGATTAGAAGTTGATTACCTTTTTGTGGAAGCGAACTCTGGTCTTGCCATCTTTAACTTCCATCTTGGCAGCCATGATTGGTGTATCCCCATCATCCAGGAAGGAGTTGAGGGGATCCACATCCTGTAGGTTGGCAAGGGCCGGGTCTGACGCTGACAGACCAAAATAATTGCCAGTCGTTGTCAGCATGAACTCCTTTCTTGAATCCCCTGCCATGATCTTGGCTCCCTGAGAAAAATTGAAGGATGTGAAATCTCAGAGGCAAAAATTTAAGATCTTAAATTATGTTGACCCTTTTATACCCAGGCAGCTCCATAAAGGACAAGTGTATAGAATTCCATGAATTTCTTAATGGATAGTTAAATGAGACTCCCCTTTCCTACCATACCATTACCTGTTTACTTCACTGATTTGTTTTGAACAGTGTGTTGTCCATCAAAGAGAGCTGTCATTAACAATTACTCTTTACAGAAGCTACCAAATCGATCATATAACTTACCAACACAATCTTTGCAGTTGAATTGCTTTAATTCTATCCGATATTTAAAATGGCACAATGAAAACACCCATTTAATCATCAAATATCATGATGGTTTACATGTTGCTAACACAACCGCATCCATCTTGCTCTCAGGAATTTCTGATCTGTAGAATATGTTAAAAGCAATGCTATTCGCTTATTCTCATTACTCCACAGGATTGACCAATCAAAAACTTTGTTACTAAAGTTTGGGCGGTCGTACCGACTAAGACTCGAGTGCGCAGGACAGGGCACTAGTTCCGGTTTGGAAGGAGCACCGCAAGTTGAAACGCATTAACGTTAAGGTTGCGTTCTAAACAGCCTTTTCGTGAACTTTTCATTTTCACCTTTTTAGTAAGTAGTTCTTTTTGATCTCACGACGCGTGTGCACTCAATTTGTGAAAAGCATGCCTAAAGAAACTGAAAATAAACCGGTTACAACTACCTCTTTCAGTTCCATTTTGTGTGTATACAGACAGCATCCATCTGACTGTGGGAAATCACTTCTGCCTCTGATGTTTCTGTCAAATACATCAGATATTTATTCCTGCATTCTTTCCACGTTTGCTTGCAACCTGACTTGGAAAACATTGAGATAAACATTTTTGCTCAGTTTGTAGTCTATTTTAAGTTCGAAAAATTAATTTATGATGTGCCAAGACACTTAATTCAAGTACATTTTCATTTTGATGTTCATGTCATGATGATCTGACATGTAGTGATGTACAGTTCACATTCACTCTTCACTGTGGATAAGTAACTTGCATTCAAGATAACACGCAAAGTTTTTGAGCCACCAACTTTCCTTCAAGCATAAGACTAACCCATCTATTTTCATGGTTATTCTCATGTATTTTTCCATGATTTTTCACTCATAGTTGCTAATGGTTTCTCTCCAGTTAGATAGAATATGCTGATAGCTAGCAAACCGTTACTTGTGCAGGGCATGACATTACTTATGTGGCGACTTGTCCCGTAGGGCAAGTGAGATTCAACTTTCACTTGCCCTACTCCATCTTTCACCTGCCCTTGAAAAGTTTTATATAGGGATTAAGATCTGCCGATGAGCATTGGTGCAACAATTACAAACACCCTTGCCGAGGCTATGAATCTGGACCAATGCTCATCAGTGGGTCCAAATGGCTATTATAGCGGCTTTGAGTGATAACAAATTATCTTACAACTCTGTGAAAATGACACAAAATTCATGTTCTTCAATGGTTGCTGAGGTGGGATTTGGTCCCGGCTCAAGGCAATGAACCGGGATTTGGTCCCGCCTCTGTGCGGAAAACAGGACCACTTTAAAGCCACAGAAACAGCTTCTCACTGAACATGCTTGTGTTTTCCAAGCCCAGGTATTTTCGTAGCAGCGCGCTATAATGTTTTATAATGCTTCATCTGAAACCAAGTAGAACATGGTGCTGGCATGTGAAAGCAATTTTGGATGCCAGACCACACCACAAAACTTGCACACGTTCTCAAAAGTAAACCTGAAATAATATATACAGCATACTTACTTCCCCAGTGGGGCAAGCAAGATACAGTTTTCACTTGCCCTTCAGCTATAATTTACCAATTCTACTTGCCCGGGGCAAGCACCAATGTCGAGCCCTGTTGTGTAACACTCTCCATGGACCATGACCAACTATAAATGGCAGTCATATTTTGCGTATAGGCAAATCGATGTTGTTTTTAGTTATCTCTAGCTTGATAATAGACTGTGACATGTTCACAAGTATTCAGTGAAGTATTGAAATACATAACATTTTTTCAATGACAAGTTGGACATAACAATGATATTACCTGATAAGGGCCATAAGCTACCATTGAAGGGACCTGTCAAAGAACCAACAGATGCAAGTAGCACAGATTTCAATACATTTGCAGATATCTCAACAGGATTGACACAACAAGTTATCTATCTATGCAGGGACTTAGCCAGGACCCGTCCTACCTGTCTTTTGGACAGGTAGTTTCCTAAAAACCTCCTGTTTGGACAGGCAAAATTTTCTACGATGATTTTTCAATTTTGACTTCCTGGGTGTAATAACCAACCATTTTCCTAATAAACCATCTTCTATGGCATACCTGAAGTGTAAATTGCCCTTTTTGACACACTAGGCTATTAATAGTAGATGAGATAAGGATTTGAAGTAGATTGGTAGCTAAATCTGGACGGGCAGAAATTTTGAAATTGCTGTTTTGGACAGGCATTTTTGAAATCCTGGCCAAGACCCTGCATCTATGGCATGGTCTGAAAATAACCAAATACTTAAAATGTCAATATCAAGCATATAATTGTTTTTTTTTTCACCTCCATATAATTCCCATTACATTGTAAGGATATCATCATGCCTTCTTTTGATAAATTTGTACATGTTTATGGTTGAAATCTGAGTATATTGTGGTCCCCTTAAAAATTTGGATGCCCAAAAAGTTTACAATTGCCAATTTTGGGCACCCAATTTTTAAATCCTGGCTAAGACCATGTTTCCACTAGTCTGTCCTGGCTACTGAACTGGACTTGATATTAGCCCTTCAAACACTTTATTACAATATTACTCGTCTGGGCTATTCGGGCTAGTCGTGGTTGTTCCATGCAATCCACCACACAATTAGCAGTAAATTAACAAGTATGACTGCTAGCTATCATATGCTGCACTTTGGCAAAGGGACTATGTGGGACAGTATAAGCCACCTCATAGACTGCCCAGATATGAATACACTAAAGAAATATCTGAAAAAAACTCCTAGACACGTCATTGGCAGGTTTGTTAACTATGATTCTGCCAATTACACTAGGTTAGGCATAGAAAAAAAATGTTTGTTTCCTGTAATAGTCTGAAAAAAATAGGGTAGGTAGGTCAGCAAAATATATATTTTTTATTATTTCTAAGGTCAAAAATTATTGTTTAATGCATGTTTTACGTCGATTTGGAGTTGGGAGGGCGGAAAAAACTTTAGGGTGGGGATTTTTTTGACTAAAAGCTTGTTAGCATAGGGTTACAGGAAACAAACAAGCTATATACAAATATAAAATATATATTTGGCCTAGAATTTGGTCAGGGCTCTCAAACACATTGGATGGACAATTCCTTCAGGAGTTATTTTGTAGTGGAAATTAAACTTGTTTGTTGTTTAATTTCTTACATTAACCTGTTTTGCATTGGTGTTGCCACCTATACCAATGTATGTTTACTATTCTGAGTCCAAAGTGGTGGCGATACGCCCTGCTACTGTTACACTAAGTGTCAGAGCCTGATTATTCATTAGGGATAAGTTATATTACTTTACCTTTTTTGACCCACATACCTGAATGATATTGTTTTACTATTAATGTACTGTAGCATAACTATATGATGATGTATGTATGTTTCAGGTTTGGTTGACCTCCTAACAGCATCCTGGATTTGAGTAAGAGTGGTGCGGCACCCCTTCACAACAGCTTTACCTCTCTGGTGAGTAAATACCTGGTACAGCCTAAAAACTTGTTTGTTTTTCTGTAACTTGACCCTAACAAGTTTTTACTCCAAAAAAATGATGGTTTGAAATGAAATTATTTTTTCATTATCAATTTGGTAAGATCATGCCAAGATGATTGACCGATTATATAATTAATAGTGTTCGGAATCGGTCACAATTTTCAAGATCGATCATTGGTCCATCTGAATGACCGATGAATGATTAATAATCGAAGTTGTGTACATGGTTTTCCGTGTCGCCATTGCTGTTTACTTTAGTCATAAGGTACTGCGACACCTAGCGGTATCAACACACACTAGCGTAATTGCGTCATGCGCATTTGTGCTATAGTGTGCCGATAACCACAACAACAATGGCGGCATCGTAACATCGCCTCAGCACGCTCAGAGAGGTGGATCTGGGGCGGTCCAGCAGTGTTTCCTCTTTGGTGGGGCAATAAATATGTAACAAAACTTTTTTTCTCAGATTCTCTGACAGGCAGGACTACCGAAAGTCCAGCTATTTCTTTGAATAGAATTTTTATCCATGTTCGTTTTTTTGTTCGAACATGTGAAATTGCGTTCGATCATCATAATCGGAGGCACAAACAAACGCTGTTCGGTTTGTTCGAACAATCGGACGAACACTAATAATTAATATGATTAATACAAGAAAATACCTCTAACCTTTCAAGTACCTTGATGTAAGGGATGCAGAGGAGTCCTACCTATTTTACCTAATATCTCTTACATAGTCATGGGCACAATCTCTCATTACATGCAAGTGTGTATTAGGCATAGAAAAGTTGTTTGTTTCCTGTAACCCTACACTAACAAAGTTTTCACTCCGAAACACCCCTACCTTAAAGTTTTTTACGCCCTTCCAACCCTCAATCAACATAACCACACATTTTTGAACAAAAAGATAATCAAAAAAAAAGTTTTATCAACCACCTGACCCTATTTTTTTCTAGACCTTTGGTCACAATACTTTTCGTACAGTCTCAAGAATCACTCCTTACATTGTATGGTTGATTTTTTTCTCCTAATTGCACTCATCTGGCCTGTTTGCAACTGTTTGTCTCTGTATGGCATAGACCTTTAGGCAGCTTGCAGAACTTTGAAGACTTAAAACATCCTTAGTGCTTCTTAGCGTACAGAATCATAAAAAAACTTGCTTAACCACATTTAAACATAGATACATAGTAGATGTAACAGAATAATCCTGACTTGAGAATTAATTTGTATATTTAAGTGCTTCTTAGTGAACTTAATCATAAAAAAAACTTGCTTAACTGCATTTAAACAGAGACAATGATCACAAGTCACTGATTTAAACCATATACATAGTTGATTTAACAGAATAATCCTGACTAAGACTTGAGTAAATAATTTGTATATATATCTAATACTGTAACAACTTGACAGTCTTGACCCTTCCAATGCTGAGGCTACTTACGTCTTAAGCACAAGGATGCAAAGACTTCTGAAAACCATATCAACCCTGTCATGTTTGTATTCATTGGATAGCTCTTGCCAAGTACTCTCAGATGAGTACCCATTTGTTAGGGTTTCAATACTTTTTCCGAGTCTTTTGCATCATTTTGTATTTGCCAAATTAGCCACCAACAGTATAAGGCCTAAAAAAATTGTTTGTTTCCTGTAACCCTACCCTAACAAGTTTTTATTCAAAAAAATGCCTACCCTTAAGTTTTTATTGCTCTCCCAACTCCCATTCAGCGTAAAACATGCATAAAACACATTTTTGACCATAGAAATTTGCAAAAAAAATAATTTTACCCTATTTTTTTTCAGACCGTTTAATACAGGAAAATGAACATATTTTTTTTCTAGGCCTAAGGGTAAATGCTGTTACTTAAAAACAACATTATTTATTTTTCTTTTGTTTTCGCTTCAGTCCCTTTGTGAAGGCAGCAGGCATCAGTCGCAGGCTTCTCCCTACTCCGCCGCAGGCTCCACCCGCTGCCCTGCTCTGACGCCCTCCGCGAAGCCCCGCCTCTTCCCTGTCAATCATTTGTGCACCATGCCACCCCGCAGGAGGAGGAGGTCGCCATCACTAGAAGAAACCAAGTCCTCGGCCGCCACTGGGCACATAAAGCGAGCACGAACCATGCAGTCTAGGTACGTAAAACCATTCTCTATCGGGATCCATTCCATCATGTTACCCCCACTCAGATGTCATAGGGGATCCATTCCATCATGTTACCCCCACTCAGATGTCATAGGGGATCCATTCCATCATGTTACCCCCCACTCAGATGTCATATTTGTATACAGGGACTTTAGAAACGGATTTAGAAACTGGGTGTTCAAAATTAGCAATTATAAAATTGTAGGGCGTCCATTTTTTCAACAGTGCCCAATATACAGGGACCGACATTAACGCGTGTCCGATTGCCCGGGGCAAGTGCGAGCGTGAAAAAAACGATTTCGGGCAAGTTAATGGCCGACTTGAAAAGCCCGAACGGTCAAGCTAGAATTCCCACTAACTTGTGCTCGAAATATTGCCAACTTGATCATTGCGCCAAGCTAGTAGCGCTATCGATAACCCGAGGAATTATTGATAAAAGTCAAGCTAAATACTAACCACAACGCCACTTCTATTAGATCGTTATACCAGCAATCCCGTCCGGTAAATAAAGGGCCATTTTGAAATTGACCGAAATCACGTTCATGGCGAGATCATCAACGTGATTTCGGTCAATTTCAAAATGGCGCTTTGTTTACCGGACGGGATTGCTGGTATAACGATCTTTTTGGAGGGGAATAGAGGTAAGTTCGTTGCCGCTTCCATACATGTAGCCGCATACCCACACACAACCTGAAAAGTTTCGTATTTGGTACCTTTTTTCATGAATTTTTTCTTTAGTTATTTGCCGATGTTAAGTTAACAAATTATTGCTTTTTATTGAGTAAAACCAGAGAAATAGATCCCCTATTCTACTCCCAGGTAAAACTAAGATCTCTGCCGTCATTTTGAGATTGTCATTTCAAACTAGGATGTCACTGTGTAAATGATAAAAAAAGTGCAAAATTACATCTTTCTTTTGGGCAAGTTGATTTTTTTTCGGGCAAGCAAAACTTGAGGTCGCTCTGCCCGAATGGGCAAGTGCCTTCAAAAGTTAATGTCGGTCCCTGATATATTCAGGTAACTGTCATAAACATGTATTTGCTTATTAAGAAAAGGTATAATATCCTCATGTTATGCCATAGGAATCATATTTAGGTGAAAACATTCAACTATTTGCTTGAGAAATGACATTTGTAGAAATTCCTCTCAGGAATTTTTGGTTGTCCTGATGTTTGATTTTTGAGGGTTTGGGTGTCCAAATGATGCCAAGACACCCTGCTGGCTAAGACACTGTTTGTATATAATGGCAACAATCAGGGTCCAGGGTTCAAAATCTTTTTCAAGTTTTTTCCCGTGGAGCCCAATTTCATCTTCAAAAGTTACTTAAAATTGTTGTGTACAGGAAGCAGTAAAACTTTGGGCTCCCTGCAGAAATTTGAGGGAGCCCCAGGAGAATTCAAGGGAGCCCTGGTCAGGTACTTGGCCAGGATTTAGAAAGTGGGTTTCCAAAATTGGCAATTGTACAATTTTGTGGCATCCAATTTTTCACGGGAGACAACAATATACTCATGAATATTTTAAACATAAACCTATATTCACTGCGATCAAAAGCAGCCTGATATTTTGGGGAAATCTTTCAAGCAAAAGCCTAGTTAGGGAAATATTTAAAGGAGGGTGAGTTCATCCCGGTACTACAACCAACTCTACTTGAAATATTGTATAAAACAGTTTGTTATTTCCAACGTATTGTCATACTGTAAAGTTCGAAATATTAACGTGGAAGTAATATTAGCGACTTTAACGAGTGAGTCCAATTCGCTATTATTACGATCCATTAATATTTGTTATATGTTGTATTCAAATTGCGTCCTTACAAAGCATCCCTCAAGACACCCAATTTTTTTTTTAATTTCTTAAATTAAAATGTCAATCTCAGGCATATAATTGAACTATTTCATTGTCATATAATTCCCATGACCTTGTATAAGGATATCATACCTTATTTTGATAAATATAAACATGTTTATGGTTGAAATCTAAGTATATTGTGGTGCCCCTTAAAAATTTGGACACCCCAAAATTTTACAATGGCCAATTTTAGGCACCCAGTTTCTAATTCCTGGCTAAGACCCTGCATACATAGACACATGTATATGCGTGCTGTGGTAGATATATGCCTCATGGTACTGAGTTCTTTAATTGCATTATACCAATCAGGACGGACCTTCACTGACACGTGAGTTTGATAAACAGCTGTGTGGCGATGCGACGCATAATATCCCTGTGGTTCTAAGAAATTATAAATGCAATATACTCATTTTGACGATCACTCGTACTGTTGATAGCCCGATCTGATTGCGCCTTGATGAAACGAGGTCTAATCAGTATCGTCGGACACGAGTGGTAGATTAGTACATTAATTAGAATACCACTATGCAGATGGCGCTATTGGTGACGGACCACGCGCGAATATTAAGATCCGCTATTATGGAAAAACGGATTGTCTCGCTAAATATAGATTCGCTAATAATTCAAACTTTACAGTAAGTATCAGACATCCAGACAACAATTCCAAGAGTAACTCTTTAAGCATTGATGGGTTAATGAAATAAAGCGTAATATCCATAAACAATGCCACAGGGATTATATTGATTTGAAAATTATTCAATTATGATCACAGAATACCATGCTGATAGTAGTTCACAGATACAACTTAGTATGACTCAGTGATAGAGCTTCATTTTCATGTTGGGCGAATAAATATCAACCCTCATATTCCTAAATGTGCTTTGTTTCAGATTATAATCTAGGAAATGAGTGAAGTGTTTTGTTTGCCTGAGATCTCAATGTTTATATATGAGGCCTTCTCATCCATCAAATATATAAGGATAAGTAGTTTTGGGACATTTTCATATATTATTAGTATTGGCCCTAGAAATCTTGTTATTATTATCATTATTATTGTTGTTGTTATTATTGTAATTATTATTATTATTATTATTATTGTTATTGTTATTGTTATAGTATTATTATTATTATTATTATTATTATTATTATTATTATTATTATTATTATTATTATTATTATTATTATCATCATTTATATCATTATTAGTAGTGTTATTATTATTATTATTATTGTTATTATTATTATTATTATTACAGTGCTGAAAACAGTTTGCAAAGCCTTGGTGGTCAAATGGCCCATCAAAATGAATAGTTTAGTGGTCCAGCAGAAAAATTAGTGGTCCATATCACTTTGATAACCAAAATGGTAGCCAACTGCTATTTCATAACTGAACATTCATGGTTAATTGTGATTAATTTATGAATTGTGACAGTTATAATCTATTGTAGAAGAAATGTGAAACTGAATGTGTGGTTACTAAATTAATATGGTCAGAATATTTAGCAGACTTTCTGGGCAAGTAAACATAGACTTTTACTAGCCCATTCAAATTTTTGGTAGAAACGGACTGGTGGGCTACTGTCTATTTTCACCACTGTTATTATTATCATTATCATTATTACTAAGTATTATTATCTTTATTATTATTATTATCATTATTGTTATTGTTATAATTATTATCCTTATTATTTTGTTATTATCATTATATTATTGTTGTTATTTCATTTCACCTGCTAAATGTAAGATACATAAAGAGCGATATTGTATCAAATCATGCGGAAAGATACAAGTATATAATAAATACACTGAAATTGTTAGAGGACAGCATGCAAAATTATCTTGAAAACCACATGTATTTGTAATTGTTTGCGCAAAATTTGTTTATTCAAGATGATTTTTTTTCTTGTATAAAAGATATGGAGAAGCCTTGCACCATTAGCTTTGCCCTTACAGTTTATTTGTACTGAGTGTTTGCATAGCACAGCTGCCTGGGGGCACAATCTGAACTGAAACTGATAGTCCTATCAGTTTGTGTAAACCATTTAGGGTGTGTAAACTATGCACTTATTGCCTGAATGTTCTGGTTCTCAGACTTGAATTATAAAGGTATGATGTCACTTCTTAACTAGGCCAGATTGTGTAAGTCGGTAAAAAAAAATTTGGGCAATTTTTTTGGTCAAAAAAGTGTGTTTTATGCATGTTTTATGTTGATTGGGTGTTGGGAGGGTGGAAAAAACTTTGGGGTTGGGATTTTTTTGAATAATAATAATAATAATTGGAATTTATATAGCGCCTTTTCCATTCATAAAATGTTCAAAAGCGCTGCACATTGTCATAGTTTGAGTCATAGTCAACAAACGCCTCAATGGGCGAGCCTGAAAAGGTGTGTTTTGAGACACTTCTTGAAGGCCTGACACGATGTAGAATCCTTCAGGTGTTGTGGAAGCGCATTCCATAATCTCGGTGCACTAATGGAGAAAGCGCGATCTCCAAATTTGAGTCTAGTCTGAGGCTCATCCAGAAGGCCCTTAGCTTCTGATCGTAGATGGCGTCTGGGTTTATAAGGCACGAGCAGCTCCTTGATGTACTTAGGTGCAAGTCCGTTGAGCGCCTTGTTTACCAGCAGTAGGACCTTAAATTGGATGCGGAATTTGATTGGTAGCCAGTGAAGCTTGATGAGAACAGGTGTGATATGTTCATACTTCCTCGTTCTCGATACTATCCTTGCTGCACTGTTTTGTAGTCGCTGCAGCTTTGCAATCAAATCCTGTTGTATTCCGATTAGGAGAGCATTGCAGTAATCCAAACGAGACATCACCAGTGACTGCATCACTGTTTTTGTGGCATCTTCTGTTAGCACACGTCTCGCTTTTCCAATATTTCTCAGGTGAAAGCTAGATTTTTTGACAACACTTTTGACATGGGGTGCCATGATCAGTTGAGAGTCAAACATAGCTCCCAGATTCCGCACAGGCTCAGATGCAACACCATCAGTCCCCGCTACAGAGAGTGACTTAATGTTCAGTTCAGCTAGGTGTTTCTTAGAGCCGAATAGAATGATTTCAGTCTTGTCATTGTTGAGTTTCAGCTTGTTCTGAGACATCCAGACACTAATGTCACACAAACATTTCTCAAGATTTAGGATTTCACGTTTGACTATTGCGTTATCACTTGTCTTTTTGAATGATAAGCAGAGCTGGGTGTCATCAGCATAGCCATGATTGTTCAGACCGTAGGTTCGGATAAGCTGTGCCAGAGGTATGATGTATATTAGGAACAATAGTGCACCCAACACAGATCCCTGTGGTACAGACCACAGGATTTCCTGATTTTCGGAGAAGTCATCATTGATTTTAATCCTCTGTTTCCTGCCTAGCAGGTACGATTTGAACCACTGTAGAGCAGATCCTTTAACTCCAAGAACTGACTCCATCCTAGATAGAAGGATGGAGTGATCGATTGTATCGAAAGCAGCGCTAAGATCGAGTAACACAAGGATGGCAGCCCCACCCTGATCGAGAGTGCGAAGGATGTCGTTCTGTACCCGCACAAGTGCAGTCTCGGTGCTATGACATGCCGAATAGAAAATAGAATAGAAACTTGTTAGGGTAGGGTTACAGGAAACAACTTTTTTTAGGCCTTACCAGGCATCAAATAGTCAAGGTGGCCATAGTGGCCAATTTAGTTTTCATTTGTCTCACCAGGGGAATAGAGGACTCTGAGTAAAGTAAACAGTTAGAGATAGGACTCAGTTTGAGTATGCCCACAGATAGGATGACCATATGGTGCCATCCAGGGTTTTGGCCAGGATTTTTAAAATGCCTGTCTAAAACAGCAATTCTGAAATTTCTGTCTGTCCAGATTTAGCTACTCATCTACTTCAAATTCTTATACCAACTACATTCAATAGCCCATTGTGTCAAAAAGAGCAATTTACACTTCAGCCATGTAATTGAAGATGGGTTTGATAGGAAGATATGTGGATATTACCCCAAAAAGTCATAATTGAAAATTCTTCATTGAAAATTTTGTCTGTCCAAAAAGGAGGTTTTCAGGAAACTACCTGTCCTAATTATTGAAATGTGAGTTTCAATATAATGTGATCCCGCATTTGGACGCCCAAAAATTTTACAACTGCCAATTTTAGGCACCCAGTTTCTAAATCCTGGCTAAGACACTGGTCTATGTGACCCTGTTTAGCCAAACGCTATTTTTAGACCTTGGCTATTAGTGAACATGGGCAAAGTAGAAATATATTGTTATTGTCATTTCCTGTAAAAGTGGCATGACAGGTTAATTGCACTAGATGACACCTGATCAGCAGATGTCAGGGTCTCGTTTCGGCGAGCCTGGTTCAACCAGAAACTTCACAGTCACGTGATCAGGTGTTTCACCCCTGGTTTGAACCAAGTCACGTCAGGCACCAACATAAGTTTCAGAACTAACTTGCCATGCCGGGCAAGTAGTTATTGACTTTACTTGCCCTACATATTCTTTGGCTTGCCCGAAGTAAGTTGTAACATTTGCTAGAATGGCATGTATTATTTATCATGGATTTAATTATTTGTAAAGAAATTTCTTTTTAATTGTATTGTATTGTTTTTGCGCATTTTGAAATATTTTCTTTATAAAAATGTATAGACTGCCCACAAAATCAGTTTGCCTATAAGGGCAAGTTCAAACCTAAGTGTACCTGGCCTAAAGCCCTTTTTGCAAAAATTCGCTTCCCTGGGCAAGCGGTCCAGTACTTGTGTCAGTGACTGCACAAGGTTTGGTTCATAAGGTTGTAACCACCCATTGATAGGGGTTCTCGCTGTTTCACGCTAGGAACTATGGGAGAAGAACATGGCATTTTGGTGAGCTGGTTCTGGTTAGTCACTAGCCTGGTCCTCAGGCCGACTTAAGGTTTAATGTTTTTCCACCACCACAGCTGGGTAGGTGTGATGTCTCTCTCTACCTATAGATGGCAGCACAGTTTTCAGAGGTTACAGACTACAACTCAAGTGTATCCCCTTGAGGATTTATTTCGAAGTTATTAAACCTGGAGTGAAATCAACTCAGGTTAGATCAGTATGACCAAGGAAAGAGCCTGATAACACAGACTTATAGCAAGTCACATGGTTTGTGTCATTTCTGGTTCCAACCTAGCCAAGTCCTAGGCCAAGAAATTTTATCACTTCTTTAAGAACTTACCTAATGTTTACATACTATTCTAAGATGTCTACCCATATTTAGTTCTATATTGGCTCACCAAGCGGCCAGCATGGGTTTATTTATGATTCTGACTGGCCAGTGTGACCACCATTGGCGCCATCTATCAACAGCAACTAAAATTAACACCTAAATATTGAGCAAAAGATCACAACAGAGAAAAGCAATAACTAAGTAAATCATTGACTAGGAGCTAGTCTAGTTCTAACCAGGCTAGCCAAAACAAGCCCCAGGTTAATATTGCACTTCATGACACCTGCTCAGCAGAAGTCAGGTGAAAACCAGTCAGGCGTGGGATAAGTGTTCACAGTTCATGTTGTCATGTATAGCTCAGCTGGTAACTGCAATTAGAAGTAGGGCCACCTGATTTCATTGGCTGTCCAAGTTCTACTGGCATGGGTAGGTATCAGGTGGTTGTGTGCTTGTATATAAAAGGGGTGCCACTGATGTCTGTGATCAGTTGTTGCTTTAGAGCATGACTACACTGAGCGAGATTTTGGAAGCCATAAAAGGAAAGACAATACAACTGTGCAACACCAACCATACACTCAGCAGGATTGTCAATTCTTCAGAGAATGAGAGAGAGAACACATTTGGAGGACCAAGTGTATACTGATATCAATTTTGTAAACTTTCACAAAAAGGAAGAGATAGATACTCTTGTGGAGGTTTAATTTTACAGAGACACAGGGATAGAAAGAGAGGGAGAGAGATAGACAGAAAGAGAGTCAGAGAGATAGACAGAGGGAGAAAGACACAGAGAGAGAGATAGACAGAGAGAGAGAGAGACAGAGAGAGAAAGACAGAGAGAGAGAGAGAAAGACATAGAGAGGGGGAGTTGAGTGAGAGAGAGAGAGAGAGAGAGAGGGAGTTGAGGGAGGGTGAGAGAGAGTAGAAGTGCACACCTTTTGGGACCTAACCCTGCACTCAGCAGGTTTGTGTAATTTTCTTGAGAAGGTATCCCACACCTGCACTACCAAGCCACCATGTCTGTGCTAGTAGTAGCCTCGTCCCACGGCAGAGGTCTCCAGCCCCTACTTGAGGAAGAACTACCAGGAATGCAGGTGGAATGCATATTCAAACCAGGAGGCTGCCTAGAACACATGCCTAGCATGCTCCAGGGTTTGGAAGATCACTACTTTGACCATGTGATCCTTCTGATAGGAACTAACGACGCATGTGGTCGGGATCGCCAGGTGAGGATGCCCCTTGGTGCCTTAATCGACGAGGTGAGAGAAAGCATGGATTACCTACAGATAATGTATCCTGCTGCAAGAGTGTACCATGGTGGATTGTTGCCCAGGGTAGGGGCGCATGAGTATAATTCTCTCATCAGTGAGTTTGAGGAAGGACTGGCGCGCCCAGTAGTGAGATTGAGCAGGCACCGATTCCTCGAAGGTGACCACATCGGTCATGACGGGGTACATCTAACAATGCGGGGGAAGTTTATACTGGTGGAATCTTTCCTGCGGAAAATGGGACTGCACTACTTCAGGTGGACATAATGGAAACTATGTGCCTTCTCCCTGACTGATGATACCCGATATTTGTGTGACCTTAGATGAATAGAACATGGATTGGTCGCCACAGATCAATCAATATAGGACCCATTATTTAGCCCTGGACACACCTAGTCTCGACGGATCTAGTCTGTGTGACGTCACTAGGAGACAAATACCAAAGAGGGCTAGAGTAAGTTGCACACATACTGATACATGCACAGAATGAACCTCTTGAGTGGTTGGCATAAATATCTCGGCTGTGAGTTGTGTCCAGGCTGTTCAGCAAGATCTGCTGGTTGCGTATCTGGTGATCAACATTCATGCTAATGGTATGTTATCGACCTGCTACAGGCAGGGACTTAGCCAGGACCCGTCTTGCCTGTCTTTTGGACAGGCAGTTTCATGAAAACCTACTTTTTGGACAGGCAAGAATTTCTTCTTTTTTGGGGGGGTAATAATCAAATATTTTCCTTACAGACCATCTTCTATGACATGGCTGAAGTGTAAAATACCCTTTTGACACATAAGGGTATTAAATGTAGTTGTTATAAGGATTTGAAGTAACGGGGTAGCTAAATTTGGACGGGCAGAAATTTTAGAATTGCTGTTTTAGACAGGCATTTTAGAAATTCTGGCTTAGACCGTGGCTACAGGTCTGATTGTTACCTGTCTTTCTGATCTTCACGGAATTGACTATGGCCCAGGTTTAGTTCAGTTTCAACCCTTATGGTGGAGCCACAAATTTTGCAGTGGATAACACAGTATCTTTCATACCTACTGATGACTAAACTGCCATCTTCTGTTCAGGAATGCCATTATTTCAGTTATTTGAGTTCAGTTTATGTGAGTTTGAGAACCAGGCTTTTTGCTTTAAAGACAAATCATAATTAATTGTAAGATAAACACTTAATTGGGATTTAAGCAAGTCCCAGGACTGCATGTCTGGGCCTCGGAGGTAATTGTCCATTAGACTATCTGCGTCAGACTTGTCTTCTTTCACAATACAAGCATAGCATATATTACTATCTAGTAGCTCCCTCTTTTGAGTAGAAAGCACACTATTTCTGACAGTCTTAAAACTATGGTTGGCTCTGTAGTTATCTGATACATAGCATGTAGATATCCAGGCGTTCCAGTATCAGGATCCACGTCAAGTCTCCGATACACTGTAAGTTTCATATATTAATTTGTTTTTTGATGACCCAACCTTTCTCAGGAAACAGGGGAAGGTACTTATTCATTTCCATTACCTATTACTGACAACTGTAATAGAAAAAGATCCCATTCCTTTTACAATATAAGTTATTTTGTATGATTTGGCTGTATTGTCTTGGTAGTCTTTTGAAGTGGAATTAAAAGAATAGCAAAAATTGAAAATATATTCTTTTATATGAGCTATTAGACTGAAGCTTAGATATTTCTGTATTATCTTATGTATTCATTGCTCAACAAGGTTACAGAAGAGAGCTGTATTATACTAATCTACATCTCTGGTGACAGTGACATATAAAATTTAAAGTCTATTTGAAAAATACCCTACAGTTATAGTGGCCCAAATTCCTAGGGTGGTCTAACTTTTCGAGAATTTACGGTACTTCATTTCCCTTGCTGCATGATCACCACACTGTTAACCCTATCCCATCTGGAGCGCTCACACGGTCTGACAAAGATAAAATATCTCATGTGATAACTAAGTGATATCACAAGGAAAGTGACTATGAGTTAGTGTACATGTAAGCTTAAACAGTCCCTCATCAAATATTTCTCAATTATTACTCCACTTTGTAGTGATGTTCCGATTAATTGGAGATCTCACTATTTGGGGTGAGCGATTATGATGATAAAGTTGTCATTCAGGATAAAATGAAGGTAAATGTTAATTGGAATTCACGCAAAAGTTCTTCAAATATTTAGTGAATTTATATTCAATTCCAAACTTGTATTGAGAAATATCATAGGTTTAGACTACACGTGTCATGAAACTCTCCTGGCTAGAATGTTTGAACCCATTAATACTTAAGAGCTCCTCCAGAAATTGTTGTCTGGATTAAGAATACATTTGACAATCACTTTTGAATTGAGAATGATTTTACAGAATATTTGAAGGAGAGTTGTTGGTAATATTCTGATCAACATTTCTCCTCCAAATATTTTGCCAATTATGATTTAGTCTCACATGTAAAGATATCATCAAAATTGTCAGACTGGTTTTGACCTCTGTGGGCATTAATGGGTTAAGGTACTCTCCTCCCTATTTAACTATTTTGGAATAACTTTATGGCCAATGTATTTTTTTGGAAAAAAAATTCAGAGAAAAATGTTGATCAGAAAGCAAGCAAAAACTCTCCTTCAAATATCTAGTGAATTTTTATCTAATTTCAAAGTTATATTCTGAAGTATGGTAGGTCCTGTCAAGAATGTGTTAACCCTTTAATTACTAGCAGACAGAAATTGTTGTCTGGATTGTAGATACTTTTGCCAATAACTTTTGTATTTAGTATGATTTTACAAAAATATTTGAAGGAGAGTTGTTGGTAATGTTCTGATCAACATTTCTCCTCCAAATATTTTGCCAATTATGCGTTAGTCTTAAAGATATCATCAAAATTGTTAGGTTGGTTTTGGCCTCTGTGGGCATTAATGGGTTAAGTTATACTCTCCTCCCTATTTAACTATTTTGGAATAACTTTATGGCCAATGTATTTTTTGGGAAAAAAAATTCAGAGAAAAATGTTGATCAGAAAGCAAGCAAAAACTCCTTCAAATATCTAGTGAATTTCTATCTAATTTCAAAGTTATATTCAGAAGTATGATCAGTTTGTACTCTCCTGGTAAGATTGTGTTAACCCTTCCAATGCTGAGGCTACTTTCGTCCAAGGCACAAGGACACAAACATTTGTGAAAACTAAAACTAAACCCTGTCTTGTTGGTATTCATTGGACAGCTCTCGCTGAATATTCTCAGATGAGTTCCCATTTGCTAGGGATTCAGTCATTTTTCGTTTTTTTTCACATTATTTTCATTTTTCTATTGACCAAATTAACCACCAGCACCCAAAGGGTTAACTCAAAGCACAAAAATGCAAATTATTTTTGAAAACCATCTAAACCCTGTCTTGTTGGTACTCATTGAAAAGCTCTTTTTGAGTACTAGCATATGAGTACCCATTTGCTAGGGTTTCTGTCATTTCTCAGCTTTTTGCATCATACTCTTTTGACCAAAGAAGCCACCAGCAGCTAAAGGGTTAACCCATTAGCACTCAGAGCAGCCTGACGATTTTGGAAATATTTAACTTACAAACACATTTTCTTGAAAACATTTGAAGGAGAAATGTTGATCACTAGCCAAACAAGAACTCTCCTTCAAATATTTTGTGAATTTTTGCTTTATTCAAAAGATATTTTCAAAAGTATGAGAGTAGCAGACGACACTTTCTAGAGAAACTCCAAGTGTGAATGGGTTAAAGTACCCTCCCCCTATTTGGCATGTGACGAGTAGCAGGCCGGCTGCACTACATGTGTACATGCACTGCAGTGAGCTGTGGTAGCGAAGATAGTGTTCACTCACCGCTGCTTCTACTGCTGCGGGTGGTGGTAGCTGCTGCTGCTGCGGGATGGGCCTGTGACTAATTTTAGCTGTACTATATTTGATACCCCGGTAGTCAGTCAGTACGTCCGTACGTCCGTCAGTGAGTTCTCGTATGTGAATATTAGGATGCCGGTGCAAGGAGGAGGAGAGAGAGGAGGTGGAGGAGTAGGGGGACAAAACAGGATCACCGCGACAGCCATATCATCGGAGGAGGGTGTTTCTCTATGGGGCGTTCTCCTAGCTCTCATCGGTTGACTATCTGTACCCCTGGAGTCCATGATGAGGTGGGTACCCCGCACCCTGCCTGGGGGTGCTGTGCCTTAACGGGAGAAATCCACGCATAGCTAATTGACCCGCTTCTGAGATCAGTTTTCTCTCTTTCAGCTCAAGACGGTCTTCCAAAACCACAGATACGGAGAGCAGCTTCTCAAATAAGAGATGTGTGGCATGGTTTCACGAATACACAGGTTGGTGCCGTTTGACTTTTTCCCCTCTATTGTTTATCACCTCTACGTACGCGTATATACAGTGGGCTATAAAGGGAGGGCTATTTCTATCCCGAGCTACAAGTGGGACATGCCCCTAATCTGTGTTCTGTGTTATTGTGTACATAAAAAGCGCCTACTGGCCTCAAGTGTGGAGAGGTGTAGTGGGAGCTTGCCGCAGGGGAGAATACACTATTTCTATAGTTGGGAGCTAGCTTTTTGTAGGGGAGAATACACTATTTCTATAGTTGGGAGCTAGCTTTTTGTAGGGGAGGATACACAATTTCTATAGTTGGGAGCTAGCTTTTTGTAGGGGAGGATACACAATTTCTTATAATCTGCTCCTACTGGCCTCAAGTGTGGAGAGGTGGTATAGGAGCTAGCTCGCAGGGAGGGGGGGGGGGGGATACACAATTTCTTATAGTTGGGTTTGTTCCTCAATTGGGGGGGGGGGGGGGGGGGGGAGGTTGTTTAACCCATTTACACTCAGAGCAGGTCAGATAATTTTGGAAACATCTATCTTACAAACACATGTTCTGGAAAACATTTGAAGGAGAAGTGTTGATACATAAAAAAGATCCTACTTGCCTCAAGCGTGTAGAGGTGTAGTGAGAGCTAGCTAGAGGATACACACTTTCTTAAAAGTTGTGAGCTAGCAAGCAGGGGAGGATAAACAATTTCTTATAGTTGGGAGCTAGCTTTTTCAGGAGAGGATACACAATTTCTTAAAAAGTTGTGAGCTAGCTTGCAGATACACAATTTCTTTTAGTAGGGGATAGTTCCTCAAATGGGCAGGTTGTTTAGCACATTACAGCAACACTCAGAGCCGCCAAAACTGGCCTGACGATTTTGGAAATATTTCACTTACAGAAGCATTTTGCGGGAAAACATTTGAAGGAGAAATGTTTAATATCAGAAGCTGAACAACAACTCTCCTTCAAATATTTTGTGAACTTGCGCTTTGTTTCCAAATTATTATTTAAAGAATGAGAATAGCAGACGGTACTTTTTAGAGGAAATCTGAGTGTGAATGGGTTGACATCAAATAGAGTACTATTTGAAAAGAATGTTTGGAAAGAGGGTGTGAAACCCAACAGGAACAAAAGAATTTAGTCAGATATGTCTGAAGATATTTCGCTGTTATCAAAGTATCTTCATATGTACTAAACATTTGTACACTCCAGATATGAGTGAGCGAAACCATATCTGAGGAAAAATACCTCAACCCGGGCTCAACATTAACTTTTCAAGGCACTTGCCAAGTAGGGCAGGTAAACTTTAATTTCTATCTGCCCGACACAATTTTGACCTGCCCTGCAAAATGTGTTATAGAATAAACATGAAAGTGACTTTTCTGTATCAACGATGCTTGTACCAATTAACGTTTTTCCTGCTATTTGGTGTTATCTGTACTGTTGAATAATTGTTGGATATCCCTTGTGTTATAATATCTCTGAAGTTACATGATGAAATATTACCTGCCATTTAGGGCAGGCACACTCTGATTTTTACCTGCCCTTCACCCATTTTGGAATTTCTCACCTGCCTGGGGCAGTAGGGCAGGCCTTAACCCTTATGCTGCTGGTTACTAATGTGGCCTATACAGAAAGATGTAAAAAAAACGGAAAATGACTGAAACCCTGGCAAATGGGTACTCATATGATAGTACTCAGTGAGGGCTTTCAAATGAATACCAACATGACATGGTTTAGATAATTGCCAAATATTTTTACGATATTGTGCCTAGGACAAAAAGTAGACTCAGCATTACAAGGGTTAATGTCGAGCCCTGCATATCAGAGAAAAGTAGCTCTACCATTACAAGTGTAAAATGGCCAATAGTAGGAGTAAGCCAACTAGGCCAGACCAGCATGAACATAAAACAGCCATTTAGGCTTGTTCATTGTCAACCCTTGTAGCCTGAACAGGCTAGCAGACATGTAGATTAAATTACAGACTACGGTAACTCCTGATTCAGTTATCCCTAAATGAAACTTTTAATGGGTCAACTGGTACAAGGTAATTAATGTATTCATCATCAAATTCATGTATTACCTAACACTTTGCAATTAAAATTCTGGCCAGTATAATGTGTTTGAGGTAGGTACCATGAGCCATCGGACTAACCAGACTTTTGGAATGCACTGGTGAGGTTCTTAAACACATTCTATCAGTGCTGAAAACAGTTCGCTAAGCCTTGGTGGTCAAACTGTCTATCAAAACGAATAGTTTAGTGGTCCATTAGAAAAATTAGCAGTCCATGTCACTTTGATAACCAAAATGGTAGCCAACAGCCATTTCATAACTGAACATTCATGGTTAATTGTGCTAAATTTATGAATTGTGACAGTTAAAATGAAATGTAGAAGAAATGTGAAACTGGATGCAATGCTTAATAAATTAATGTGGTCAGAATATTTAGCAGACTTTCTGGGCAAGTAAACATAGACTTTTACTAGCCCATTCAAATTTTTGGTAGAAATGGACTGGTGGGCTACTGTCAATTTTCACCACTGCTAAATGAAACTTTTAATAGGTCAACTGATACAAGGCAATTAATTAATTAAACACTTTGCAATTAAAATTCTGGCCAGTACAAAGTGTTTTGAGTGCTGGCCAGTACAAAGTGTTTTGTGTAGGTGTTAAGGTACTCAGAACTAGGGCAGCATATGAACTTCAGGGTTTAAGAATAGAATTGATTAAACACATTCAAGCTTGAAGCTTCCCGTAACAAATGTTGGTGGGATCTACAATTACTTTAAATTACTTGAAGCATATTTGAAAGACAGCTTTCAGAAGGATTTTGATGAACGATTCTCCTTCAAATATTTTCTGAAAAATGCTCTGGTCTAAAAGATAGCTCCTAAGTATAGTGGTCTTAATGTTTTTGGTTTCTTCAAGTATGAAACGGTTAAGTGCACAGGGCTCGACATAACAGATAACCCTATAGTCATGACTATCTAAGGAAAAACAGCATTTTGGGCAAGCTGAACAAGCCCTCCACTTGCCCCTCTTAACTATCTAACATTAGAATGGAAATTGTGAGGTACATGCATTGAATTCGTAACAGGATATTTTGAATAACATAATAGTTGACAGCAACCTTGAAAAGTTATAAAGGGTAATGGCGGAAAAAAATGGGCGAGAAAAATATATATGACAGCCTAGAAATCTAAGCTACCCGCCTGACTACCTGGGTTGGCCTGGTGCAAGGCACTTAGTAGCCTAGTCCTAGGCCAAGAAAATTTATCACTTCTTTAATAACTCACCTAATGTTTATATACCATTCTAAACTGTCTACCCATATTTAGTTCTATATTGGCTCACCAGGCGGCCAGCAAGGGTCTATTTGGATTTCTTGATTCTGACTGACCAGGGTGACCTCCACTGGTGCCATCTATCAACAGCGACTAAAACTAACACCTAAATATGGAACAGAAGATGGACCAGAACAGAGAAAAGCACAATATAAGTCAATCATAGACTAGGAGCTAGTCTAGGCACTTAGTTGATCCCTGGAGCCACCCTGAGCCTTCACACACCTGTGTTGTTGCTGAGGGGACTTGTTAGAAGAACTCAGGGATTAAGGTGTGCTTTCTGGGTCATTGTGGAGGTGAAATGAGTCATGAAGTTTGCCTGCTCCTTGCTTGTGGAAGGGATAAAGCCGGTATTCTACATACTTGTGGTACTTAACCCATTCACACTCAAGAGTTCCTTTCGAAATATCGTCTGCTACTTTCATACTTTTGAAAATAACTTGGGAATGAAGCGAAATTTCACAATATATTTGAAGGAGATTTGTTGTTTGTCTTCTGATCAACATTTCTCTTTCAAATGCTTTCAAAAAAATGCTTTTGCAAGGGAAATATTTCTAAAATCATCAGGCCTCTTTTGGCCGCTCTGAGTGTAAATGGGTTAACCGATTAATGCTCAGAGGATAAAAGCAGCCAGACAGAATCTACGTATACTTTTGGTACTTAACAGATTAATACTCAGAGGATAGAAGCAGCCTGGCTGTTTTGATAAAATCTTTCAATGGGAAAGCAAAAGGAGAAAAGTATTTTGAGTAGAAATGTTGATGAGAACAATACCTATTTAACCCACCTCCAAATATTTTGTTTAAACATTCTTAATTCCTAGGTAATTTTGATAAGTATCCTTTCTCCAGAGGACAGCTTCTAGACAAACAATTTCTGTAGGTAATTCTGAAAAGTGTCCCTGCTCCAGAGAACAGGTTCTAGATGAACTCCTAAGCATCGATGGTAGAAGTAGTAGTAGTAGTAGTAGTAGTAGTAGTAGTAGTAGTAGTAGTAGTAGTAGTAGTAGTAGTAGTAGTAGTAGTAGTAGTAGTATATTTATTGACTGTCCGTCAAAGAACAAAATATATACATACATATAAATGTGCAAAGTATATAGCATCAACGGAAAGGCAAAATACAAAATAGCACCAAATTCTTGGTAGGTTATACTTCAAAAGTTATATATCAATATGATGTAAACCTGATCCTCACTCCAGGTAACTTAGTACTTAATCAAAATATATGGGTAACCCATTCATGGTTGTAGGAGCCAAAAAAGTGCCAGCTGTTTTCAGTGATAACTTTCTCATGAAAGCAACTTAGGAAAATATTTGAAAGAGAAATGTTAATCAGTAGTAAACCTGCATTTCTGTAAATAATTCCAAAGTTTCCTGCTTTATTACCAAGGTATTCTCCAAAGTATCACAGACTTAGAAGTCAATTTTTATATGAAAAAGAAAACCTGTTTGCTCTCTAAAAACCTTTATAGCCTAACTGAAGACAACTTTAACTCTTATGCTGCTGGTGGCTAAATTGGCCAATATGAAATGATGAAAAATGCTGAGAAATGCCTAAATCCCTGGAACATCGGTACTTATCTGATAGTACTCTACAAGAGCTTTCCAGTGCCTTGGTTTAGATGTCATGATTTTGATAAATGTTTTTGCGTCCCTGTGTATTGGATGAAAGTAACCTCAGGAGAAGGGTTAATATAACTCAGGACTCATTCATTAATTGAACTCACAAAATTATTCAGTGAGGGTTGCAGATTGTGTTGTAATAGGCATTACTCATTTAGTGATATTTCATAACCAGTACATTTGCAAAATAATGCCTTATTTGGTAGCTACTGGTCTGTGTGTGTATGTGGTGTCAGTGTGCCCTAAATATGAGCACGCAGCACATATCCTCCTACTACATGTATATGTTCTAATCAACTGAGATAACCTACTACAATAGCTGCACCCTTTCCTGTTGTTCCTGGATACATCACAAGGCTACGTACAAGTCATACAATAAACCTACTTTTACATATAGTTATGTGTAACTTAATTACAAAGCTAACACCTACTTTCCCAGTGGTCCCTCCTGTTAGGAAAAGGAATTTAAGAGGATGGTTTTCAAAATTGTCATTTAATATGTATCTGATATACATATATATATATATATATATATATATATATATATATATATATATATATATATATATATATATATATATATATATATGTATATGTAAATATGTATATATATATATATATTTATATATATATATTTATATATATATATATATATATAGAGAGAGAGAGAGAGAGAGAGAGAGAGAGAGAGAGAGAGAGAGAGAGAGAGAGAGAGAGAGAGAGAGAGAGAGAGAGAGAAGGAGAGAGAGAGAGGGGGAGAAAGAGAGGGAGGGAGAAGGGCCTTAGCCGCCTATGCGTCCAGCGTGTCATTTGGACACCCATAATACTGTTTTTTGACAGTTTGGACACCCAAAAGTTTGTCAAAATTTGCTGATGATGACTTTTCTTAGAAGATAGAAGATATAGAAGCTGTAGTGTCACTTTTATAAGACACACAAAGCAGTTACTGGCCTAAAAAAGCAAAATCTGTAGATATATAGGGTTTATTTTATTATCAGAATGTACCTTGTACCACTCTTTGGCCACGCAAAAGTCTATGAAACCTCTATTTGGACACCCTGTTTCCAAAAATTGGCTAAGGCCATGAGAGGGAGAGAGACAGACAGACCGACAGATAGACAGACAGATAGAGAGACAGAGACAAATTGATATAAATTGATATTTCAATTACCACAAACATCTCTTGGCTGATGATTTGAGAATTTATGATATTTGTTATACCATTTAAGGCTAGTGAACCATGAGGGCTACTGTACCTCCCATGCCACTGTACTTATTTGGTACGGTAGTTGTTGAATCATGGAATTTGTTTGTGTGACAGATCATGCAGGAACAAGTCGTCAAGCATTCCAATGGGGGGGAATGATGAGTCAATTGTGCAATGGCTATTTCTGGGTCCTGGGAGGTTTGATATCTTAACCCTTATGCTGCTGGTGGCTAATTTAGCCAATACAAGATGATGCAAAATAGCTGAAAAATGACTGAAACCCTGGTAGATTGGTACTCATCTGAGAGTACTCAGCAAGAGCTTTCCAATGAATACCAACATGACAAGGTTTAGGTGGTTTTCAAAAATCTTTGCGCCTCGTTTTTTTTCGACAAAAGTAGCATCAGCATTGGAACGATTATGTTCAATCCCATGTCTGACATGGATAGTAAATAAACATAATCATCAGTTTCCCAATAATATTATGTTGAGGAGTCTCATGTCCATTTTATATCATTACTATCATTCAATTTTTCATTTAAATTTACAAAAAAAGCTCTCTTTGTTATGTCTGAGTCATCTGAAAAGCTTGCTAATCTTTATTTTAAGAATTGAAAATAGGAAAGTGTATTTAAATTGGCAAGTGAGGAAGTTGCCAGTGACTTGGGGTTAGGCGGTGGTTTTGCTGGGTTCTACGGTTTCCTCCACCTCTTACAACTGGCTTGTCATGACTTAGCCCCAATATGGCAGAAACGGTGATGATTATTGAAATTCATAAAAAATTTAAGCCTCGTCTAGTGGTTGCTTACCAAGGGATCGAATCCATTAGTTTATCATATTAGTGCTATAATAAGTATTCCCTACCCTATGCATAATTTATAGATAATGGTGTGAAGTGTGTAGAGTGAAACCACATTGTCAACACCCTCTTAGATATGAACACCTCTGCTTCTGAACACAATATCCCAGTCCCATTTTGTATTCTATACATTGAGAAAAGTCCTCCAAGATGTAAACACCCCGTAAACACAGTGTACATCTACTCTTCTGAAGAATGACTGACTTTTGAAAATGTCAGTATATAGTGATACTTCCATCAATAACTCCAAGGGGCTGTTTATGAAGGTATTAAATAAACATACTTTGGCCATGAAGTGGTTAACAGTTTGTGAAGAATTGACCTCATTTATGAGGTGAAACACTTCACTTTGATCATGAAGTGGTTAAAAGCTAGTGAAGGATTGACCTCATTTCTAAGGTGAAATTCTGCACTTTGGTCATGAAGTGGTTAACAACTAGTGAAAAATTAACCTCATTTCTCAGGTGAAATATGCTCTGAACCCTCCATTGAGTCAGATGCCCAAACACAAAGCTGTTCTGATATATGACAGAATGACCTCTACAAGTCAAGGTCACTTAGTGTGACCTTGACTTAGGTGTGCCTTATCTCTCTACTTGCACTCTGCATTCATTAGGTGTAATGCACCTGGAGTAATGTACGTTGCACAGTCTCACTCAGAGTTACCTTTGAAGTGTAGCATTAAGGTAGTACAATGCTTTTGAAAAAAACTACAGATGTATATGTATATATATATATATATATATATATATATATATATATATATATATATATATATATATATATATATATATATATATATATATATATATATACATACTTACATGTATATATATGTATATATATATATATATATATATATATATATATATATATATATATATATATATATATATATATATATATATATATACATATATATATATATATATATATATATATATATATATATATATATATATATATATATATATATATATATACATATATGTGTCACATATCCATATGTGTGTTAGACCATGTATATGGTGTGGCTGTGAAGGGGTTAAGTGTGTTGTGTTGTGTTTATATAGAGCAGGTGTGGGTGGAGGAGACATTCCTGCGGGCCGTGTGAGAGAGATGTGTTCTTCGTGCAGTCAGTGTTTTCTCTGTGGCTGTGAGGGGGTTAAGTGTGTTGTGTTGTGTTTATATAGAGCAGGTGTGGGTGGAGACATTCCTGCAGGCCGTGTGGTGAGAGATGTGTTCTTCGTGCAGTCAGTGTTTTCTCTGTGGCTGTGAAGGGGTTAAGTGTGTTGTGTTGTGTTTATATAGAGCAGGTGTGGGTGGAGACATTCCTGCAGGCCGTGTGGTGAGAGATGTGTTCTTCGTGCAGTCAGTGTTTTCTCTGTGGCTGTGAAGGGGTTAAGTGTGTTGTGTTTTGTTTATATAGAGCAGGTGTGGGTGGAGACATTCCTGCAGGCCGTGTGGTGAGAGATGTGTTCTTCGTGCAGTCAGTGTTTTCTCTGTGGCTGTGAAGGGGTTAAGTGTGTTGTGTTGTGTTTATATAGAGCAGGTGTGGGTGGAGGAGACATTCCTGCAGGCCGTGTGGTGAGAGATGTGTTCTTCGTGCAGTCAGTGTTTTCTCTGCGGCTGTGAGGGGGTTAAGTGTGTTGTGTTGTGTTTATATAGAGCAGGTGTGGGTGGAGACATTCCTGCAGGCCGTGTGGTGAGAGATGTGTTCTTCGTGCAGTCAGTGTTTTCTCTGCGGCTGTGAGGGGGTTAAGTGTGTTGTGTTGTGTTTATATAGAGCAGGTGTGGGTGGAGGAGACATTCCTGCAGGCCGTGTGGTGAGAGATGTGTTCTTCGTGCAGTCAGTGTTTTCTCTGCGGCTGTGAGGGGGTTAAGTGTGTTGTGTTGTGTTTATATAGAGCAGGTGTGGGTGGAGACATTCCTGCAGGCCGTGTGGTGAGAGATGTGTTCTTCGTGCAGTCAGTGTTTTCTCTGTGGCTGTGAGGGGGTTAAGTGTGTTGTGTTGTGTTTATATAGAGCAGGTGTGGGTGGAGGAGACATTCCTGCAGGCCGTGTGGTGAGAGATGTGTTCTTCGTGCAGTCAGTGTTTTCTCTGTGGCTGTGAGGGGGTTAAGTGTGTTGTGTTGTGTTTATATAGAGCAGGTGTGGGTGGAGACATTCCTGCAGGCCGTGTGGTGAGAGATGTGTTCTTCGTGCAGTCAGTGTTTTCTCTGCGGCTGTGAGGGGGTTAAGTGTGTTGTGTTGTGTTTATATAGAGCAGGTGTGGGTGGAGACATTCCTGCAGGCCGTGTGGTGAGAGATGTGTTCTTCGTGCAGTCAGTGTTTTCTCTGTGGCTGTGAGGGGGTTAAGTGTGTTGTGTTGTGTTTATATAGAGCAGGTGTGGGTGGAGGAGACATTCCTGCAGGCCGTGTGGTGAGAGATGTGTTCTTCGTGCAGTCAGTGTTTTCTCTGTGGCTGTGAAGGGGTTAAGTGTGTTGTGTTGTGTTTATATAGAGCAGGTGTGGGTGGAGACATTCCTGCAGGCCGTGTGGTGAGAGATGTGTTCTTCGTGCAGTCAGTGTTTTCTCTGTGGCTGTGAGGGGGTTAAGTGTGTTGTGTTGTGTTTATATAGAGCAGGTGTGGGTGGAGGAGACATTCCTGCAGGTCGTGGTGAGAGATGTGTTCTTCGTGCAGTCAGTGTTTTCTCTGCGGCTATGAGGGGGTTAAGTGTGTTGTGTTGTGTTTATATAGAGCAGGTGTGGGTGGAGGAGACATTCCTGCAGGCCGTGTGGTGAGAGATGTGTTCTCCGTGCAGTCAGTGTTTTCTCTGTGGCTGTGAGGGGGTTAAGTGTGTTGTGTTGTGTTTATATAGAGCAGGTGTGGGTGGAGGAGACATTCCTGCAGGTCGTGGTGAGAGATGTGTTCTTCGTGCAGTCAGTGTTTTCTCTGTGGCTGTGAGGGGGTTAAGTGTGTTGTGTTGTGTTTATATAGAGCAGGTGTGGGTGGAGGAGACATTCCTGCAGGCCGTGTGGTGTGAGATGTGTTCTTCGTGCAGTCAGTGTTTTCTCTGTGGCTGTGAGGGGGTTAAGTGTGTTGTGTTGTGTTTATATAGAGCAGGTGTGGGTGGAGACATTCCTGCAGGCCGTGTGGTGAGAGATGTGTTCTTCGTGCAGTCAGTGTTTTCTCTGCGGCTGTGAGGGGGTTAAGTGTGTTGTGTTGTGTTTATATAGAGCAGGTGTGGGTGGAGGAGACATTCCTGCAGGCCGTGTGGTGAGAGATGTGTTCTTCGTGCAGTCAGTGTTTTCTCTGTGGCTGTGAGGGGGTTAAGTGTGTTGTGTTGTGTTTATATAGAGCAGGTGTGGGTGGAGACATTCCTGCAGGCCGTGTGGTGAGAGATGTGTTCTTCGTGCAGTCAGTGTTTTCTCTGCGGCTGTGAGGGGGTTAAGTGTGTTGTGTTGTGTTTATATAGAGCAGGTGTGGGTGGAGACATTCCTGCAGGCCGTGTGGTGAGAGATGTGTTCTTCGTGCAGTCAGTGTTTTCTCTGTGGCTGTGAGGGGGTTAAGTGTGTTGTGTTGTGTTTATATAGAGCAGGTGTGGGTGGAGGAGACATTCCTGCAGGCCGTGTGGTGTGAGATGTGTTCTTCGTGCAGTCAGTGTTTTCTCTGTGGCTGTGAGGGGGTTAAGTGTGTTGTGTTGTGTTTATATAGAGCAGGTGTGGGTGGAGACATTCCTGCAGGCCGTGTGGTGAGAGATGTGTTCTTCGTGCAGTCAGTGTTTTCTCTGCGGCTGTGAGGGGGTTAAGTGTGTTGTGTTGTGTTTATATAGAGCAGGTGTGGGTGGAGGAGACATTCCTGCAGGCCGTGTGGTGAGAGATGTGTTCTTCGTGCAGTCAGTGTTTTCTCTGCGGCTGTGAGGGGGTTAAGTGTGTTGTGTTGTGTTTATATAGAGCAGGTGTGGGTGGAGACATTCCTGCAGGCCGTGTGGTAAGAGATGTGTTCTTCGTGCAGTCAGTGTTTTCTCTGTGGCTGTGAGGGGGTTAAGTGTGTTGTGTTGTGTTTATATAGAGCAGGTGTGGGTGGAGACATTCCTGCAGGCCGTGTGAGAGAGATGTGTTCTCCGTGCAGTCAGTGTTTTCTCTGTGGCTGTGAGGGGGTTAAGTGTGTTGTGTTGTGTTTATATAGAGCAGGTGTGGGTGGAGGAGACATTCCTGGCCGTGTGGTGAGAGATGTGTTCTTCGTGCAGTCAGTGTTTTCTCTGTGGCTATGAGGGGGTTAAGTGTGTTGTGTTGTGTTTATATAGAGCAGGTGTGGGTGGAGGAGACATTCCTGCAGGCCGTGTGGTGAGAGATGTGTTCTTCGTGCAGTCAGTGTTTTCTCTGCGGCTGTGAGGGGGTTAAGTGTGTTGTGTTGTGTTTATATAGAGCAGGTGTGGGTGGAGACATTCCTGCAGGCCGTGTGGTGAGAGATGTGTTCTTCGTGCAGTCAGTGTTTTCTCTGCGGCTGTGAGGGGGTTAAGTGTGTTGTGTTGTGTTTATATAGAGCAGGTGTGGGTGGAGACATTCCTGCAGGCCGTGTGGTGAGAGATGTGTTCTTCGTGCAGTCAGTGTTTTCTCTGTGGCTGTGAAGGGGTTAAGTGTGTTGTGTTGTGTTTATATAGAGCAGGTGTGGGTGGAGGAGACATTCCTGCAGGCCGTGTGGTGAGAGATGTGTTCTCCGTGCAGTCAGTGTTTTCTCTGTGGCTGTGAGGGGGTTAAGTGTGTTGTGTTGTGTTTATATAGAGCAGGTGTGGGTGGAGGAGACATTCCTGCAGGTCGTGGTGAGAGATGTGTTCTTCGTGCAGTCAGTGTTTTCTCTGTGGCTGTGAGGGGGTTAAGTGTGTTGTGTGTTGTGTTTATATAGAGCAGGTGTGGGTGGAGACATTCCTGCAGGCCGTGTGAGAGAGATGTGTTCTTCGTGCAGTCAGTGTTTTCTCTGTGGCTGTGAAGGGGTTAAGTGTGTTGTGTTGTGTTTATATAGAGCAGGTGTGGGTGGAGGAGACATTCCTGCAGGCCGTGTGGTGAGAGATGTGTTCTTCGTGCAGTCAGTGTTTTCTCTGTGGCTGTGAAGGGGTTAAGTGTGTTGTGTTGTGTTTATATAGAGCAGGTGTGGGTGGAGGAGACATTCCTGCAGGCCGTGTGGTGAGAGATGTGTTCTTCGTGCAGTCAGTGTTTTCTCTGTGGCTGTGAGGGGGTTAAGTGTGTTGTGTGTTGTGTTTATATAGAGCAGGTGTGGGTGGAGGAGACATTCCTGCAGGCCGTGTGGTGAGAGATGTGTTCTTCGTGCAGTCAGTGTTTTCTCTGTGGCTGTGAGGGGGTTAAGTGTGTTGTGTTGTGTTTATATAGAGCAGGTGTGGGTGGAGGAGACATTCCTGCAGGCCGTGTGGTGAGAGATGTGTTCTTCGTGCAGTCAGTGTTTTCTCTGTGGCTGTGAAGGGGTTAAGTGTGTTGTGTTGTGTTTATATAGAGCAGGTGTGGGTGGAGGAGACATTCCTGCAGGCCGTGTGGTGAGAGATGTGTTCTTCGTGCAGTCAGTGTTTTCTCTGCGGCTGTGAGGGGGTTAAGTGTGTTGTGTTGTGTTTATATAGAGCAGGTGTGGGTGGAGACATTCCTGCAGGCCGTGTGGTGAGAGATGTGTTCTTCGTGCAGTCAGTGTTTTCTCTGTGGCTGTGATGGGGTTAAGTGTGTTGTGTTGTGTTTATATAGAGCAGGTGTGGGTGGAGGAGACATTCCTGCAGGCCGTGTGGTGAGAGATGTGTTCTTCGTGCAGTCAGTGTTTTCTCTGTGGCTGTGAGGGGGTTAAGTGTGTTGTGTTTATATAGAGCAGGTGTGGGTGGAGGAGACATTCCTGCAGGCTGTGTGGTGAGAGATGTGTTCTTCGTGCAGTCAGTGTTTTCTCTGCGGCTGTGAGGGGGTTAAGTGTGTTGTGTTGTGTTTATATAGAGCAGGTGTGGGTGGAGGAGACATTCCTGCAGGTCGTGGTGAGAGATGTGTTCTTCGTGCAGTCAGTGTTTTCTCTGTGGCTGTGAGGGGGTTAAGTGTGTTGTGTTGTGTTTATATAGAGCAGGTGTGGGTGGAGACATTCCTGCAGGCCGTGTGGTGAGAGATGTGTTCTTCGTGCAGTCAGTGTTTTCTCTGTGGCTGTGAGGGGGTTAAGTGTGTTGTGTTGTGTTTATATAGAGCAGGTGTGGGAGGAGACATTCCTGCAGGCCGTGTGGTGAGAGATGTGTTCTTCGTGCAGTCAGTGTTTTCTCTGTGGCTGTGAGGGGGTTAAGTGTGTTGTGTTGTGTTTATATAGAGCAGGTGTGGGTGGAGACATTCCTGCAGGCCGTGTGAGAGAGATGTGTTCTTCGTGCAGTCAGTGTTTTCTCTGCGGCTGTGAGGGGGTTAAGTGTGTTGTGTTGTGTTTATATAGAGCAGGTGTGGGTGGAGACATTCCTGCAGGCCGTGTGAGAGAGATGTGTTCTTCGTGCAGTCAGTGTTTTCTCTGTGGCTGTGAAGGGGTTAAGTGTGTTGTGTTGTGTTTATATAGAGCAGGTGTGGGTGGAGACATTCCTGCAGGCCGTGTGGTGTGAGATGTGTTCTTCGTGCAGTCAGTGTTTTCTCTGCGGCTGTGAGGGGGTTAAGTGTGTTGTGTTGTGTTTATATAGAGCAGGTGTGGGTGGAGGAGACATTCCTGCAGGCCGTGTGGTGAGAGATGTGTTCTTCGTGCAGTCAGTGTTTTCTCTGTGGCTGTGAAGGGGTTAAGTGTGTTGTGTTGTGTTTATATAGAGCAGGTGTGGGTGGAGACATTCCTGCAGGCCGTGGTGAGAGATGTGTTCTTCGTGCAGTCAGTGTTTTCTCTGTGGCTGTGAGGGGGTTAAGTGTGTTGTGTTGTGTTTATATAGAGCAGGTGTGGGTGGAGGAGACATTCCTGCAGGTCGTGGTGAGAGATGTGTTCTTCGTGCAGTCAGTGTTTTCTCTGTGGCTGTGAGGGGGTTAAGTGTGTTGTGTGTTGTGTTTATATAGAGCAGGTGTGGGTGGAGACATTCCTGCAGGCCGTGTGAGAGAGATGTGTTCTTCGTGCAGTCAGTGTTTTCTCTGTGGCTGTGAAGGGGTTAAGTGTGTTGTGTTGTGTTTATATAGAGCAGGTGTGGGTGGAGACATTCCTGCAGGCCGTGTGGTGAGAGATGTGTTCTTCGTGCAGTCAGTGTTTTCTCTGTGGCTGTGATGGGTTAAGTGTGTTGTGTTGTGTTTATATAGAGCAGGTGTGGGTGGAGGAGACATTCCTGCAGGCCGTGTGGTGAGAGATGTGTTCTTCGTGCAGTCAGTGTTTTCTCTGTGGCTGTGAGGGGGTTAAGTGTGTTGTGTTTATATAGAGCAGGTGTGGGTGGAGGAGACATTCCTGCAGGCCGTGTGGTGAGAGATGTGTTCTTCGTGCAGTCAGTGTTTTCTCTGCGGCTGTGAGGGGGTTAAGTGTGTTGTGTTGTGTTTATATAGAGCAGGTGTGGGTGGAGGAGACATTCCTGCAGGTCGTGGTGAGAGATGTGTTCTTCGTGCAGTCAGTGTTTTCTCTGTGGCTGTAAGGGGGTTAAGTGTGTTGTGTTGTGTTTATATAGAGCAGGTGTGGGTGGAGACATTCCTGCAGGCCGTGTGGTGAGAGATGTGTTCTTCGTGCAGTCAGTGTTTTCTCTGTGGCTGTGAGGGGGTTAAGTGTGTTGTGTTGTGTTTATATAGAGCAGGTGTGGGAGGAGACATTCCTGCAGGCCGTGTGGTGAGAGATGTGTTCTTCGTGCAGTCAGTGTTTTCTCTGTGGCTGTGAGGGGGTTAAGTGTGTTGTGTTGTGTTTATATAGAGCAGGTGTGGGTGGAGACATTCCTGCAGGCCGTGTGAGAGAGATGTGTTCTTCGTGCAGTCAGTGTTTTCTCTGCGGCTGTGAGGGGGTTAAGTGTGTTGTGTTGTGTTTATATAGAGCAGGTGTGGGTGGAGACATTCCTGCAGGCCGTGTGAGAGAGATGTGTTCTTCGTGCAGTCAGTGTTTTCTCTGTGGCTGTGAAGGGGTTAAGTGTGTTGTGTTGTGTTTATATAGAGCAGGTGTGGGTGGAGACATTCCTGCAGGCCGTGTGGTGTGAGATGTGTTCTTCGTGCAGTCAGTGTTTTCTCTGCGGCTGTGAGGGGGTTAAGTGTGTTGTGTTGTGTTTATATAGAGCAGGTGTGGGTGGAGGAGACATTCCTGCAGGCCGTGTGGTGAGAGATGTGTTCTTCGTGCAGTCAGTGTTTTCTCTGTGGCTGTGAAGGGGTTAAGTGTGTTGTGTTGTGTTTATATAGAGCAGGTGTGGGTGGAGACATTCCTGCAGGCCGTGGTGAGAGATGTGTTCTTCGTGCAGTCAGTGTTTTCTCTGTGGCTGTGAGGGGGTTAAGTGTGTTGTGTTGTGTTTATATAGAGCAGGTGTGGGTGGAGGAGACATTCCTGCAGGTCGTGGTGAGAGATGTGTTCTTCGTGCAGTCAGTGTTTTCTCTGTGGCTGTGAAGGGGTTAAGTGTGTTGTGTTGTGTTTATATAGAGCAGGTGTGGGTGGAGACATTCCTGCAGGCCGTGGTGAGAGATGTGTTCTTCGTGCAGTCAGTGTTTTCTCTGTGGCTGTGAGGGGGTTAAGTGTGTTGTGTTGTGTTTATATAGAGCAGGTGTGGGTGGAGACATTCCTGCAGGCCGTGTGAGAGAGATGTGTTCTTCGTGCAGTCAGTGTTTTCTCTGTTGCTGTGAGGGGGTTAAGTGTGTTGTGTTGTGTTTATATAGAGCAGGTGTGGGTGGAGACATTCCTGCAGGCCGTGTGGAGAGAGATGTGTTCTTCGTGCAGTCAGTGTTTTCTCTGTGGCTGTGAGAGGGTTAAGTGTGTTGTGTTGTGTTTATATAGAGCAGGTGTGGGTGGAGACATTCCTGCAGGCCGTGTGAGAGAGATGTGTTCTTCGTGCAGTCAGTGTTTTCTCTGTGGCTGTGAGGGGGTTAAGCGTGTTGTGTTGTGTTTATATAGAGCAGGTGTGGGTGGAGGAGACATTCCTGCAGGCCGTGTGGTGTGAGATGTGTTCTTCGTGCAGTCAGTGTTTTCTCTGTGGCTGTGAGGGGGTTAAGTGTGTTGTGTTGTGTTTATATAGAGCAGGTGTGGGAGGAGACATTCCTGCAGGCCGTGTGGTGAGAGATGTGTTCTTCGTGCAGTCAGTGTTTTCTCTGTGGCTGTGAGGGGGTTAAGTGTGTTGTGTTGTGTTTATATAGAGCAGGTGTGGGAGGAGACATTCCTGCAGGCCGTGTGGTGAGAGATGTGTTCTTCGTGCAGTCAGTGTTTTCTCTGTGGCTGTGAGGGGGTTAAGTGTGTTGTGTTGTGTTTATATAGAGCAGGTGTGGGTGGAGACATTCCTGCAGGCCGTGTGGTGAGAGATGTGTTCTTCGTGCAGTCAGTGTTTTCTCTGTGGCTGTGAGGGGGTTAAGTGTGTTGTGTGTTGTGTTTATATAGAGCAGGTGTGGGTGGAGACATTCCTGCAGGCCGTGTGGTGAGAGATGTGTTCTTCGTGCAGTCAGTGTTTTCTCTGTGGCTGTGAGGGGGTTAAGTGTGTTGTGTTGTGTTTATATAGAGCAGGTGTGGGTGGAGGAGACATTCCTGCAGGCCGTGTGGTGAGAGATGTGTTCTTCGTGCAGTCAGTGTTTTCTCTGTGGCTGTGAGGGGGTTAAGTGTGTTGTGTTGTGTTTATATAGAGCAGGTGTGGGTGGAGGAGACATTCCTGCAGGCCGTGTGGTGAGAGATGTGTTCTTCGTGCAGTCAGTGTTTTCTCTGCGGCTGTGAGGGGGTTAAGTGTGTTGTGTTGTGTTTATATAGAGCAGGTGTGGGTGGAGACATTCCTGCAGGCCGTGTGGTGAGAGATGTGTTCTTCGTGCAGTCAGTGTTTTCTCTGTGGCTGTGAGGGGGTTAAGTGTGTTGTGTTGTGTTTATATAGAGCAGGTGTGGGTGGAGGAGACATTCCTGGCCGTGTGGTGAGAGATGTGTTCTCCGTGCAGTCAGTGTTTTCTCTGTGGCTGTGAGGGGGTTAAGTGTGTTGTGTTGTGTTTATATAGAGCAGGTGTGGGTGGAGACATTCCTGCAGGCCGTGTGGTGAGAGATGTGTTCTTCGTGCAGTCAGTGTTTTCTCTGTGGCTGTGAGGGGGTTAAGTGTGTTGTGTTGTGTTTATATAGAGCAGGTGTGGGAGGAGACATTCCTGCAGGCCGTGTGGTGTGAGATGTGTTCTTCGTGCAGTCAGTGTTTTCTTTGTGGCTGTGAGGGGGTTAAGTGTGTTGTGTTGTGTTTATATAGAGCAGGTGTGGGAGGAGACATTCCTGCAGGCCGTGTGGTGAGAGATGTGTTCTTCGTGCAGTCAGTGTTTTCTCTGTGGCTGTGAGGGGGTTAAGTGTGCTGTGTTGTGTTTATATAGAGCAGGTGTGGGTGGAGGAGACATTCCTGCAGGCCGTGTGGTGAGAGATGTGTTCTTCGTGCAGTCAGTGTTTTCTTTGTGGTCTCTTCTGTGTGTACTTAACCCAGTCAACACTACAGCAGGGCAAATAACCCAGTTATTCTTGGCATTTCTTTTTAGACTATCATTGGGGGAAAAATTTGATTTGAACTCTTTGAAAATAGTATTTTTCAAATTTCATTCTTATTCTCCACATAGTTCATTGTTTCTATGGTTTCTACTTGTAAACATGCCAGAGGGCCTCAGGGAAAATCCTTACCATTGGACTGAGTTACCCTCTTTAAATAAAGATGATTATTATTATTATTATTATTATTATTATTATTATTATTATTATTATTACTAATTCATGTCAACAAAAAAACTTAACCTAAAGAAATTATACTATAGTCATAAAGCATAGATAATGTTAAAAAAATTAAATTTACTCATACAAACACCTAGGATTTCTAGCACAATTGTGACACTAATCATTTTCTGTCAACTTGTATATAATTTTCCCAGAAATGTATCACACATCTACATGTAGTAAGGCATTTTAGGGCCTGCAGGCATGGATTGGGTTATCTGGCATATCCAGTTCCTGGAAACTCAGGATGTTTTACAGCAAAAAAGATAACCTATTCATTTTCCTAGCAATTCTTGGAAATGATTCAAAAGAACAGTTTTTAGGTGCATTACGACAACAGCAATTATCTCAACTTATTTCATATATTTCTGTAAACTCACGTCCGGAGCATGACCCCACAGTAGAAGAAACAGCATAACCCATTTATGCCCAGATTTGTATCTAGAAATAGTTTTTTGCAACTAGGGTTTGAGACAGATAAGAGGTACTGCTATCGTTTAGAAAAGTACTGTGTTGTACCATTTCATTCCTTAAAGGTAGTCTTAACAATACTAACCACCGTTAAGTTATCATTCATTAGGGATTGTCCAAGATCCTGAACATGATTATTCACAACAAAATTCATAAGGTAATAATGCAATAAAGTACTGTACCATACCATTTCATAAGGTAATAATGCAATAACGTACTGTACCATACCATTTCATAAGGTAATAATGCAATAACGTACTGTACCATACCATTTCATAAGGTAATAATGCAATAACGTACTGTACCATACCATTTCATAAGGTAATAATGCAATAACGTACTGTACCATACCATTTCATAAGGTAATAATGCAATAACGTACTGTACCATACCATTTCATAAGGTAATAATGCAATAACGTACTGTACCATACCATTTCATAAGGTAATAATGCAATAACGTACTGTACCATACCATTTCATAAGGTAATAATGCAATAACGTACTGTACCATACCATTTCATAAGGTAATAATGCAATAACGTACTGTACCATACCATTTCATAAGGTAATAATGCAATAACGTACTGTACCATACCATTTCATAAGGTAATAATGCAAAAACGTACTGTACCATACCATTTCATAAGGTAATAATGCAATAACGTACTGTACCTTACCATTTCATAAGGTAATAATGCAATAACGTACTGTACCATACCATTTCATAAGGTAATAATGCAATAACGTACTGTACCTTACCATTTCATAAGGTAATAATGCAATAACGTACTGTACCATACCATTTCAGTGGTACCGATACCTGTACTGTAGCATACCATTTCAGTGGTACCGATACCTGTACTGTAGCATACCATTTCAGTGGTACCGATACCAGTAATGTACTATTTCGTTTTCGTAGGTATCCAGCCCTCTTGCAACTCTTGACACCAATAGACAAATTATTTAGGTATGAAGCAATTATTCAAACCCACATTTTGCAGGGTCTGACACTTAGATTTCAGGCTAGGGCCCGAAAATGTCTTTCTATAAAAATTAGTAGTCAAAAATAGGATTTCTGGTTATTTTTCATACTATTTTGGGCCCCTAGACTGAAAAATCTAGGGGCCCACAGCAAATTCTAGGTGCATATGCCCCCGGGCCCCTGGGAAAGTCTTACCCTGTTTTGGCAGGTGCAGAACTTGGTTACCGTACATTGGTTATCGTTATTTTATTTTTCATTTTCTTTGGTTGTTTTTCAGGTCCCGATGAGGACACTATAGGTCCAGAGGGAATGGAAAAATTCTGTGAGGACATCGGAGTGGAACCAGAAAATGTGAGTGCTTTTTTTTTTGTCTTACCCAGCCGGGGACGCTTCTTTTATTCATAACAGGCAGGGCTTAACAATAATGTTTGCCTTCAACAGGTAAAAGTCATTATAGGGCAGGTAAAAATATTAACATCAAGAGGTGAAACTACTTACTACCAAAAAGAGGCTAGAATACTGACATCAAAAAGAGGTGAAATACCAACATTAAAAAGAGGTGAAAATGTACAATTTTTTTGTTATTTTGTCACCATTTTTTTTTTGATATTTTTCAAGGGGGAGTAATTTGTATGTGTGCGTTTCCCCTTGTGGCAGTGCTTTTTTCATGCTCTGTCTAGGAAGTATGCAGGCTCTGCTGCATTATCAATTTTGATCATTTTGACATTTGACCTTCAAACGCACATGAAGGTCGATGCAAGATTAGATTACTGAGCAGGCATGGTGTGGTGTGGAGTGTTCCAGTCACCTTTTCTGTGAGTCTACTTGAATCAGCCGATTGGTAGTTTTCTGAACTCGGGGTTTGACTGTAACTTATTCAGAGCTCGACATTTAGCAGTGAAACGATGGCCCCAGGCCGGTAAAAAATCCCAATAACAGCTCCGGGCCAGTAAAAAAAATACCTTAAACATTTTGGCCACATTCTTCTTAACAAGTTCACCTCAAGAACGTCCACAAATGTTTTTGAAATTAATGAAGATAAAATAAATTAGAATAAATGTTGTCAGTGAATTTTATGCAATATTTTTTCTTGTTTTGTTAAAGAAATATTTGTAGGACCAGTAATATGTTTATATAAATATATGTGTATATATATATATATATATATATATATATATATATATATATATATATATATATATATATATATATATATATATATATATATATATATATATATATATATATGTATGTATGTATGTATGTATATATATATGTATGTATGTATATATATATGTATATATATGTATGTATATATATATATATATATATATATATATATATATATATATATATATATATATATATATATATATATATATATATATATATATATATGTGTGTGTGTGTATATATATATAGGTAAATGTATATATATATATATATATATATATATATATATATATATATATATATATATATATATATATATATATATGTACATATACATATATATATATTATATATGTATATGTATATATATATGTATATGTATATATATATGTATATATATATATATATATATATATATATATATATATATATATATATATATATATATATATATATATATATATATATATATATATATATATATATATATATATACATATACATATATGAAATTCCACTGATGTATGTTGATGACGAGTGTCATGTGTTTTCAGATTGTTATGCTGTCTTTAGCCTGGAAGCTGGATGCTAAATCCATGGGCTTCTTCACCTTATCAGAATGGTTGAAAGGAATGACAGATTTACAGTAAGTTGTCTTTGTTACCAGCTCTATCTGAACTAATAAAGGCTTAGGGTTACCTTGAAACGAATCATCTTAATACTATTATATTTTTGAAACTACCATACTTTTTTGGAAATTTTGACTACTCCAGTAATTATGGGCCACTATGATCATTTTGCATAATAATAAATGGTAATTCTGCGCAACCCTCGATCTCTCGCCTGTTGTCATTTCACAAAATATGAACTAAGTTTGTAAACGTAATCATGCCCTTAGTTCCCTTGCAAATTATCAACCAAATAAAAGTAGTTTGTTGATATTTTTTCATCTGTGAAATATTCAAAGGAGAGCTGTAAGTGTGTAAAGAGAGTAGATTTTCATTTTAAAATCATATAACTTTTGCTGCCTAGTATTCAGTGCTGTTACTGACCTATTAACTTAGATGAAAAATTATATTGACATTATTTGACTTGATCCACTGGAATTTGTCAAGATTGCCAAAATGGTATCTGCAATCAGGCACTACTAAATTGCTTTCCTAGTAGGTAGAATAAAGGGCATCTATCATGTCTGTATAACATCAGTATTAAGATTTATGATAAAAAAAAGATATATATTATTGGGAATCAGGGTCTGTTTTTGCATCAGATTGATCATGTTGTGTGATCAATAGAAAGTTGTTGTTTTGGTTAACCTCCGAATTGCCCTTCCAAATACTTTAAAAATGTGATCATGCTTTATTATAAAGATGGTGATTTAGTCCAGTCTTATTTGGTTGCTGCAGCCATTGCATTTTAACCCTTATGCTGCTGGTGGCTAATTTGGCCAATACAAATTATGCCAAAAAAAAAGGAAAATGACTGAAACCCTGGCATGTGGGTACTCATCTGAGAGTACTCAGCAAGAGCTATCTAATGAATACCAACATGACAGGGTTTAGATGGTTTTCAAAGAGTGTGTCCTTGTGCTTTGGATGAAAGTAGTCTGAGCATTGAAAGGGTTAAGATGGGACCTCCAAGCATCAATGAGTGAAGGTTTATTCTTCCTTCATAACATGAACTTTTCAAGGTGTATGTCTCTGGAACTCACTTAACTCGAGCTTGAGAATGGCAAGCTCTCTTCACTCTTTTAAAACAGTACTGAAATGGACAATATGTAAAGCTATTTTGTAACCCTGTGACCCGAGGGCTGGGGTACCATAACGATGTTGTATACTGAGGGCCGCAGGGAAGATCAATGTATCATTTGACTGTGTTACCCTCTTGAAATAAAGATTATTATTATTATTATTAACTGCAGATGCATAACGTTGTGAGGGGTTCTCAAAAAAATCCTCAAATAGTAAAATTTAGTTTTCCATAGTAAAACCGGAATTCTTCGTTGCTTCTATCTTAAGTAAAACATGCGTTTCTTTTAGATGTGACAATATAGGAAAGCTACAGAGCAAGCTGGACTACCTGAGGTCATTATTAGACGATCAAGCTCTCTTCAAGAATATATACAGATATGCATTCGACTTTGCTAGAGTAAGTACTGAGTAGCTAGTGGGGGTGGGACGATACATTTGCTCACGATACGATATGTATTGCGATACAGTGGTCACGATACGATACACTATACGATATGTGCTCTTTAGCGTAAATCACCTATCAATCAAATAGTATTTGATTGTTATATATAATATCTTGTCTTTAATACTCTTTATCTTTTGTGTTTAAGATAGACTTAGTTCCCTGTGTATATCCCTTTCCTTTCATTGGCTGCTTCCCTTTGTTATTGTCCAGACATAAGACAAAACCTTAATTGCAAGGATGAAGCCAGTTGTCAGACAACAGGCAAAATCTATATTCTTAATTGTATGGATGAATGTGGTGTATCTTTTTTACGATACAGCAGTCCTTTGTGTACCTCGAGTATCTTCAAGGTGATGTACCTCGATGTATCTCACTATCGGTATGTCGTCCCATCCCTAGTAGCTAGTACTGAGAGGAGGGAATGACAAGTGTTACAGGTTCCACCAAGAAAAAAGCTGGGAAGGCATTTTGTTTTTATTATTGATTTTTATAGGACGGACAGATGGAAAGATTTCTGACTTTTTCTTTCGGCTAGTGTCTTTTGCAATTCAGTATTTCATAAAAAGAGAAGAGGGAAATTTCTTTTGAAAATATATATTTTCAGTAGTTTGTGCTATTTCTTGGGAGGCTCATATTTCAGTCTGGATTTAGATCACACATATAATAGGAAAACAAAGTACATTGTTAAGGTGTTGTTTGTATGAGAGTGCCCAGCAATGATATTAAACTAGGGTATTTCATATTGTATATGTATTGATTAACCACTGAGAAGAACTTAATAATACAGGTCTGCTTGCATCGGAGTCCAAACGTTAACTGACCACTACACATGCCACTAAGCCACCTACACTAATAAAAAAAACCTCTACAGGTCACATTCTTGACCTTTCAATCATAAAAACTAAGGATGATGGCTTCATCTACATGGCTTAGCATCAGAAGTGGCGGGGTTTTAACATAGCAACCAAATTCACGGGGATCAGCTCAGAGCGGGCTGAAGGGACCATTTCAAAGGGACCAATAGACTAATTATCTTTAATTAGTGAAATGATACTTTATAACTTACACTTTAATAGTACCTTTGTTTAATCACCTCATATCAGGTGTGACAATGAGCATACATTGTCTACGTTGGTTTTCTGAACCCCAACAGGAATTTATGATGCCCCCTCCCTCTTCAATAATTTACTGTTAGTTATTTATCCATAATGTTTTCCAGGATAAAGACCAGAGGAGTATGGAGATAGACATGGCAAAGGCAATGCTACAATTATTATTAGGAAAAAATTGGGTGCTCTATACGTCTTTTCATCAATTTTTAGAGGTGAGTAAAAAGATAGAAAAAGTTAGGATTCTACAATTTTTCTTTACTGTCTTATGAATGTAAATTTACCTGTTTATGATGTACCTACACAATTTTTAAGTGTTTTATCTAGCTAGTTGCTAAGAAGTTATATACATGGACATGTACGTTGAATGTTTCATAATTCTTTCTTCACTCTTGGTACAAAATTATGATATACTGTGGACTCGTTTTCATACGAGATGTTATTTTTTCATCGGTCTTGGCTCAAAATAGCGATGTACTGTGTAGTGCGTACATATCTTTACATAAGATGTTTTGTTTTTCCACCAGTCTTGACTCAAGATTATGCTATATTGTGGATATGGACTAATAAACAAATATGCCATGACAGTGTGGGTATCCTGATGGAATGTCTCCCAGAGGGAGGATGGTTTTTCCGAGGGGAGACATTCCATCAGGATACCCACGCTGGCATGGCATATTTGTTTTATTATCCGAACAAACCCCAATTTGGTAAAATATTAATGAAAACAACAATGACTGCCTGTACATCCAGTGAGAACGGTGGACGTTTTGCCGGTGGACATTTCGCCGGTGGACATGATGGAATGGCCAACCTTTGTAAGCCAATCACGGCTTACGATTTTCACGTGAGGTATAATAATATAGAAATGTCTTATTGTTCATTCCAGCAATCTAGGTACAAAGTAATAAACAAAGACCAGTGGTGCAATGTTCTGGAATTCAGCAGAACGATAGCCCCAGATCTTTCCAATTATGACGAGGATGGAGCATGTGAGTAAATTATCACAAACATAATAATTATCACAAAAATAGTAATTATCACAAAAATAATAATTATCACAAAAATAGTTATTAACACAGAAATATTAATTAACACAAAAATAGTAATTATCACAAAAATAGTCAGTCTGTATGGGAATGATACTGTAATGAATGGATCAAAGTGAGCTGTTATCAGAAATCTACTCAAAGAACAGAGCTTTCAATTATAAAACTTCACTTTTTGATGTTATTAATGTTATTATTATTATCATTATTATTAGTAGTAGTAGTTAGTATTATTATTATTATATCATCGTTATCATTATTATTATTATTATTATTATCATTATAAGTATTAGTATTGTTATTATTAGAAGTAGTAGAAGTAGTAGTACTAGTAGTAGTTGTATCTACTACTACTACTACTACTACTACTATTATTATTATTATTATTATTATTATTATTATTATTATTGTTATTGTTATTACTATTATTATTATCATCATCATCATCATCATCATCATCATCATCATTATTATATGTATAGTTATTATTTTCATTATTATCATTTTCATCAATATCTGTTCCCATTGCAGGGCCGGTGATGCTGGATGAGTTTGTGGAATGGATCAAGGAACAGAATGGCATGAAGGAATAACCTTTGCTGCCGGCGGCGCAACTGGCATCAAGACTATTTGGCTATTGACTCATTCGTGCAACATCTGGTGAAACCACTACATATCACACGGAGCGGCGGTGTTGTAGGATAGAAGCATGTGCCTCATATCACTGGAGACTATGTGAACAACTTGAAATGTACGTGAGATGTACATGATTTGTATGTGAAATGTACAAGATATCTATGTGAAATGTACAAGATAATGTACATGATATGTACATGGAATGTATGTGAAATGTGCATGATATGTACATGAAATGGACAAGATAATTATGTGAAATGTACAAGATAATGTACATAATATGTACGTGGAATGTATGTGAAATGTACATGATATGTACATGAAATGTACATGAAATGTACAAGATATCTATGTGAAAAGTACAAGATAATGTACATGATATGTACATGATGTGTACATCGAAATGTACATGGAAATGTACATGATATGTACATGAAATGTACTCTACAGGAGGAGGAGGACTACATGTGGCCCAGGAACGCTAGGAAAGGGAAAGAGATCCAGCCACAGCAGCTCAAAAAGATCAAAGACAAGTGCTTTTCTGGAGTATGGAGACAAGTACAGCGTAAAACATCCAGAAGGCAGGAATTCCTTAAGGTTCCTTAGGACCCATAATCTCCCTTAGTCTTATCTTTCAAGTAATCTTAAGGATACAATTAAGGGATACCATGACCCTTGAGGAAGCCTTAACCCTTATGCTCGTGGTGGCTAATTTGGCCAATACAAAATGATGCAAAAAACCTATAAAATGACCGAAACCCTGGCATGGGTACTCATCTAGGAATACTCAGTACTCAGTGAGAGCTATCTAATGAATACCAATATTACAGGGTTTAGGTGTTTTTCAAAAATCTTCGCGTCATTGTGTGTTGGATGAAAGTAGCCTCAGCATTCGAAGGGTTAAGGGATCCTAGTACCTCATGTGTCATGCAAGCCGGCCAAGGTGCCTAAATATCATTACGATCACACACGCAATGGGAGCCATAGGGCATACAGTAAAACCTCCAAAATGTGAACACCTTTGAGGGTTGCACCATCAGGCTTAGCCTTATCTCTGGACTTGAACTTACCTATCGTCCTGGCAACAATCATACTTACAATGTCACTATGACAACAATGATCATTGTTACAAGGTGGCTATGGCAACAATTAAATTTAAGCCCATTATTAGGTCCAGGCCTATGGAAGCCTTCTGCAATCAGAACTTTGGAACCAAGACAAACATGCATTATAGGAAGCGATTCTTTTTCGGAAATAGTTTAGGAAGAAATCGGACCATAATTACATTCAATTTAGAATGCGTCTTCATCTCGAAGAATTTCCACAATGGATTACAACCAAAATAAGCCTATAGATTGTTTTCAAAAAGGGAGATTTTCATATCTTGGGAGGTTTGCACTATGGATTAGGAACAGAAAGGTTTGGAAATTGTGTTCATAAAAGTTGTTCAGGTCCCAGAAGTGGGCACACTCTGCTATGGCTGTTAAGCAACTGAGGATCAAAAATGCAGTTGTGCTATTAGACTAAGGATTGTGGCTAGTTTTGACTGTTCTGTTTTACCCAGAATCCTTCATACATCTAGTGGCCAAGCTGCATTACCGTAATTTCTCGGCAATTTGAGACACTTCAATAATCAAAATTTTTATGGGTTCAGGGTGGCCCATATTTTCTGAAAATACATTGATGCAAGATTTACAGTTAGGTCCATGTTATGTGTAATGGCAACTGGCAACAGATTTCTCATTAGTTACTTTGTAATCAGCACTTTGCCCGAATTCCTAAGGTGGTCTAAATTTCCAAGAATTTACGGTATGCATTGATTAATTTCAAACCTGATGTTTTGAAGTGAGACATGGACTACTGGCTGTCACCAGTGGACAGGTAACGGGTTACATGGACTTTGGCTATTGGAATGGTCCCTCATTTCACCATAAGGATGAATGTTGAATTGGATGCAATCTCAAGCGTGGCTAAAAGATTCAAGCCTGCACCATTGTGGATACTAGTATTGAAAGCAATATTCTGATATTATCTTAACCCTTATGCTGCTGGTGGCTAAATTGGCCAAAACAAAATAACCCAAAAATCCTGCAAAATCATCGAAACCATGGCATATGGGTATTCATCTGAGAGTACTCAGCGAGGGCTTTTCAATGAGTACCAACATGGCAAGGTTTATATGGTTTTCAAAAATCTTTGCATTCTTGCGCTTTGGACAATAGTAGCCTTAGCATTGGAAGGGTTAATCCTTATTTGTCATTGCCTGACAACGTTGAACATAACTTATCAAATAGAGTAAAAGCTGAAAAAAAGGTTGAAAATATTTGAAAGAGGGGAAATTGGATCCAACAATAACAATGACTTACAGTCAAACATTACCCAAGGTACTTCTCTGCTATTTAGATATTTCCATTTGTGTCAAGCCCAGTATGCGCTCCAGTTGTAAAATTGTTAATTAGATAGAATGGGAATTAAATATGAATACTGTAGAACACACATATGACGCGTGTCCCAAATATAGCGAATTGGGGAGTTTTCGCATCATAGCGTATCTTTGTTAGTGACGGTAGCCGCCGCTGACAGCGCCAAAGTACAGGAAAAAAAGTACAGCGTTTTTATATATAGCAAAGCGGAACCACACTTATGTATGATATATATAAACAGACGCGTACATTGTGTGTTCTACAGTATGAACATCTGAATAATTGGAATGAATGTTTTCGTTATGACTAAAATGATAAGGTGTTGTTTTTTTCTAAAGGACGCATGCATTAATTAAAAACTCTCCCCAGAAGTGTCTGGTCTGTTTGGGCTGCTCAGAGAGTGAATGGTAACCCTTGCGCAGGTGGTGGGGGCTAATTTTGCCATTACAAAATGATGCAAAAAACCTGAAAAATGACTGAAATCCTGGCAAATGGGTACTCATAAGAGAGTACTCAGCGAGAACTATCCAATGAATACCAATATGACAGGGTTCAGATGGTTTTCAAAAATATTTGCCTCCTTGTGCTTTGGACAGAAGTAGCCTCAGCATTGGAAGGGTTACATGATATTGCTGCCACATAATTTATGTATCTCTATGCAGGTTCCAGGCTACAAGCTCTAAATGTGTGGCCTGGGAACCGGCATAGTGAACTAAAATGGCCCTCCTGGGCACCAGTACTATTTTCCTAAGAGGAAATTTACAAAAAGGTACAAAAGTTGTAGTGGTGCAATGGGCCGGTGTATATAGCGATGTGGGTCCTCCTGTGACTGGTGGGTAGTAGTGTGGAGAGTATGTGGATATTACTCCTTAAAGGAGGGAACTTAAAGCGAAAAAAAACCCAGGTGTGAACCCATGCATGCCTGGCGATCTCCTAGACAAATGTCGTCTGGTTCTACTATACTTTTGGAGATATCTTTGGAATTATGTATCGATTCACTAAATATTTGAGTGATTATTGTTGGTAGGTTTCTGATCCACATTTGTCCCTCAAATATTTTATGAATAATCACTCGGCTGAAAAAGATATCGTCAGAATAGTCGGGACGTTTCTAGGCATTATAAATAGGCATGAACGGGTTAACACAACCACCCCTTTATTTGGTCTTGGATTAAGAAAAGAATGGATATGTAACGAGAGACCAATTACTATATGCCCTATAGTTACATGCTAGCCTCATGCCAGGACTAGCAGATAAGGCAGCAGTACGAGGTCACGTGGGAACAAGGACCAATCAGGGCTCCCGCATCGATTACATTACAGAGAAACCTTATCTCCACCACCTGCTGGGGGGTGCCCAGAGCACCTATTAGCGACTATTAATTGACACTGGTTGAGGCTAGCATGTTCAGGTTGACCGGCTGGTTTCCATTCCATGTGTTGGTCTTCTAAGATTTGGTGCAGTGCCCTGGATGATCGGATTATAGAGGGCGCCACAATCTTCCCCAAAACTTACGACTTAACCCAGTCATGCCTACAGCTCTAAGTGACATGTGTTTTCTGAATCGTTTATACTAGTGTGCCAATAACTCAGCCTTATGCTGCTGGTGACTAATTGACCAATACAAAAAGATCCAAAAATACCTGAAAAATGACTGAAACCCGGGCACATGGGTACTCATCTGATAGTACTCTTTGAGAGCGTTCAAATGAATACCATCATGACAGGGTATAGATGGTTTTCCAAAGTCTTTGAGCTCTTTTGCCTTGGGCAAAATTAGCTTTAGCATTGAAAGGGTTAAGCACAAATTCATAAAGGATTATAATTTATTTTTGGTTCTGTTCAACATTACTATTAAAGGTGTTTTCGGCAAAAAATGATCCAGTAAGCACGTTCTCTCCAAAAAAGTTTGTACATTTTTAGTTATTATAGGAATGAATTTGTCAATTCTCTGAACCCATTTCTGCCCAGAGTTCCTCTTGATAAGTGGTTCTTGGCCACCTGGTGAGATAAATTCAAACTAGCCTGACCACTCTGACAGGGTCTTACCCAGGAATTCAGAAATGCCTGTCCAAAACAGCAATCAAAATTTATGCCCGTCCAGATTTAGCTACTAATTTACTTCAAATCCGTATACCAGCTACATTTGGTAGCCTAGTGTGTCAAAAAGGGCAATTCACACTTCAGTTGTGTCCTAGAAGATGGTTTGCTAGAAAGTCAAAATTGAAAAGTCTTCATAGAAATTTTTGCCTGTCCAAATAGGAGGTTTTTAGGAAATTACCTGTCCAAAAGACAGGTAGGACAGGTCCTGGCTAAGTCCCTGGACTTCTGGGATGCTACAGTACTTCTGAAATTGACTAGTAAGAAAGAATATTGCAAAAATGTTAATAGAGTTGTTGATTATGTTCTGGTTAGCATTTCTCCTACAAATATCATCCAAAAGATGTCAAAATATTGAAATAGATTTCTTTACACTCTGTAGGTATGAATGGGCTAAACTTTTCATGCTCTGGTTACCATGGAGATCTTGTGGATTTATACATATTCTGAAGTGAATATGAATGTAAAAATCAAACCAAACAAACACTGAACTGAAATATTTTTATATTCCTGTGTTCATTGTTTCTCTTACTTTTCCTCTCATGAGGTGATGCATGTGCATCAGGGTCTTAGCCAGGATTTAGAAACTGGGTGCCTAAAATTGGCAGTTGTAAAATTTTGGGCGTCCAGATTTGTTTAGGGGGATCACAATATACTCATATTTCAACCATAAACATGTATAAATTCATCAAAATAAGGCATGATATCATTAAACAATGTCATGGGAATTATAAGCAGATGAAAAAATTAAATTATAAGCTTGAGATTGGGATTTTTAGAAATTCCTCACAAAACAAAATGGGTGTCCTGAGGGGTTCTTTTTAAGGGTTTGGGTGTCCAAAAAGGCGCCCTGCTGGTCAAGACCATGATGTACATTTTTCTATGATCTTCAATGTACTCATTGCATGAATGGGATACGTCAAACTTCGGGAAAAACACTTAGCCCTGCTGGTGGCTAATTTACCAAACAAGAACATGGTGGAAAAAACCTGAAAAATACCTGAATCCCTGTCAAATGGGTACTCATCTGACAGCACTCATCGAGAGCTATCCAATGAATACCAACATGACAGGGTTTGGACATTTTTCAAAAATCGTTGTGTCCTTGTCCTTTGGACGAAAGTAGCCTCAGCATAAGAATGGTTGAGCCCTAAGTAAAAGGCGGTGTTGTTCAAGGGCTAGTAACTTGTGGAGGACTATGTTCCTGTGTTAATTTCATTGTGGAGGTTAGAAACCATTTTATTTTACTTATCTTCAGTGTGAAATAACTGGTGAGGTATTTGTGCTTTGACTGACAAGTATCCATGATATTTCTCCTTTTTTTTCAAGCGGGTCAACTTGACTTCCCTCATGCTGCTGGTGGCTAATTTGGCCAATACAAAATGATGCAAAAATACTGAAAAATGACCGAACCACTGGCAAATGGGTACTCATTTGAGAGTACTCAGCAAGAGCTTTCCAATGAATACCAACATGACAGGGTTTCGATGGTTTTCAAAAAATCTTTGCATCCTTGTGTTTTGGACGAAAGTATCCTCAGCATTGTAAGGGTTAACGGTACCCATTTCATTGGGTGCAGGAAGTGGATAAAGAAGATATAACTTACTTTAAAGACGTGAAGTGCATATTATTGAATTGGAATAGCAGGTTGAGAAGGAATGGTTGTTTTGCACTCAACAGATTAATTAAAGAAACTGAAAAATCAAATTGAACTTGGTTACCAATAATTTAACTACTCGCAATTGTTTTTTCTGATTTGAATTTTTTTTGATGACTTTTAGATGTATTGAACTTTTCAGTGCAAATAAAGAATGTTAACTGTTTTCTGCCCTGAGCGCTGAAGGTGCCTGATAGTTGAAATATTCATTAACCCATTCATGTTCAGAGTTACCTTTGAAAAGTGTCATCTAAATGCTGGAATGCATATGAAAATAGCTGCGAAATAAAGCTGAGATGTGCAAAATAATTCAAGGATAATCATTGGTTCTTCTTGTAGGACCATCATTGATATGACAAGTATCGATCAATCGAAATAATCTTTCCAATTAATCGGAAAAAATATTATGCCAATTGTTATGTCAATTAATCTAAAGACATTTTTTCAGCCTTTTACACCATTTTTGCCATTTTAAGCCAACACGAATAAGAATTTTGAAGTGAAGCTTAAGTATTCAATCAAAAAGTGTTGAGAAAACCTTCATTGTCTTTGCATAGTTAAAATCTTAGGATCCTAGCCACAGAAATAGTGTGGAACATGTGAAAATATTCTATTAGTGCAGTTCTTCAAAATCGAAATAATCGGAATTGAAAAATAAAATGTCAATGATCAAATCGATCTGTCGAACTACAGTGATCCACTCATCACATATGTTCTTTTAATGAGAAGTGTTTTCATAAAAAGAAACTCTGATTGATAGATAATTCAATGATTAATGCCACAGATGTTGCTATTATTACAATAGATTGTATAGCAACTCCATTACTCCTCAAATTCCCAAGGGATTAATGAGGAGGAAGTAAAATCTGCCTTACTGAAATAAAGGTAAATTTTGTGTATGAAATACCACAATCAAAGTGGTGGCAATTTGAAAAAATATGTAACCTCTAGTCCTGTGGACTCAGTTTCTAAATCCTGGCGAAGACCCTGCTTGCAACCCAACCTGGCATAAAGAAATGAATTCTGATCTTTTCCAACCGTTGCCATAACAAGATCCAAACTACTTTACCAAATGATTTGTGACTTAACCCTTCCAATGCTGAGGCTACCTTCGTCCAAAGTACAAGGATGCAAAGATTATTGAAAACCATCCAATCCCAGACATGTTGGTATTCATTGGAAAACTCTCACTGAGTACTCTCCCACGAGTACCCAAGTGCCAGGGTTTCAGTCAGGTAAAGGGTAAAGAAAAGTATGGCAGGGTACAAAAGCACAATCAAAGTTGACTTACCTCCGGTTAACCTGTCCAGCGCAGAGTTGACCCATTATGCAAGATGAAATAAACCAAAGTACTGTAGGTTTGAATACTGGACCTTTGTGGTTTGTGTATATATTTAGAAGGTCATATCGTAGGACTTGAAAAACTAAGCTAAGAAAAAAATGTTCCCTATTCAAAGAACTTTAAAATCCTGTTAAACCATTTGTTGTGTTTAGTTTCAGATGTCGCAAGCTTAGTTAATCCTGGAATTATTTTGAAAATTAAAGATGACGCATATTTATGGAAGCACATGTTTTGTTCTCCTTACCCTTAACCTCGACTCATTCTATCTTAGATGAATAGACACATGGATTCTTTGCCGTAGGCCAATTGCCATAAGACCCATTACAAAGCCCTGGACGAAACATAATCACACTGTATCTAGCCTCAGTGTGACGTCACTAGGAGACAGACCGATAAGGGCGCTAGTATTGTTTACATAACAGAGTAAGTTGTGCGCCAACATGCGCAGAATGCACCTCTTGAAGTGTCTTGTCAACATCTGAGCCATTAGTTGTGGCCAGGCTGATATGCGAGACCTGCTGGTTGCGTATCCAGTGATCGGCATTCATGGTTCTATTTATAATGCCATAATGAACAATATATGTGTTCTTACCTCTTCTAAAGGTGAATGGGGGAGGGGGGGGGGGGATTTTACATGTCAAATAATGCTTGACATTTTAACAAAGGACAAATTTGTTGACATCATTAATGGTGATAAACACAATGGTAATTGCAAAAATAACATGCCTAAAAAGGCAAACTCCTCAACCGTGCGATGTATCATCCGTGCATCCAGATTGCATCTATAAATAGACAAAGCTGCATTAACTTAGATTTTTAAAGACAGTATGGCTGTTTAGATGTAAAATAAGAAACAACAAAACTTAAAACACAAGTAAATCAATATACCTACTTCATTTTCCTGCACACGTGATGCAGATGCTAACAAATTGAATTAATCAAAAAAAATGATTTTTCATATCATGATAATTTGTCATACTTTTGTTGTTAGTATTAACTTGGATTAAGAAAAGAATGGATATGTAACGAGAGACCAATTACTATATGCCCTATAGTTACATGCTAGCCTCATGTCAGGACTAGCAGATAAGGCAGCAGCACGAGGTCACGTGGGAACAAGGACCAATCAGGGCTTCCGCATCGATTACATTACAGAGAAACCTTATCTCCACCACCTGCTTGGGGTGCCCAGAGCACCTATTAGCGACTATTAATTGACACTGGTTGAGGCTAGCATGTTCAGGTTGACCGGCTGGTTTCCATTCCATGTGTTGGTCTTCTAAGGTATTAACCAAGAATGTGTCAGTTTCACGTATGTATTCGAGTGTAGACTGCCATGCCATCTTGTGCTTCGTAATCGTACCTTCCAGATATTTTCAGAATATGGATGTCTTTTATCATAATCGAATTACGATTTATAGACCGTATAGAGTCGAAAATAAGCTAGCCACAATTGTTAGTGTAACTCGCTATCGTTCTGGGTCAATATACTAATTTAATTTGGTTGGAGGACCAGGATGATCTAAATTACAAACTATGAAAATAAAAGACTACAAAATGTCCCTATTGTCTTATGAAATAAATAAAACCGAAATACAAACAATATCCCATGTTTTCTCTATTGCAACAACGCAATTAGAACTATGAACCTCCTTGTAAACTGGCTCCATTCTACTGTGGGAGGCCATCTTAAACTTGCTGAAAGGGAAATAATTTCAGGCGCCGACAAAAAGGGAAAATCAATAGTAGATATTGGAATTATGCGTACCAAAGAGGTAATTTATCAGAAAAGGCAAATAGGGCAAATAATTTATTTCACCGAGAGACATTTCATATGATATCAATGATGTTTAAAGCAAATGCAAATAAAATAATGTAATCCTGAGATGATCATGGGAATAGACAAATTTAGACAAACATGGATACATGTATATGATGACCTGTGCAATTTATTTGAAGTATTTAAGAATATACTCCGGAAGAGAATTTCATGTGAACATAGGTATTCCCACACACAAGTATCAGCGTCGTATAAGGTCTCGGTGAAGTAAATGTTGTATCCCTTCGAGTAGTAGCATCGCATAGTTCCAATAAAAACTGGTGCTAGGCCCAATCGAGGCCTATAAATGGAGATATATACAACTTCATTTAACTAATATGGTATTTTTGGAATGGGGAGGGACTGGGCTTTTGTTTATTGCCCACAAAGTGAAGTCTGTTGCTTGGGCGTATGAATACCAAGCTGGAAGTGATCGTGTTTGCTTATCTTCTCAGACTCGTTTCTGATGTTGACCACCAGAGGGCCGGATCTGTCACTATTTTGGCTCATAAAAAAAATCACGATATGACCCCCAATTGTTTTGGGTTAATTTAGAAGAGGAGAATGTTCTGATCAAAAAAATAACAACTTTTGGTGTGAAAGGATGACTAGTTTTGGATTTAGCCAAGCATTATTGTCACACCACAGCTGAAATTCGCCGGTCAGCTGTGGAATTAGTTCACCGAGAATGTATGTGAAATCACAGGTATTTGTATCCGTATAATGGTCCGAAAATTGGTAAACATTTTTTTTATGAAAATCAAATGATTATGGGGACGTAGGCCACCCTCTTATGAAGCCTGATACGAACTTTCAGGTTTATCCGAGCACTGCAAAGCGAGAAAAAAAGACTTTAAAGTATATTGCCAGGACTTGTCTAATATATATAACACTAAGTCTTTTTTTCTCGCTTTGCAGTGCTCGGATAAACCTGAAAGTTCGTATCAGGCTTCATAAGAGGGTGGCCTACGTCCCCATAATCATTTGATTTTTATAAAAAAAAATGTTTACCAATTTTCGGACCATTATACGGATACAAATACCTGTGGTGAAATGTACATGATATGTACATGAAATGTACAAGATATCTATGTGAAAAGTATAAGATAATGTACATGATGTGTACATGGAAATGTACATGATATGTACATGAAATGTACTCTACAGGAGGAGGAGGACTACATGTGGCCCAGGAACGCTAGGAGAGGGAAAGAGATCCAGTCACAGCAGCTCAAAAAGATCAAAGACAAGTGCTGTTCTGGAGTATGGAGACAAATACAGCGTAAACCATCCAGAAGTCAGGAATTCCTTAGGAAGGTTCCTTAGGACCCAAAATTTCCCTTCGTCTTATCTTTCATGTAATCTTAAGGATACAATTAAGGGATACCATGACCCTTGAGGAAGCCTTAACCCTTATGCTGGTGGTGGCTAATTTGGCCAATACAAAATGATGCAAAAAACCTATAAAATGACAGAAACCCTGGCACATGGGTACTCATCTGGGAGTACTCAGGAGAGCTATCTAATGAATACCAACATTACAGGGTTTAAGTGTTTTTCAAAAATCTTCGCGTCATTGTGTGTTGGATGAAAGTAGCCTCAGCATTGGAAGGGTTAAGGGATCCTAGTACCTCGTGTCATGCAAGCCGGCCAAGGTGCCTAAATATCATTACGATCACACACGCAATGGGAGCAATAGGGCATACAGTAAAACCTCCAAAATGTGAACACCTTTGAGGGTTGCACCATCAGGCTTAGCCTTATCTCTGGACTTGAACTTACCTATCGTCCTGGCAACAATCATACTTACAATGTCACTATGACAACAATGATCATTGTTACAAGGTGGCTATGGCAACAATTAAATTTAAGCCCATTATTAGGTCCAGGCCTATGGAAGCCTTCTGCAATCAGAACTTTGGAACCAAGACAAATATGCATTATAGGAAGCGATTCTTTTTCGGAAATAGTTTAGGAAGAAATCGGACCATAATTACATTCACTTTAGAATGTGTCTTCGTCTCGAAGAATTTCCACAATGGATTATAACCAAAATAAGCCTATAGATTGTTTTTAAAAAGGGAGATTTTCATATCTTGGGAGGTTTGCACTATGGATTGGGAACAGAAAGGTTTGGAAATTGTGTTCATAAAAGTTGTTCAGGTCCCAGAAGTGGCCACAATCTGCTATGGCTGTCAAGCAACTGAGGATCAAAAATGCAGTTGTGCTATAAGACTAAGGATTGTGGCTAATTTTGACTGTTCTGTTTTACCCAGAATCCTTCATACATCTAGTTGCCAAGCTGCATTACCGTAATTTCTCGGCAATTTGAGACACTTCAATAATCAAAATTTGTATGGGTTCAGGGTGGCCCATATTTTCTGAAAATACATTGATGCAAGATTTACAGTTAGGTCCATGTTATGTGTAATGGCAACTGGCAATATATTGAGGGTTGCCCAGATTTCTCATTAGTTACTTTGTAATCAGCACTTTGTCCAAATTCCTAAGGTGGTCTAAATTTCCAAGAATTTACGGTATGCATTGATTAATTTCAATCCTGGTGTTTTGAAGTGAGACATGGACCACTGGCTGTCACCAGTGGACAGGTAACAGGTTTACATGGATTTTGGCTATTGGAATGGTCCCTCATTTCACCATAAGGATGAATGTTGAATTGGATGCAATCTCAAGCGTGGCTAAAAGATTCAAGCACCATTGTGGATACTAGTATTGAAAGCAATATTCTGATATTATCTTAATCCTTATTTGTCATTGCCTGACAACTGAAAGAGGGGAAATTGGTCCAACAATAACAATGACTTACAGTCAAACATTACCCAAGTACTACTCTGTTATTTAGATCTTTCCATTTGTGTCAAGCCCAGTATGCGCTCCAGTTGTAAAATTGTTAATTAGATAGAATGGGAATTAAATATGAATACTGTAGAACACACACATAACGTGTGTCCCAAATATAGCGAATTGGGGAGTTTTCGCATCATAGCGTATCTTTTTAAGGGACGGTAGCCGCCGCTGACAGCGCCAAAGTACAGGGAAAAAAAGTACAGCGTTGTTATATATAGCGAAGCGGAACCGCACGCTATGTACGATATATATAAACAGACGCGTACATTGTGTGTTCTACAGTATAAACATCTGAATAATTGAAATGAATGTTTTCGTTATGATTAACATGATACGGTGTGTTTTTTTTCTAAAGGACGCATGCATCAATTAAAAACTCTCCCCAGAAGTGTCTGGTCTGTTTGGGCTGCTCAGAGGGTGAATGGTAACCCGTATGCAGGTGGTGGGAGCTAATTTTGCCATTACAAAATGATGCAAAAAACCTGAAAAATGACTGAAATCCTGGCAAATGGGTACTCAGCGAGAACTATCCAATGAATACCAATATGACAGAGTTCAGATGGTTTTCAAAAATCTTTGCCTCCTTGTGCTTTGGACAGAAGTAGCCTCAGCATTGGAAGGGTTCCATGATATTGCTGCCACATGAGGTAATGTATGTATCTCTATGCAGGTTCCTGGCTACAAGCTTTAAATGTGTGGCCTGGGAACCGGCATAGTGAACTAAAATGGCTCTCCTGGGCACCAGTACTATTTTCCTAAGAGGAGATTTACAAAAAGGTACAAAAGTTGTAGTGGTGCAATGGGCCGGTGTATATAGCGATGTGGGTCCTCCTGTGACTGGTGGGTAGTAGTGCGGAGAGTATGTGGATATTACTCCTTAAAGGAGGGAACTTAAAGCGAAAAAAACCCAGGTGTGAACCCATGCATGCCTGGCGATCTCCTAGACAAATGTCGTCTGGATCTACTATACTTTTGGAGATATCTTTGGAATTATGTATCGATTCACTAAATAGTTGAGTGATTATTGTTGGTAGGTTTCTGATCCACATTTGTCCCTCAAATATTTAATGAATAATCACTCGGCTGAAAAAGATATCGTCAGAATAGTCGGGACGTTTCTAGGCATTATAGGCATGAACGGGTTAACACAACCACCCCTTTATTTGGTGCAGTGCCCTGGATGATCGGATTATAGATGGCGCCACAATCTTCCCCAAAACTTACGACTTAACCCAGTCATGCCTACAGCTCTAAGTGACATGTGTTTTCTGAATCGTTTATACTAGTGTGCCAATAACTTAGAAATTCAGCCTTATGCCGCTGGTGACTAATTGACCAATACAAAAAGATCCAAAAATACCTGAAAAATGACTGAAACCCGGGCACATGGGTACTCATCTGATAGTACTCTTTGAGAGCGTTCAAATGAATACCAACATGACAGGGTTTAGATGGTTTTCTAAAGTCTTTGAGCTCTTTTGCCTTGGGCAAAATTAGCTTTAGCATTGAAAGGGTTAAGCACAAATTCATGAAGGATTATAATTTATTTTTGGTTCTGTTCAACATTACTATTAAAGCTGTTTTCGGCAAAAAATGATCCAGTAAGCACGTTCTCTCCAAAAAAGTTTGTACATTTTTAGTTATTATAGGAATGAATTTGTCAATTCTCTGAACCCATTTCTGCCCAGAGTTCCTCTTGATAAGTGGTTCTTGGCCACCTGGTGAGATAAATCCAAACTAACCTGACCACTCTGACAGGGTCTTAGCCAGGAATTCAGAAATGCCTGTCCAAAACAGCAATCAAAATTTCTGCCCGTCCAGATTTAGCTACTAATTTACTTCAAATCCGTATACCAGCTACATTTGATAGCCTAGTGTGTCAAAAAGGGCAATTCACACTTCAGTTGTGTCCTAGAAGATGGTTTGCTAGAAAGTCAAAATTGAAAAGTCTTCATAGAAATTTTTGCCTGTCCAAACAGGAGTTTTTTAGGAAATTACCTTTCCAAAAGACAGGTAGGACAGGTCCTGGCTAAGTCCCTGGTTCTGGGATGCTACAGTACTTCTGAAATTGACTAGTAAGAAAGAATCTTGCAAAAATGTTAATAGAGTTGTTGATTATGTTCTGGTAAGCATTTCTCCTACAAATATCATCCAAAAGATGTCAAAATATTGAAATAGATTTCTTTACACTCTGTAGGTATGAATGGGCTGAACTTTTCATGCTCTGGTTACCATGGAAATCTTGTGGATTTATACATATTCTGAAGTGAATATGAATGTAAAAATCAAACCAAACAAACACTGAACTGAAATATTTTTATATTCCTGTGTTCATTGTTTCTCTTACTTTTCCTCTCATGAGGTGATGCATGTGCATCAGGGTCTTAGCCAGGATTTAGAAACTGGGTGCCTAAAATTGGCAGTTGTAAAATTTTGGGCGTCCAGATCTTTTTAGGGGGATCACAATATACTCATATTTCAACCATAAACATGTATAAATTCATCAAAATAAGGCATGATATCATTAAACAATGTCATGGGAATTATACGGAAATTCAATTATAAGCTTGAGATTGGGATTTTTAGAAATTCCTCACAAAACAAAATGGGTGTCCTGAGGGGTTCTTTTTAAGGGTTTGGGTGTCCAAAAAGGCACCCAGGCGCCCTGCTGGTCAAGACCATGATGTGCATTTTTCTATGATCTTCAATGTACTCATTGCATGAATGGGATACGTCAAACTTCGTGAAAAACACTTAGCCCTGCTGGTGGCTAATTTGCCCAACAAGAACATGGTGGAAAAAACCCTGAAAAATACCTGAATCCCTGTCAAATGGGTACTCATCTGACAGCACTCATCGAGAGCTATCCATTGAATACCAACATGACAGGGTTTGGACGTTGGCTAAATTGTCCAATACAAAAGGATGCAAAAAAACCTGGTAAATGACTGAAACCCTGGCAAATGGGTACTCATCTGACAGCACTCATCGAGAGCTATCCAATGAATACCAACATGACAGGGTTTGGACATTTTTCAAAAATCGTTGCGTCCTTGTCCTTTGGACGAAAGTAGCCTCAGCATAAGAATGGTTGAGCCCTAAGTAAAAGGCGGTGTTGTTCAAGGGCGAGTAACTTGTGGAGGACTATGTTCCTGTGTTAATTTCATTGTGGAGGTTAGAAACCATTTTATTTTACTTATCTTCAGTGTGAAATAACTGGTGAGGTATTTGTGCTTTGACTGACAAGTATCCATGATATTTCTCCTTTTTTTTTCAAGCGGGTCAACTTGACTTCCCTCATGCTGCTGGTGGCTAATTTGGCCAATACAAAATGATGCAAAAATACTGAAAAATGACCGAACCACTGGCAAATGGGTACTCATTTGAGAGTACTCAGCAAGAGCTTTCCAATGGATACCAACATGACAGGGTTTCGATGGTTTTCAAAAAATCTTTGCATCCTTGTGTTTTGGACGAAAGTATCCTCAGCATTGTAAGGGTTAACGGTACCCATTTCATTGGGTGCAGGAAGTGGATAAAGAAGATATAACTTACTTTAAAGACGTGAAGTGCATATTATTGAATTGGAATAGCAGGTTGAGAAGGAATGGTTGTTTCGCACTCAAATGATTAATTAAAGAAACTGAAAAATCAAATTGAACTTGGTTACCAATAATTTAACTACTGAGACTCGCAATTGTTTTTTCTGATTTGAATTTTTTTTGATGACTTTTAGATGTATTGAACTTTTCAGTGCAAATAAAGAATGTTAACTGTTTTCTGCCCTGAGCGCTGAAGGTGCCTGATAGTTGAAATATTCATTAACCCATTCATGTTCAGAGTTACCTTTGAAAAGTGTCATCTAAATGCTGGAATGCATATGAAAATAGCTGCGAAATAAAGCTGAGATGTGCAAAATAATTCAAGGATAATCATTGGTTCTTCTTGTAGGACCATCATTGATATGACAAGTATCGATCAATCGAAATAATCTTTCCAATTAATCGGAAAAAATATTATGCCAATTGTTATGTCAATTAATCTAAAGACATTTTTTCAGCCTTTTACACCATTTTTGCCATTTTAAGCCAACACGAATAAGAATTTTGAAGTGAAGCTTAAGTATTCAATCAAAAAGTGTTGAGAAAACCTTCATTGTCTTTGCATAGTTAAAATCTTAGGATCCTAGCCACAGAAATAGTGTGGAACATGTGAAAATATTCTATTAGTGCAGTTCTTCAAAATCGAAATAATCGGAATTGAAAAATAAAATGTCAATGATCAAATCGATCTGTCGAACTACAGTGATCCACTCATCACATATGTTCTTTTAATGAGAAGTGTTTTCATAAAAAGAAACTGATTGATAGATAATTCAATGATTAATGCCACAGATGTTGCTATTATTACAATAGATTGTATAGCAACTCCATTACTCCTCAAATTCCCAAGGGATTAATGAGGAGGAAGTAAAATCTGCCTTACTGAAATAAAGGTAAATTTTGTGTATGAAATACCACAATCAAAGTGGTGGCAATTTGAAAAAATATGTAACCTCTAGTCCTGTGGACTCAGTTTCTAAATCCTGGCGAAGACCCTGCTTGCAACCCAACCTGGCATAAAGAAATGAATTCTGATCTTTTCCAACCGTTGCCATAACAAGATCCAAACTACTTTACCAAATGATTTGTGACTTAACCCTTCCAATGCTGAGGCTACCTTCGTCCAAAGTACAAGGATGCAAAGATTATTGAAAACCATCCAATCCCAGACATGTTGGTATTCATTGGAAAACTCTCACTGAGTACTCTCCCACGAGTACCCAAGTGCCAGGGTTTCAGTCAGGTAAAGGGTAAAGAAAAGTATGGCAGGGTACAAAAGCACAATCAAAGTTGACTTACCTCCGGTTAACCTGTCCAGCGCAGAGTTGACCCATTATGCAAGATGAAATAAACCAAAGTACTGTAGGTTTGAATACTGGACCTTTGTGGTTTGTGTATATATTTAGAAGGTCATATCGTAGGACTTGAAAAACTAAGCTAAGAAAAAAATGTTCCCTATTCAAAGAACTTTAAAATCCTGTTAAACCATTTGTTGTGTTTAGTTTCAGATGTCGCAAGCTTAGTTAATCCTGGAATTATTTTGAAAATTAAAGATGACGCATATTTATGGAAGCACATGTTTTGTTATCCTTACCCTTAACCTCGACTCATTCTATCTTAGATGAATAGACACATGGATTCTTTGCCGTAGGCCAATTGCCATAAGACCCATTACAAAGCCCTGGACGAAACATAATCACACTGTATCTAGCCTCAGTGTGACGTCACTAGGAGACAGACCGATAAGGGCGCTAGTATTGTTTACATAACAGAGTAAGTTGTGCGCCAACATGCGCAGAATGCACCTCTTGAAGTGTCTTGTCAACATCTGAGCCATTAGTTGTGGCCAGGCTGATATGCGAGACCTGCTGGTTGCGTATCCAGTGATCGGCATTCATGGTTCTATTTATAATGCCATAATGAACAATATATGTGTTCTTACCTCTTCTAAAGGTGAATGGGGGAGGGGGGGGGGGGATTTTACATGTCAAATAATGCTTGACATTTTAACAAAGGACAAATTTGTTGACATCATTAATGGTGATAAACACAATGGTAATTGCAAAAATAACATGCCTAAAAAGGCAAACTCCTCAACCGTGCGATGTATCATCCGTGCATCCAGATTGCATCTATAAATAGACAAAGCTGCATTAACTTAGATTTTTAAAGACAGTATGGCTGTTTAGATGTAAAATAAGAAACAACAATCTTAAAACACAAGTAAATCAATATACCTACTTCATTTTCCTGCACACGTGATGCAGATGCTAACAAATTGAATTAATCAAAAAAAATGATTTTTCATATCATGATAATTTGTCATACTTTTGTTGTTAGTATTAACTTGGATTAAGAAAAGAATGGATATGTAACGAGAGACCAATTACTATATGCCCTATAGTTACATGCTAGCCTCATGTCAGGACTAGCAGATAAGGCAGCAGCACGAGGTCACGTGGGAACAAGGACCAATCAGGGCTTCCGCATCGATTACATTACAGAGAAACCTTATCTCCACCACCTGCTTGGGGTGCCCAGAGCACCTATTAGCGACTATTAATTGACACTGGTTGAGGCTAGCATGTTCAGGTTGACCGGCTGGTTTCCATTCCATGTGTTGGTCTTCTAAGGTATTAACCAAGAATGTGTCAGTTTCACGTATGTATTCGAGTGTAGACTGCCATGCCATCTTGTGCTTCGTAATCGTACCTTCCAGATATTTTCAGAATATGGATGTCTTTTATCATAATCGAATTACGATTTATAGACCGTATAGAGTCGAAAATAAGCTAGCCACAATTGTTAGTGTAACTCGCTATCGTTCTGGGTCAATATACTAATTTAATTTGGTTGGAGGACCAGGATGATCTAAATTACAAACTATGAAAATAAAAGACTACAAAATGTCCCTATTGTCTTATGAAATAAATAAAACCGAAATACAAACAATATCCCATGTTTTCTCTATTGCAACAACGCAATTAGAACTATGAACCTCCTTGTAAACTGGCTCCATTCTACTGTGGGAGGCCATCTTAAACTTGCTGAAAGGGAAATAATTTCAGGCGCCGACAAAAAGGGAAAATCAATAGTAGATATTGGAATTATGCGTACCAAAGAGGTAATTTATCAGAAAAGGCAAATAGGGCAAATAATTTATTTCACCGAGAGACATTTCATATGATATCAATGATGTTTAAAGCAAATGCAAATAAAATAATGTAATCCTGAGATGATCATGGGAATAGACAAATTTAGACAAACATGGATACATGTATATGATGACCTGTGCAATTTATTTGAAGTATTTAAGAATATACTCCGGAAGAGAATTTCATGTGAACATAGGTATTCCCACACACAAGTATCAGCGTCGTATAAGGTCTCGGTGAAGTAAATGTTGTATCCCTTCGAGTAGTAGCATCGCATAGTTCCAATAAAAACTGGTGCTAGGCCCAATCGAGGCCTATAAATGGAGATATATACAACTTCATTTAACTAATATGGTATTTTTGGAATGGGGAGGGACTGGGCTTTTGTTTATTGCCCACAAAGTGAAGTCTGTTGCTTGGGCGTATGAATACCAAGCTAGAAGTGATCGTGTTTGCTTATCTCAGACTCGTTTCTGATGTTGACCACCAGAGGGCCGGATCTGTCACTATTTTGGCTCATAAAAAAAAATCACGATATGACCCCCAATTGTTTTGGGTTAATTTAGAAGAGGAGAATGTTCTGATCAAAAAAATAACAACTTTTGGTGTGAAAGGATGACTAGTTTTGGATTTAGCCAAGCATTATTGTCACACCACAGCTGAAATTCGCCGGTCAGCTGTGGAATTAGTTCACCGAGAATGTATGTGAAATCACAGGTATTTGTATCCGTATAATGGTCCGAAAATTGGTAAACATTTTTTTTATGAAAATCAAATGATTATGGGGACGTAGGCCACCCTCTTATGAAGCCTGATACGAACTTTCAGGTTTATCCGAGCACTGCAAAGCGAGAAAAAAAGACTTTAAAGTATATTGCCAGGACTTGTCTAATATATATAACACTAAGTCTTTTTACAAATACCTGTGGTGAAATGTACATGATATGTACATGAAATGTACAAGATATCTATGTGAAAAGTATAAGATAATGTACATGATGTGTACATGGAAATGTACATGATATGTACATGAAATGTACTCTACAGGAGGAGGAGGACTACATGTGGCCCAGGAACGCTAGGAGAGGGAAAGAGATCCAGTCACAGCAGCTCAAAAAGATCAAAGACAAGTGCTGTTCTGGAGTATGGAGACAAATACAGCGTAAACCATCCAGAAGTCAGGAATTCCTTAGGAAGGTTCCTTAGGACCCAAAATTTCCCTTCGTCTTATCTTTCATGTAATCTTAAGGATACAATTAAGGGATACCATGACCCTTGAGGAAGCCTTAACCCTTATGCTGGTGGTGGCTAATTTGGCCAATACAAAATGATGCAAAAAACCTATAAAATGACAGAAACCCTGGCACATGGGTACTCATCTGGGAGTACTCAGGAGAGCTATCTAATGAATACCAACATTACAGGGTTTAAGTGTTTTTCAAAAATCTTCGCGTCATTGTGTGTTGGATGAAAGTAGCCTCAGCATTGGAAGGGTTAAGGGATCCTAGTACCTCGTGTCATGCAAGCCGGCCAAGGTGCCTAAATATCATTACGATCACACACGCAATGGGAGCAATAGGGCATACAGTAAAACCTCCAAAATGTGAACACCTTTGAGGGTTGCACCATCAGGCTTAGCCTTATCTCTGGACTTACCTATCGTCCTGGCAACAATCATACTTACAATGTCACTATGACAACAATGATCATTGTTACAAGGTGGCTATGGCAACAATTAAATTTAAGCCCATTATTAGGTCCAGGCCTATGGAAGCCTTCTGCAATCAGAACTTTGGAACCAAGACAAATATGCATTATAGGAAGCGATTCTTTTTCGGAAATAGTTTAGGAAGAAATCGGACCATAATTACATTCACTTTAGAATGTGTCTTCGTCTCGAAGAATTTCCACAATGGATTATAACCAAAATAAGCCTATAGATTGTTTTTAAAAAGGGAGATTTTCATATCTTGGGAGGTTTGCACTATGGATTGGGAACAGAAAGGTTTGGAAATTGTGTTCATAAAAGTTGTTCAGGTCCCAGAAGTGGGCACAATCTGCTATGGCTGTCAAGCAACTGAGGATCAAAAATGCAGTTGTGCTATAAGACTAAGGATTGTGGCTAATTTTGACTGTTCTGTTTTACCCAGAATCCTTCATACATCTAGTTGCCAAGCTGCATTACCGTAATTTCTCGGCAATTTGAGACACTTCAATAATCAAAATTTGTATGGGTTCAGGGTGGCCCATATTTTCTGAAAATACATTGATGCAAGATTTACAGTTAGGTCCATGTTATGTGTAATGGCAACTGGCAATATATTGAGGGTTGCCCAGATTTCTCATTAGTTACTTTGTAATCAGCACTTTGTCCAAATTCCTAAGGTGGTCTAAATTTCCAAGAATTTACGGTATGCATTGATTAATTTCAATCCTGGTGTTTTGAAGTGAGACATGGACCACTGGCTGTCACCAGTGGACAGGTAACAGGTTTACATGGATTTTGGCTATTGGAATGGTCCCTCATTTCACCATAAGGATGAATGTTGAATTGGATGCAATCTCAAGCGTGGCTAAAAGATTCAAGCACCATTGTGGATACTAGTATTGAAAGCAATATTCTGATATTATCTTAATCCTTATTTGTCATTGCCTGACAACTGAAAGAGGGGAAATTGGTCCAACAATAACAATGACTTACAGTCAAACATTACCCAAGGTACTACTCTGTTATTTAGATCTTTCCATTTGTGTCAAGCCCAGTATGCGCTCCAGTTGTAAAATTGTTAATTAGATAGAATGGGAATTAAATATGAATACTGTAGAACACACACATAACGTGTGTCCCAAATATAGCGAATTGGGGAGTTTTCGCATCATAGCGTATCTTTTTAAGGGACGGTAGCCGCCGCTGACAGCGCCAAAGTACAGGGAAAAAAAGTACAGCGTTGTTATATATAGCGAAGCGGAACCGCACGCTATGTACGATATATATAAACAGACGCGTACATTGTGTGTTCTACAGTATAAACATCTGAATAATTGAAATGAATGTTTTCGTTATGATTAACATGATACGGTGTGTTTTTTTTCTAAAGGACGCATGCATCAATTAAAAACTCTCCCCAGAAGTGTCTGGTCTGTTTGGGCTGCTCAGAGGGTGAATGGTAACCCGTATGCAGGTGGTGGGAGCTAATTTTGCCATTACAAAATGATGCAAAAAACCTGAAAAATGACTGAAATCCTGGCAAATGGGTACTCAGCGAGAACTATCCAATGAATACCAATATGACAGAGTTCAGATGGTTTTCAAAAATCTTTGCCTCCTTGTGCTTTGGACAGAAGTAGCCTCAGCATTGGAAGGGTTACATGATATTGCTGCCACATGAGGTAATGTATGTATCTCTATGCAGGTTCCTGGCTACAAGCTTTAAATGTGTGGCCTGGGAACCGGCATAGTGAACTAAAATGGCTCTCCTGGGCACCAGTACTATTTTCCTAAGAGGAGATTTACAAAAAGGTACAAAAGTTGTAGTGGTGCAATGGGCCGGTGTATATAGCGATGTGGGTCCTCCTGTGACTGGTGGGTAGTAGTGCGGAGAGTATGTGGATATTACTCCTTAAAGGAGGGAACTTAAAGCGAAAAAAACCCAGGTGTGAACCCATGCATGCCTGGCGATCTCCTAGACAAATGTCGTCTGGATCTACTATACTTTTGGAGATATCTTTGGAATTATGTATCGATTCACTAAATAGTTGAGTGATTATTGTTGGTAGGTTTCTGATCCACATTTGTCCCTCAAATATTTAATGAATAATCACTCGGCTGAAAAAGATATCGTCAGAATAGTCGGGACGTTTCTAGGCATTATAGGCATGAACGGGTTAACACAACCACCCCTTTATTTGGTGCAGTGCCCTGGATGATCGGATTATAGATGGCGCCACAATCTTCCCCAAAACTTACGACTTAACCCAGTCATGCCTACAGCTCTAAGTGACATGTGTTTTCTGAATCGTTTATACTAGTGTGCCAATAACTTAGAAATTCAGCCTTATGCCGCTGGTGACTAATTGACCAATACAAAAAGATCCAAAAATACCTGAAAAATGACTGAAACCCGGGCACATGGGTACTCATCTGATAGTACTCTTTGAGAGCGTTCAAATGAATACCAACATGACAGGGTTTAGATGGTTTTCTAAAGTCTTTGAGCTCTTTTGCCTTGGGCAAAATTAGCTTTAGCATTGAAAGGGTTAAGCACAAATTCATGAAGGATTATAATTTATTTTTGGTTCTGTTCAACATTACTATTAAAGCTGTTTTCGGCAAAAAATGATCCAGTAAGCACGTTCTCTCCAAAAAAGTTTGTACATTTTTAGTTATTATAGGAATGAATTTGTCAATTCTCTGAACCCATTTCTGCCCAGAGTTCCTCTTGATAAGTGGTTCTTGGCCACCTGGTGAGATAAATCCAATCTAACCTGACCACTCTGACAGGGTCTTAGCCAGGAATTCAGAAACGCCTGTCCAAAACAGCAATCAAAATTTCTGCCCGTCCAGATTTAGCTACTAATTTACTTCAAATCCGTATACCAGCTACATTTGATAGCCTAGTGTGTCAAAAAGGGCAATTCACACTTCAGTTGTGTCCTAGAAGATGGTTTGCTAGAAAGTCAAAATTGAAAAGTCTTCATAGACATTTTTGCCTGTCCAAACAGGAGGTTTTTAGGAAATTACCTGTCCAAAAGACAGGTAGGACAGGTCCTGGCTAAGTCCCTGGTTCTGGGATGCTACAGTACTTCTGAAATTGACTAGTAAGAAAGAATCTTGCAAAAATGTTAATAGAGTTGTTGATTATGTTCTGGTTAGCATTTCTCCTACAAATATCATCCAAAACATCTCAAAATATTGAAATATATTTCTTTACACTCTGTAGGTATGAAGTGGGCTGAACTTTTCATGCTCTGGTTACCATGGAGATCTTGTGGATTTATACATATTCTGAAGTGAATATGAATGTAAAGATCAAACCAAACAAACACTGAACTGAAATATTTTTATATTCCTGTGTTCATTGTTTCTCTTACTTTTCCTCTCATGAGGTGATGCATGTGCAAATTGTGCATTTTTCTATGATCTTCAATGTACTCATTGCATGAATGGGATACGTCATGATACGTCCATGATATTTCTCCTTTTTTTTCAAGCGGGTCAACTTGACTTCCCTCATGCTGCTGGTGGCTAATTTGGCCAATACAAAATGATGCAAAAATACTGAAAAATGACCGAACCACTGGCAAATGGGTACTCATTTGAGAGTAGTCAGCAAGAGCTTTCCAATGAATACCAACATGACAGGGTTTTGATGGTTTTCAAAAAATCTTTGCATCCTTGTGTTTTGGACGAAAGTATCCTCAGCATTGTAAGGGTTAACGGTACCCATTTCATTGGGTGCAGGAAGTGGATAAAGAAGATATACCTTACTTTAAAGACGTGAAGTGCATATTATTGAATTGGAATAGCAGGTTGAGAAGGAATGGTTGTTTCGCACTCAACTGATTAATTAAAGAAACTGAAAAATCAAATTGAACTCGGTTACCAATAATTTAACTACTCAGAATTGTTTTTTCTGATTTGAATTTTTTTTGATGACTTTTAGATGTATTGAACTTTTCAGTGCAAATAAAGAATGTTAACTGTTTTCTGCCCTGAGCGCTGAAGTTGCCTGATAGATTAAATATTCATTAACCCATTCATGTTCAGAGTTACCTTTGAAAAGTGTCATCTAAATGCTGGAATGCATATGAAAATAGCTTTGAAATAAAGCTGAGATGTGCAAAATAGTTAATAGATAATCATTGGTTTTTCTTGTAGGACCATCATTGATATGACAAGTATCAATCGATTGAAATATTTTTTCCAATTAATCGAAAAAAATATTATGCCAATTGTTATGTTAATTGATCTAAACACATTTTTTCAGCCTTTTACACCATTTTTGCCGTTTTAAGCCAACACGAATAAGAATTTTGAAGTGAAGCTTAAGTATTCAATCAAAAAGTGTTGGGAAAACCTTCATTGTCTTTGCATAGTAAAAATCTTAGGATCCTAGCCACAGAAATAGTGTGGAACATGTGTAAATACTCTATTAGTGCAGTTCTTCAAAATCGAAATAATCGGAATTGAAAAATAAAACGTCAATGATCAAATCGATCTGTCGAACTACAGTGATCCACTTATCACATATGTTCTTTTAATGAAAAGTGTTTTCATAAAAAGAAACTCTGATTGATAGATAATTCAATGATTAATGCCACAGATGTTGCTATTATTACAATAGATTGTATAGCAACTCCATTACTCCTCAAATTCCCAAGGGATTAATGAGGAGGAAGTAAAATCTGCCTTACTGAAATAAAGGTAAATTTTGTGTATGAAATACCACAATCAAAGTGGTGGCAATTTAAAAAAAATAAGTAACCTCTAGTCCTGTGGACTCGGTTTCTAAATCCTGGCGAAGACCCTGCTTGCAACCCAACCTGGCATAAAGAAATGAATTCTGATCTTTTCCAACCGTTGCCATAACAAGATCCAAACTACTTTACCAAATGATTTGTGACTTAACCCTTCCAATGCTGAGGCTACTTTCGTCCAAAGCACAAGGATGCAAAGATTATTGAAAACCATCCAATCCCAGACATGTTGGTATTCATTGGAAAACTCTCACTGAGTACTCTCCCACGAGTACCCAAGTGCCAGGGTTTCAGTCATTTACTAGGTTTCTTGCATCATTTTGTATTGGCCAAACTAGGTAAAGGGTAAAGAAAAGTATGGCAGGGTACAAAAGCACAATCAAAGTTGACTTACCTCCGGTTAACCTGTCCAGCGCAGAGTTGACCCATTATGCAAGATGAAATAAACCAAAGTACTGTAGGTTTGAATACTGGACCTTTGTGGTTTGTGTATATATTTAGAAGGTCATATCATAGGACTTGAAAAACTAAGCTAAGAAAAAAATGTTCCCTATTCAAAGAACTTTAAAATCCTGTTAAACCATTTGTTGTGTTTAGTTTCAGATGTCGCAAGCTTAGTTAATCCTGGAATTTTTTTGAAAATTAAAGATGACGCATATTTATGGAAGCACATGTTTTGTTATCCTTACCCTTAACCTCGACTCATTCTATCTTAGATGAATAGACACATGGATTCTTTGCCGTAGGCCAATTGCCATAAGACCCATTACAAAGCCCTGGACGAAACATAATCACACTGTATCTAGTCTCAGTGTGACGTCACTAGGAGACAGACCGATAAGGGCGCTAGTATTGTTTACAGAACAGAGTAAGTTGTGCGCCAACATGCGCAGAATGCACCTCTTGAAGTGTCTTGTCAACATCTGAGCCATTAGTTGTGGCCAGGCTGATATGCGAGACCTGCTGGTTGCGTATCCAGTGATCGGCATTCATGGTTCTATCTATAATGCCATAATGAACAATATATATGTGTTCTTACCTCTTCTAAAGGTGAATGGGGGGGGGGGGGGGGGGGGATTTTACATGTGAAATAATGCTTGACATTTTAACAAAGGACAAATTTGTTGACATCATAAATGGTGATAAACACAATGGTAATTACAAAAATAGCATGCCTAAAAAGGCGAACTCCTCAACCGTGCGATGTATCATCCGTGCATCCAGATTGCATCTATACATAGATAAAGCTGCATTAACTTAGATTTTTAAAGACAGTATGGCTGTTTAGATGTAAAATAAGAAACAACAGAACTCAAAACACAAGTAAATCAATATACCTACTTCATTTTCCTGCACACGTGATGCAGATGCTAACAAATTGAATTATTCAAAAGAAATGATTTTTCATATCATGATAATTTGTCATGCTTTTGTTGTTAGTATTAACCAAGAATGTGTCAGTTTCACGTATGTATTCGAGTGTAGACTGCCATGCCATCTTGTGCTTCATTTCTAAACTAATTAACTAAGTAATCGTACCTTCCAGATATTTTCAGAATATGGATGTCTTTCATCATAATCGAATTACGATTTATAGACCGTATAGAGTCGAAAATAAGCTAGCCACAATTGTTAGTGTAACTCGCTATCGTTCTGGGTCAATATACTAATTTAATTTGGTTGGAGGACCAGGATGATCTAAATTACAAACTATGAAAATAAAAGACTACAAAATGTCCCTATTGTCTTATGAAATAAATAAAACCGAAATACAAACAATATTCCATGTTTTCTCTATTGCAACAACGCAATTAGAACTATGAACCTCCTTGTAAACTGGCTCCATCCTACTGTGGGAGGCCATCTTAAACTTGCTGAAAGGGAAATTATTTTAGGCACCGACAAAAAGGGAAAATTAATAGTAGATATTGGAATTATGCGTACCAAAATGGTAATTTATCAAAAAAGGCAAATAGGGCAAAGAATGTATTTCACCGAGAGACATTTCATATGATATCAATGAGGTTTAAGCAAATGCAAATAAAATAATGTAATCATGAGATGATCATGGGAATAGACAAATTTAATCAAACATGGATACATGTATATGATGATCTGTGCAATTTATTTGAAGTATTTAAGAATATACTCCGGAAAGGAATTTCATGTGAACATACGTATTCCCACAGGGGCTTGTATCGTTGAGTGCCACTTGCCAGTAGTCACAGCCGTATTAGTAATATAGACTCTATTGCATAGTACCAGCCTCAGACTCACGAGTGACCGCTCAACGATACAAGCCCCTGTGCGTATTCCCACACACAAGTATCAGCGACTTATAAGGTGTCGGTGAAGTAAATGGTGTATCCCTTCGAGTAGTACCTTTGCATAGTTCCAATAAAAACTGGGGCTAGGCCCAATCGAGGCCTATAAATGGAGATATATACAACTTTATTCAACTAATATGGTATTTTTGGAATGGGGAGGGACTGGGCTTTTGTTTATTGCCCACAAAGTGAAGTTTGTTGCTTGGGCGTTTGAATACCAAGCTGGAAGTGATCGTGTTGGTTTATCTCAGACTCGTTTCTGATGTTGACCACCAGAGGGCCGGATCTGTCACTCTGACCTATTTTGGCTCATAAAAAAAAAATCACGATATAACCCCCAATTGTTTTGGGTTAATTTAGAAGAGGAGAATGTTCTGATCAAAAAAATAACAACTTTTGGTGTGAAAAGATGACTAGTTTTGGATTTAGCCAAGCATTATTGTCACACCACAGCTGAAATTCGCCGGTCAGCTGTGGAATTAGTTCACCGAGAATGCATGTGAAATCACAGGTATTTGTATCCGTATAATGGTCCGAAAATTGGTAAACATTTTTTTATAAAAATCAAATGATTATGGGGACGTAGGCCACCCTCTTATGAAGCCTGATACGAACTTTCAGGTTTATCCGAGCACTGCAAAGCGAGAAAAAAAAGACTTTAAAAGTATATTGCCAGGACTTGTCTAATATATATAACACTAAGTCTTTTTTTCTCGCTTTGCAGTGCTCGGATAAACCTGAAAGTTCGTATCAGGCTTCATAAGAGGGTGGCCTACGTCCCCATAATCATTTGATTTTTATAGAAAAAAATGTTTACCAATTTTCGGACCATTATACGGATACAAATACCTGTGGTGAAATGTACATGATATGTACATGAAATGTACAAGATATCTATGTGAAAAGTATAAGATAATGTACATGATATGTACATGATATGTACGTGAAATGTACAAGATATCTATGTGAAAAGTATAAGATAATGTACATGATATGTACGTGAAATGTACATGATGTGTACATGGAAATGTACATGATATGTACATGAAATGTACCCTACAGGAGGAGGAGGACTACATGTGGCCCAGGAACGCTAGGAAAGGGAAAGAGATCCAGCCACAGCAGCTCAAAAAGATCAAAGACAAGTGCTGTTCTGGAGTATGCATGAGACAAGTACAGCGTAAAACATCCAGAAGGCAGGAATTCCTTAAGGTTCCTTAGCACCCAAAATTTCCCTTAGTCTTATCTTTCAAGTAATCTTAAGGATACAATTAAGGGATACCATGACCCTTGAGGAAGCCTTAACTCTTATGCTGGTGATTGCTAATTTGGACAATACAAAATGATGCAAAAAACCTATAAAATGACCGAAACCCTGGCATGGGTACTCATCTAGGATTACTCAGTACTCAGTGAGAGCTATCTAATGAATACCAACATTACAGGGTTTAGGTGTTTTTTCAAAAATCTTCGCGTCATTGTGTGTTGGATGAAAGTAGCCTCAGCATTGTAAGGGTTAAGGGATCCTAGTACCTCATGCGTCATGCAAGCCGGCCAAGGTGCCTAAATATCATTACGATCACACACGCAATGGGAGCCATAGGGCATACAGTAAAACCTCCAAAATGTGAACACCTTTGAGGGTTGCACCATCAGGCTTAGCCTTATCTCTGGACTTGAACTTACCTATCGTCCTGGCAACAATCATACTTACAATGTCACTATGACAACAATGATCATTGTTACAAGGTGGCTATGGCAACAATTAAATTTAAGCCCATTATTAGGTCCAGGCCTATGGAAGCCTTCTGCAATCAGAACTTTGGAACCAAGACAAACATGCATTATAGGAAGCGATTCTTTTTCGGAAATAGTTTAGGAAGAAATCGGACCATAATTACATTAACTTTAGAATGTGTCTTCGTCTCGAAGAATTTCCACAATGGATTACAACCAAAATAAGCCTATAAATTGTTTTTAAAAAGTGAGATTTTCATATCTTGGGAGGTTTGCACTATGGATTAGGAACAGAAAGGTTTGGAAATTGTGTTCATAAAAGTTGTTCAGGTCCCAGAAGTGGGCACACTCTGCTATGGCTGTTAAGCAACTGAGGATCAAAAATGCAGTTGTGCTATAAGACTAAGGATTGTGGCTAATTTTGACTGTTCTGTTTTACCCAGAATCCTTCATACATCTAGTTGCCAAGCTGCATTACCGTAATTTCTCGGCAATTTGAGACACTTCAATAATCAAAATTTGTATGGGTTCAGGGTGGCCCATATTTTCTGAAAATACATTGATACAAGATTTACAGTTAGGTCCATGTTATGTGTAATGGCAACTGGCAATAGATTGAGGGTTGCCCAGATTTCTCATTAGTTACTTTGTAGTGAGCACTTTGCCCAAATTCCTAAGGGGGTCTAAATTTCCAAGAATTTACGGTATGCATTGATTAATTTCAATCCTGGTGTTTTGAAGTGAGACATGGACCACTGGCTGTCACCAGTGGACAGGTAACCGGGTTACATGGACTTTGGCTATTGGAATGGTCCCTCATTTCACCATAAGGATGAATGTTGAATTGGATGCAATCTCAAGCGTGGCTAAAAGATTCAAGCCTGCACCATTGTGGATACTAGTATTGAAAGCAATATTCTGATATTATCTTAACCCTTATGCTGCTGGTGGCTAAATTGGCCAAAACAAAATAACCCAAAAATCCTGCAAAATCATCGAAACCATGGCATATGGGTACTCATCTGAGAGTACTCAGCGAGGGCTTCCCAATGAGTACCAACATGGCAGGGTTTAGATGGTTTTCGAAAATCTTTGCATTCTTGCGCTTTGGACAAAAGTAGCCTTAGCATTGGAAGGGTTTATCCTTATTTGTCATTGCCTGACAACTTTGAACATAACTTATCAAATAGAGTAAAAGCTGAAAAAAAGGTTGAAAATATTTGAAAGAGTGGAAATTGGATCCAACAATAACAATGACTTACAGTCAAACATTACCCAAGGTACTACTCTGCTATTTAGATATTTCCATTTGTGTCAAGCCCAGTATGCGCTCCAGTTGTAAAATTGTTAATTAGATAGAATGGGAATTAAATATGAATACTGTAGAACACACATATGACGCGTGTCCCAAATATAGCGAATTGGGGAGTTTTCGCATCATAGCGTATCTTTTTTAGGGACGGTAGCCGCCGCTGACAGCGCCAAAGTACAGGGAAAAAAAGTACAGCGTTTTTATATATAGCGAAGCGGAACCACACGCTATGTACGATATATATAAACAGACGCGTACATTGTGTGTTCTACAGTATGAACATCTGAATAATTGGAATGAATGTTTTCGATATGATTAAAATGATAAGGTGTTTTTTTCTAAAGGACGCATGCATCCATTAAAAACTCTCCCCAGAAGTGTCTGGTCTGTTTGGGCTGCTCAGAGGGTGAATGGTAACCCTTATGCAGGTGGTGGGGGCTAATTTTGCCATTACAAAATGATGCAAAAAACCTGAAAAATGACTGAAATCCTGGCAAATGGGTACTCATAAGAGAGTACTCAGCGAGAACTATCCAATGAATACCAATATGACAGGGTTCAGATGGTTTTCAAAAATCTTTGCCTCCTTGTGCTTTGGACAGAAGAAGCCTCAGCATTGGAAGGGTTACATGATATTGCTGCCACATAATTTATGTATCTCTATGCAGGTTCCTGGCTACAAGCTCTAAATGTGTGGCCTGGAAACCGGCATAGTGAACTAAAATGGCTCTCCTGGGCACCAGTACTATTTTCCTAAGAGGAAATTTACAAAAAGGTACAAAAGTTGTAGTGGTGCAATGGGCCGGTGTATATAGCGATGTGGGTCCTCCTGTGACTGGTGGGTAGTAGTGCGGAGAGTATGTGGATATTACTCCTTAAAGGAGGGAACTTAAAGCGAAAAAAAAACCAGGTGTGAGCCCATGCATGCCTGGCGATCTCCTAGACAGATGTCGTCTGGATCTACTATACTTTTGGAGATATCTTTGGAAATATGTATCGATTCACTAAATATTTGAGTGATTATTGTTGGTAGGTTTCTGATCCACATTTGTCCCTCAAATATGTTATGAATAATCACTCGGCTGAAAAAGATATCGTCAGAATAGTCGGGACGTTTCTAGGCATTATAGGCATGAACGGGTTAACACAACCACCCCTTTATTTGGTGCAGTGCCCTGGATGATCGGATTATAGAGGGCGCCACAATCTTCCCCAAAACTTACGACTTAACCCAGTCATGCCTACAGCTCTAACTGACATGTGTTTTCTGAATCGTTTATACTAGTGTGCCAATAACTTAGAAATTCAGCCTTATGCCGCTGGTGACTAATTGACCAATACAAAAAGATCCAAAAATACCTGAAAAATGACTGAAACCCGGGCACATGGGTACTCATCTGATAGTACTCTTTGAGAGCGTTCAAATGAATACCAACATGACAGGGTTTAGATGGTTTTCTAAAGTCTTTGAGCTCTTTTGCCTTGGGCAAAATTAGCTTTAGCATTGAAAGGGTTAAGCACAAATTCATGAAGGATTAGAATTTATTTTTGGTTCTGTTCAACATTACTATTAAAGGTGTTTTCGGCAAAAAATGATCCAGTAAGCACGTTCTCTCCAAAAAAGTTTGTACATTTTTAGTTATTATAGGAATGAATTTGTCAATTCTCTGAACCCATTTCTGCCCAGAGTTCCTCTTGATAGGTGGTTCTTGGCTACCTGGTGAGATAAATCCAAACTAACCTGACCACTCTGCCAGGGTCTTAGCCAGGAATTCAGAAATGCCTGTCCAAAACCGCAATCAAAATTTCTGCCCGTCCAGATTTAGCTACTAATTTACTTCAAATCCGTATACCAGCTACATTTGATAGCCTAGTGTGTCAAAAAGGGCAATTCACACTTCAGTTGTGTCCTAGAATATGGCTTGCTAGAAAGTCAAAATTGAAAAGTCTTCATTTTTGCCTTTCCAAACAGGAGGTTTTCAGGAAATTACCTGTCCAAAAGACAGGTAGGACAGGTCCTGGCTAAGTCCCTGGTTCTGGGATGCTACAATACTTCTGAAATTGACTAGTAAGAAAGAATCTTGCAAAAATGTTAATAGAGTTGTTGATTATGTTCTGGTTAGCATTTCTCCTACAAATATCATCCAAAAGATGTCAAAATATTGAAATAGATTTCTTTAGACTCTGTAGGTATGAATGGGCTGAACTCTTCGTGCTCTGGTTACCATGGAGATCTTGTGGATTTATACATATTCTGAAGTGAATATGAATGTAAAAATCAAACCAAACAAACACTGAACTGAAATATTTTTATATTCCTGTGTTCATTGTTTCTGTTACTTTTCCTCTCATGAGGTGATGTATGTGCATCAGGGTCTTAGCCAGGATTTAGAAACTGGGTGCCTAAAATTGGCAGTTGTAAAATTTTGGGCGTCCAGATTTTTTTAGGGGGATCACAATATACTCATATTTCAACCATAAACATGTATAACTTCATCAAAATAAGGCATGATATCATTAAACAATGTCATGGGAATTATAAGGAGATGAAAAAAATGCAATTATAAGCTTGAGATTGGGATTTTTAGAAATTCCTCACAAAACAAAATGGTTGTCCTGAGGGGTTCTTTTTAAGGGTTTGGGTGTCCAAAAAGGCACCCAGGCGCCCTGCTGGTCAAGACCATGATGTGCATTTTTCTATGATCTTCAATGTACTCATTGCATGAATGGGATACGTCAAACTTCGTGAAAAACACTTAGCCCTGCTGGTGGTTAATTTACCCAACAAGAACATGGTGGAAAAAACCCTGAAAAATACCTGAATCCCTGTCAAATGGGTACTCATCTGACAGCACTCATCGAGAGCTATCCAATGAATACCAACATGACAGGGTTTGGACGTTGGCTAAATTGTCCAATACAAAAGGATGCAAAAAAACCTGACAAATGACTGAAACCCTGGCAAATGGGTACTCATCTGACAGCACTCATCGAGAGCTATCTAATGAATACCAACATGACAGGGTTTGGACATTTTTCAAAAATCGTTGCGTCCTTGTCCTTTGGACGAAAGTAGCCTCAGCATTAGAATGGTTGAGCCCTAAGTAAAAGGCAGTGTTGTTCAAGGGCTAGTAACGTGTGGAGGACTATGTTCCTGTGTTAATTTCATTGTGGAGGTTAGAAACCATTTTATTTTACTTATCTTCAGTGTGAAATAACTGGTGAGGTATTTGTGCTTTGACTGACAAGTATCCATGATATTTCTCCTTTTTTTTTCAAGCGGGTCAACTTGACTTCCCTCATGCTGCTGGTGGCGAATTTGGCCAATACAAAATGATGCAAAAATACTGAAAAATGACCGAACCACTGGCAAATGGGTACTCATTTGAGAGTACTCAGCAAGAGCTTTCCAATGAATACCAACATGACAGGGTTTCGATGGTTTTCAAAAAATCTTTGCATCCTTGTGTTTTGGACGAAAGTATCCTCAGCATTGTAAGGGTTAACGGTACCCATTTCATTGGGTGCAGGAAGTGGATAAAGAAGATATAACTTACTTTAAAGACGTGAAGTGCATATTATTGAATTGGAATAGCAGGTTGAGAAGGAATGGTTGTTTCGCACTCAAATGATTAATTAAAGAAACTGAAAAATCTAATTGAACTTGGTTACCAATAATTTAACTACTCGCAATTGTTTTTTCTGATTTGAATTTGTTTTGATGACTTTTAGATGTATTGAACTTTTCAGTGCAAATAAAGAATGTTAACTGTTTTCTGCCCTGAGCGCTGAATGTGCCTGATAGTTGAAATATTTATTAACCCATTCATGTTCAGAGTTACCTTTAAAAAGTGTCATCTAAATGCTGGAATGCATATGAAAATAGCTGCGAAATAAAGCTGAGATGTGCAAAATAATTCAAGGATAATCATTGGTTATTCTTGTAGGACCATCATTGATATCACAAGTATCGATCAATCGAAATAATTTTTCCAATTAATCGGAAAAAATATTATGCCAATTGTTATGTCAATTAATCTAAACACATTTTTTCAGCCTTTTACACCATTTTTTGCCATTTTAAGCCAACACGAATAAGAATTTTGAAGTGAAGCTTAAGTATTCAATCAAAAAGTGTTAAGAAAACCTTCATTGTCTTTGCATAGTTAAAATCTTAGGATCCTAGCCACAGAAATAGTGTGGAACATGTGAAAATATTCTATTAGTGCAGTTCTTCAAAATCGAAATAATCGGAATTGAAAAATAAAACGTCAATGATCAAATCGATCTGTCGAACTACAGTGATCCACTTATCACATATGTTATTTAAATGAGAAGTGTTTTCATAAAAAGAAACTCTGATTGATAGATAATTCAATGATTAATGCCACAGATGTTGCTATTATTACAATAGATTGTATAGCAACTCCATTACTCCTTAAATTCCCAAGGGATTAATGAGGAGGAAGTAAAATCTGCCTTACTGAAATAAAGGTAAATTTTGTGTATGAAATACCACAATCAAAGTGGTGGCAATTTGAAAAAATATGTAACCTCTAGTCCTGTGGACTCAGTTTCTAAATCCTGGCGAAGACCCTGCTTGCAACCCAACCTGGCATAAAGAAATGAATTCTGATCTTTTCCAACCGTTGCCATAACAAGATCCAAACTACTTTACCAAATGATTTGTGACTTAACCCTTCCAATGCTGAGGCTACTTTCGTCCAAAGCACAAGGATGCAAAGATTATTGAAAACCATCCAATCCCAGACATGTTGGTATTCATTGGAAAACTCTCACTGAGTACTCTCCCACGAGTACCCAAGTGCCAGGGTTTCATTCATTTACTAGGTTTCGTGCACCATTTTGTATTGGCCAAACTAGGTAAAGGGTAAAGAAAAGTATGGCAGGGTACAAAAGCACAATCAAAGTTGACTTACCTCCGGTTAACCTGTCCAGCGCAGAGTTGACCCATTATGCAAGATGAAATAAACCAAAGTACTGTAGGTTTGAATACTGGACCTTTGTGGTTTGTGTATATATTTAGAAGGTCATATCGTAGGACTTGAAAAACTAAGCTAAGAAAAAAATGTTCCCTATTCAAAGAACTTTAAAATCCTGTTAAACCATTTGTTGTGTTTAGTTTCAGATGTCGCAAGCTTAGTTAATCCTGGAAATTTTTTGAAAATTAAAGATGACGCATATTTATGGAAGCACATGTTTTGTTATCCTTACCCTTAACCTCGACTCATTCTATCTTAGATGAATAGACACATGGATTCTTTGCCGTAGGCCAATTGCCATAAGACCCATTACAAAGCCCTGGACGAACCATAATCACACTGTATCTAGACTCAGTTAGACGTCACTAGGAGACAGACCGATAAGGGCGCTAGTATCGTTTACATAACAGAGTAAGTTGTGCGCCAACATGCGCAGAATGCACCTCTTGTAGTGTCTTGTCAGCATCTGAGCCATTAGTTGTGGCCAGGCTGATATGCGAGACCTGCTGGTTGCGTATCCAGTGATCGGCATTCATGGTTCTATCTATAATGCCATAATGAACAATATATGTGTTCTTACCTCTTCTAAAGGTGAATGGGGGGGGGGGGGGGGGGGGGGGGATTTTACATGTGAAATAATGCTTGACATTTTGACAAAGGACAAATTTGTTGACATCATTAATGGTGATAAACACAATGGTAATTACAAAAATAGCATGCCTAAAAAGGCGAACTCCTCAACCGTACGATGTATCATCCGTGCATCCAGATTGCATCTATAAATAGATAAAGCTGCATTAACTTAGATTTGTAAAGACAGTATGGCTGTTTAGATGTAAAATAAGGAACAACAGAACTTAAAACACAAGTAAATCAATATACCAACTTCTTTTTCCTGCACACGTGATGCAGATGCTAACAAATTGAATTATTCAAAAAAAATGATTTTTCATATCATGATAATTTGTCATGCTTTTATTGTTAGTATTAACCAAGAATGTGTCAGTTTCACGTATGTATTCGAGTGTAGACTGCCATGCCATCTTGTGCTTCATTTCTAAACTAATTAACTAAGTAATCGTACCTTCCAGATATTTTCAGAATATGGATGTCTTTCATCATAATCGAATTACGATTTATAGACCGTATAGAGTCGAAAATAAGCTAGCCACAATTGTTAGTGTAACTCGTTATCGTTCTGGGTCAATATACTAATTTAATTTGGTTGGAGGACCAGGATGATCTAAATTACAAACTATGAAAATAAAAGACTACAAAATGTCCCTATTGTCTTATGAAATAAATAAAACCGAAATACAAACAATATCCCATGTTTTCTCTATTTCAACAACGCAATTAGAACTATGAACCTCCTCGTAAACTGGCTCCATTCTACTGTGGGACGGAGGCCATCTTAAACTTGCTGAAAGGGAAATAATTTCAGGCACCGACAAAAAGTGAAAATTAATAGTAGATATTGGAATTATGCGTACCAAAATGGTAATTTATCAAAAAAGGCAAATAGGGCAAAGAATGTATTTCACCGAGAGACATTTCATATGATATCAATGAGGTTTAAGCAAATGCAAATAAAATAATGTAATCATGAGATGACCATGGGAATAGACAAATTTAATCAAACATGGATACATGTATATGATGATCTGTGCAATTTATTTGAAGTATTTAAGAATATACTCCGGAAAGGAATTTCATGTGAACATAAGTATTCCCACAGGGGCGTGTATCGTTGAGTGCCACTTGCCAGTAGTCACAGCCGTATTAGTAATATAGACAATATTTCATAGTACCAGCCTCAGACTCACGAGTGACCGCTCAACGATACAAGCCCCTGTGCGTATTCCCACACACAAGTATCAGCGACTTATAAGGTCTCGGTGAAGTAAATGGTGTATCCCTTCGAGTAGTACCTTTGCATAGTTCCAATAAAAACTGGGGCTAGGCCCAATCGAGGCCTATAAATGGACATATATACAACTTCATTCAACTAATATGGTATTTTTGGAATGGGGAGGGACTGGGCTTTTGTTTATTGCCCACAAAGTGAAGTTTGTTGCTTGGGCGTATGGATACCAAGCTGGAAGTGATCGTGTGTGTTTATCTCAGACTCGTTCCTGATGTTGACCACCAGAGGGCCGGATCTGTCACTCTGACATATTTTGGCTCATAAAAAAAAATCACGATATGACCCCCAATTGTTTTGGGTTAATTTAGAAGAGGAGAATGTTCTGATCAAAAAAATAACAACAAAATTGTTTTGGGTTAATTTAGAAGAGGAGAATGTTCTGATAAAAAAAACAACAACTTAATAGCCTCGCCGTGGGTGTTTGTTGCAAAGCTTCGGCCTTGGCGGCCTCAGCTTTTGCAACAAACACCTACGTCTCGGCTATAAATCTGCACCAAGGCTCAGCGGCAGATCTTAATCCCTATAATTAAGGGATACCATGACCCTTGAGGAAGCCTTAACCCTTATGCTGGTGATTGCTAATTTGGACAATACAATATATAAGGTCTCGGTGAAGTAAATGGTGTATCCCTTCGAGTAGTACCTTTGCATAGTTCCAATAAAAACTGGGGCTAGGCCCAATCGAGGCCTATAAATGGACATATATACAACTTCATTCAACTAATATGGTATTTTTGGAATGGGGAGGGACTGGGCTTTTGTTTATTGCCCACAAAGTGAAGTTTGTTGCTTGGGCGTATGGATACCAAGCTGGAAGTGATCGTGTGTGTTTATCTCAGACTCGTTCCTGATGTTGACCACCAGAGGGCCGGATCTGTCACTCTGACATATTTTGGCTCATAAAAAAAAATCACGATATGACCCCCAATTGTTTTGGGTTAATTTAGAAGAGGAGAATGTTCTGATCAAAAAAATAACAACAAAATTGTTTTGGGTTAATTTAGAAGAGGAGAATGTTCTGATAAAAAAAACAACAACTTAATAGCCTCGCCGTGGGTGTTTGTTGCAAAGCTTCGGCCTTGGCGGCCTCAGCTTTTGCAACAAACACCTACGTCTCGGCTATAAATCTGCACCAAGGCTCAGCGGCAGATCTTAATCCCTATAATTAAGGGATACCATGACCCTTGAGGAAGCCTTAACCCTTATGCTGGTGATTGCTAATTTGGACAATACAAAATGATGCAAAAAACCTATAAAATGACCGAAACCCTGGCATGGGTACTCATCTAGGATTACTCAGTACTCAGTGAGAGCTATCTAATGAATACCAACATTACAGGGTTTAGGTGTTTTTCAAAAATCTCCGCATCCTTGTGTGTTGGATGAAAGTAGCCTCAGCATTGGAAGGATTCAGGGATCCTAGTACCTCATGTGTCATGCAAGCCGGTCAAGGTGCCTAAATATCATTACGATCACACACGCAATGGGAGCCATAGGGCATACAGTAAAACCTCCAAAATGTGAACACCTTTGAGGGTTGCACCATCAGGCTTAGCCTTATCTCTGGACTTGAACTTACCTATCGTCCTGGCAACAATCATACTTACAATGTCACTATGACAACAATGATCATTGTTACAAGGTGGCTATGGCAACAATTACATTTAAGCCCATTATTAGGTCCAGGCCTATGGAAGCCTTCTGCAATCAGAACTTTGGAACCAAGACAAATATGCATTATAGGAAGCGATTCTTTTTCGGAAATAGTTTAGGAAGAAATCGGACCATAATTACATTCACTTTAGAATGTGTCTTCGTCTCGGAGAATTTCCACAATGGATTACAACCAAAATAAGCCTATAAATTGTTTTTAAAAAGGGAGATTTTCATATCTTGGGAGGTTTGCACTATGGATTAGGAACAGAAAGGTTTGGAAATTGTGTTCATAAAAGTTGTTCAGGTCCCAGAAATGGAAACACTCAGCTATGGCTGTTAAGCAACTGAGGATCAAAAATGCAGTTGTGCTATACGACTAAGGATTGTGGCTAATTTTGACTGTTCTGTTTTACCCAGAATCCTTCATACATCTAGTTGCCAAGCTGCATTACCGTAATTTCTCGGCAATTTGAGACACTTCAATAATCAAAATTTTTATGGGTTCAGGGTGGCCCATATTTTCTGAAAATACATTGATGCAAGATTTACAGTTAGGTCCATGTTATGTGTAATGGCAACTGGCAATAGATTGAGGGTTGCCCAGATTTCTCATTAGTTACTTTGTAATCAGCACTTTGCCCAAATTCCTAAGGTGGTCTTAATTTCCAAGAATTTACGGTGTGCATTGATTAATTTCAAACCTGGTGTTTTGAAGTGAGACATGGACCACTGGCTGTCACCAGTGGACAGGTAACAGGTTTACATGGACTTTGGCTATTGGAATGGTCCCTCATTTCACCATAAGGATGAATGTTGAATTGGATGCAATCTCAAGCGTGGCTAAAAGATTCAAGCCTGCACCATTGTGGATACTAGTATTGAAAGCAATATTCTGATATTATCTTAATCCTTATTTGTCATTGCCTGACAACTTTGAACATAACTTATCAAATAGAGTAAAAGCTGAAAAAAAAGTTGAAAATATTTGAAAGAGGGGAAATTGGATCCAACAATAACAATGACTTACAGTCAAACATTACCCAAGGTACTTCTCTGCTATTTAGATATTTCCATTTGTGTCAAGCCAGGTATGCGCTCCAGTTGTAAAATTGTTAATTAGATAGAATGGGAATTAAATATGAATACTGTAGAACACACATATGACGCGTGTCCCAAATATAGCGAATTGGGGAGTTTTCGCATCATAGCGTATCTTTGTTAGCGACGGTAGCCGCCGCTGCAGAGCCAAAGTACAGGAAAAAAAGTACAGCGTTTTTATATATAGCGAAGCGGAACCACACGCTATGTACGATATATCTAAACAGACGCGTACATTGTGTGTTCTACAGTATGAACATCTGGATAATTGGAATGAATGTTTTCGTTATGATTAACATGATAAGCTGTTTTTTTCTAAAGGACGCATGCATCAATTAAAAACTCTCCCCAGAAGTGTCTGGTCTGTTTGGGCTGCTCAGAGGGTGAATGGTTTCCCTTATGCAGGTGGTGGGGGCTAATTTTGCCATTACAAAATGATGCAAAAAACCTGAAAAATGACTGAAATCCTGGCAAATGGGTACTCATAAGAGAGTACTCAGCGAGAACTATCCAATGAATACCAATATGACAGGGTTCAGATGGTTTTCAAAAATCTTTGCCTCCTTGTGCTTTGAACAGAAGTAGCCTCAGCATTGGAAGGGTTACATGATATTGCTGCCACATAATTTATGTATCTCTATGCAGGTTCCTGGCTACAAGCTCTAAATGTGTGGCCTGGGAACCGGCATAGTGAACTAAAATGGCTCTCCTGGGCACCAGTACTATTTTCCTAAGAGGAAATTTACAAAAAGGTACAACAGTTGTAGTGGTGCAATGGGCCGGTGTATATAGCGATGTGGGTCCTCCTGTGCCTGGTGGGTAGTAGTGCGGAGAGTATGCGGATATTACTCCTTAAAGGAGGGAACTTAAAGCGAAAAAAAACCCAGGTGTGAACCCATGCATGCCTGGCGATCTCCTAGACAAATATCGTCTGGATCTACTATACTTTTGGAGATATCTTTGGAATTATGTATCGATTCACTAAATATTTGAGTGATTATTGTTGGTAGGTTTCTGATCCACATTTGTCCCTCAAATATTTTATGAATAATCACTCGGCTGAAAAAGATATCGTCAGAATAGTCGGGACGTTTCTAGGCATTATAGGTATGAACGGGTTAACACAACCACCCCTTTATTTGGTGCAGTGCCCTGGATGATCGGATTATAGAGGGCGCCACAATCTTTCCCAAAACTTACGACGTAACCCAGTCATGCCTACAGCTCTAACTGACATGTGTTTTCTGAATCGTTTATACTAGTGTGCCAATAACTTAGAAATTCAGCCATATGCTGCTGGTGACTAATTGACCAATACAAAAAAATCCAAAAATACCTGAAAAATGACTGAAACCCGGGCACATGGGTACTCATCTGATAGTACTCTTTGAGAGCGTTCAAATGAATACCAACATGACAGGGTTTAGATGGTTTTCTAAAGTCTTTGAGCTCTTTTGCCTTGGGCAAAATTAGCTTTAGCATTGAAAGGGTTAAGCACAAATTCATGAAGGATTAGAATTTATTTTTGGTTCTGTTCAACATTACTATTAAAGGTGTTTTCGGCAAAAAATGATCCAGTAAGCACGTTCTCTCCAAAAAAGTTTGTACATTTTTAGTTATTATAGGAATGAATTTGTCAATTCTCTGAACCCATTTCTGCCCAGAGTTCCTCTTGATAAGTGGTTCTTGGCCACCTGGTGAGATAAATCCAAACTAACCTGACCACTCTGACAGGGTCTTAGCCAGGAATTCAGAAATGCCTGTCCAAAACAGCAATCAAAATTTCTGCCCGTCCAGATTTAGCTATTAATTTACTTCAAATCCTTATACCAGCTACATTTGATAGCCTAGTGTGTCAAAAAGGGCAATTCACACTTCAGTTGTGTCCTAGAAGATGGTTTGCTAGAAAGTCAAAATTGAAAAGTCTTCATAGAAATTTTTGCCTGTCCAAACAGGAGGTTTTTAGGAAATTACCTGTCCAAAAGACAGGTAGGACAGGTCCTGGCTAAGTCCCTGGACTTCTGGGATGCTACAGTACTTCTGAAATTGACTAGTAAGAAAGAATCTTGCAAAAATGTTAATAGAGTTGTTGATTATGTTCTGGTTAGCATTTCTCCTACAAATATCATCCAAAAGATGTCAAAATGTTGAAATAGATTTCTTTACACTCTGTAGGTATGAATGGGCTGAACTTTTCATGCTCTGGTTACCATGGAGATCTTGTGGATTTATACATATTCTGAAGTGAATATGAATGTAAAAATCAAACCAAACAAACACTGAACTGAAATATTTTTATATTCCTGTGTTCATTGTTTCTCTTACTTTCCCTCTCATGAGGTGATGCATGTGCATAAGGGTCTTAGCCAGGATTTACAAACTGGGTGCCTAAAATTGGCAGCTGTAAAATTTTGGGCGTCCAGATTTTTTTTTAGGGGGATCACAATATACTCATATTTCAACCATAAACATGTATAAATTCATCAAAATAAGGCATGATATCATTAAACAATGTCATGGGAATTATAAGGAGATGAAAAAATTCAATTATAAGCTTCAGATTGGGATTTTTAGAAATTCCTCACAAAACAAAATGGGTCGCCTGAGGGGTTCTTTTTAAGGGTTTGGGTGTCCAAAAAGGCACCCAGGCGCCCTGCTGGTCAAGATCATGATGTGCATTTTTCTATGATCTTCAATGTACTCATTGCATGAATGGGATACGTCAAACTTCGTGAAAAACACTTAGCCCTGCTGGTGGCTAATTTACCCTACAAGAACATGGTGGAAAAAACCCTGAAAAATACCTGAATCCCCGTCAAATGGGTACTCATCTGACAGCACTCATCGAGAGCTATCCAATGAATACCAACATGACAGGGTTTGGACGTTGGCTAAATTGTCCAATACAAAAGGATGCAAACAAAACTGACAAATGACTGTAACCCTGGCAAATCTGACAGCACTCATCGAGAGCTATCTAATGAATACCAACATGACAGGGTTTGGACATTTTTCAAAAATCGTTGCGTCCTTGTCCTTTGGACGAAAGTAGCCTCAGCATAAGAATGGTTGAGCCCTAAGTAAAAGGCGGTGTTGTTCAAGGGCTAGTAACTTGTGGAGGACTATGTTCCTGTGTTAATTTCATTGTGGAGGTTAGAAACCATTTTATTTTACTTATCTTCAGTGTGAAATAACTGGTGAGGTATTTGTGCTTTGACTGACAAGTATCCATGATATTTCTCCTTTTTTTTCAAGCGGGTCAACTTGACTTCCCTCATGCTGCTGGTGGCTAATTTGGCCAATACAAAATGATGCAAAAATACTGAAAAATGACCGAAACACTGGCACATGGGTACTCATTTGAGAGTACTCAGCAAGAGCTTTCCAATGAATACCAATATGACAGGGTTTCTATGGTTTTCAAAAAATCTTTGCATCCTTGTGTTTTAGACGAAAGTATCCTCAGCATTGTAAGGGTTAACGGTACCCATTTCACTGGGTGCAGGAAGTGGATAAAGAAGATATAACTTACTTTAAAGACGTGAAGTGCATATTATTGAATTGGAATAGCAGGTTGAGAAGGAATGGTTGTTTCGCACTCAACTGATTAATTAAAGAAACTGAAAAAACAAATTGAACTTGGTTACCAATAATTTAACTACTCGCAATTGTTTTTTCTTATTTGAATTTTTTTTTGATGACTTTTAGATGTATTGAACTTTTCAGTGCAAATAAAGAATGTTAACTGTTTTCTGCCCTGAGCGCTGAAGGTGCCTTATAGTTGAAATATTCATTACCCCATTCATGTTCAGAGTTACCTTTGAAAAGTGTCATCTAAATGCTGGAATGCATATGAAAATAGCTGCGAAATAAAGCTGAGATGTGCAAAATAATTCAAGGATAATCATTGGTTCTTCTTGTAGGACCATCATTGATATGACAAGTATCGATCAATCGAAATAATTTTTCCAATTAATCGGAAAAAATATAATGCCAATTGTTATGTCAATTAAGCTAAACACATTTTTTCAGCCTTTTACACCATTTTTTGCCATTTTAAGCCAACACGAATAAGAATTTTGAAGTGAAGCTTAAGTATTCAATCAAAAAGTGTTGAGAAAACCTTCATTGTCTTTGCATAGTTAAAATCTTAGGATCCTAGCCACAGAAATAGTGTGGAACATGTGAAAATATTCTATTAGTGCAGTTCTTCAAAATCGAAATAATCGGAATTGAAAAATAAAACATCAATGATCAAATCGATCTGTCGAACTACAGTGATCCACTTATCACATATGTTCTTTTAATGAGAAGTGTTTTCATAAAAAGAAACTCTGATTGATAGATAATTCAATGATTAATGCCACAGATGTTGCTATTATTACAATAGATTGTATAGCAACTCCATTACTCCTCAAATTCCCAAGGGATTAATGAGGAGGAAGTAAAATCTGCCTTACTGAAATAAAGGTAAATTTTGTGTATGAAATACCACAATCAAAGTGGTGGCAATTTGAAAAAATATGTAACCTCTAGTCCTGTGGACTCAGTTTCTAAATCCTGGCGAAGACCCTGCTTGCAACCCAGCCTGTCATAATGAAATGAATTCTGATCTTTTCCAACCGTTGCCATAACAAGATCCAAACTACTTTACCAAATGATTTGTGACTTAACCCTTCCAATGCTGAGACTACTTTCGTCCAAAGCACAAGGATGCAAAGATTATTGAAAACCATCCAATCCCAGACATGTTGGTATTCATTGGAAAACTCTCACTGAGTACTCTCCCACGAGTACCCAAGTGCCAGGGTTTCAGTCATTTACTAGGTTTCTTGCATCATTTTGTATTGGCCAAACTAGGTAGAGGGTAAAGAAAAGTATGGCAGGGTACAAAAGCACAATCAAAGTTGACTTACCTCCGGTTAACCTGTCCAGCGCAGAGTTGACCCATTATGCAAGATGAAATAAACCAAAGTACTGTAGGTTTGAATACTGGACCTTTGTGGTTTGTGTATATATTTAGAAGGTCATATCGTAGGACTTGAAAAACTAAGCTAAGAAAAAAATGTTCCCTATTCAAAGAACTTTAAAATCCTGTTAAACCATTTGTTGTGTTTAGTTTCAGATGTCGCAAGCTTAGTTAATCCTGGAAATTTTTTGAAAATTAAAGATGACGCATATTTATGGAAGCACATGTTTTGTTATCCTTACCCTTAACCTCGACTCATTCTATCTTAGATGAATAGACACATGGATTCTTTGCCGTGGGCCAATTGTCATAAGACCCATTACAAAGCCCTGGACGAAACATAATCACACTGTATCTAGTCTCAGTGTGACGTCACTAGGAGACAGACCGACACACAATGGTAATTACAAAAATAGCATGCCTAAAAAGGCGAACTCCTCAACCGTGCGATGTATCATCCGTGCATCCAGATTGCATCTATAAATAGATAAAGCTGCATTAACTTAGATTTTTAAAGACAGTATGGCTGTTTAGATGTAAAATAAGAAACAACAAAACTTAAACACAAGTAAATCAATATACCTACTTCATTTTCCTGCACACGTGATGCAGATGCTAACAAATTGAATTATTCAAAAAAAAGATTTTTCATATCATGATAATTTGTCATGCTTTTGTTGTTAGTATTAACCAAGAATGTGTCAGTTTCACGTATGTATTCGAGTGTAGACTGCCATGCCATCTTGTGCTTCATTTCTAAACTAATCATGATTAACTAAGTAATCGTACCTTCCAGATATTTTCAGAATATGGATGTCTTTCATCATAATCGAATTACGATTTATAGACCGTATAGAGTCGAAAATAAGCTTGCCACAATTGTTAGTGTAACTCGCTATCGTTCTGGACCAATATACTAATTTAATTTGGTTGGAGGACCAGGATGATCTAAATTACAAACTATGAAAATAAAAGACTACAAAATGTCCCTATTGTCTTATGAAATAAATAAAACCGAAATACAAACAATATCCCATGTTTTCTCTATTGCAACAACGCAATTAGAACTATGAACCTCCTTGTAAACTGGCTCCATCCTACTGTGGGAGGCCATCTTAAACTTGCTGAAAGGGAAATAATTTCAGGCACCGACAAAAAGGGAAAATTAATAGTAGATATTGGAATTATGCGTACCAAGGAGGTAATTTATCAGAAAAGACAAATAGGGCAAAGAATATATTTCACTGAGAGACATTTTATATATGATCATGATGTTTAATCAAATGCAAATAGAACAATGTATTAAAGTACTAGTAATGGGTACCCAGGTCATTTCTGGGATGTTACACATCGTGTATTTGTAGATTAAAAACGCATAATATAAGTGTAGTATTCCTAGTATTAAGCGAGATACAGAGCATAATTGCTCTGACACCCATAAAATACGCCGATGGCGGCAAAACTTGGCTGTGACGTCACGGGTGGCCTTCATGCAGGATGGCGTCAAATCTTATCGCATGGAAATTACATATTGACATATTGCTTTGGGCTGCCTCTTGGACCAGGAGTGTCCAATTTCCAAAACAGTTATATTGTTTTAAGGCACTAAAAGTGCTCAATTACTTGATACGTTTTTGTGACGATTTTTTGCATAAAATAGCATTTGTCAGCAGTTTAGGGTAGTCCCTACATTACATGAAATTGCTTTATATAGGATAATGCAATTGTCTCCTAAGCTTGACAATAAGAACTGTCGCAGGTTAAGATACTTGATAAACTAGTGGTTTTGTGAAATGTTGAATAAATGTACTTATTACGAATTTCCAAAAAAATACACAACTATTCCTTTCAAGTCCCACTCTTAGTTGAATAGATCGACATTTGCGATTCCTTCTTTCACCTTAACTTAATTCTGTCTGACACAAGCTTAACCGAACGGTCTCTCCTCTTTGATGTATATGCTATACAAATTTGATAAACCTCTTGGGAGCACTAGGTCGAGTTTTATAAACATACTTTCTGCCTCAACTCCGCAAAATGTAGATTTTGCCCATTGTGTACCCATATTAAAATTGCGCACGACATCGCTCACATTTCAGTTGTACCGAAGTTTGCAATGGGCCAATTTTACAATGGGATTCATGAGCAAATTCAACATTTTGCTGAGTTGAGTCAAAAAAATGTTTATATACATACATAAACAACTATATATATAAGTACTATCAAACTGTACAACAAGGTTGTGATTGCCAACTATCCGCCTAAGGTACTCAATATTTGAACCATGCTTATGTTGTTTTGTTGTTAGAAGACATACATATTCTTATTTGCTATCGCTTATTATTATTTTGTGACTTTGGAGAAATAAAAATCCTGTTGCACATGTGTGCAATTTGAAATTAAAAACAAACAAACTTTTCAGATGTTTATATTGTAATTAAAGAATCATTTTTTTCCATGTAAATTCGAAATGCGTACCAGCTTACGCCTTATCACTTTTGTTACGCTATTATTATAGTTATATAATAATAATAATAATAATAATAATAATAATAATAATAATAATAATAATAAAAATAATAATCTTTATTTCACGAGGGTAACACAGTCAAATACAGGATTTGATTTTTGCTGTGGCCTTTAGATTTAAGGATTATACCTTTCATGCTTCAGGCCACAGAGTTGAAAATTGTTCTCCAATGTATGGTTTTTTGAATTTGTATTTGTATTTTGTATTTGTATATTTATTGACTGTATCATAAAGATTACAAAATTTAAAAAACAACAACTATATATATGTGTTTATCAGAGGTTTGCCAAGGTTGGATGGCAGTGGCGAACACGAACTTTTTGTAACAAAACAAGGAAAAAACGGTCAGTCAAGCTTGGGTCAGGCAGACTATAGACTGTTCATAAACAGTGACAAAGGACCACTTTTTGAAAAAAAAATAATGACACTGAATGGCCTTCATTTATTCATTCATTCCCACCCAACCACGCCCTCAAAAAATACGTTACAGTACTGAAATGTACATGGAGCTTATAATGTAGCTCTACATTTCGGCTAGCTGTCACTTCCGATTTCTCGGCCGTTTGCAGTCCGATTTTAACGAAATAAACATCGCTATTTTCACAATTAGATATCCTTTCAAGATGGAAATTACCATGAAAATTGCGTAATCCACATTCAAGTGGCAGCGAGGGAAGTCGACCATGCCTTCATGTGACAGTGTCTCCCGAATGAGACCATAACAAATGCCGTTGTTGTGTTTAACTAGTGATTTCTCAGCCGTTTCTGGATTGATTTTTACGCGACAAAGTTTGTTTGGACCGCACATAGATATTCCATTAGCATATAAAATATTAGGGCAATCACTTTATTAACGATGAAGCAGCATCGAGAAAAGTACAGCTATGTTTACGAGCGGCTATTCCGCTCAGTGTAAAAAGAGATGACCTAAATCTCTGAGGGCCACCCTCTACGTCACTGCTGCGAAGCCTCGTTTTCAGTCGTTTTTCGGCGGGAGATTTTTTTCTCAAAATTGGCACTTTGGAATCACAAAAAGAATTACTAAACATAACTTTTTGGTTCTTCAATCTACTTACTTATGTTTTATGAGTAATGAAGACCACACTTTTGAAAAGAAAAATGTATCTTTTTTACTAGTTACTAGTACTTTAAAACCTGATATGATCATGGGAATAGACAAATTTAACCAAACACGGATTCATGTATATGATGATCTGTGCGATTTATTCGAAGTATTTAAGAATATACTCCGGAAAGGAATTTCATATGAACATACGTATTCCCACACACAAGTATCAGCGACGTATAATTCAACTCTCTCTGCAAGTATTTACAAATACAAACCATAATTTAGTATTCCGCCTGGCCAATAGGTGGCGCCAATTGGGCCAAGTTCGAGATACACCCATGGTTGTCCAGCCAGCACGATGAATTCCCCATTGTTCCAACTATACTATCATCTTTAACACTTTATTATCTTTGAATTTGGAATCGAACTTTTTCCGCATGCCTTGAGTAGGATTTAATCTGGGAACCTTTGACAATAGTGAGTGGCAGTGAACTGTCATATTGCAATGCTGTAGACCGACTAAATGTTGGCCGGGCATACTTTTTGACCATGCTGAGGCATCTTTTGACCAAAACGTGTTACATTGCTACTATCTAATCTTGAATAGATCTATTCATCCCATTCCCTACTAAGTATAGTTTTATAGTATATTTTTATTTGGATACTGGAACGTATCATTAAATTAAGTTACAACGATTCAGAAACTTGAACACGGAAAATCTGTATCACTTTATCCCAAAATTCCATAATGGCATAAAAACGTATTGAATATGATACGTACAGCATGCCTCTGATTATCAATGAGCATTATGTTAGGTATATCTGTTATAGCCTACGATAGCCCCTTTTGGTGAGCAGTTTTGAACACAGAGATAAATATGTGTTAGAGCATAGATGAATAGAACATGGATTGGTCGCCACAGACCAATTACCATAAGGTCCATTGTAAAGCATTGATTTTGCCTCGGTGTGACCTCACTAGGAGACAGACGAATGAGGAATGAGGAATACCTCTTGAGTGGTTCTCGTCAACACCTAGCTGGGTTAGGACTTAGGAGTCGTGCCAAGGCTCCTGATATATATCTGCTGGTTGCGTATCCGGTGATCGGCATTCATGGTAAGAGCCAGCATGGTAAGCACACTTTCAGAGATCCTCGAGTGAGTGCACCTGGTTCACTTCAGGGTATGTTGCATTGCCTTTACTGTACTGTACTGTACTGTACTGTACTGTACTGTACTGTACTGTACTGTACCCTTTTGTGGTGCATATTGCTACAAGTACTAACTATTGGCTCAGAGGCTAGTAGAACAACAACACCAGGTGGTTTCTACACACGAGTATAGATAGTTTTGCCAAATAGTTGTTTGTTGACAGTCTGTGGGCTGGGGGGGAGGGGGTGGTCGCATGCATGAGATGTACCCTATATACCAGAATATAATTGAACCTACAACAACATCCCCGGGTACCCTCTACACACGATGTTAGATAACCGTGCCAAAAATTGCTTGCTTTCAATGAAATCTCCATTCTTGACCAAGACGTGCTATTGCTGCTATCTAATCTTGAATAGATCTATTCATCCCATTCCCTACTAAGTATAGTTTTATAGTATAAGTATTTTTATTTTGATACTGGAACGTATCATTAAATTAAGTTACAAAGATTCAGAAACACGGAAAATCAGTATCACTTTATCCCAATGTTGAATAGAAATCAACCCATTCCCTACTAAGTATAGTGTTATAGTATATTTTTATTTTGATACTGGAAAGTATCATTAACTTAAGTTACAAAGATTCAGAAACTTGAACACGGAAAATCTGTATCACTTTATCCCAATTTTCCATAATGGCACAAAAACGTATTGAGTATGATAAGTACAGCCTGCCTCTGAAATGTACAAGATATCTATGGGAAATGTACAAGATATTGTACATGATATGTACGTGGAATGTATGTGAAATGTGCATGATATGTACATGAAATGGAGAAGATATCTATGTGAAATGTACAAGATAATGTACATGATATGTACGTGGAATGTATGTGAAATGTGCATGATATGTACATGAAATGGAGAAGATATCTATGTGAAATGTACAAGATAATGTACATGATATGTACGTGAAATGTATGTGAAATGTGCATGATATGTACATGAAATGGAGAAGATATCTATGGGAAATGTACAAGATAATGTACATGATATGTACATTCAATGTACATGATATGTACATGATATGTACGTGAAATGTACATGAAATGTACTCTACAGGAGGAGGAGGACTACATGTGGCCCAGGAACGCTAGGAAAGGGAAAGATATCCAGCCACAGCAGCTCAAAAAGATCAAAGACAAGTGTCGTTCTGGAGTATAGAGACAAGTACAGCGTAAAACATCCAGAAGGCAGGAATTCCTTAGGAAGGTTCCTTAGGACCCAAAATTTCCCTTAGTCTTATCTTTCAAGTAATCTTAAGGATACAATTAAGGGATACCATGACCCTTGAGGAAGCCTTAACCCTTATGCTGGTGGTGGCTAATTTGGCCAATACAAAATGATGCAAAAAACCTATAAAATGACAGAAACCCTGGCACATGGGTACTCATCTGGGAGTACTCAGTACTCGGTGAGAGCTATCTAATGAATACCAACATTACAGGGTTTAGGTGTTTTTCAAAAATCTCCGCATCCTTGTGTGTTGGATGAAAGTAGCCTCAGCATTGGAAGGGTTAAGGGATCCTAGTACCTCATGTGTCATGCAAGCCGGCCAAGGTGCCTAAATATCATTACGATCACACACGCAATGGGAGCCATAGGGCATACAGTAAAACCTCCAAAATGTGAACACCTTTGAGGATTGCACCATAAGGCTTAGCCTTATCTCTGGACCTGAACTTACCTATCGTCCTGGCAACAATCATACTTACAATGTCACTATGACAACAATGATCATTGTTACAAGGTGGCTATGGCAACAATTAAATTTAAGCCCATTATTAGGTCCGGGCCTATTGAAGCCTTCTGCAATCAGAACTTTGGAACCAAGACAAACATGCATTATAGGAAGCGATTCTTTTTCGGAAATAGTTTAGGAAAAAATCGGACCATAATTACATTCACTTTAGAATATGTCTTCGTCTCGAAGAATTTCCACAATGGATTACAACCAAAATAAGCCTATAAATTGTTTTTAAAAAGGGAGATTTTCATATCTTGGGAGGTTTGCACTATGGATTAGGAACAGAAAGGTTTGGAAATTGTGTTCATGAAAGTTGTTCAGGTCCCAGATGTGGGCACACTCAGCTATGTCTGTTAAGCAACTGAGGATCAAAAATGCAGTTGTGCTATAAGACTAAGGATTGTGGCTAATTTTGACTGTTCTGTTTTACCCAGAATCCTTCATACATCTAGTTGCCAAGCTGCATTACCGTAATTTCTCGGCAATTTGAGACACTTCAATAATCAAAATTTTTATGGGTTCAGGGTGGCCCATATTTTCTAAAAATACATTGATGCAAGATTTACAGTTAGGTCCATGTTATGTGTAATGGCAACTGGCAATAGATTGAGGGTTGCCCAGATTTCTCATTAGTTACTTTGTAATCAGCACTTTGCCCGAATTCCTAAGGTGGTCTAAATTTCGAAGAATTTACGGTATGCATTGATTAATTTCAAACCTGGTGTTTTAGAGGGAGACATGGACCACTGGCTGTCACCAGTGGACAGGTAACAGGTTTACATGGACTTTGGCTATTGGAATGGTCCCTCATTTCACCATAAGGATGAATGTTGAATTGGATGCAATCTCAAGCGTGGCTAAAAGATTCAAGCCTGCACCATTGTGGATACTAGTATTGAAAGCAATATTCTGATATTATCTTAACCCTTATGCTGCTGGTGGCTAAATTGGCTAAAACAAAATAACCCAAAAATCCTGCAAAATCATCGAAACCATGGCATATGGGTACTCATCTGAGAGTACTCAGCGAGGGCTTTCCAATAAGTACCAATATGGCAGGGTTTAGATGGTTTTTGAAAATCTTTGCATTCTTGCGCTTTGGACAAAAGTAGCCTTAGCATTGGAAGGGTTAATCCTTATTTGTCATTGCCTGACAACTTTGAACATAACTTATCAAATAGAGTAAAAGCTGAAAAAAAGGTTGAAAATATTTGAAAGAGGGGAAATTGGATCGAACAATAACAATGACTTACAGTCAAACATTACCCAAGGTACTTCTCTGCTATTTAGATATTTCCATTTGTGTCAAGCCCAGTATGCGCTCCAGTTGTAAAATGGTTAATTAGAGAGAATGGGAATTAAATATGAATACTGTAGAACACACATATGACGCGTATCCCAAATATAGCGAATTGGGGAGTTTTCGCATCATAGCGTATCTTTGTTAGCGACGGTAGCTGCTGCTGACAGCGCCAAAGTACAGGAAAAAAAAGTACAGCGTTTTTATATATAGCGAAGCTGAACCACACGCTATGTACGATATATATAAACAGACGCGTACATTGTGTGTTCTACAGTATGAACATCTGAATAATTGGAATGAATGTTTTCGTTATGATTAACATGATAAGGTGTTGTTTTCTAAAGGACGCATGCATCAATTAAAAACTCTCCCCAGAAGTGTCTGGTCTGTTTGGGCTGCTCAGAGGGTGAATGGTAACCCTTATGCAGGTGGTGGGGGCTAATTTTGCCATTACAAAATGATGCAAAAAACCTGAAAAATGACTGAAATCCTGGCAAATGGGTACTCATAAGAGAGTACTCAGCGAGAACTATCCAATGAATACCAATATGACAGGGTTCAGATGGTTTTCAAAAATCTTTGCCTCCTTGTGCTTTGGACAGAAGTAGCCTCAGCATTGGAAGGGTTACATGATATTGCTGCCACATAATTTATGTATCTCTATGCAGGTTCCTGGCTACAAGCTCTAAATGTGTGGCCTGGGAACCGGCATAGTGAACTAAAATGGCTCTCCTGGGCACCAGTACTATTTTCCTAAGAGGAAATTTACAAAAAGGTACTAAAGTTGTAGTGGTGCAATGTGCCGGTGTATATAGCGATGTTGGTCCTCCTGTGACTGGCGGGTAGTAGTGCGGAGAGTATGTGGATATTACTCCTTAAAGGAGGGAACTTAAAGCGAGAAAAAAACCAGGTGTGAACCCATGCATGCCTGGCGATCTCCTAGACAAATGTCGTCTGGATCTACTAGACTTTTGGAGATATCTTTGGAATTATGTATCGATTCACTAAATATCTGAGTGATTATTGTTGGTAGGTTTCTGATCCACATTTGTCCCTCAAATAGTTTATGAATAATCACTCGGCTGAAAAAGATATCGTCAGAATAGTCGGGACGTTTCTAGGCATTATAGGCATGAACGGGTTAACACAACCACCCCTATTTTTGGTGCAGTGCCCTGGATGATCGGATTATAGATGGCGCCACAATCTCCCCCAAAATTTAACCCAGTCATGCCTCCAGCTCTAACTGACATGTGTTTTCTGAATCGTTTATACTAGTGTGCCAATAACTTAATTCAGCCTTATGCTGCTGGTGACTAATTGACCAATACAAAAAGATCCAAAAATACCTGAAAAATGACTGAAACCCGGGCACATGGGTACTCATCTGATAGTACTCTTTGAGAGCGTTCAAATGAATACCAACATGACAGGGTTTAGATGGTTTTCTAAAGTCTTTGAGCTCTTTTGCCTTGGGCAAAATAAGCTTTAGCATTGAAAGGGTTAAGCACAAATTCATGAAGGATTATAATTTATTTTTGGTTCTGTTCAACATTACTATTAAAGGTGTTTTCGGCAAAAAATGATCCAGTAAGCACGTTCTCTCCAAAAAAGTTTGTACATTTTTAGTTTTTATAGGAATGAATTTGTCAATTCTCTGAACCCATTTCTGCCCAGAGTTCCTCTTGATAAGTGGTTCTTGGCAGGGTCTTAGCCAGGAATTCGGAAATGCCTGTCCAAAACAGCAATCAAAAGTTCTGCCCGTCCAGATTTAGCTACTAATTTACTTCCAATCCGTATAACAGCTACATTTGATAGCCTAGTGTGTCACAAAGGGCAATTCACACTTCAGTTGTGTCCTAGAAGATGGTTTGCTAGAAAGTCAAAATTGAAAAGCCTTCATAGAAATTTTTGCCTGTCCAAACAGGAGGTTTTTAGGAAATTACCTGTCCAAAAGACAGGTAGGAGGACAGGTCCTGGCTAAGTCCCTGCCACTTCTGCGATGCTACAGTACTTCTGAAATTGACTAGTAAGAAAGAATCTTGCAAAAATGTTAATAGAGTTGTTGATTATGTTCTGGTTAGCATTTCTCCTACAAATATCATCCAAAAGATGTCAAAATATTGAAATAGATTTCTTTACACTCTGTAGGTATGAATGGGCTGAACTTTTCATGCTCTGGTTACCATGGAGATCTTGTGGATTTTTACATATTCTGAAGTGAATATGAATGTAAAAATCAAACCAAACAAACACTGAACTAAAATATTTTTATATTCCTGTGTTCATTGTTGCTATTACTTTTCCTCTCATGAGGTGATGCATGTGCATCAGGGTCTTAGCCAGGATTTAGAAACTGGGTGCCTAAAATTGGCAGTTGTAAAATTTTGGGCGTCCAGATTTTTTTTAGGGGGATCACAATATACTCATATTTCAACCATAAACATGTATAAATTCATCAAAATAAGGCATGATATCATTAAACAATGTCATGGGAATTATAAGGAGATTAAAAAATTCAATTATAAGCTTGAGATTGGGATTTTTAGAAATTCCTCACAAAACAAAATGGTTGTCCTGAGGGGTTCTTTTTAAGGGTTTGGGTGTCCAAAAAGGCACCCAGGCGCCCTGCTGGTCAAGACCATGATGTGCATTTTTCTATGATCTTCAATGTACTCATTGCATGAATGGGATACGTCAAACTTCGTGAAAAACACTTAGCCCTGCTGGTGGCTAATTTGCCCAACAAGAACATGGTGGAAAAAAAAACCCTGAAAAATACCTGAATCCCTGTCAAATGGGTACTGATCTGAAAGCACTCATCGAGAGCTATCCAATGAATACCAACATGACAGGGTTTGGACATTTTTCAAAAATCGTTGCGTCCTTGTCCTTTGAACGAAAGTAACCTCAGCATTAGAATGTTGAGCCCTAAGTAAAATGCAGTGTTGTTCAAGGGCTAGTAACTTGTGGAGGACTATGTTCCTGTGTTAATTTCATTGTGGAGGTTAGAAACCATTTTATTTTACTTATCTTCAGTGTGAAATAACTGGTGAGGTATTTGTGCTTTGACTGACAAGTATCCATGATATTTCTCTTTTTTTTTTTCAAGCGGGTCAACTTGACTTCCCTCATGCTGCTGGTGGCTAATTTGGCCAATACAAAATGTTGCAAAAATACTGAAAAATGACAGAAACACTGGCACATGGGTACTCATTTGAGAGTACTCAGCAAGAGCTTTCCAATGAATACCAACATGACAGGGTTTCGATGGTTTTCAAAAAATCTTTGCATCCTTGTGTTTTGGACGAAAGTATCCTCAGCATTGTAAGGGTTAACGGTAGCCATTTCATTGGGTGCAGGAAGTGGATAAAGAAGATATAACTTACTTTAAAGACGTGAAGTGCATATTATTGAATTGGAATAGCAGGTTGAGAAGGAATGGTTGTTTCGCACTCAACTGATTAATTAAAGAAACTGAAAAATCAAATTGAACTTGGTTACCAATAATTTAACTACTCGCAATTGTTTTTTTCTGATTTGAATTTTTTGATGACTTTTAGATGTATTGAACTTTTCAGTGCAAATAAAGAATGTTAACTGTTTTCTGCCCTGAGCGCTGAAGGTGCCTGATAGTTGAAATATTCATTAACCCATTCATGTTCAGAGTTACCTTTGAAAAGTGTCATCTAAATGCTGGAATGCATATGAAAATAGCTGCGAAATAAAGCTGAGATGTGCAAAATAATTCAAGGATAATCATTGGTTCTTCTTGTAGGACCATCATTGATATGACAAGTATCGATCAATCGAAATAATTTTTCCAATTAATCGGAAAAAATATTATGCCAATTGTTATGTCAATTAATCTAAACACATTTTTTCAGCCTTTTACACCATTTTTTGCCATTTTAAGCCAACACGAATAAGAATTTTGAAGTGAAGCTTAAGTATTCAATCAAAAAGTGTTGAGAAAACCTTCATTGTCTTTGCATAGTTAAAATCTTAGGATCCTAGCCACAGAAACAGTGTGGAACATGTGAAAATATTCTATTAGTGCAGTTCTTCAAAATCGCAATAATCGGAATTGAAAGATTATACGTCAATGATCAAATCGATCTGTCGAACTACAGTGATCCACTTATCACATATGTTCTGTTAATGAGAAGTGTTTCATAAAAAGAAACTGATTGATAGATAATTCAATGATTATTGCCACAGATGTTGCTATTATTACAATAGATTGTATAGCAACTCCATTACTCCTCGAATTCACAAGGGATTAATGAGGAGGAAGTAAAATCTGCCTTACTGAAATAAAGGTAAATTTTGTGTATGAAATACCACAATCAAAGTGGTGGCAATTTGAAAAAATATGTAACCTCTAGTCCTGTGGACTCAGTTTCTAAATCCTGGCGAAGACCCTGCTTGCAACCCAACCTGGCATAAAGAAATGAATTCTGATCTTTTCCAACCGTTGCCATAACAAGATCCAAACTACTTTACCAAATGATTTGTGACTTAACCCTTCCAATGCTGAGGCTACTTTCGTCCAAAGCACAAGGATGCAAAGATTATTGAAAACCATCCAATCCCAGACATGTTGGTATTCATTGGAAAACTCTCACTGAGTACTCTCCCACGAGTACCCAAGTGCCAGGGTTTCAGTCATTTACTAGGTTTCTTGCATCATTGTGTATTGGCCAAACTAGGTAAAGGGTAAAGAAAAGTATGGCAGGGTACAAAAGCACAATCAAAGTTGACTTACCTCCGGTTAACCTGTCCAGCGCAGAGTTGACCCATTATGCAAGATGAAATAAACCAAAGTACTGTAGGTTTGAATACTGGACCTTTGTGGTTTGTGTATATATTTAGAAGGTCATGTCGTAGGACTTGAAAAACTAAGCTAAGAAAAAAATGTTCCCTATTCAAAGAACTTTAAAATCCTGTTAAACCATTTGTTGTATTTAGTTTCAGATGTCGCAAGCTTAGTTAATCCTGGAATTTTTTGAAAATTAAAGATGACGCATATTTATGGAAGCACATGTTTTGTTATCCTTACCCTTGACCTCGACTCATTCTATCTTAGATGAATAGACACATGGATTCTTTGCCGTAGGCCAATTGCCATAAGACCCATTACAAAGCCCTGGACGAAACATAATCACACTGTATCTAGTCTCAGTGTGACGTCAATAGGAGACAGACCGATAAGGGCGCTAGCATTGTTTACATAACAGAGTAAGTTGTGCGCCAACATGCGCAGAATGCACCTCTTGAAGTGTCTTGTCAACATCTGAGCCATTAGTTGTGGCCAGGCTGACATGCGAGACCTGCTGGTTGCGTATCCAGTGATCGGCATTCATGGTTCTATCTATAATGCCATAATGAACAATATATGTGTTCTTACCTCTTCTAAAGGTGAATGGGGGGGGGGGGGGGGATTTTACATGCGAAATAATGCTTGACATTTTAACAAAGGACAAATTTGTTGACATCATTAATGGTGATAAACACAATGGTAATTACAAAAATAGCATGCCTAAAAAGGCGAACTCCTCAACCGTGCGATGTATCATCCGTGCATCCAGATTGCATCTATAAATAGATAAAGCTGCAATAACTTCGATTCTTAACGACAGTATGGCTGTTTAGATGTAAAATAAGAAACAACAGAACTTAAAACACAAGTAAATCAATATACCAACTTATTTTTCCTTCACACGTGATGCAGATGCTAACAAATTGAATTATTCAAAAAAATGATTTTTCATATCATGATAATTTGTCATGCTTTTGTTGTTAGTATTAACCAAGAATGTGTCAGTTTCACGTATGTATTCGAGTGTAGACTGCCATGCCATCCTGTGCTTCATTTCTAAACTAATTAACTAAGTAATCGTACCTTCCAGATATTTTCAGAATATGGATGTCTTTCATCATAATCGAATTACGATTTATAGACCGTATAGAGTCAAAAAATAAGCTAGCCACAATTGTTAGTGTAACTCACTTTTGTTTAGGGTCAATATACTAATTTAATTTGGTTGGAGGACCAGGATGATCTAAATTACAAACTATGAAAATGAAAGACTGCAAAATGTCCCTATTGTCTTATGAAATAAATGAAACCGAAATACATACAATATCCCATGTTTTCTCTATTGCAACAACGCAATTAGAACTATGAACCTCCTTGTAAACTGGCTCCATCCTACTCTGGGAGGCCATCTTAAACTTGCTGAAAGGGAAATAATTTCAGGCACCGACAAAAAGGGAAAATTAATAGTAGATATTGGAATTATGCGTACCAAAGAGGTAATTTATCAGAAAAGACAAATAGGGCAAAGAATTTATTTCACCGAGAGACATTTCATATGATATCAATGATGTTTAAAGCAAATGCAAATAAAATAATGTAATCCTGAGATGATCATGGGAATAGACAAATTTAGACAAACATGGATAGATGTATATGATGATCTGTGCAATTTATTTGAAGTATTAATTTAAGAATAAATTTCGGAAAGGAATTTCATATGAACATACGTATTCCCACAGGGGCTTGTATCGTTGAGTGCCACTTGCCAGTAGTCACAGCCGTATTAGTAATATAGACTCTATTGCATAGTACCAGCCTCAGACTCACGAGTGACCGCTCAACGATACAAGCCCCTGTGCGTATTCCCACACACAAGTATCAGCGACGTATAAGGTGTCGGTGAAGTAAATGTTGTATCCGTTCGAGTAGTACCTTTGCATAGTTCCAATAAAAACTGGGGCTAGGCCCAATCGAGGCCTATAAATGGAGATATATACAACTTCATTCAACTAATATGGTGTTTTTGGAATGGGGAGGGACTGGGCTTTTGTTTATTGCCCACAAAGTGAAGTTTGTTGCTTGGGCGTATGAATACCAGCTGGAAGTGATCGTGTTTGTTTATCTCAGACTCGTTTCTGATGTTGACCACCAGGGGCACTTGGGTAATTAGGGGGGCGCATACGCTCGTTATCAACATTAAGAAATACCTCTAAAGCACTGATTTCTGGCCAAAAAGCACCCTTATTTTTAATAAAACGCTGATTTTTTCCACTAAATAAACACCCCTTCTTTTATCAAAACACTGACATTGGATGAACGGGAACACGTATTTTAACTTAAGATTTTATAATCCTCTGCGTGTTTAGCGGCAGCAAGTGGCGGCAGAAAACTAGGAAGCCCAGTCACGTCGGGAGTCACTCGGTGTCAGAGCTGCGAATACATGTGCTTTGTGGATTGTAAGGGGATTTTGACCCACATACTTCGCACCTGGGTACAAAAAAGTACTGACCCTTCTTTTACAAAATCGCGGACATGCGGAGGTCTTAAAAAAAGACCCCTTCTTCCGCGAAATACCTAACGCAGGTGCGGCCCCCCTCTGTACCTGAGAATGTATGTGAAATGTACATGATATGTACATGAAATGTACAAGATATCTATGTGAAAAGTACAAGATAATGTACATGATATGTACGTGAAATGTACATGAAATGTACTCTACAGGAGGAGGAGGCCTACATGTGGCCCAGGAACGCTAGGAAAGGGAAAGAGATCCAGCCACAGCAGCTCAAAAAGACCAAAGACAAGTGCTGTTCTGGAGTATGGAAACAAGTACAGCGTAAAACATCCAGAAGGCAGGAATTCCTTAAGGTTCCTTTAAATAGGACCCATAATTTCCATTAGTCTTATCTTTCAAGTAATCTTAAGGATACAATTAAGGAATACCATGACCTTTGAGGAAGCCTAAACCCTTATGCTGGTGGTGGCTAATTTGGCCAATACAAAATGATGCAAAAAACCTATAAAATGACAGAAACCCTGGCACATGGGTACTCATCTGGGAGTACTCAGTACTCGGTGAGAGCTATCTAATGAATACCAACATTACAGGGTTTTGGTGTTTTTCAAAAATCTCCGCATCCTTGTGTGTTGGATGAAAGTAGCCTCAGCATTGGAAGGAATAAGGGATCCTAGTACCTCATGTGTCATGCAAGCCGGCCAAGGTGCCAAAATATCATTACGATCACACACGCAATGGGAGCCATAGGGCATACAGTAAAACCTCCAAAATGTGAACACCTTTGAGGGTTGCACCATCAGGCTTAGCCTTATCTCTGGACTTGAACTTACCTATCGTCCTGGCAACAATCATACTTACAATGTCACTATGACAACAATGATCATTGTTACAAGGTGGCTATGGCAACAATTAAATTTAAGCCCATTATTAGGTCCAGGCCTATGGAAGCCTTCTGCAATCAGAACTTTGGAACCAAGACAAATATGCATTATAGGAAGCATATCTTTTTCGGAAATAGTTTAGGAAGAAATCGGACCATAATTACATTCACTTTAGAATGTGTCTTCGTCTCGAAGAATTTCCACAATGGACTACAACCAAAATAAGCCTATAAATTGTTTTAAAAAAGGGAGATTTTCATATCTTGGGAGGTTTGCACTATGGATTAGGAACAGAAAGGTTTGGAAATTGTCTTCATGAAAGTTGTTCAGGTCCCAGAAGTGGCCACACTCTGCTATGGCTGTTAAGCAACTGAGGATCAAAAATGCAGTTGTGCTATAAGACTAAGGATTGTGGCTAATTTTGACTGTTCTGTTTTACCCAGAATCCTTCATACATCTAGTTGCCAAGCTGCATTACCGTAATTTCTCGGCAATTTGAGACACTTCAATAATCAAAATTTTTATGGGTTCAGGGTGGCCCATATTTTCTAAAAATACATTGATGCAAGATTTACAGTTAGGTCCATGTTATGTGTAATGGCAACTGGCAATAGATTGAGGGTTGCCCAGATTTCTCATTAGTTACTTTGTAATCAGCACTTTGCCCGAATTCCTAAGGTGGTCTAAATTTCGAAGAATTTACGGTATGCATTGATTAATTTCAAACCTGGTGTTTTAGAGGGAGACATGGACCACTGGCTGTCACCAGTGGACAGGTAACAGGTTTACATGGACTTTGGCTATTGGAATGGTCCCTCATTTCACCATAAGGATGAATGTTGAATTGGATGCAATCTCAAGCGTGGCTAAAAGATTCAAGCCTGCACCATTGTGGATACTAGTATTGAAAGCAATATTCTGATATTATCTTAACCCTTATGCTGCTGGTGGCTAAATTGGCTAAAACAAAATAACCCAAAAATCCTGCAAAATCATCGAAACCATGGCATATGGGTACTCATCTGAGAGTACTCAGCGAGGGCTTTCCAATAAGTACCAATATGGCAGGGTTTAGATGGTTTTTGAAAATCTTTGCATTCTTGCGCTTTGGACAAAAGTAGCCTTAGCATTGGAAGGGTTAATCCTTATTTGTCATTGCCTGACAACTTTGAACATAACTTATCAAATAGAGTAAAAGCTGAAAAAAAGGTTGAAAATATTTGAAAGAGGGGAAATTGGATCGAACAATAACAATGACTTACAGTCAAACATTACCCAAGGTACTTCTCTGCTATTTAGATATTTCCATTTGTGTCAAGCCCAGTATGCGCTCCAGTTGTAAAATGGTTAATTAGAGAGAATGGGAATTAAATATGAATACTGTAGAACACACATATGACGCGTATCCCAAATATAGCGAATTGGGGAGTTTTCGCATCATAGCGTATCTTTGTTAGCGACGGTAGCTGCTGCTGACAGCGCCAAAGTACAGGAAAAAAAAGTACAGCGTTTTTATATATAGCGAAGCTGAACCACACGCTATGTACGATATATATAAACAGACGCGTACATTGTGTGTTCTACAGTATGAACATCTGAATAATTGGAATGAATGTTTTCGTTATGATTAACATGATAAGGTGTTGTTTTCTAAAGGACGCATGCATCAATTAAAAACTCTCCCCAGAAGTGTCTGGTCTGTTTGGGCTGCTCAGAGGGTGAATGGTAACCCTTATGCAGGTGGTGGGGGCTAATTTTGCCATTACAAAATGATGCAAAAAACCTGAAAAATGACTGAAATCCTGGCAAATGGGTACTCATAAGAGAGTACTCAGCGAGAACTATCCAATGAATACCAATATGACAGGGTTCAGATGGTTTTCAAAAATCTTTGCCTCCTTGTGCTTTGGACAGAAGTAGCCTCAGCATTGGAAGGGTTACATGATATTGCTGCCACATAATTTATGTATCTCTATGCAGGTTCCTGGCTACAAGCTCTAAATGTGTGGCCTGGGAACCGGCATAGTGAACTAAAATGGCTCTCCTGGGCACCAGTACTATTTTCCTAAGAGGAAATTTACAAAAAGGTACTAAAGTTGTAGTGGTGCAATGTGCCGGTGTATATAGCGATGTTGGTCCTCCTGTGACTGGCGGGTAGTAGTGCGGAGAGTATGTGGATATTACTCCTTAAAGGAGGGAACTTAAAGCGAGAAAAAAACCAGGTGTGAACCCATGCATGCCTGGCGATCTCCTAGACAAATGTCGTCTGGATCTACTAGACTTTTGGAGATATCTTTGGAATTATGTATCGATTCACTAAATATCTGAGTGATTATTGTTGGTAGGTTTCTGATCCACATTTGTCCCTCAAATAGTTTATGAATAATCACTCGGCTGAAAAAGATATCGTCAGAATAGTCGGGACGTTTCTAGGCATTATAGGCATGAACGGGTTAACACAACCACCCCTATTTTTGGTGCAGTGCCCTGGATGATCGGATTATAGATGGCGCCACAATCTCCCCCAAAATTTAACCCAGTCATGCCTCCAGCTCTAACTGACATGTGTTTTCTGAATCGTTTATACTAGTGTGCCAATAACTTAATTCAGCCTTATGCTGCTGGTGACTAATTGACCAATACAAAAAGATCCAAAAATACCTGAAAAATGACTGAAACCCGGGCACATGGGTACTCATCTGATAGTACTCTTTGAGAGCGTTCAAATGAATACCAACATGACAGGGTTTAGATGGTTTTCTAAAGTCTTTGAGCTCTTTTGCCTTGGGCAAAATAAGCTTTAGCATTGAAAGGGTTAAGCACAAATTCATGAAGGATTATAATTTATTTTTGGTTCTGTTCAACATTACTATTAAAGGTGTTTTCGGCAAAAAATGATCCAGTAAGCACGTTCTCTCCAAAAAAGTTTGTACATTTTTAGTTTTTATAGGAATGAATTTGTCAATTCTCTGAACCCATTTCTGCCCAGAGTTCCTCTTGATAAGTGGTTCTTGGCAGGGTCTTAGCCAGGAATTCGGAAATGCCTGTCCAAAACAGCAATCAAAAGTTCTGCCCGTCCAGATTTAGCTACTAATTTACTTCCAATCCGTATAACAGCTACATTTGATAGCCTAGTGTGTCACAAAGGGCAATTCACACTTCAGTTGTGTCCTAGAAGATGGTTTGCTAGAAAGTCAAAATTGAAAAGCCTTCATAGAAATTTTTGCCTGTCCAAACAGGAGGTTTTTAGGAAATTACCTGTCCAAAAGACAGGTAGGAGGACAGGTCCTGGCTAAGTCCCTGCCACTTCTGCGATGCTACAGTACTTCTGAAATTGACTAGTAAGAAAGAATCTTGCAAAAATGTTAATAGAGTTGTTGATTATGTTCTGGTTAGCATTTCTCCTACAAATATCATCCAAAAGATGTCAAAATATTGAAATAGATTTCTTTACACTCTGTAGGTATGAATGGGCTGAACTTTTCATGCTCTGGTTACCATGGAGATCTTGTGGATTTTTACATATTCTGAAGTGAATATGAATGTAAAAATCAAACCAAACAAACACTGAACTAAAATATTTTTATATTCCTGTGTTCATTGTTGCTATTACTTTTCCTCTCATGAGGTGATGCATGTGCATCAGGGTCTTAGCCAGGATTTAGAAACTGGGTGCCTAAAATTGGCAGTTGTAAAATTTTGGGCGTCCAGATTTTTTTTAGGGGGATCACAATATACTCATATTTCAACCATAAACATGTATAAATTCATCAAAATAAGGCATGATATCATTAAACAATGTCATGGGAATTATAAGGAGATTAAAAAATTCAATTATAAGCTTGAGATTGGGATTTTTAGAAATTCCTCACAAAACAAAATGGTTGTCCTGAGGGGTTCTTTTTAAGGGTTTGGGTGTCCAAAAAGGCACCCAGGCGCCCTGCTGGTCAAGACCATGATGTGCATTTTTCTATGATCTTCAATGTACTCATTGCATGAATGGGATACGTCAAACTTCGTGAAAAACACTTAGCCCTGCTGGTGGCTAATTTGCCCAACAAGAACATGGTGGAAAAAAAACCCTGAAAAATACCTGAATCCCTGTCAAATGGGTACTGATCTGAAAGCACTCATCGAGAGCTATCCAATGAATACCAACATGACAGGGTTTGGACATTTTTCAAAAATCGTTGCGTCCTTGTCCTTTGAACGAAAGTAACCTCAGCATTAGAATGTTGAGCCCTAAGTAAAATGCAGTGTTGTTCAAGGGCTAGTAACTTGTGGAGGACTATGTTCCTGTGTTAATTTCATTGTGGAGGTTAGAAACCATTTTATTTTACTTATCTTCAGTGTGAAATAACTGGTGAGGTATTTGTGCTTTGACTGACAAGTATCCATGATATTTCTCTTTTTTTTTTTCAAGCGGGTCAACTTGACTTCCCTCATGCTGCTGGTGGCTAATTTGGCCAATACAAAATGTTGCAAAAATACTGAAAAATGACAGAAACACTGGCACATGGGTACTCATTTGAGAGTACTCAGCAAGAGCTTTCCAATGAATACCAACATGACAGGGTTTCGATGGTTTTCAAAAAATCTTTGCATCCTTGTGTTTTGGACGAAAGTATCCTCAGCATTGTAAGGGTTAACGGTAGCCATTTCATTGGGTGCAGGAAGTGGATAAAGAAGATATAACTTACTTTAAAGACGTGAAGTGCATATTATTGAATTGGAATAGCAGGTTGAGAAGGAATGGTTGTTTCGCACTCAACTGATTAATTAAAGAAACTGAAAAATCAAATTGAACTTGGTTACCAATAATTTAACTACTCGCAATTGTTTTTTTCTGATTTGAATTTTTTGATGACTTTTAGATGTATTGAACTTTTCAGTGCAAATAAAGAATGTTAACTGTTTTCTGCCCTGAGCGCTGAAGGTGCCTGATAGTTGAAATATTCATTAACCCATTCATGTTCAGAGTTACCTTTGAAAAGTGTCATCTAAATGCTGGAATGCATATGAAAATAGCTGCGAAATAAAGCTGAGATGTGCAAAATAATTCAAGGATAATCATTGGTTCTTCTTGTAGGACCATCATTGATATGATAAGTATCGATCAATCGAAATAATTTTTCCAATTAATCGGAAAAAATATTATGCCAATTGTTATGTCAATTAATCTAAACACATTTTTTCAGCCTTTTACACCATTTTTTGCCATTTTAAGCCAACACGAATAAGAATTTTGAAGTGAAGCTTAAGTATTCAATCAAAAAGTGTTGAGAAAACCTTCATTGTCTTTGCATAGTTAAAATCTTAGGATCCTAGCCACAGAAACAGTGTGGAACATGTGAAAATATTCTATTAGTGCAGTTCTTCAAAATCGCAATAATCGGAATTGAAAGATTATACGTCAATGATCAAATCGATCTGTCGAACTACAGTGATCCACTTATCACATATGTTCTGTTAATGAGAAGTGTTTCATAAAAAGAAACTGATTGATAGATAATTCAATGATTATTGCCACAGATGTTGCTATTATTACAATAGATTGTATAGCAACTCCATTACTCCTCGAATTCACAAGGGATTAATGAGGAGGAAGTAAAATCTGCCTTACTGAAATAAAGGTAAATTTTGTGTATGAAATACCACAATCAAAGTGGTGGCAATTTGAAAAAATATGTAACCTCTAGTCCTGTGGACTCAGTTTCTAAATCCTGGCGAAGACCCTGCTTGCAACCCAACCTGGCATAAAGAAATGAATTCTGATCTTTTCCAACCGTTGCCATAACAAGATCCAAACTACTTTACCAAATGATTTGTGACTTAACCCTTCCAATGCTGAGGCTACTTTCGTCCAAAGCACAAGGATGCAAAGATTATTGAAAACCATCCAATCCCAGACATGTTGGTATTCATTGGAAAACTCTCACTGAGTACTCTCCCACGAGTACCCAAGTGCCAGGGTTTCAGTCATTTACTAGGTTTCTTGCATCATTGTGTATTGGCCAAACTAGGTAAAGGGTAAAGAAAAGTATGGCAGGGTACAAAAGCACAATCAAAGTTGACTTACCTCCGGTTAACCTGTCCAGCGCAGAGTTGACCCATTATGCAAGATGAAATAAACCAAAGTACTGTAGGTTTGAATACTGGACCTTTGTGGTTTGTGTATATATTTAGAAGGTCATGTCGTAGGACTTGAAAAACTAAGCTAAGAAAAAAATGTTCCCTATTCAAAGAACTTTAAAATCCTGTTAAACCATTTGTTGTATTTAGTTTCAGATGTCGCAAGCTTAGTTAATCCTGGAATTTTTTGAAAATTAAAGATGACGCATATTTATGGAAGCACATGTTTTGTTATCCTTACCCTTGACCTCGACTCATTCTATCTTAGATGAATAGACACATGGATTCTTTGCCGTAGGCCAATTGCCATAAGACCCATTACAAAGCCCTGGACGAAACATAATCACACTGTATCTAGTCTCAGTGTGACGTCAATAGGAGACAGACCGATAAGGGCGCTAGCATTGTTTACATAACAGAGTAAGTTGTGCGCCAACATGCGCAGAATGCACCTCTTGAAGTGTCTTGTCAACATCTGAGCTATTAGTTGTGGCCAGGCTGACATGCGAGACCTGCTGGTTGCGTATCCAGTGATCGGCATTCATGGTTCTATCTATAATGCCATAATGAACAATATATGTGTTCTTACCTCTTCTAAAGGTGAATGGGGGGGGGGGGGGGATTTTACATGCGAAATAATGCTTGACATTTTAACAAAGGACAAATTTGTTGACATCATTAATGGTGATAAACACAATGGTAATTACAAAAATAGCATGCCTAAAAAGGCGAACTCCTCAACCGTGCGATGTATCATCCGTGCATCCAGATTGCATCTATAAATAGATAAAGCTGCAATAACTTCGATTCTTAACGACAGTATGGCTGTTTAGATGTAAAATAAGAAACAACAGAACTTAAAACACAAGTAAATCAATATACCAACTTATTTTTCCTTCACACGTGATGCAGATGCTAACAAATTGAATTATTCAAAAAAATGATTTTTCATATCATGATAATTTGTCATGCTTTTGTTGTTAGTATTAACCAAGAATGTGTCAGTTTCACGTATGTATTCGAGTGTAGACTGCCATGCCATCCTGTGCTTCATTTCTAAACTAATTAACTAAGTAATCGTACCTTCCAGATATTTTCAGAATATGGATGTCTTTCATCATAATCGAATTACGATTTATAGACCGTATAGAGTCAAAAAATAAGCTAGCCACAATTGTTAGTGTAACTCACTTTTGTTTAGGGTCAATATACTAATTTAATTTGGTTGGAGGACCAGGATGATCTAAATTACAAACTATGAAAATGAAAGACTGCAAAATGTCCCTATTGTCTTATGAAATAAATGAAACCGAAATACATACAATATCCCATGTTTTCTCTATTGCAACAACGCAATTAGAACTATGAACCTCCTTGTAAACTGGCTCCATCCTACTCTGGGAGGCCATCTTAAACTTGCTGAAAGGGAAATAATTTCAGGCACCGACAAAAAGGGAAAATTAATAGTAGATATTGGAATTATGCGTACCAAAGAGGTAATTTATCAGAAAAGACAAATAGGGCAAAGAATTTATTTCACCGAGAGACATTTCATATGATATCAATGATGTTTAAAGCAAATGCAAATAAAATAATGTAATCCTGAGATGATCATGGGAATAGACAAATTTAGACAAACATGGATAGATGTATATGATGATCTGTGCAATTTATTTGAAGTATTAATTTAAGAATAAATTTCGGAAAGGAATTTCATATGAACATACGTATTCCCACAGGGGCTTGTATCGTTGAGTGCCACTTGCCAGTAGTCACAGCCGTATTAGTAATATAGACTCTATTGCATAGTACCAGCCTCAGACTCACGAGTGACCGCTCAACGATACAAGCCCCTGTGCGTATTCCCACACACAAGTATCAGCGACGTATAAGGTGTCGGTGAAGTAAATGTTGTATCCGTTCGAGTAGTACCTTTGCATAGTTCCAATAAAAACTGGGGCTAGGCCCAATCGAGGCCTATAAATGGAGATATATACAACTTCATTCAACTAATATGGTGTTTTTGGAATGGGGAGGGACTGGGCTTTTGTTTATTGCCCACAAAGTGAAGTTTGTTGCTTGGGCGTATGAATACCAGCTGGAAGTGATCGTGTTTGTTTATCTCAGACTCGTTTCTGATGTTGACCACCAGGGGCACTTGGGTATTTAGGGGGGCGCATACGCTCGTTATCAACATTAAGAAATACCTCTAAAGCACTGATTTCTGGCCAAAAAGCACCCTTATTTTTAATAAAACGCTGATTTTTTCCACTAAATAAACACCCCTTCTTTTATCAAAACACTGACATTGGATGAACGGGAACACGTATTTTAACTTAAGATTTTATAATCCTCTGCGTGTTTAGCGGCAGCAAGTGGCGGCAGAAAACTAGGAAGCCCAGTCACGTCGGGAGTCACTCGGTGTCAGAGCTGCGAATACATGTGCTTTGTGGATTGTAAGGGGATTTTGACCCACATACTTCGCACCTGGGTACAAAAAAGTACTGACCCTTCTTTTACAAAATCGCGGACATGCGGAGGTCTTAAAAAAAGACCCCTTCTTCCGCGAAATACCTAACGCAGGTGCGGCCCCCCTCTGTACCTGAGAATGTATGTGAAATGTACATGATATGTACATGAAATGTACAAGATATCTATGTGAAAAGTACAAGATAATGTACATGATATGTACGTGAAATGTACATGAAATGTACTCTACAGGAGGAGGAGGCCTACATGTGGCCCAGGAACGCTAGGAAAGGGAAAGAGATCCAGCCACAGCAGCTCAAAAAGACCAAAGACAAGTGCTGTTCTGGAGTATGGAAACAAGTACAGCGTAAAACATCCAGAAGGCAGGAATTCCTTAAGGTTCCTTTAAATAGGACCCATAATTTCCCTTAGTCTTATCTTTCAAGTAATCTTAAGGATACAATTAAGGAATACCATGACCTTTGAGGAAGCCTAAACCCTTATGCTGGTGGTGGCTAATTTGGCCAATACAAAATGATGCAAAAAACCTATAAAATGACAGAAACCCTGGCACATGGGTACTCATCTGGGAGTACTCAGTACTCGGTGAGAGCTATCTAATGAATACCAACATTACAGGGTTTTGGTGTTTTTCAAAAATCTCCGCATCCTTGTGTGTTGGATGAAAGTAGCCTCAGCATTGGAAGGAATAAGGGATCCTAGTACCTCATGTGTCATGCAAGCCGGCCAAGGTGCCAAAATATCATTACGATCACACACGCAATGGGAGCCATAGGGCATACAGTAAAACCTCCAAAATGTGAACACCTTTGAGGGTTGCACCATCAGGCTTAGCCTTATCTCTGGACTTGAACTTACCTATCGTCCTGGCAACAATCATACTTACAATGTCACTATGACAACAATGATCATTGTTACAAGGTGGCTATGGCAACAATTAAATTTAAGCCCATTATTAGGTCCAGGCCTATGGAAGCCTTCTGCAATCAGAACTTTGGAACCAAGACAAATACGCATTATAGGAAGCGATTCTTTTTCGGAAAAAGTTTAGGAAGAAATCGAACCATAATTACATTCACTTTAGAATGTGTCTTCGTCTCGAAGAATTTCCACAATGGATTACAACCAAAATAAGCCTATAAATTGTTTTTAAAAAGGGAGATTTTCATATCTTGGGAGGTTTGCACTATGGATTAGGAACTGAAAGGTTTGGAAATTGTGTTCATAAAAGTTGTTCAGGTCCCAGAAGTGGGCACACTCAGCTATGGCTGTTAAGCAACTGAGGATCAAAAATGCAGTTGTGCTATAAGACTAAGGATTGTGGCTAATTTTGACTGTTCTGTTTTACCCAGAATCCTTCATACATCTAGTTGCCAAGCTGCATTACCGTAATTTCTCGGCAATTTGAGACACTTCAATAATCGAAATTTTTATGGGTTCAGGGTGGCCCATATTTTCTGAAAATACATTGATGCAAGATTTACAGTTAGGTCATTATTATGTGTAATGGCAACTGGCAATAGATCGATGGTTGCCCAGATTTCTCATTAGTTACTTTGTAATCAGCACTTTGCCCGAATTCCTAAGGTGGTCTTAATTTCCAAGAATTTACGGTATGCATTGATTAATTTCCAACCTGATGTTTTGAAGTGAGACATGGACCACTGGCTGTCACCAGTGGAAAGGTAACAGGTTTACATGGATTTCGGCTCTTGGAATGGTCCCTCATTTCACCATAAGGATGAATGTTGAATTGGATGCAATCTCAAGCGTGGCTAAAAGATTCAAGCCTGCACCATTGTGGATACTAGTATTGAAAGCAATATTCTGATATTATCTTAATCCTTATTTGTCATTGCCTGACAACTTTGAACATAACTTTTCAAATAGAGTAAAAGCTGAAAAAAAAGGTTGAAAATATTTGAAAGAGGGGAAATTGGTCCAACAATAACAATGACTTACAGTCAAACATTACCCAAGGTACTACTCTGTTATTTAGATATTTCCATTTGTGTCAAGCCCAGTATGCGCTCCAGTTGTAAAATTGTTAATTAGATAGAATGGGAATTAAATATGAATACTGTAGAACACACACATGACGCGTGTCCCAAATATAGCGAATTGGGGAGTTTTCGCATCATAGCGTATCTTTGTTAGCGACGGTAGCCGCCGCTGACAGCGCCAAAGTACAGGGGAAAAAAGTACAGCGTTGTTATATATAGCGAAGCGGAACCACACGCTATGTACGATATATATATAAACAGACGCGTACATTGTGAGTTCTACAGTATGAACATCTGAATAATTGGAATGAATGTTTTCGTTATGATTAAAATGATAAGGTGTTTTTTTCTAAAGGACGCATGCATCAATTAAAAACTCTCCCCAGAAGTGTCTGGTCTGTTTGGGCTGCTCAGAGGGTGAATGGTAACCCTTATGCAGGTGGTGGGGGCTAATTTTGCCATTACAAAATGATGCAAAAAACCTGAAAAATGACTGAAATCCTGGCAAATGGGTACTCATAAGAGAGAACTTTCCAATGAATACCAATATGACAGGGTTCAGATGTTTTTCAAAAATCTTTGCCTCCTTGTGCTTTGGACAGAAGTAGCCTCAGCATTGGAAGGGTTACATGATATTGCTGCCACATAATTTATGTATCTCTATGCAGGTTCCTGGCTACAAGCTTTAAATGTGTGGCCTGGGAACCGGCATAGTGAACTAAAATGGCTCTCCTGGGCACCAGTACTATTTTCCTAAGAGGGAATTTACAAAAAGGTACAAAAGTTGTAGTGGTGCAATGGGCCGGTGTATATAGCGATGTGGGTCCTCCTGTGACTGGTGGGTAGTAGTGCGGAGAGTATGTGGATATTACTCCTTAAAGGAGGGAACTTAAAGCGAAAAAAACCCAGGTGTGAACCCATGCATGCCTGGCGATCTCCTAGACAAACGTCGTCTGGATCTACTATACTTTTGGAGATATCTTTGGAATTATGTATCGATTTACTAAATATTTGAGTGATTATTGTTGGTAGGTTTCTGATCCACATTTGTCCCTCAAATATTTTATGAATAACCACTCGGCTGAAAAAGATATCGTCAGAATAGTCGGGACGTTTCTAGGCATTTATAGGCATGAACGGGTTAACACAACCACCCCTTTATTTGGTGCAGTGCCCTGGATGATCGGATTATAGAGGGCGCCACAATCTTCCCCAAAACTTACGACTTAACCCAGTCATGCCTACAGCTCTAAGTGACATGTGTTTTCTGAATCGTTTATACTAGTGTGCCAATAACTTAGAAATTCAGCCTTATGCTGCTGGTGACTAATTGACCAATACAAAAAGATCCAAAAATACCTGAAAAATGACTGAAACCCGGGCACATGGGTACTCATCTGATAGTACTCTTTGAGAGCGTTCAAATGAATACCAACATGACAGGGTTTAGATGGTTTTCTAAAGTCTTTGAGCTCTTTTGCCTTGGGCAAAATTAGCTTTAGCATTGAAAGGGTTAAGCACAAATTCATGAAGGATTAGAATTTATTTTTGGTTCTGTTCAATATTACTATTAAAGGTGTTTTCGGCAAAAAATGATCCAGTAAGCACGTTCTCTCCAAAAAGGTTTGTACATTTTTAGTTATTATAGGAATGAATTTGTCAATTCTCTGAACCCATTTCTGCCCAGAGTTCCTCTTGATAAGTGGTTCTTGGCCACCTGGTGAGATAAATCCAAACTAACCTGACCACTCTGACAGGGTCTTAGCCAGGAATTCAGAAATGCCTGTCCAAAACAGCAATCAAAATTACTGCCCGTCCAGATTTAGCTACTAATTTACTTCAAATCCGTATACCAGCTACATTTGACAGCCTACTGTGTCAAAAAGGGCAATTCACACTTCAGTTGTGTCCTAGAAGATGGTTTGCTAGAAAGTCAAAATTGAAAAGTCTTCATAGAGATTTTTGCCTGTCCAAACAGGAGGTTTTTAGGAAATTACCTGTCCAAAAGACAGGTAGGACAGGTCCTGGCTAAGTCCCTGGTTCTGGGATGCTACAGTACTTCTGAAATTGACTAGTAAGAAAGAATCTTGCAAAAATGTTAATAGAGTTGTTGATTATGTTCTGGTTAGCATTTCTCCTACAAATATCATCCAAAAGATGTCAAAATATTGAAATTGATTTCATTAGACTCTGTAGGTATGAATGGGTTGAACTTTTCATGCTCTGGTTACCATGGAGATCTTGTGGATTTATACATATTCTGAAGTGAATATGAATGTAAAAATCAAACCAAACAAACACTGAACTGAAATATTTTTATATTCCTGTGTTCATTGTTGCTCTTACTTTCCCTCTCATGAGGTGATGCATGTGCATCAGGGTCTTAGCCAGGATTTAGAAACTGGGTGCCTAAAATTGGCAGTTGTAAAATTTTGGGGCGTCCAGATTTTTTTTAGGGGGATCACAATATACTCATATTTCAACCATTAACATGTATAAATTCATCAAAATAAGGCATGATATCATTAAACAATGTCATGGGAATTATAAGGAGATGAAAAAATTCAATTATAAGCTTTAGATTGGGATTTTTAGAAATTCCTCACAAAACAAAATGGGTGTCCTGAGGGGTTCTTTTTAAGGGTTTGGGTGTCCAAAAAGGCACACAGGCGCCCTGCTGGTCAAGACCATGATGTGCATTTTTCTATGATCTTCAATGTACTCATTGCATGAATGGGATACGTCAAACTTCGTGAAAAACACTTAGCCCTGCTGGTGGCTAATTTACCCAACAAGAACATGGTGGAAAAAACCCTGAAAAATACCGGAATCCCTGTCAAATGGGTACTCATCTGACAGCACTCATCGAGAGCTATCCAATGAATACCAACATGACAGGGTTTGGACGTTGGCTAAATTGTCCAATACAAAAGGATGCAAAAAACCCTGACAAATGACTGAAACCCTGGCAAATAGTTACTCATCTGACAGCACTCATCGAGAGCTATCTAGTGAATACCAACATGACAGGGTTTGGACATTTTTCAAAAATCGTTGCGTCCTTGTCCTTTGGACGAAAGTAGCCTCAGCATAAGAATGGTTGAGCCCTAAGTAAAAGGCGGTGTTGTTCAAGGGCTAGTAACTTGTGGAGGACTATGTTCCTGTGTTAATTTCATTGTGGAGGTTAGAAACCATTTTATTTTACTTATCTTCAGTGTGAAATAACTGGTGAGGTATTTGTGCTTTGACTGACAAGTATCCATGATATTTCTCCTTTTTTTTCAAGCGGGTCAACTTGACTTCCCTCATGCTGCTGGTGGCTAATTTGGCCAATACAAAATGATGCAAAAATACTGAAAAATGACCGCAACACTGGTAAATGGGTACTCATTTGAGAGTACTCAGCAAGAGCTTTCCAATGAATACCAACATGACAGGGTTTCGATGGTTTTCAAAAAATCTTTGCATCCTTGTGTTTTGGACGAAAGTATCCTCAGCATTGTAAGGGTTAACGGTACCCATTTCATTGGGTGCAGGAAGTGGATAAAGAAGATATAACTTACTTTAAAGACGTGAAGTGCATATTATTGAATTGGAATTGCAGGTTGAGAAGGAATGGTTGTTTCGCACTCAACTGGTTAATCAAAGAAACTGAAAAATCAAATTGAACTTTGTTACCAACTCGCAATTGTTTTTTCTGATTTGAATTTTTTTTGATGACTTTTAGATGTATTGAACTTTTCAGTGCAAATAAAGAATGTTAACTGTTTTCTGCTCTGATCGCTGAAGGTGCCTGATAGTTGAAATATTCATTAACCCATTCATGTTCAGAGTTACCTTTGAAAAGTGTCATCTAAATGCTGGAATGCATATGAAAATAGCTGCGAAATAAAGCTGAGATGTGCAAAATAATTCAAGGATAATCATTGGTTCTTCTTGTAGGACCATCATTGATATGACAAGTATCGATCAATCGAAATATTTTTTCCAATTAATCGGAAAAAATATTATGCCAATTGTTATGTCAATTAATCTAAACACATTTTTCAGCCTTTTACACCATTTTAAGCCAACACGAATAAGAATTTTGAAGTGAAGCTTAAGTATTCAATCAAAAAGTGTTGAGAAAACCTTCATTGTCTTTGCATAGTTAAAATCTTAGAATCCTAGCCACAGAAATAGTGTGGAACATGTGAAAATATTCTATTAGTGCAGTTCTTCAAAATCGAAATAATCGGATTTGAAAAATAAAACGTCAATGATCAAATCGATCTGTCGAACTACAGTGATCCACTTATCACATATGTTCTTTTAATGAGAAGTGTTTTCATAAAAAGAAACTCTGATTGATAGATAATTCAATGATTAATGCCACAGATGTTGCTATTATTACAATAGATTGTAAAGCAACTCCATTACTCCTCAAATTCCCAAGGGATTAATGAGGAGGAAGTAAAATCTGCCTTACTGAAATAAAGGTAAATTTTGTGTATGAAATACCACAATCAAAGTGGTGGCAATTTGAAAAGATATGTAACCTCTAGTCCTGTGGACTCAGTTTCTAAATCCTGGCGAAGACCCTGCTTGCAACCCAATCTGGCATAAAGAAATGAATTCTGATCTTTTCCAACCGTTGCCATAACAAGATCCAAACTACTTTACCAAATGATTTGTGACTTAACCCTTCCAATGCTGAGGCTACTTTCGTCCAAAGCACAAGGATGCAAAGATTATTGAAAACCATCCAATCCCAGACATGTTGGTATTCATTGGAAAACTCTCACTGAGTACTCTCCCACCAGTACCCAAGTGCCAGGGTTTCAGTCATTTACTAGGTTTCTTGCATCATTTTGTATTGGCCAAACTAGGTAAAGGGTAAAGAAAAGTATGGCAGTGTACAAAAGCACAATCAAAGTTGACTTACCTCCGGTTAACCTGTCCAGCGCAGAGTTGACCCATTATGCAAGATGAAATAAACCAAAGTACTGTAGGTTTGAATACTGGACCTTTGTGGTTTGTGTATATATTTAGAAGGTCATATCGTAGGACTTGAAAAACTAAGCTAAGAAAAAAATGTTCCCTATTCAAAGAACTTTAAAATCCTGTTAAACCATTTGTTGTGTTTAGTTTCAGATGTCGCAAGCTTAGTTAATCCTGGAAATTTTTTGAAAATTAAAGATGACGCATATTTATGGAAGCACATGTTTTGTTATCCTTACCCTTAACCTCGACTCCTTCTATCTTAGATGAATAGACACATGGATTCTTTGCCGTAGGCCAATTGCCATAAGACCCATTACAAAGCCCTGGACGAAACACAATCACACTGTATCTAGTCTCAGTGTGACGTCACTAGGAGACAGACCGATAAGGGCGCTAGTATTGTTTACATAACAGAGTAAGTTGTGCGCCAACATGCGCAGAATGCACCTCTTGAAGTGTCTTGTCAACATCTGAGCCATTAGTTGTGGCCAGGCTGATATGCGAGACCTGCTGGTTGCGTATCCAGTGATCGGCATTCATGGTTCTATCTATAATGCCATAATGAACAATATATGTGTTCTTACCTCTTCTAAAGGTGAATGGGGGGGGGGGGGGGGATTTTACATGTGAAATAATGCTTGCCATTTTAACAAAGGACAAATTTGTTGACATCATTGACGGTGATAAACACAATGGTAATTACAAAAATAACATGCCTAAAAAGGCGAACTCCTCAACCGTGCGATGTATCATCCGTGCATCCAGATTGCATCTATAAATAGATAAAGCTGCATTAACTTAGATTTTTAAAGACAGTATGGCTGTTTAGATGTAAAATAAGAAACAACACAACTTAAAACACAAGTAAATCAATATACCTACTTCTTTTTCCTGCACACGTGATGCAGATGCTAACAAATTGAATTATTAAGGCCACTCCAATTTAATTACTTGTCTTACGAGCTTTTTTTGGAAAAAAAATCCTGTCAGACTCCAAAAAAAAGAAAAAAAAGTCACCTTTGGTGTCTTACGGACGAAAGTGGTTTTGAAATTTTCTGTCAGACTCCAAAAAAAAAAAAAAGTGCAAGTTTTAAGAATATTCTTTGTAAGGGTGATTCAGTCAACTACAGGAAGCTATCATTGCTGTAGTAGAGCCTCAGACTTGAGGAGGTATACCTCCCACCCTTCAGGTTACAGGGATTAATTGATTGATTGATTTTATCTAGTTGAGAATAGGCTGGTAGAAACATATCGCTACCAGTCCTAGTCGGCAGACTCTTAAAAAAAAATTAAAATAAAAAAGTCACATTTTTCAACTTTTTTTTTATTCCAAAATGGCTCATTTCCTACCTCCTGAGCACGTAAGACAAGTAAATAAATTGGAGTGGCCTAAAAAAAAAAGATTTTTCATATCATGATAATTTGTCATGCTTTTGTTGTAAGTATTGACAGAGATATATAGATTTTAGGTAAAACTCCCTGGTATTGACCAAGAATGTGTCAGTTTCACGTATGTATTCGAGTGTAGACTGCCATGCCATCTTGTGCTTCATTTCTAAACTAATTAACTAAGTAATCGTACCTTCCAGATATTTTCAGAATATGGATGTCTTTCATCATAATCGAATTACGATTTATAGACCGTATAGAGTCGAAAATAAGCTAGCCACAATTGTTAGTGTAACTCGCTATTGTTTAGGGTCAATATACTAATTTAATTTGGTTGGAGGACCAGGATGATCTAAAAGACTGCAAAATGTCCCTATTGTCTTATAAAATAAATAAAACCGAAATACAAACAATATCCCATGTTTTCTCTATTGCAACAACGCAATTAGAACTATGAACCTCCTTGTAAACTGGCTCCATCCTACTGTGGGAGGCCATCTTAAACCCAGTTGCTGAAAGGGAAATAATTTCAGGCACCGACAAAAAGGGAAAATTAATAGTATATATTGGAATTATGCGTACCAAAGAGGTAATTTATCAGAAAAGACAAATAGGGCAAAGAATTTATTTCACCGAGAGACATTTCATATGATATCAATGATGTTTAAAGCAAATGCAAATAAAATAATGTAATCCTGAGATGATCATGGGAATAGACAAATTTAGCCAAACATGGATACATGTATATGATGACCTGTGCGATTTATTCGAAGTATTTAAGAATATACTCCGGAAAGGAATTTCATGTGAACATAGGTATTCCCACACACAAGTATCAGCGACGTATAAGGTGTCGGTGAAGTAAACGTTGTATCGCTTCGAGTAGTACCATTGCATAGTTCCAATAAAAACTGGGGCTAGGCCCAATCGAGGCCTATAAATGGAGATATATACAACTTCATTCAACTAATATGGTATTTTTGGAATGGGGAGGGACTGGGCTTTTGTTTATTGCCCACAAAGTGAAGTTTGTTGCTTGGGCGTATGAATACCAAGCTGGAAGTGATCGTGTTGGTTTATCTCAGACTCGTTTCTGATGTTGACCACCAGAGGGCCGGTTCTGTCACTATTTTGGCTCATAAAAAAAAATCACGATATGACCCCCAATTGTTTTGGGTTAATTTAGAAGAGGAGAATGTTCTGATCAAAAAAATAACAACTTTTGGTGTGAAAGGATGACTAGTTTTGGATTTAGCCAAGCATTATTGTCACACCACTGCTGAAATTCGCCGGTCAGCTGTGGAATTAGTTCACCGAGAATGTATGTGAAATCACAGGTATTTGTATCCGTATAATGGTCCGAAAATTGGTAAACATTTTTTTTTATAAAAATCAAATGATTATGGGGACGTAGGCCACCCTCTTATGAAGCTTGATACGAACTTTCAGGTTTATCCGAGCACTGCAAAGCGAGAAAAAAAAGACTTTAAAGTATATTGCCAGGACTTGTCTAATATATATATATATAACACTAAGTCTTTTTTTCTCGCATTGCAGTGCTCGGATACACCTGAAAGTTCGTATCAGGCTTCATAAGAGGGTGGCCTACGTCCCCATAATCATTTGATTTTTATAAAAAAAATGTTAACCAATTTCCGGACCATTATACGGATACAAATACCTGTGGTGAAATGTACATGATATGTACATGAAATGTACAAGATATCTATGTGAAAAGTATAAGATAATGTACATGATATGTACGTGGAATGTTATTGAAATGTACATGCAATGTAATCTACAGGAGGAGGAGGCCTACATGTGGCCCAGGAACGCTAGGAAAGGGAAAGAGATCCAGCCACAGCAGCTCAAAAAGATCAGAGACAAGTGTCGTTCTGGAGTATGGAGACAGGTACAGCGTAAAACATCCAGAAGGCAGGAATTCCTTAAGGTTCCTTAGGACCCAAAATTTCCCTTAGTCTTATCTTTCAAGTAATCTTAAGGATACAATTAAGGAATACCATGACCCTTGAGGAAGCCTTTAACCCTTATGCTGGTGATTGCTAATTTGGACAATACCAAATGATGCAAAAAACCTATAAAATGACCGAAACCCTGGCATGGGTACTAGGATTACTCAGTACTCAGTGAGAGCTATCTAATGAATACCAACATTACAGGGTTTAGGTGTTTTTCAAAAATCTCCGCATCCTTGTGTGTTGGATGAAAGTAGCCTCAGCATTGGAAGGGTTAAGGGATCCTAGTACCTCTTGTCTCATGCAAGCCGGCCAAGGTGCCTAAATATCATTACGATCACACACGCAATGGGAGCCATAGGGCATACAGTAAAACCTCCAAAATGTGAACACCTTTGAGGGTTGCACCATCAGGCCTTATCTCTGGACTTGAACTTACCTATCGTCCTGGCAACAATCATACTTACAATGTCACTATGACAACAATGATCATTGTTACAAGGTGGCTATGGCAACAATTAAATTTAAGCCCATTATTAGGTCCAGGCCTATGGAAGCCTTCTGCAATCAGAACTTTGGAACCAAGACAAATATGCATTATAGGAAGCGATTCTTTTTCGGAAATAGTTTAGGAAGAAATCGGACCATAATTACATTCACTTTAGAATGTGTCTTCGTCTCGAAGAATTTCCACAATGGATTACAACCAAAATAAGCCTATAAATTGTTTTTAAAAAGGCAGATTTTCATATCTTGGGAGGTTTGCACTATGGATTAGGAACAGAAAGGTTTGGAAATTGTGTTCATGAAAGTTGTTCAGGTCCCAGAAGTGGGCACACTCTGCTATGGCTGTTAAGCAACTGAGGATCAAAAATGCAGTTGTGCTATAAGACTAAGGATTGTGGCTAATTTTGACTGTTCTGTTTTACCCAGAATCCTTCATACATCTAGTTGCCAAGCTGCATTACCGTAATTTCTCGGTAATTTGAGACACTTCAATAATCAAAATTTTTATGGTTTCAGGGTGGCCCATATTTTCTAAAAATACATTGATGCAAGATTTACAGTTAGGTCCATGTTATGTGTAATGGCAAGATTTCTCATTAGTTACTTTGTAATCAGCGTTTTGCTTGAATTCCTAAGGTGGTCTAAATTTCCAAGAATTTACGGTATGCATTGATTAATTTCAATCCTGGTGTTTTGAAGTGAGACATGGACCACTGGCTGTCACCAGTGGACAGGTAACAGGTTTACATGGACTTTGGCTATTGGAATGGTCCCTCATTTCACCATAAGGATGAATGTTGAATTGGATGCAATCTCAAACGTGGATAAAAGATTCAAGCCTGCACCATTGTGGATACTAGTATTGAAAGCAATATTCTGATATTATCTTAACCCTTATGCTGCTGGTGGCTAAATTGGCCAAAACAAAATAACCCAAAAATCCTGCAAAATCATCGAAACCATGGCATATGGGTACTCATCTGAGAGTACTCAGCGAGGGCTTTCCAATGAGTACCAACATGGCAGGGTTTAGATGGTTTTCGAAAATCTTTGCATTCTTGCGCTTTGGACAAAAGTAGCCTTAGCATTGGAAGGGTTAATCCTTATTTGTCATTGCCTGACAACTTTGATCATAACTTATCAAATAGAGTAAAAGCTGAAAAAAAAGGTTGAAAATATTTGAAAGAGGGGAAATTGGATCCAACAATAACAATGACTTACAGTCAAACATTACCCAAGGTAGTTCTCTGCTATTTAGATATTTCCATTTGTGTCAAGCCCAGTATGCGCTCCAGTTGTAAAATTGTTAATTAGATAGAATGGGAATTAAATATGAATACTGTAGAACACACATATGACGCGTGTCCCAAATATAGCGAATTGGGGAGTTTTCGCATCATAGCGTATCTTTGTTAGCAACGGTAGCCGCTGCTGACAGAGCCAAAGTACAGGGAAAAAAGTACAGCGTTTTTATATATAGCGAAGCAGAACCACAAGCTATGTACGATATATATAAACAGACGCGTACATTGTGTGTTCTACAGTATGAACATCTGAATAATTGGAATGAATGTTTTCGTTATGATTAACATGATACGGTGTTTTTTTTCTAAAGGACGCATGCATCAATTAAAAACTCTCCCCAGAAGTGTCTGGTCTGTTTGGGCTGCTCAGAGGGTGAATGGTAACCCTTATGCAGGTGGTGGGGGCTAATTTTGCCATTACAAAATGATGCAAAAAAAACTGAAAATGACTGAAATCCTGGCAAATGGGTACTCATAAGAGAGTACTCAGCGAGAACTATCCAATGAATACCAATATGGCAGGGTTCAGATGGTTTTCAAAAATCTTTGCCCGCTTGTGCTTTGGACAGAAGTAGCCTCAGCATTGGAAGGGTTACATGATATTGCTGCCACATAATTTATGTATCTCTATGCAGGCTCCTGGCTACAAGCTTTAAATGTGTGGCCTGGGAACCGGCATAGTGAACTAAAATGGCTCTCCTGGGCACCAGTACTATTTTCCCAAGAGGAAATTTACAAAAAGGTACAAAAGTTGTAGTGGTGCAATGGGCCGGTGTATATAGCGATGTGGGTCCTCCTGTGACTGGTGGGTAGTAGTGCGGAGAGTGTGTGGATATTACTCCTTAAAGGAGGGAACTTAAAGCGAAAAAAAAAACCCAGGTGTGAATCCATGCATGCCTGGCGATCTCCTAGACAGATGTCGTCTGGATCTACTATACTTTTGGAGATATCTTTGGAATTATGTATCGATTCACTAAATATTTGAGTGATTATTGTTGGTAGGTTTCTGATCCACATTTGTCCCTCAAATATTTTATGAATAATCACTCGGCTGCAAAAGATATCGTCAGAATAGTCGGGACGTTTCTAGGCATTATATGCATGAACTGGTTAACACAACCACCCCTTTATTTGGTGCAGTGCCCTGGATGATCGGATTATAGAGGGCGCCACAATCTTCCCCAAAACTTACGACTTAACCCAGTCATGCCTACAGCTCTAACTGACATGTGTTTTCTGAATCGTTTATACTAGTGTGCCAATAACTTAGAAATTCAGCCTTATGCTGCTGGTGACTAATTGACCAATACAAAAAGATCCAAACATACCTGAAAAATGACTGAAACCCGGGCACATGGGTACTCATCTGGTAGTACTCTTTGAGAGCGTTCAAATAAATACCAACATGACAGGGTTTAGATGGTTTTCTAAAGTCTTTTGAGCTCTTTTGCCTTGGGCAAAATTAGCTTTAGCATTGAAAGGGTTAAGCACAAATTCATGAAGGATTATAATTTATTTTTGGTTCTGTTTAACATTACTATTAAAGGTGTTTTCGGCAAAAAATGATCCAGTAAGCACGTTCTCTCCGAAAAGGTTTGTACATTTTTAGTTATTATAGGAATGAATTTGTCAATTCTCTGAACCCATTTCTGCCCAGAGTTCCTCTTGATAAGTGGTTCTTGGCCACCTGGCGAGATAAATCCAAACTAACCTGACCACTCTGACAGGGTCTTAGCCAGGAATTCAGAAATGCCTGTCCAAAACAGCAATCAAAATTTCTGCCCGTCCAGATTTAGCTACTAATTTACTTCAAATCCGTATACCAGCTACATTTGATAGCCTAGTGTGTCAAAAAGGGCAATTCACACTTTCACACAAGAAAGAATCTTGCAAAAATGTTAATAGAGTTGTTGATTATGTTCTGGTTAGCATTTCTCCTACAAATATCATCCAAAACATGTCAAAATATTGAAATAGATTTCTTTACACTCTGTAGGTATGAATGGGCTGAACTTTTCATGCTCTGGTTACCATGGAGATCTTGTGGATTTATACATATTCTGAAGTGATTATGAATGTAAAAATCAAACCAAACAAACACTGAACTGAAATATTTTTATATTCCTGTGTTCATTGTTTCTCTTACTTTTCCTCTCATGAGGTGATGCGTGATGCATGTGCATCAGGGTCTTAGCCAGGATTTAGAAACTGGGTGCCTAAAATTGGCAGTTGTAAAATTTTGGGGAATCCAAAAGTTTTTTAAGGGGGATCACAATATAATCATATTTCAACCATAAACATGTATAAATTCATCAAAATAAGGCATGATATCATTAAACAATGTCATGGGAATTATAAGGAGATGAAAAAATTCAATTATAAGCTTGAGATTGTGATTTTTACAAATTCCTCACAAAACAAAATGGGTGTCATGAGGGGTTCTTTTTAAGGGTTTGGGTGTCCAAAAAGGCAAGACCATGATTTGCATTTTTCTATGATCTTCAATGTACTCATTGCATGAATGGGATACGTCAAACTTCGTGAAAAACACTTAGCCCTGCTGGTGGCTAATTTACCCAACAAGAACATGGTGGAAAAAAACCCTGAAAAATACCTGAATCCCTGTCAAATGGGCACTCATCTGACAGCACTCATCGAGAGCTATCCAATGAATACCAACATGACAGGGTTTAGACGTTGGGTAAATTGTCCAATACAAAAGGATGCAAAAAAACCTGACAAATGACTGAAACACTGGCAAATGGGTACTCATCTGACAGCACTACTTGAGAGCTATCCAATGAATACCAACATGACAGGGTTTGGACATTTTTCAAAAATCTTTGCGTCCTTGTTCTTTGGACGAAAGTAGCCTCAGCATTAGAATGGTTGAGCCCTAAGTAAAAGGCGGTGTTGTTCAAGGGCTAGTAACTTGTTCCTGTGTTAATTTCATTGTGGAGGTTAGAAACCATTTTATTTTACTTATCTTCAGTGTGAAATAACTGGTGAGGTATTTGTGCTTTGACTGACAAGTATCCATGATATTTCTCCTTTTTTTTAAGCGGGTCAACTTGACTTCCCTCATGCTGCTGGTGGCTAATTTGGCCAATACAAAATGATGCAAAAATACTGAAAAATGACCAAACCACTGGCAAATGGGTACTCATTTGAGAGTACTCAGCAAGAGCTTTCCAATGAATACCAACATGACAGGGTTTCGATGGTTTTCAAAAGATCTTTGCATCCTTGTGTTTTGGACGAAAGTATCCTCAGCATTGTAAGGGTTAACGGTACCCATTTCATTGGGTGCAGGAAGTGGATAAAGAAGATATAACTTACTTTAAAGACGTGAAGTGCATATTATTGAATTGGAATAGCAGGTTGAGAAGGAATGGTTGTTTCGCACTGAACTGATTAATTAAAGAAACGTAAAAATCAAATTGAACTTGGTTACCAATAATTTAACTACTCGCAATTGTTTTTTCTGTTTTGAATTTTTTTTGATGACTTTTAGATGTATTGAACTTTTCAGTGCAAATAAAGAATGTTAACTGTTTTCTGCCCTGAGCGCTGAAGGTGCCTGATAGTTGAAATATTCATTAACCCATTCATGTTCAGAGTTACCTTTGAAAAGTGTCATCTAAATGCTGGAATGCATATGAAAATAGCTGCGAAATAAAGCTGAGATGTGCAAAATAATTCAAGGATAATCATTGGTTCTTCTTGTAGGACCATCATTGATATGACAAGTATCGATCAATCGAAATAATCTTTCCAATTAATCGGAAAAAAATATTATGCCAATTGTTATGTCAATTAATCTAAAAACATTTTTTCAGCCTTTTACACCATTTTTTTGGCCATTTTAAGCCAACACGAATAAGAATTTTGAAGTGAAGCTTAAGTATTCAATCAAAAAGTGTTGAGAAAACCTTCATTGTCTTTGCATAGTTAAAATCTTAGGATCCTAGCCACAGAAATAGTGTGGAACATGTGAAAATATTCTATTAGTGCAGTTCTTCAAAATCGAAATAATCGGAATTGAAAAATAAAACGTCAATGATCAAATCGATCTGTCGAACTACAGTGATCCACTTATCACATATGTTCTTTTAATGAGAAGTGTTTTCATAAAAAGAAACTCTGATTGATAGATAATTCAATGATTAATGCCACAGATGTTGCTATTATTACAATAGATTGTATAGCAACTCCATTACTCCTCAAATTCCCAAGGGATTAATGAGGAGGAAGTAAAATCTGCCTTACTGAAATAAAGGTAAATTTTGTGTATGAAATACCACTATCAAAGTGGTGGCAATTTGAAAAAATATGTAACCTCTAGTCCTGTGGACTCAGTTTCTAAATCCTGGCGAAGACCCTGCTTGCAACCCAACCTGGCATAAAGAAATGAATTCTGATCTTTTCCAACCGTTGCCATAACAAGATCCAAACTACTTTACCAAATGATTTGTGACTTAACCCTTCCAATGCTGAGGCTACTTTCGTCCAAAGCACAAGGATGCAAAGATTATTGAAAACCATCCAATCCCAGACATGTTGGTATTCATTGGAAAACTCTCACTGAGTACTCTCCCACGAGTACCCAAGTGCCAGGGTTTCAGTCATTTACTAGGTTTCTTGCATCATTTTGTATTGGCCAAACTAGGTAAAGGGTAAAGAAAAGTATGGCAGGGTACAAAAGCACAATCAAAGTTGACTTACCTCCGGTTAACCTGTCCAGCGCAGAGTTGACCCATTATGCAAGATGAAATAAACCAAAGTACTGTAGGTTTGAATACTGGACCTTTGTGGTTTGTGTATATATTTAGAAGGTCATATCGTAGGACTTGAAAAACTAAGCTGAGAAAAAAATGTTCCCTATTCAAAGAACTTTGAAATCCTGTTAAACCATTTGTTGTGTTTAGTTTCAGATGTCGCAAGCTTAGTTAATCCTGGAAATTTTTTGAAAATTAAAGATGACGCATATTTATGGAAGCACATGTTTTGTTATCCTTACCCTTAACCTCGACTCATTCTATCTTAGATGAATAGACACATGGATTCTTTGCCGTGGGCCAATTGCCATAAGACCCATTACAAAGCCCTGGACGAAACATAATCACACTGTATCTAGTCTCAATGTGACGTCACTAGGAGACAGACCGATAAGGGCTCTAGTATTGTTTACATAACAGAGTAAGTTGTGCGCCAACATGCGCAGAATGCACCTCTTGAAGTGTCTTGTCAGCATCTGAGCCATTAGTTGTGGCCAGGCTGATATGCGAGACCTGCTGGTTGCGTATCCAGTGATTGGCATTCATGGTTCTATCTATAATGCCATAATGAACAATATATGTGTTCTTACCTCTTCTAAAGGTGAACGGGGGGGGGGGGGGGGGGGGGGATTTTACATGTGAAATAATGCTTGACATTTTAACAAAGGACAAGTTTGTTGACATCATTAATGGTGATAAACACAATGGTAATTACAAAAATAGCATGCCTAAAAAGGCGAACTCCTCAACCGTACGATGTATCATCCGTGCATCCAGATTGCATCTATAAATAGATAAAGCTGCATTAACTTAGATTTGTAAAGACAGTATGGCTGTTTAGATGTAAAATAAGGAACAACAGAACTTAAAACACAAGTAAATCAATATACCTACTTCATTTTCCTGCACACGTGATGCAGATGCTAACAAATTGAATTATTCAAAAAAAAAAATGATTTTTCATATCATGATAATTTGTCATACTTTTGTTGTTAGTATTAACCAAGAATGTGTCAGTTTCACGTATGTATTCGAGTGTAGACTGCCATGCCATCTTGTGCTTCATTTCTAAACTAATTAACTAAGTAATCGTACCTTCCAGATATTTTCAGAATATGGATGTCTTTCATCATAATCGAATTACGATTTATAGACCATATAGAGTCGAAAATAAGCTAGCCATAATTGTTAGTGTAACTCGCTATTGTTTAGGGTCAATATACTAATTTAATTTGGTTGGAGGACCAGGATGATCTAAATTACAAACTTTGAAAATAAAAGACTACAAAATGTCCCTATTGTCTTATGAAATAAATAAAACCGAAATACAAACAATATCCCATGTTTCTCTATTGCAACAACGCAATTAGAACTATGAACCTCCTTGTAAACTGACTCCATTCTACTGTGGGAGGCCATCTTAAACTTGCTGAAAGGGAAATAATTTCAGGCACCGACAAAAAGGGAAAATTAATAGTAGATATTGGAATTATGCGTACCAAAGAGGTAATTTATCAGAAAAGACAAATAGGGCAAAGAATTGATTTCATCGAGAGACATTTCATATGATATCAATGATGTTTAAAGCAAATGCAAATAAAATAATGTAATCCTGAGATGATCATGGGAATAGACAAATTTAGACAAACATGGATACATGTATATGATGACCTGTGCGATTTATTCGAAGTATTTAAGAATATACTCCGGAAAGGAATTTCATGTGAACATAGGTATTCCCACACACAAGTATCAGCGACGTATAAGGTGTCGGTGAAGTAAATGTTGTATCCCTTCGAGTAGTACCATTGCATAGTTCCAATAAAAACTGGGGCTAGGCCCAATCGAGGCCTATTAATGGAGATATATACAACTTCATTCAACTAATATGGTATTTTTGGAATGGGGAGGGACTGGGCATTTGTTTATTGCCCACAAAGTGAAGTTTGTTGCTTGGGCGTATGAATACCAGCTGGAAGTGATCGTGTTTGTTTATCTCAGACTCGTTTCTGATGTTGACCACCAGGGGCACTTGGGTATTTAGGGGGGCGCATACGCTCGTTATCAAAATTAAGAAATACCTCTAAAGCACTGATTTCTGGCCAAAAAGCACCCTTATTTTAATAAAACGCTGATTTTTTCCACTAAATAAAAACCCCTTCTTTTATCAAAACACTGACATTGGATGAACGGGAACACGTATTTTAACTTAAGATGTTATAATCCTCTGCGTGTTTAGCGGCAGCAAGCGGCGGCAGAAAACTAGGAAGCCCAGTCACGTCGGGAGTCACTCGGTGTCAGAGCTGCGTATACATGTACTTTGTGGATTGTAAGGGGATTTTGACCCACATACTTCGCACATGGGTACAAAAAAGTACCCTTCTTTTACAAAATCGCGGACATGCGGAGGTCTTAAAAAAAGACCCCTTCTTCCGCGAAATAAGTAACGCAGGTGCGGCCCCCCTCTGAACCTGAGTGCCCCCCCCCCCCCCCGGGCTTTTGACCAAGACGTGCTATTGCTGCTATCTAATCTTGAATAGATCTATTCATCCCATTCCCTACTAAGTATAGTTTTATAGTATATGTATTTTTATTTTGATACTGGAACGTATCATTAAATTAAGTTACAAAGATTCAGAAACACGAAAAATCAGTATCACTTTATCCAAATGTTCCATAATGGCATAAAAAAGTATTGAGTATGATAAGTACAGCCTGCCTCTGATTATCAATGAGCACTAATGTTAGGTATATCTGTTATAGCCTACGATAGTCCCTTTTGGTGAGCAGTTTTGAACACAGAGATAAATATGTGTTAGAGCTTAGATGAATAGAACATGCTCGCCACAGACCAATTACCATAAGGTCCATTGTAAAGCTTCTGGAAATACATTGATGCAAGATTTACAGTTAGGTCATTATTATGTGTAATGGCAACTGGCAATAGATCGAGGGTTGCCCAGATTTCTCATTAGTTACTTTGTAATCAGCACTTTGCCCAAATTCCTAAGGTGGTCTTAATTTCCAAGAATTTACGGTATGCATTGATTAATTTCAATCCTGGTGTTTTGAAGTGAGACATGGACCACTGGCTGTCACCAGTGGACAGGTAACAGGTTTACATGGACTTTGGCTATTGGAATGGTCCCTCATTTCACCATAAGGATGAATGTTGAATTGGATGCAATCTCAAGCGTGGCTAAAAGATTCAAGCCTGCACCATTGTGGATACTAGTATTGAAAGCAATATTCTGATATTATCTTAACCCTTATGCTGCTGGTGGCTAAATTGGCCAAAACAAAATAACCCAAAAATCCTGCGAAATCATCGAAACCATGGCATATGGGTACTCATCTGAGAGTACTCAGCGAGGGCTTTCCAATGAGTACCAACATGGCAGGGTTTAGATGGCTTTCGAAAATCTTTGCATTCTTGCGCTTTGGACAAAAGTAGCCTTAGCATTGGAAGGGTTAATCCTTAGTTGTCATTGCCTGACAACTTTGAACATAACTTATCAAATAGAGTAAAAGCTGAAAAAAAGGTTGAAAATATTTGAAAGAAACTATAAACACCCTTTCAGAATAAACACTCTTTTCCATATAAACAAGTTTTAGTGTTTAAAAAGCGTAACTTGCCGATAAACATGTTGGGGTGTTTATAATCCAGCTATTATAAACACTCAACATGTTTATTTTTATAATTTATAAACACTCAACATGTTTATTTTAATAATTATAAACACCAAACATGTTTAAAAAGCGTAACAAATAGGTGTTTATTTTAGAGTTAAAAAGTAGGCGTTTGTTTTTAGAGTGAATAACAATAACTTACAGTCAAACATTACCCAAGGTACTTCTCTGCTATTTAGATATTTCCATTTGTGTCAAGCCCAGTATGCGCTCCAGTTGTAAAATTGTTAATTAGATAGAATGGGAATTAAATATGAATACTGTAGAACACACATATGACGCGTGTCCCAAATATAGCGAATTGGGGAGTTTTCGCATCATAGCGTATCTTTTTTAGGGACGGTAGTCGCCGCTGACAGCGCCAAAGTACAGGGGAAAAAAGCACAGCGTATTTATATATAGCGAAGCGGAACCACACGCTATGTACGATATATATATAAACAGACGCGTACATTGTGTGTTCTACAGTATGAACATCTGAATAATTGGAATGAATGTTTTCGTTATGATTAACATGATAAGGTGTTGTTTTCTAAAGGACGCATGCATCAATTAAAAACTCTCCCCAGAAGTGTCTGGTCTGTTTGGGCTGCTCACAGGGTGAATGGTAACCCTTATGCAGGTGGTGGGGGCTAATTTTGCCATTACAAAATGATGCAAAAAACCTGAAAAATGACTGAAATCCTGGCAAATAAGAGAGTACTCAGCAAGAACTATCCAATGAATACCAATATGACAGGGTTCAGATGGTTTTCAAAAATCTTTGCCTCCTTGTGCTTTGGACAGAAGTAGCCTCAGCATTGGAAGGGTTACATGATAATGCTGCCACATAATTTATGTATCTCTATACAGGTTCCTGGCTACAAGCTTTAAATGTGTGGCCTGGGAACCGGCATAGTGAACTAAAATGGCTCTCCTGGGCACCAGTACTATTTTCCTAAGAGGAAATTTACAAAAAGGTACAAAAGTTGAAGTGGTGCAATGGGCCGGTGTATATAGCGATGTGGGTCCTCCTGTGACTGGCGGGTAGTAGTGTGGAGAGTATGTGGATATTACTCCTTAAAGGAGGGAACTTAAAGCGAAAAAAAACCCAGGTGTGAACCCATGCATGCCTGGCGATCTCCTAGACAAATGTCGTCTGGTTCTACTATACTTTTGGAGATATCTTTGGAATTATGTATCGATTCACTAAATATTTGAGTGATTATTGTTGGTAGGTTTCTGATCCACATTTGTCCCACAAATATTTTATGAAAAATCACTTGGCTGAAAAAGATATCGTCAGAATAGTCGGGACGTTTCTAGGCATTATAGGCATGAACGGGTTAACACAACCACCCCTTTATTTGGTGCAGTGCCCTGGTTGATCGGATTATAGAGGGCGCCACAATCTTCCCCAAAACTTACGACTTAACCCAGTCATGCCTACAGCTCTAACTGACATGTGTTTTCTGAATCGTTTATACTAGTGTGCCAATAACTTAGAAATTCAGCCTTATGCTGCTGGTGACTAATTGACCAATACAAAAAGATCCAAAAATACCTGAAAAATGACTGAAACCCGGGCACATGGTACTCATCTGATAGTACTCTTTGAGAGCGTTCAAATGAATACCAACATGACAGGGTTTAGATGGTTTTCTAAAGTCTTTAAGCTCTTTTGCCTTGGGCAAAATTAGCTTTAGCATTGAAAGGGTTAAGCACAAATTCATGAAGGATTAGAATTTATTTTTGGTTCTGTTCAACATTACTATTAAAGGTGTTTTCGGCAAAAAATGATCCAGTAAGCACGTTCTCTCCAAAAAAGTTTGTACATTTTTAGTTATTATAGGAATGAATTTGTCAATTCTCTGAACCTATTTCTGCCCAGAGTTCCTCTTGATAAGTGGTTCTTGGCCACCTGGTGAGATAAATCCAAACTTACCTGACCACTCTGACAGGGTCTTAGCCAGGAATTCAGAAATGCCTGTCCAAAACAGCAATCAAAATTTCTGCCCGTCCAGATTTAGCTACTAATTTACTTCAAATCCGTATACCAGCTACATTTGATAGCCTAGTGTGTCAAAAAGGGCAATTCACACTTCAGTTGTGTCCTAGAAGATGGTTTGCTAGAAAGTCTAAATTGAAAAGTCTTCATAGAAATGTTTGCCTGTCCAAACAGGAGGTTTTTAGGAAATTACCTGTCCAAAAGACAGGTAGGACAGGTCCTGGCTAAGTCCCTGGTTCTGGGATGCTACAGTACTTCTGAAATTGACTAGTAAGAAAGAATCTTGCAAAAATGTTAATAGAGTTGTTGATTATGTTCTGGATAGCATTTCTCCTACAAATATCATCCAAAAGATGTCAAAATATTGAAATAGATTTCTTTACACTCTGTAGTTATGAATGAGCTGAACTCTTCATGCTCTGGTTACCATGGAGATCTTGTGGATTTATACATATTCTGAAGTGAATATGAATGTAAAAATCAAACCAAACAAACACTGAACTGAAATATTTTTATATTCCTGTGTTCATTGTTTCTCTTACTTTTCCTCTCATGAGGTGATGCATGTGCGTCAGGGTCTTAGCCAGGATTTAGAAACTGGGTGCCTAAAATTGGCAGTTGTAAAATTTTGGGCGTCCAGATTTTTTTTAGGGGGATCACAATATACTCATATTTCAACCATAAACATGTATAAATTCATCAAAATAAGGCATGATATCATTAAACAATGTCATGGGAATTATAAGGAGATGAGAAAATTCAATTATAAGCTTGAGATTGGGATTTTTAGAAATTCCTCACAAAACAAAATGGGTGTCCTGAGGGGTTCTTTTGAAGGGTTTGGGTGTCCAAAAAGGCACCCAGGCGCCCTGCTGGTCAAGACCATGATGTGCATTTTTCTATGATCTTCAATGTACTCATTGCATGAATGGATACGTAAAACTTCGTAAAAAACACTTAGCCCTGCTGGTGGCTAATTTACCCAACAAGAACATGGTGGAAAAAACCCTGAAAAATACCCGAATCCCTGTCAAATGGGTACTCATCTGACAGCACTCATCGAGAGCTATCCAATGAATACCAACATGACAGGGTTTGGACGTTGGCTAAATTGTCCAATACAAAAGGATGCAAAAAACCCTGACAAATGACTGAAACCCTGGCAAATGGGTACTCATCTGACAGCACTCATCGAGAGCTATCTAATGAATACCAACATGACAGGGTTTGGACATTTTTCAAAAATCGTTGCGTCCTTGTCCTTTGGACGAAAGTAGCCTCAGCATAAGAATGGTTGAGCCCTAAGTAAAAGGCGGTGTTGTTCAAGGGCTAGTAACTTGTGGAGGACTATGTTCCTGTGTTAATTTCATTGTGGAGGTTAGAAACCATTTTATGTGAAATAACTGGTGAGGTATTTGTGCTTTGACTGACAAGTATCCATGATATTTCTCTTTTTTTTCAAGCGGGTCAACTTGACTTCCCTCATGCTGCTGGTGGCTAATTTGGCCAATACAAAATGATGCAAAAATACTGAAAAATGACCGAAACACTGGCAAATGGGTACTCATTTGAGAGTACTCAGCAAGAGTTTTCCAATGAATACCAACATGACAGGGTTTCGATGGTTTTCAAAAAATCTTTGCATCCTTGTGCTTTGGACGAAAGTATCCTCAGCATTGTAAGGAATAACGGTAGCCATTTCACTGGGTGCGGCAAGTGGATAAAGAATATATAACTTACTTTGAAGACGTGAAGTGCATATTATTGGATTGGAATAGCAGGTTGAGAAGGAATGGTTGTTTTACACTCAACTGATTAATTAAAGAAACTGAAAAATCAAATTGAACTCGGTTACCAATAATTTAACTACTCAGAATTGTTTTTTCTGATTTGAATTGTTTTTGATGACTTTTAGATGTATTGAACTTTTCAGTGCAAATAAAGAATGTTAACTGTTTTCTGCCCTGAGCGCTGAAGTTGCCTGATAGTTGAAATATTCATTAACCCATTCATGTTCAGAGTTACCTTTGAAAAGTGTCATCTAAATGCTGGAATGCATATGAAAATAGCTGCGAAATAAAGCTGAGATGTGCAAAATAATTCAAGGATAATCATTGGTTCTTCTTGTAGGACCATCATTGATATGACAAGTATCGATCAATCGAAATAATTTTTCCAATTAATCGGAAAAAATATTATGCCAATTGTTATGTTGATTAATCTAAACACATTTTTTCAGCCTTTTACACCATTTTTTGCCATTTTAAGCCAATACGAATAAGAATTTTGAAGTGAAGCTCAAGTATTCAATCAAAAAGTGTTGAGAAAAACTTCATTGTCTTTGCATAGTTAAAATCTTAGGATCCTAGCCACAGAAATAGTGTGGAACATGTGAAAATATTCTATTAGTGCAGTTCTTCAAAATCGAAATAATCGGAATTGAAAAATAAAACGTCAATGATCAAATCGATCTGTCGAACTACAGTGATCCACTTATCACATATGTTCTTTTAATGAGAAGTGTTTTCATAAAAAGAAACTCTGATTGATAGATAATTCAATGATTAATGCCACAGATGTTGCTATTATTACAATAGATTGTATAGCAACTCCATTACTCCTCAAATTCCCAAGGCATTAATGAGGAGGAAGTAAAATCTGCCTTACTGAAATAAAGGTAAATTTTGTGTATGAAATACCACAATCAAAGTGGTGGCAATTTGAAAACATATGTAACCTCTAGTCCTGTGGACTCAGTTTCTAAATCCTGGCGAAGACCCTGCTTGCAACCCAACCTGGCATAAAGAAATGAATTCTGATCTTTTCCAACCGTTGCCATACCAAGATCCAAACTACTTTACCAAATGATTTGTGACTTAACCCTTCCAATGCTGAGGCTACTTTCGTCCAAAGCACAAGGATGCAAAGATTATTGAAAACCATCCAATCCCAGACATGTTGGTATTCATTGGAAAACTCTCACTGAGTACTCTCCCACGAGTACCCAAGTGCCAGGGTTTCAGTCATTTACTAGGTTTCTTGCATCATTTTGTATTGGCCAAACTAGGTAAAGGGCAAAGAAAAGTATGGCAGGGTACAAAAGCACAATCAAAGTTGACTTACCTCCGGTTAACCTGTCCAGCGCAGAGTTGACCCATTATGCAAGATGAAATAAACCAAAGTACTGTAGGTTTGAATACTGGACCTTTGTGGTTTGTGTATATATTTAGAAGGTCATATCGTAGGACTTGAAAAACTAAGCTAAGAAAAAAATGTTCCCTATTCAAAGAACTTTAAATCCTGTTAAACCATTTGTTGTGTTTAGTTTCAGATGTCGCAAGCTTAGTTAATCCTGGAAATTCTTTGAAAATTAAAGATGACGCATATTTATGGAAGCACATGTTTTGTTATCCTTACCCTTAACCTCGACTCATTCTATCTTAGATGAATAAACACATGGATTCTTTGCCGTAGGCCAATTGCCATAAGACCCATTACAAAGCCCTGGACGAAACATAATCACACTGTATCTAGTCTCAGTGTGACGTCACTAGGAGACAGACCGATAAGGGCGCTAGTATTGTTTACATAACAGAGTAAGTTGTGCGCCAACATGCGCAGAATGCACCTCTTGAAGTGTCTTGTCAACATCTGAGCCATTAGTTGTGGCCAGGCTGATATGCGAGACCTGCTGGTTACGTATCCAGTGATCGACATTAACTTAGATTTTTAAATACAGTATGGCTGTTTAAATGTAAAATAAGAAACAACAAAACTTAAAACACAAGTAAATCAATATACCTACTTCATTTTCCTGCACACGTGATGCAGATGCTAACAAATTGAATTATTCAAAAAAAAAAGATTTTTCATATCATGATAATTTGTCATGCTTTTGTTGTTAGTATTAACCAAGAATGTGTCAGTTTCACGTATGTATTCGAGTGTAGACTGCCATGCCATCTTGTGCTTCATTTCTAAACTAATTTACTAAGTAATCGTACCTTCCAGATATTTTCAGAATATGGATGTCTTTCATCATAATCGAATTACGATTTATAGACCGTATAGAGTCGAAAATAAGCTAGCCACAATTGTTAGTGTAACTCACTATTGTTTAGGATCAATATACTAATTTAATTTGGTTGGAGGACCAGGATGATCTAAATTACAAACTATGAAAATAAAAGACTACAACATGTCCTTATTGTCTTATGAAATGTTTTCCATGTTTTCTCTATTGCAACAACGCAATTAGAACTATGAACCTCCTTGTAAACTGGCTCCATCTTAAACTTGCTGAAAGGGAAATAAGTTCAGGCACCGACAAAAAGGGAAAATTAATAGTAGATATTGGAATTATGCGTACCAAAGAGGTAATTTATCATTTCACCGAGAGACATTTCATATGATATCAATGATGTTTAAGCAAATGCAAATAACTGAAATAATGTAATCCTGAGATGATCATGGGAATAGACAAATTTAGACAAACATGGATACATGTATATGATGACCTGTGCGATTTATTCGAAGTATTTAAGAATATACTCCGGAAAGGAATTTCATGTGAACATACGTATTCCCACACACAAGTATCAGCGACGTATAAGGTGTCGGTGAAGTAAATGTTGTATCCCTTCGAGTAGTAGCATTGCATAGTTCCAATAAAAACTGGGGCTAGGCCCAATCGAGGCCTATAAATGGAGATATATACAACTTCATTCAACTAATATGGTATTTTTGGAATGGGGAGGGACTGGGCTTTTGTTTATTGCCCACAAAGTGAAGTTTGTTGCTTGGGCGTATGAATACCAGCTGGAAGTGAGCGTGTTTGTTTATCTCAGACTCGTTTCTGATGTTGACCACCAGGGGCACTTGGGTATTTAGGGGGGCGCATACGCTCGTTATCAAAATTAAGAAATACCTCTAAAGCACTGATTTCTGGCCAAAAAGCACCCTTATTTTAATAAAACGCTGATTTTTTCCACTAAATAAACACCCCTTCTTTTATCAAAACACTGACATTGGATGAACGGGAACACGTATTTTAACTTAAGATTTTATAATCCTCTGCGTGTTTAGCGGCAGCAAGTGGCGGCATAAAACTAGGAAGCCCAGTCACGTCGGGAGTCACTTGGTGTCAGAGCTGCGTATACAGGTGAACTTGGATATGACGGACTCAATGGGACCAGGAAAATTGGTCCGTCATATGCAAAATCCGTCATATGCAAAAATCCGTCATACAGTGGTCCGTCATATCCAAGTTCACCTGTACTTTGTGGATTGTAAGGGGATTTTGACCCACATACTTCGCACCTGGGTACAAAAAAGTACCCTTCTTTTACAAAAATCGCGGACATGCGGAGGTCTTAAAAAAAGACCCCTTCTTCCGCGAAATACGTAACGCAGGTGCGGCCCCCCTCTGTACCTGAGTGCCCCCCCCCCCGGGCTTTTGACCAAGACGTGCTATTGCTGCTATCTAATCTTGAATAGATCTATTCATCCCATTCCCTACTAAGTATAGTTTTATAGTATATGTATTTTTATTTTGATACTGGAACGTATCATTAAATTAAGTTACAAAGATTCAGAAACACGGAAAATCATTATCACTTTATCCCAATGTTCCACAATGGCATAAAAAAAAGTATTGAGTATGATAAGTACAGCCTGCCTCTGATTATCAATGAGCACTAATGTTAGGTATATCTGTTATAGCCTACGATAGTCCCTTTTGGTGAGCAGTTTTGAACACAGAGATAAATATGTGTTAGAGCTTAGATGAATAGAACATGGTCGCCACAGACCAATTACCATAAGGTCCATTATAAAGCTTCTGAAAATACATTGATGCAAGATTTACAGTTAGGTCATTATTATATGTTACGGCAACTGGCAATAGATCGAGGGTTGCCCAGATTTCTCATTAGTTACTTTGTAATCAGCACTTTGCCCAAATTCCTAAGGTGGTCTAGATTTCCAAGAATTTACGGTATGCATTGATTAATTTCAATCCTAGTCTTATCTTTCAAGTAATCTTAAGGATACAATTAAGGTATACCATGACCCTTGAGGAAGCCTTAACCCTTATGCTGGTGATTGCTAATTTGGACAATACAAAATGATGCAAAAAACCTATAAAATGACAGAAACCCTGGCACATGGGTACTCATCTGGGAGTACTCAGTACTCGGTGAGAGCTATCTAATGAATACCAACATTACAGGGTTTAGGTGTTTTTCAAAAATCTTCGCGTCCTTGTGTGTTGGATGAAAGTAGCTTCAGCATTGGAAGGGATAAGGGATCCTAGTACCCCATGTGTCATGCAAGCCGGCCAAGGTGCCTAAATATCATTAACCCTTATGCTGCCGGTGGCTAATTAGGCCAATGAAAAATAATGCAGAAAACCCTGGAAAATGACTGAAACCCTGGCACATAGGTACTCATCTGAGAGTACTCAGCAAGAGCTGTCCGATGAATACCAGCATGACAAGGTTTAGATAGTTTAGAGCCATTTCTGAGGAAGCGTGCGTCGGGAAAAAAGTAGCCTCAGCACTAAAAGGGTTAAGATAACACACGCAATGGGAGCCATAGGGCATACAGTAAAACCTCCAAAATGTGAACACCTTTGAGGGTTGCACCATCAGGCTTAGCCTTATCTCTGGACTTGAACTTACCTATCGTCCTGGCAACAATCATACTTACAATGTCACTATGACAACAGTGATCATTGTTACAAGGTGGCTATGGCAACAATTAAATTTAAGCCCATTATTAGGTCCAGGCCTATGGAAGCCTTCTGCAATCAGAACCAAGACAAACATGCATTATAGGAAGCGATTCTTTTTCGGAAATAGTTTAGGAATTAATCGGACCATAATTACATTCACTTTAGAATGTGTCTTCGTCTCGAAGAATTTCCACAATGGATTACAACCAAAATAAGCCTATAGATTGTTTTTAAAAAGGGAGATTTTCATATCTTGGGAGGTTTGCACTATGGATTAGGAACAGAAAGGGTTGGAAATTGTGTTCATGAAAGTTGTTCAGGTCCCAGAAGTGGGCACACTCTGCTATGGCTGTTAAGCAACTGAGGATCAAAAATGCAGTTGTGCTATAAGACTAAGGATTGTGGCTAATTTTGACTGTTCTGTTTTACCCAGAATCCTTCATACATCTAGTTGCCAAGCTGCATCACCGTAATTTCTCGGTAATTTGAGACACTTCAATAATCAAAATTTTTATGGGTTCAGGGTGGCCCATATTTTCTGAAACTACATTGATGCAAGATTTACAGTTAGGTCCATGTTATGTGTAATGGCAACTGACAATAGATTGAGGGTTGCCCAGATTACTCATTAGTTACTTTGTAATCAGCACTTTGCCCAAATTCCTAAAGTGGTCTTAATTTCCAAGAATTTACGGTATGCATTGATTAATTTCCAACCTGATGTTTTGAAGTGAGACATGGACCACTGGACAGGTAACAGGTTTACATGGATTTTGGCTATTGGAATGGTCCCTCATTTCACCATAAGGATGAATGTTGAATTGGATGCAATCTCAAGCGTGGCTAAAAGATTCAAGCCTGCACCACTGTGGATACTAGTATTGAAAGCAATATTCTGATATTATCTTAACCCTTATGCTGCTGGTGGCTGAATTGGCCAAAACAAAAAAAACAAAATCCTGCAAAATCATCGAAACCATGGCATATGGGTACTCATCTGAGAGTACTCAGCGAGGGCTTTCCAATGAGTACCAACATGGCAGGGTTTAGATGGTTTTCGAAAATCTTTGCATTCTTGCGCTTTGGACAAAAGTAGCCTTAGCATTGGAAGGGTTAATCCTTATTTGTCATTGCCTGACAACTTTGAACATAACTTATCAAATAGAGTAAAAGCTGAAAAATAGTTGAAAATATTTGAAAGAGGTGAAATTGGTCCAACAATAACAATGACTTACAGTCAAACATTACCCAAGGTACTACTCTGTTATTTAGATATTTCCATTTGTGTCAAGCCCAGTATGCGCTGTTAATTAGATAGAATGGGAATTAAATATGAATACTGTAGAACACACATATGACGCGTGTCCCAAATATAGCGACTTGGGGAGTTTTCGCATCATAGCGTATCTTTGTTAGCGACGGTAGCCGCTGCTGACAGCGCCAAAGTACAGGGAAAAAAGTACAGCGTTTTTATATATAGCGAAGCAGAACCACAAGCTATGTACGATATATATATAAACAGACGCGTACATTGTGTGTTCTACAGTATGAACATTTGAATAATTGGAATGAATGTTTTCGTTATGATTAACATGATACGGACGCATGCATAAATTAAAAACTCTCCCCAGAAGTGTCTGGTCTGTTTGGGCTGCTCAGAGGGTGAATGGTAACCCTTGTGCAGGTGGTGGGGGCTAATTTTGCCATTACAAAATGATGCAAAAAACCTGAAAAATGACTGAAATCCTGGCAAATAAGAGAGTACTCAGCAAGAACTATCCAATGAATACCAATATGACAGGGTTCAGATGGTTTTCAAAAATCTTTGCCTCCTTGTGCTTTGGACAGAAGTAGCCTCAGCATTGGAAGGGTTACATGATATTGCTGCCACATAATTTATGTATCTCTATGCAGGTTCCTGGCTACAAGCTCTAAATGTGTGGCCTGGGAACCGGCATAGTGAACTAAAATGGCTCTCCTGGGCACCAGTACTATTTTCCTAAGAGGAAATTTACAAAAAGGTACAAAAGTTGAAGTGGTGCAATGGGCCGGTGTATATAGCGATGTGGGTCCTCCTGTGACTGGTGGGTAGTAGTGCGGAGAGTATGTGGACATTACTCCTTAAAGGAGGGAACTTAAAGCAAAAAACCCCAGGTGTGAACCCATGCATGCCTGGCGATCTCCTAGACAAATGTCGTCTGGATCTACTAGACTTTTGGAGATATCTTTGGAATTATGTATCGATTCACTAAATATTTGAGTGATTATTGTTGGTAGGTTTCTGATCCACATTTGTCCCTCAAATATTTTATGAATAATCACTCGGCTGAAAAAGATATCGTCAGAATAGTCGGGACGTTTCTAGGCATTACAGGCATGAACGGGTTAACAAAACCACCCCATTATTTGGTGCAGTGCCCTGGATGATCGGATTATAGAGGGCGCCACAATCTTCCCCAAAACTTACGACTTAACCCAGTCATGCCTACAGCTCTAACTGACATGTGTTTTCTGAATTGTTTATACTAGTGTGCCAATAACTTAGAAATTCAGCCTTATGCTGCTGGTGACTAATTGACCAATACAAAAAGATCCAAAAATACCTGAAAATGACTGAAACCCGGGCACATCTCATACTCATCTGATAGTACTCTTTGAGAGCGTTCAAATGAATACCAACATGACAGGGTTTAGATGGTTTTCTAAAGTCTTTGAGCTCTTTTGCCTTGGGCAACATTAGCTTTAGCATTGAAAGGTTTAAGCACAAATTCATGAAGGATTAGAATTTATTTTTGGTTCTGTTCAACATTACTATTAAAGGTGTTTTCGGCAAAAAATGGTCCAGTAAGCACGTTCTCTCCAAAAAAGTTTGTACATTTTTAGTTATTATAGGAATGAATTTGTCAAGTCTCTGAACCCATTTCTGCCCAGAGTTCCTCTTGATAAGTGGTTCTTGGCCACCTGGTGAGATAAATCTAAACTAACCTGACCACTCTGACAGGGTCTTAGCCAGGAATTCAGAAATGCCTGTCCAAAACAGCAATCAAAATTACTGCCCGTCCAGATTTAGCTACTAATTTACTTCAAATCCGTATACCAGCTACATTTGATAGCCTAGTGTGTCAAAAAGGGCAATTCACACTTCAGTTGTGTCCTAGAAGATGGTTTGCTAGAAAGTCAAAATTGAAAAGTCTTCATAGAAATTTTTGCCTGTCCAAACAGGAGTTTTTAGGAAATTACCTGTCCAAAAGACAGGTAGGACAGGTCCTGGCTAAGTCCCTGGTTCTGGGATGCTACAGTACTTCTGAAATTGACTAGTAAGAAAGAATCTTGCAAAAATGTTAATAGAGTTGTTGATTATGTTCTGGTTAGCATTTCTCCTACAAATATCATCCAAAAGATGTCAAAATATTGAAATAGATTTCTTTACACTCTGTAGGTATGAATGGGCTGAACTTTTCATGCTCTGGTTACCATGGAGATCTTGTGGATTTATACATACTCTGAAGTGAATATGAATGTAAAAATCAAACCAAACAAACACTGAACTGAAATATTTTTATATTCCTGTGTTCATTGTTGCTCTTACTTTTCCTCTCATGAAGTGATGCATGTGCATCAGGGTCTTAGCCAGGATTTAGAAACTGGGTGCCTAAAATTGGCAGTTGTAACATTTTTGGGCGTTCATAAACATGTATAAATGTAAAAATACTGAAAAACGACCGAAACACTGGCAAATGGGTACTCATTTGAGAGTACTCAGCAAGAGCTTTCCAATGAATACCAACATGACAGGGTTTCGATGGTTTTCAAAAAATCTTTGCATCCTTGTGTTTTGGACGAAAGTATCCTCAGCATTGTAAGGGTTAACGGTACCCATTTCATTGGGTGCAGGAAGTGGATAAAGAAGATATAACTTACTTTAAAGACGTGAAGTGCATATTATTGAATTGGAATAGCAGGTTGAGAAGGAATGGTTGTTTCGCACTCAACTGATTAATTAAAGAAACTGAAAAATCAAATTGAACTTGGTTACCAATAATTTACCTACTCGCAATTGTTTTTTCTGATTTGAATTTTTTTTGATGACTTTTAGATGTATTGAACTTTTCAGTGCAAATAAAGAATGTTAACTGCCCTGAGCGCTGAAGTTGCCTGATAGTTGAAATATTCATTATTAACCCATTCATGTTCAGAGTTACCTTTGAAAAGTGTCATCTAAATGCTGGAATGCATATGAAAATAGCTGCGAAATACAGCTGAGATGTGCAAAATAATTCAAGGATAATCATTGGTTCTTCTTGTAGGACCATCATTGATATGACAAGTATCGATCAATCGAAATAATTTTTCCAATTAATCGGAAAAAATATTATGCCAATTGTTATGTCAATTAATCTAAACACATTTTTTCAGCCTTTTACACCATTTTTTGCCATTTTAAGCCAACACGAATAAGAATTTTGAAGTGAAGCTTAAGTATTCAATCAAAAAGTGTTGAGAAAACCTTCATTGTCTTTGCATAGTTCAAATCTTAGGATCCTAGCCACAGAAATAGTGTGGAACATGTGAAAATATTCTATTAGTGCAGTTCTTCAAAATCGAAATAATCGGAATTGAAAAATAAAACGTCAATGATCAAATCGATCTGTCGAACTACAGTGATCCACTTATCACATATGTTCTTTTAATGAGAAGTGTTTTCATAAAAAAGAAACTCTGATTGATAGATAATTCAATGATTAATGCCACAGATGTTGCTATTATTACAATAGATTGTATAGCAACTCCATTACTCCCCAAATTCCCAAGGGATTAATGAGGAGGAAGTAAAATCTGCCTTACTGAAACAAAGGTAAATATTGTGTATGAAATACCACAATCAAAGTGGTGGCAACTTGAAAAAATATGTAACCTCTAGTCCTGTGGACTCAGTTTCTAAATCCTGGCGAAGACCCTGCTTGCAACCCAACCTGGCATAAAGAAATGAATTCTGATCTTTTCCAACCGTTGCCATAACAAGATCCAAACTACTTTACCAAATGATTTGTGACTTAACCCTTCCAATGCGGAGGCTACTTTCGTCCAAAGCACAAGGATGCAAAGATTATTGAAAACCATCCAATCCCAGACATGTTGGTATTCATTGGAAAACTCTCACTGAGTACTCTCCCACGAGTACCCAAGTGCCAGGGTTTCAGTCATTTACTAGGTTTCTTGCATCATTTTGTATTGGCCAAACTAGGTAAAGGGTAAAGAAAAGTATGGCAGGGTACAAAAGCACAATCAAAGTTGACTTACCTCCGGTTAACCTGTCCAGCGCAGAGTTGACCCATTATGCAAGATGAAATAAACCAAAGTACTGTAGGTTTGAATACTAGACCTTTGTGGTTTGTGTATATATTTAGAAGGTCATATCGTAGGACTTGAAAAACTAAGCTAAGAAAAAAATGTTCCCTATTCAAAGAACTTTAAAATCCTGTTAAACCATTTGTTGTGTTTAGTTTCAGATGTCGCAAGCTTAGTTAATCCTGGAAATTTTTTGAAAATTAAAGATGACGCATATTTATGGAAGCACATGTTTTGTTATCCTTACCCTTAACCTCGACTCATTCTATCTCAGATGAATAGACACATGGATTCTTTGCCGTAGGCCAATTGCCATAAGACCCATTACAAAGCCGGACTGGACGAAACATAATCACACTGTATCTAGTCTCAGTGTGACGTCACTAGGAGACAGACCGATAAGGGCGCTAGTATTGTTTACATAAAAGAGTAAGTTGTGCGCCAACATGCGCAGAATGCACCTCTTGAAGTGTCTTGTCAACATCTGAGCCATTAGTTGTGGCCAGGCTGATATGCGAGACCTGCTGGTTGCGTATCCAGTTATCGGCATCCATGGTTCTATCTATAATGCCATAATGAACAATATATGTGTTCTTACCTCTTCTAAAGGTGAATGGGGGGGGGGGGGGGGAGTGATTTTACATGTGAAATAATGCTTGACATTTTAACAAAGGACAAATTTGTTGACATCATTAATGGTGATAAACACAATGGTAATTACAAAAATAGCATGCCTAAAAAGGCGAACTCCTCAACCGTGCGATGTATCATCCGTGCATCCAGATTGCATCTATAAATAGATAAAGCTGCATTAACTTATATTTTTAAAGACAGTATGGCTGTTTAGATGTAAAATAAGAAACAACAAAACTTAAAACACAAGTAAATCAATATACCTACTTCATTTTCCTGCACACGTGATGCAGATGCTAACAAATTGAATTATTAAAAAAAAAATGATTTTTCATATCATGATAATTTGTCATGCTTTTGTTGTTAGTATTAACCAAGAATGTGTCAGTTTCACGTATGTATTCGAGTGTAGACTGCCATGCCATCTTGTGCTTCATTTCTAAACTAATTAACAAAGTACCGGTAATCGTACCTTCCAGATATTTTCAGAATATGGATGTCTTTCATCATAATCGAATTACGATTTATAGACCGTATAGAGTCGAAAATAAGCTAGCCACAATTGTTAGTGTAACTCGCTATCGTTCTGGGTCAATATACTAATTTAATTTGGTTGGAGGACCAGGATGATCTAAATCACAAACTATGAAAATAAAAGACTACAAAATGTCCCTATTGTCTTATGAAATAAATAAAACCGAAATACAAACAATATCCCATGTTTTCTCTATTGCAACAACGCAATTAGAACTATGAACCTCCTTGTAAACTGGCTCCATTCTACTGTGGGAGGCCATCTTAAACTTGCTGAAAGGGAAATAATTTCAGGCACCGACAAAAAGGGAAAAGTAGTAGTAGATATTGGAATTATGCGAACCAAAGAGGTAATATATCAGAAAAGACAAATAGGGCAAAGAATTTATTTCACTGAGAGACATTTAATATGATATCAATGATGTTTAAGCAAATGCAAAAAAAAAAAAAGTTATCCTGAAATGATCATGGGAATAGACAAATTTAGACAAACATGGATACATGTATATGATGACCTGTGCGATTTATTCGAAGTATTCAAGAATATACTCCGGAAAGGAATTCCATGTGAACATACGTATTCTCACACACAGGTATCAGCGACGTATAAGGTGTCGGTGAAGTAAATGTTGTATCCGTTCGAGTAGTACCATTGCATAGTTCCAATAAAAACTGGGGCTAGGCCCAATCGAGGCCTATAAATGGAGATATATACAAATTCATTCAACTAATATGGTATTTTTGGAATGGGGAGGGACTGGGCTTTTGTTAATTGCCCGCAAAGTGAAGTTTGTTGCTTGGGCGTATGAATACCAAGCTGGAAGTGATCGTGTTTGTTTATCTCAGACTCGTTTCTGATGTTGACCACCAGAGGGCCGGTTCTGTCACTATTTTGGCTCATAAAAAAAAATCACGATATGACCGCCAATTGTTTTGGGTTAATTTAGAAGAGGAGAATGTTCTGATAAAAAAATAACAACTTTTGGTGTGAAAGGATGACTAGTTTTGGATTTAGCCAAGCATTATTGTCACACCACTGCTGAAATTCGCCGGTCAGCTGTGGAATTAGTTCACCGAGAATGTATGTGAAATCACAGGTATTTGTATCCGTATAATGGTCCGAAAATTGGTAAAAATCTTTTTTATAAAAATCAAATGATTATGGGGACGTAGGCCACCCTCTTATGAAGCCTGATCCGAACTTTCAGGTGTATCCGAGCACTGCAAAGCGAGAAAAAAACACTTTAAAGTATATTGCCAGGACTTGTCTAATATATATATATAGGGCCTAACACTAAGTCTTTTTTTCTCGCATTGCAGTGCTCGGATACACCTGAAAGTTCGTATCAGGCTTCATAAGAGGGTGGCCTACGTCCCCATAATCATTTGGTTTTTATAAAAAAAATGTTTACCAATTCCCGGACCATTATACGGATACAAATACCTGTGGTGAAATGTACATGATATGTACATGAAATGTACAAGATATCTATGTGAAAAGTACAAGATAATGTACATGATGTGTACATGGAAATGTACATGAAATGTACTCTACAGGAGGAGGAGGCCTACATGTGGCCCAGGAACGCTAGGAAAGGGAAAGAGATCCAGCCACAGCAGCTCAAAAAGATCAAAGACAAGTGTCGTTCTGGAGTATGGAGACAAGTACAGCGTAAAACATCCAGAAGGCAGGAATTCCTTAAGGTTCCTTAGGACCCAACATTTCCCTTCGTCTTATCTTTCAAGTAATCTTAAGGATACAATTAAGGAATACCATGACCCTTGAGGAAGCCTTAACCCATATGCTGGTGATTTCTAATTTGGACAATACAAAATGATGCAAAAAACCTATAAAATGACCGAAACCCTGGCATGGGTACTCATCTAGGATTACTCAGTACTCAGTACTCGGTGAGAGCTATCTAATGAATACCAACATTACAGGGTTTAGGTGTTTTTCAGAAATCTCCGCATCCTTGTGTGTTGGATGAAAGTAGCCTCAGCATTGGAAGGGTTAAGGGATCCTAGTACCTCATGTGTCATGCAAGCCGGCCAAGGTGCCTAAATATCATTACGATCACACACGCAATGGGAGCCATAGGGCATACAGTAAAACCTCCAGAATGTGAACACCTTTGAGGGTTGCACCATAAGGCTTAGCCTTATCTCTGGACTTGAACTTACCTATCGTCCTGGCAACAATCATACTTACAATGTCACTATGACAACAATGATCATTGTTACAAGGTGGCTATGGCAACAATTAAATTTAAGCCCATTATTAGGTCCAGGCCTATGGAAGCCTTCTGCAATCAGAACTTTGGAACCAAGACAAACATGCATTATAGGAAGCGATTCTTTTTCGGAAATAGTTTAGGAAGAAATCGGACCATAATTACATTCACTTTAGAATGTGCCTTCGTCTCGAAGAATTTCCACAATGGATTACAACCAAAATAAGCCTATAAATTGTTTTTTAAACGGGAGATTTTCATATCTTGGGAGGTTTGCACTATGGATTAGGAACAGAAAGGTTTGGAAATTGTGTTCATGAAAGTTGTTCAGGTCCCAGAAGTGGGCACACTCTGCTATGTCTGTTAAGCAACCGAGGATCAAAAATGCAGTTGTGCTATAAGACTAAGGATTGTGGCTAATTTTGACTGTTTTGTTTTACCCAGAATCCTTCATACATCTAGTTGCCAAGCTGGATTACCGTAATTTCTCGGCAATTTGAGACACTTCAATAATCAATTTTTTATGGGTTCAGGGCGGCCCATATTTTCTGAAAATACATTGATGCAAGATTTACAGTAAGGTCCATGTTATGTGTAATGGCAACTGGCAATAGACTGAGGGTTGCCCAGATTTCTCATTAGTTACTTTGTAATCAGCACTTTGCCCAAATTCCTAAGGTGGTCTTAATTTCCAAGAATTTACGGTATGCATTGATTAATTTCAATCCTGGTGTTTTGAAGTGAGACATGGACCACTGGCTGTCACCAGTGGACAGGTAACAGGTTTACATGGATTTTGGCTATTGGAATGGTCCCTCATTTCACCATAAGGATGAATGTTGAATTGGATGCAATCTCAAGCGTGGCTAAAAGATTCAAGCCTGCACCATTGTGGATACTAGTATTGAAAGCAATATTCTGATATTATCTTAACCCTTATGCTGCTGGTGGCTAAATTGGCCAAAACAAAATGACCCAAAAATCCTGCAAAATCATCGAAACCATGGCATATGGGTACTCATCTGAGAGGGCTTTCCAAGCGAGGGCTTTCCAATGAGTATCAACATGGCAGGGTTTAGATGGTTTTCGAAAATCTTTGCATTCTTGCGCTTTGGACAAAAGTAGCCTTAGCATTGGAAGGGTTAATCCTTATTTGTCATTGCCTGACAACTTTGAACATAACTTATCAAATAGAGTAAAAGCTGAAAAAAAGGTTGAAATTAATTTGAAAGAGGGGAAATTGGATCCAACAATAACAATGACTTACAGTCAAACTTTACCCAAGGTACTACTCTGTTATTTAGATATTTCCATTTGTGTCAAGCCCAGTATGCGCTCCAGTTGTAAAATTGTTAATTAGATAGAATGGGAATTAAATATGAATACTGTAGAAAACACATATGACGCGTGTCGCAAATATAGCGAATTGGGGAGTTTTCGCATCATAGCGTATCTTTGTTAGCGACAGTAGCCGCCGCTGACAGCGCCAAAGTACAGGAAAAAAAAGTACAGCGTTTTTATATATAGCGAAGCAGAACCACAAGCTATGTACGATATATATAAACAGACGCGTACATTGTGTGTTCTACAGTATGAACATCTGAATAATTGGAATGAATGTTTTCGTTATGATTCACATGATAAGGTGTTGTTTTATAAAGGACGCATGCAACAATTAAAAACTCTCCCCAGAAGTGTCTGGTCTGTTTGGGCTGCTCAGAGGGTGAATGGTAACCCTTATGCAGGTGGTGGGGGCTAATTTTGCCATTACAAAATGATGCAAAAAACCTGAAAAATGACTGAGATCCTGGCAAATGGGTACTCATAAGAGAGTACTCAGCGAGAACTATCCAATGAATACCAATATGACAGGGTTCAGATGGTTTTCTCAAATCTTTGCCTCCTTGTGCTTTGGACAGAAGTAGCCTCAGCATTGGAAGGGTTACATGATATTGCTGCCACATAATGTATGTATCTCTATGCAGGTTCCTGGCTACAAGCTCTAAATGTGTGGCCTGCGAACCGGCATAGTGAACTAAAATGGCTCTCCTGGGCACCAGTACTATTTTCCTAAGAGGAAATTTACAAAAAGGTACAAAAGTTGTAGTGGTGCAATGGGCCGGTGTATATAGCGATGTGGGTCCTCCTGTGACTGGTGGGTAGTAGTGCGGAGAGTATGTGGATATTACTCCTTAAAGGAGGGAACTTAAAGCGAAAAAAAAAACCAGGTGTGAACCCATGCATGCCTGGCGATCTCCTAGACAAATGTCGTCTGGATCTACTATACTTTTGGAGATATCTTTGGAATTATGTATCGATTCACTAAATATTTGAGTGATTATTGTTGGTAGGTTTCTGATCCACATTTGTCCCTCAAATATTTTATGAATAATCACTCGGCTGAAAAAGATATCGTCAGAATAGTCGGGACGTTTCTAGGCATTATAGGCATGAACGGGTTAACACAACCACCCCTTTATTTGGTGCAGTGCCCTGGATGATCGGATTATAGAGGGCGCCACAATCTTCCCCAAAACTTACGACTTAACCCAGTCATGCCTACAGATCTAACTGACACGTGTTTTCTGAATCGTTTATACTAGTGTGCCAATAACTTAGAAATTCAGCCTTATGCTGCTGGTGACTAATTGACCAATACAAAAAGATCCAAAAATACCTGACAAATGACTGAAACCCTGGCAAATGGGTACTCATCTGATAGTACTCTTTGGGAGCATTCAAATGAATACCAACATGACAGGGTTTAGATAGTTTTCTAAAGTCTTTGAGCACTCATCGAGAGCTATCTAATGAATACCAACATGACAGTGTTTGGACATCTTTCAAAAATCGTTGCGTCCTTGTCCTTTGGACGAAAGTAGCCTCAGCATAAGAATGGTTGAGCCCTAAGTAAAAGGCGGTGTTGTTCAAGGGCTAGTAACTTGTGGAGGACTATGTTCCTGTGTTAATTTAATTGTGGAGGTTAGAAACCATTTTATTTTACTTATCTTCAGTGTGAAATAACTGGTGAGGTATTTGTGCTTTGACTGACAAGTATCCATGATATTTCTCCTTTTTTTTTCAAGCGGGTCAACTTGACTTTCCTCATGCTGCTGGTGGCTAATTTGGCCAATACAAAATGATGCAAAAATACTGAAAAATGACCGAACCACTGGCAAATGGGTACTCATTTGAGAGTACTCAGCAAGAGCTTTCCAATGAATACCAACATGACAGGGTTTCGATGGTTTTCAAAAAATCTTTGCATCCTTGTGTTTTGGACGAAAGTATCCTCAGCATTGTAAGGGTTAACGGTACCCATTTCATTGGGTGCAGGAAGTGGATAAAGAAGATGTAACTTACTTTAAAGACGTGAAGTGCATATTATTGAATTGGAATAGCAGCTTGAGAAGGAATGGTTGTTTCGCACTCAACTGATTAATTAAAGAAACTGAAAAATCTAATTGAACTTGGTTACCAATAATTTAACTACTCGCAATTGTTTTTTCTGATTTGAATTTTTTTTGATGACTTTTAGATGTATTGAACTTTTCAGTGCAAATAAAGAATGTAAACTGTTTTCTGCCCTGAGCGCTGAAGGTGCCTGATAGTTGAAATATTCATTAACCCATTCATGTTCAGAGTTACCTTTGAAAAGTGTCATCTAAATGCTGGAATGCATATGAAAATAGCTGCGAAATAAAGCTGAGATGTGCAAAATAATTCAAGGATAATCATTGGTTCTTCTTGTAGGACCATCATTGATATCACAAGTATCGATCAATCGAAATAATTTTTCCAATTAATCGGAAAAAATATTATGCCAATTGTTATGTCAATTAATCTAAACACATTTTTTCAGCCTTTTACACCATTTTTTGCCATTTTAAGCCAACACGAATAAGAATTTTGAAGTGAAGCTTAAGTATTCAATCAAAAAGTGTTAAGAAAACCTTCATTGTCTTTGCATAGTTAAAATCTTAGGATCCTAGCCACAGAACTAGTGTGGAACATGTGAAAATATTCTATTAGTGCAGTTCTTCAAAATCGAAATAATCGGAATTGAAAAATAAAACGTCAATGATCAAATCGATCTGTCGAAATACAGTGATCCACTTATCACATATGTTCTTTTAATGAGAAGTGTTTTCATAAAAAGAAACTCTGATTGATAGATAATTCAATGATTAATGCCACAGATGTTGCTATTATTACAATAGATTGTATAGCAACTCCATTACTCCTCAAATTCCCAAGGGATTAATGAGGAGGAAGTAAAATCTGCCTTACTGAAATAAAGGTAAATTTTGTGTATGAAATACCACAATCAAAGTGGTAGCAATTTGAAAAAATATGCAACCTCTAGTCCTGTGGACTCAGTTTCTAAATCCTGGCGAAGACCCTGCTTGCAACCCAACCTGTCATAATGAAATGAATTCTGATCTTTTCCAACCGTTGCCATAACAAGATCCAAACTACTTTACCAAATGATTTGTGACTTAACCCTTCCAATGCTGAGACTACTTTCGTCCAAAGCACAAGGATGCAAAGATTATTGAAAACCATCCAATCCCAGACATGTTGGTATTCATTGGAAAACTCTCACTGAGTACTCTCCCACGAGTACCCAAGTGCCAGGGTTTCAGTCATTTACTAGGTTTCTTGCATCATTTTGTATTGGCCAAACTAGGTAAAGGGTAAAGAAAAGTATGGCAGGGTACAAAAGCACAATCAAAGTTGACTTACCTCCGGTTAACCTGTCCAGCGCAGAGTTGACCCATTATGCAAGATGAAATAAACCAAAGTACTGTAGGTTTGAATACTGGACCTTTGTGGTTTGTGTATATATTTAGAAGGTCATATCGTAGGACTTGAAAAACTAAGCTAAGAAAAAAATGTTCCCTATTCAAAGAACTTTAAAATCCTGTTAAACCATTTGTTGTGTTTAGTTTCAGATGTCGCAAGCTTAGTTAATCCTGAATTTTTTTTGGAAAATTAAAGATGACGCATATTTATGGAAGCACATGTTTTGTTATCCTTACCCTTAACTATCTATCTTAGATGAATAGACACATGGATTCTTTGCCGTAGGCCAATTGCCATAAGACGCATTACAAAGCCCTGGACGAAACATAATCACACTGTATCTAGTCTCAGTGTGACGTCACTAGGAGACAGACCGATAAGGGCGCTAGTATTGTTTACATAACAGAGTAAGTTGTGCGCCAACATGCGCAGAATGCACCTCTTGAAGTGTCTTGTAAACATCTGAGCCATTAGTTGTGGCCAGGCTGATATGCGAGACCTGCTGGTTGCGTATCCAGTGATCGGCATTCATGGTTCTATCTATAATGCCATAATGAACAATATATGTGTTCTTACCTCTTCTAAAGGTGAATGGGGGGGGGGGGGGATTTTACATGTGAAATAATGCTTGACATTTTAACAAAGGACAAATTTGTTGACATCATTAATGGTGATAAACACAATGGTAATTACAAAAATAGCATGCCTAAAAAGGCGAACTCCTCAGCCGTGCGATGTATCATCCGTGCATCCAGATTGCATCTATAAATAGATAAAGCTGCATTAACTTAGATTTTTAAAGACAGTATGGCTGTTTAGATGTAAAATAAGAAACAACAATACTTAAAACACAAGTAAATCAATATACCTACTTCATTTTCCTGCACACGTGATGCAGATGCTAACAAATTGAATTATTCAAAAAAAAAAAGATTTTTCATATCATGATAATTTGTCATGCTTTTGTTGTAAGTATTAACCAAGAATGTGTCAGTTTCACGTATGTATTCGAGTGTAGACTGCCATGCCATCTTGTGCTTCATTTCTAAACTAATTAACTAAGTAATCGTACCTTCCAGATATTTTCAGAATATGGATGTCTTTCATCATAATCGAATTACGACCGTATAGAGTCGAAAATAAGCTAGCCACAATTGTTAGTGTAACTCGCTATCGTTCTGGGTCAATATACTAATTTAATTTGGTTGGAGGACCAGGATGATCTAAATTACAAACTATGAAAATAAAAGACTGCAAAATGTCCCTATTGTCTTATGAACAAAAATAACACCGAAATACAAACAATATCCCATGTTTTCTCTATTGCAACAACGCAATTAGAACTATGAATCTCCTTGTAAACTGGCTCCATCCTACTGTGGGAGGCCATCTTAAACTTGCTGAAAGGGAAATAATTGCAGGCACCGACAAAAAGGGAAAATCAATAGTAGATATTGGAATTATGCGTACCAAAGAGGTAATTTATCAGAAAAGACAAATAGGGCAAAGAATTTATTTCACCGGGAGACATTTCATATGATATCAATGATGTTTAAAGCAAATGCAAATAAAATAATGTAATCCTGAGATGATCATGGGAATAGACAAATTTAGACAAACATGGATACATGTATATGATGATCTGTGCAATTTATTGGAAGTATTTAAGAATATACTCCGGAAGCGAATTTCATATGAACATAGGTATTCCCACACACAAGTATCAGCGACGTATAAGGTCTCGGTGAAGTAAATGTTGTATCCCTTCGAGTAGTACCTTTGCATAGTTCCAATAAAAACTGGGGCTAGGCCCAATTGAGGCCTATAAATGGAGATATATACAGCTTTATTCAACTAATATGGTATTTTTGGAATGGGGAGGGACTGGGCTTTTGTTTATTGCTCACAAAGTGAAGTTTGTTGCTTGGGCGTATGAATACCAAGCTGGAAGTGATCGTGATCGTATTTGTTTATCTCAGACTCGTTTCTGATGCTGACCACCAGGGGGCCGGATCTGTCACTCTGACCTATTTTGGCTCATTAAAAAAAAATCACGATATGACCCCCAATTGTTTTGGGTAAATTTAGAAGAGGAGAATGTTTTGATCAAAAAAATAACAACTTTTGGTGTGAAAGGATGACTAGTTTTGGATTTAGCCAAGCATTATTGTCACACCACTGCTGAAATTCGCCGGTCAGCTGTGGAATTAGTTCACCGAGAATGTATGTGAAATCACAGGTATTTGTATCCGTATAATGGTCCGAAAATTGGTAAACATTTTTTTTATAAAAATCAAATGATTACGGGGACGTAGGCCACCCTCTTATGAAGCCTGATACGAACTTTCAGGTTTATCCGAGCACTGCAAAGCGAGAAAAAAAGACTTTAAAGTATATTGCCAGGACTTGTCTAATATATATATAACACTAAGTCTTTTTTTCTCGCATTGCAGTGCTCGGATAAACCTGAAAGTTCGTATCATGCTTCATAAGAGGGTGGCCTACGTCCCCATAATCATTTGATTTTTATAAAAAAAATGTTTACCAATTTCCGGACCATTATACGGATACAAATACCTGTGGTGAAATGTACATGATATATCTATGTGAAAAGTATAAGATAATGTACATGATATGTATGTGAAATGTACATGATATGTATGTGATATGTACATGATATGTATGTGAAATGTACTCTACAGGGGGAGGAGGACTACATGTGGCCCAGGAACGCTAGGAAAGGGAAAGAGATCCAGCCACAGCAGCTCAAAAAGATCAAAGACAAGTGCTGTTCTGGAGTATGGAGACAAGTACAGCGTAAAACATCCAGAAGGCAGGAATTCCTTAAGGTTCCTTAGGACCCAAAATTTCCCTTAGTCTTATCTTTCAAGTAATCTTAAGGATACAATTAAGGGATACCATGACCCTTGAGGAAGCCTTAACCCTTATGCTGGTGATTGCTAATTTGGCCAATACAAAATGATGCAAAAACCTATAAAATGACAGAAACCCTGGCACATGGGTACTCATCTGGGAGTACTCAGTACTCAGTGAGAGCTATCTAATGAATACCAACATTACAGGCTTTAGGTGTTTTTCAAAAATCTTCGCGTCATTGTGTGTTGGATGAAAGTAGCCTCAGCATTGGAAGGGTTAAGGGATCCTAGTACCTCATGTGTCATGCAAGCCGGCCAAGGTGCCTAAATATCATTACGATCACACACGCAATGGGAGCCATAGGGCATACAGTAAAACCTCCAAAATGTGAACACCTTTGAGGGTTGCACCATCAGGCTTAGCCTTATCTCTGGACTTGAACTTACCTATCGTCCTGGCAACAATCATACTTACAATGTCACTATGACAACAATGATCATTGTTACAAGGTGGCTATGGCAACAATTAAATTTAAGCCCATTTTTAGGTCCAGGCCTATGGAAGCCTTCTGCAATCAGAACTTTGGAACCAAGACAAACATGCATTATAGGAAGCGATTCTTTTTCGGAAATAGTTTAGGAAGAAATCGGACCATAATTACATTCACTTTAGAATGTGTCTACGTCTCGAAGAATTTCCATAGTGGATTACAACCAAAATAAGCCTATAGATTGTTTTTAAAAAGGGATATTTTCATATCTTGGGAGGTTTGCACTATGGATTAGGAACAGAAAGTTTTGGAAATTGTGTTCATGAAAGTTGTTCAGGTCCCAGAAGTGGGCACACTCTGCTATGGCTGTTAAGCAACTGAGGATCAAAAATGCAGTTGTGCTATAAGACTAAGGATTGTGGCTAATTTTGACTGTTCTGTTTTACCCAGAATCCTTCATACATCTAGTTGCCAAGCTGCATCACCGTAATTTCTCAGTAATTTGAGACACTTCAATAATCAAAATTTGTATGGGTTCAGGGTGGCCCATATTTTCTGAAAATACATTGATGCAAGATTTACAGTTAGGTCCATGTTATGTGTAATGGCAACTGGCAATAGATTGAGGGTTGCCCAGATTTCTCATTAGTTACTTTGTAATCAGCACTTTGCCCAAATTCCTAAGGTGGTCTTAATTTCCAAGAATTTACGGTATGCATTGATTAATTTCAAACCTGGTGTTTTGAAGTGAGACATGGACCACTGGCTGTCACCAGTGGACAGATAACGGGTTACATGGACTTTGGCTATTGGAATGGTTCCTCATTTCACCATAAGGATGAATGTTGAATTGGATGCAATCTCAAGCGTGGCTAAAAGATTCAAGCCTGCACCATTGTGGATACTAGTATTGAAAGCAATATTCTGATATTATCTTAATCCTTATTTGTCATTGCCTGACAACTTTGAACATAACTTATCAAATAGAGTAAAAGCTGAAAAAAAGGTTGAAAATATTTGAAAGAGGGGAAATTGGATCCAACAATAACAATGACTTACAGTCAAACATTACCCAAGGTACTTCTCTGCTATTTAGATATTTCCATTTGTGTCAAGCCCAGTATGCGCTCCAGTTGTAAAATTGTTAATTAGATAGAATGGGAATTAAATATGAATACTGTAGAACACACATATGACGCGTGTCCCAAATATAGCGAATTGGGGAGTTTTCGCATCATAGCGTATCTTTGTTAGCCGCTGCTGACAGCGCCAAAGTACAGGAAAAAAAAGTACAGCGTTTTTATATATAGCGAAGCGGAACCACACGCTATGTACGATATATATAAACAGACGCGTACATTGTGTGTTCTACAGTATGAACATCTGAATAATTGGAAAGAATGTTTTCGTTATGATTAACATGATAAGATGTTTTTTTCTAAAGGACACATGCATCAATTAAAAACTCTCCCCAGAAGTGTCTGGTCTGTTTGGGCTGCTCAGAGGGTGAATGGTAAACCTTATGCAGGTGGTGGGGGCTAATTTTGCCATTACAAAATGATGCAAAAAACCTGAAAAATGACTGAAATCCTGGCAAATGGGTACTCATAAGAGAGTACTCAGCGAGAACTATCCAATGAATACCAATATGACAGGGTTCAGATGGTTTTCAAAAATCTTTGCCTCCTTGTGCTTTGGACAGAAGTAGCCTCAGCATTGGAAGGGTTACATGATATTGCTGCCACATGAGGTAATTTATGTATCTCTATGCAGGTTCCTGGCCACAAGCTCTAAATGTGTGGCCTGGGAACCGGCATAGTGAACTAAAATGGCTCTCCTGGGCACCAGTACTATTTTCCTAAGAGGAAATTTACAAAAAGGTACAAAAGTTGTAGTGGTGCAATGGGCCGCTGTATATAGCGATGTGAGTCCTCCTGTGACTGGTGGGTAGTAGTGCGGAGAGTATGTGGATATTACTCCTTAAAGGAGGGAACTTAAAGCGAAAAAAACCCAGGTGTGAACCCATGCATGCCTGGCGATCTCCTAGACAAATGTCGTCGGGATCTACTATACTTTTGGAGATATCTTTGGAATTATGTATCGATTCAATAAATATTTGAGTGATTATTGTTGGTAGGTTTCTGATCCACATTTGTCCCTCAAATATTTTATGAATAATCACTCGGCTGAAAAAGATATCGTCAGAATAGTCGGGACGTTTCTATGCATTATAGGCATGAACGGGTTAACACAACCACCCCTTTATTTGGTGCAGTGCCCTGGATGATCGGATTATAGAGGGCGCCACAATCTTCCCCAAAACTTAACCCAGTCATGCCTACAGCTCTAGCTGACATGTGTTTTCTGAAACGTTTATACTAGTGTGCCAATAGCTTCAGCCTTATGCTGCTGGTGACTAATTGACCAATACAAAAAGATCCAAAAATACCTGAAAAATGACTGAAACCCGGGCACATGGGTACTCATCTGATAGTACTCTTTGAGAGCGTTCAAATGAATACCAACATGACAGGGTTTAGATGGTTTTCTAAAGTCTTTGAGCTCTTTTGCCTTGGGCAAAATTAGCTTTAGCATTGAAAGGGTTAAGCACAAATTCATGAAGGATCAGAATTTATTTTTGGTTCTGTTCAACATTACTATTAAAGGTGTTTTCGGCAAAAAATGATCCAGTAAGCACGTTCTCTCCAAAAAAGTTTGTACATTTTTAGTTATTATAGGAATGAATTTGTCAATTCTCTGAACCCATTTCTGCCCAGAGTTCCTCTTGATAAGTGGTTCTTGGCCACCTGGTGAGATAAATCCAAACTAACCTGACCACTCTGACAGGGTCTTAGCCAGGAATTCAGAAATGCCTGTCCAAAACAGCAATCAAAATTTCCGCCCGTCCAGATTTAGCTACTGATTTACTTCAAATCCGTATACCAGCTACATTTAATAACCTAGTGTGTCAAAAAGGGCAATTTACACTTCAGTTGTCTTCTATAAGATGGTTTGCTAGAAAGTCAAAATTGAAAAGTCTTCATAGAAATTTTTGCCTGTCCAAAGAGGAGGTTTTTAGGAAATTACCTGTCCAAAAGACAGGTAGGACAGGTCCTGGCTAAGTCCCTGGTTCTGGGATGCTACAGTACTTCTGAAATTGACTAGTAAGAAAGAATCTTGCAAAAATGTTAATAGAGTTGTTGATTATGTTCTGGTTAGCATTTCTCCTACAAATATCATCCAAAACATGTCAAAATATTGAAATAGATTTCTTAACACTCTGTAGGTATGAATGGGCTGAACTTTTCATGCTCTGGTTACCATGGAGATCTTGTGGATTTATACATATTCTGAAGTGAATATGAATGTAAAAATCAAACCAAACAAACACTGAACTGAAATATTTTTATATTCCTGTGTTCATTGTTTCTCTTACTTTTCCTCTCATGAGGTGATGCATGTGCATCAGGGTCTTAGCCAGGATTTAGAAACTGGGTGCCTAAGATTGGCAGTTGTAAAATTTTGGGCGTCCAGATTTTTTTTAGGGGGATCACAATATACTCATATTTCAACCATAAACATGTATAAATTCATCAATATAAGGCATGATATCATTAAACAATGTCATGGGAATTATAAGGAGATGAAAAAATTCAATTATAAGCTTGAGATTGGGATTTTTAGAAATTCCTCACAAAACAAAATAAGGGGTTCTTTTTAAGGGTTTTGGTGTCCAAAAAGGCACCCAGGCGCCCTGCTGGTCAAGACCATGATGTGCATTTTTCTATGATCTTCAATGTACTCATTGCATGAATGGGATACGTCAAACTTCGTGAAAAACACTTAGCCCTGCTGGTGGCTAATTTACCCAACAAGAACATGGTGGAAAAAATCCTGAAAAATACCTGAATCCCTGTCAAATGGGTACTCATCTGACAGCACTCATCGAGAGCTATCCAATGAATACCAACATGACAGGGTTTGGACGTTGGCTAAATTGTCCAATACAAAAGTATGCAAAAAAACTGACAAATGACTGAAACCCTGGCAAATGGGTACTCATCTGACAGCACTCATCGAGAATGATCTAATGAATACCAACATGACAGGGTTTGGACATTTTTCAAAAATCGTTGCGTCCTTGTCCTTTGGACGAGAGTAGCCTCAGCATAAGAATGGTTGAGCCCTAAGTAAAAGGCGGTGTTGTTCAAGGGCTAGTAACTTGTGGAGGACTATGTTCCTGTGTTAATTTCATTGTGGAGGTTAGAAACCATTTTATTTTACTTATCTTCAGTGTGAAATAACTGGTGAGGTATTTGTGCTTTGACTGACACGTATCCATGATATTTCTCCTTTTTTTCTCAAGCGGGTCAACTTGACTTCCCTCATGCTGCTGGTGGCTAATTTGGCCAATACAAAATGATGCAAAAATACTGAAAAATGACCGAACCACTGGCAAATGGGTACTCATTTGAGAGTACTCAGCAAGAGCTTTCCAATGAATACCAACATGACAGGGTTTCGATGGTTTTCAAAAGATCTTTGCATCCTTGTGTTTTGGACTAAAGTATCCTCAGCATTGTAAGGGTTAACGGTAGCCATTTCATTGGGTGCAGGAAGTGGATAAAGAAGATATAACTTACTTTAAAGACGTGAAGTGCATATTATTGAATTGGAATAGCAGGTTGAGAAGGAATGGTTGTTTCGCACTCAACTGATTAATTAAAGAAACTGAAAAATCAAATTGAACTTGGTTACCAATAATTTAACTACTCGCAATTGTTTTTTCTGATTTGAATTTTTTTTGATGACTTTTAGATGTATTGAACTTTTCAGTGCAAATAAAGAATGTTAACTGTTTTCTGCCCTGAGCGCTGAAGTTGCCTGATAGTTGAAATATTCATTAACCCATTCATGTTCAGAGTTACCTTTGAAAAGTGTCATCTAAATGCTGGAATGCATATGAAAATAGCTGCGAAATAAAGCTGAGATGTGCAAAATAATTCAAGGATAATCATTGGTTCTTCTTGTAGGACCATCATTGATATGACAAGTATCGATCAATCGAAATAATTTTTACAATTAATCGGAAAAAATATTATGCCAATTGTTATGTCAATTAATCTAAACACATTTTTTCAGCCTTTTACACTATTTTTTGCCATTTTAAGCCAACACGAATAAGAATTTTGAAGTGAAGCTTAAGTATTCAATCAAAAAGTGTTGAGAAAACCTTCATTGTCTTTGCATAGTTTAAAATCTTAGGATCCTAGCCACAGAAATAGTGTGGAACATGTGAAAATATTCTATTCGTGCAGTTCTTCAAAATCGAAATAATCGGAATTGAAAAATAAAACGTCAATGATCAAATCGATCTGTCGAACTACAGTGATCCCCTTATCACATATGTTCTTTTAATGAGAAGTGTTTTCATAAAAGAAACTCTGATTGATAGATAATTCAATGATTAATGCCACAGATGTTGCTATTATTACAATAGATTGTATAGCAACTCCATTACTCCTCAAATTCCCAAGGGATTAATGAGGAGGAAGTAAAATCTGCCTTACTGAAATAAAGGTAAATTTTGTGTATGAAATACCACAATCAAAGTGGTGGCAATTTGAAAAAATTGTCCTGTGGACTCAGTTTCTAAATCCTGGGGAAGAGCCTGCTTGCAACCCAACCTGGCATAAAGAAATGAATTCTGATCTTTTCCAACCGTTGCCATAACAAGATCCAAACAACTTTCCCAAATGATTTGTGACTTAACCCTTCCAATGCTGAGGCTACTTTCGTCCAAAGCACAAGGATGCAAAGATTATTGAAAACCATCTTATCCCAGACATGTTGGTATTCATTGGAAAACTCTCACTGAGTACTCTCCCACGAGTACCCAAGTGCCAGGGTTTCAGTCATTTACTAGGTTTCTTGCATCCTTTTGTATTGGCCAAACTAGGTAAAGGGTAAAGAAAAGTATGGCAGGGTACAAAAGCACAATCAAAGTTGACTTACCTCCGGTTTACCTGTCCAGCGCAGAGTTGACCCATTATGCAAGATGAAATAAACCAAAGTACTGTAGGTTTGAATACTGGACCTTTGTGGTTTGTGTATATATTTAGAAGGTCATATCGTAGGACTTGAAAAACTAAGCTAAGAAAAAAATGTTCCCTATTCAAAGAACTTTAAAATCCTGTTAAACCATTTGTTGTGTTTAGTTTCAGATGTCGCAAGCTTAGTTAATCCTGGAAATTTTTTGAAAATTAAAGATGACGCATATTTATGGAAGCACATGTTTTGTTATCCTTACCCTTAACCTCGACTTATTCTATCTTAGATGAATAGACACATGGATTCTTTGCCGTAGGCCAATTGCCATAAGACCCATTACAAAGCCCTGGACGAAACATAATCACACTGTATCTAGTCTCAGTGTGACGTCACTAGGAGACAGACCGATAAGGGCGCTAGTATTGTTTACATAACAGAGTAAGTTGTGCGCCAACATGCGCAGAATGCACCTCTTGAAGTGTCTTGTCAACATCTGAGCCATTAGTTGTGGCCAGGCTGATATGCGAGACCTGCTGGTTGCGTATGCAGTGATCGGCATTCATGGTTCTATCTATAAAGCCATAATGAACAATATATGTGTTCTTACCTCTTCTAAAGGTGAATGGGGGGGGGGGGGGGGGGGGGGATTTTACATGTGAAATAATGCTTGACATTTTAACAAAGGACAAATTTGTTGACATCATTAATGGTGATAAACACAATGGTAATTACAAAAATAGCATGCCTAAAAAGGCGAACTCCTCAACCGTGCGATGTATCATCCGTGCATCCAGATTGCATCCATAAATAGATAAAGCTGCATTAACTTAGATTTTTAAAGACAGTATGGCTGTTTAGATGTAAAATAAGAAACAACAACACTTAAAACACAAGGAAATCAATATACCTACTTCATTTTCCTGCACACGTGATGCAGATGCTAACAAATTGAATTATTCAAAAAAAAGATTTTTCATATCATGATAATTTGTCATGATTTTGTTGTTAGTATTAACCAAGAATGTGTCAGTTTCACGTATGTATTCGAGTGTAGACTGCCATGCCATCTTGTGCTTCATTTCTAAACTAATTAACTAAGTAATCGTACCTTCCAGATATTTTCAGAATATGGATGTCTTTCATCATAATCGAATTACGATTTATAGACCGGATAGAGTCGAAAATAAGCTAGCCTCAATTGTTAGTGTAATTCGCTATGATCGTTCTGGGTCAATATACTAATTTAATTTGGTTGGAGGACCAGGATGATCTAAATTACAAACTATGAGAATAAAAGACTACAAAATGTCCCTATTGTCTTATGAAATAAATAAAACCGAAATACAAACAATATCCCATGTTTTCTCTATTGCAACAACGCAATTAGAACTATGAACCTCCTTGTAAACTGGCTCCATCCTACTGTGGGAGGCCATCTTAAACTTGCTGAAAGGGAAATAATTTCAGGCACCAACAAAAAGGGAAAATTTATAGTAGATATTGGAATTATGCGTACCAAAGAGGTAATTTATCAGAAAAGACAAATAGGGCAAAGAATTTATTTCACTGAGAGACATTTAATATGATATCAATGATGTTTAAAGCAAATGCAAATAAAATAATGTAATCCTGAGATGATCATGGGAATAGACAAATTTAGACAAACATGGATACATGTATATGATGACCTGTGCGATTTATTCGAAGTATTTAAGAATATGCTCCGGAAAGGAATTTCATATGAACATACGTATTCCCACACACAAGTATCCGCGACGTATAAGGTATCGGTGAAGTAAATGTTGTATCCCTTCGAGTAGTACCATTGCATAGTTCCAATAAAAACTGGGGCTAGGCCCAATCGAGGCCTATAAATGGAGATATATACAACTTCATTCAACTAATATGGTATTTTTGGAATGGGGAGGGACTGGGCTTTTGTTTATTGCCCACAAAGTGAAGTTTGTTGCTTGGGCGTATGAATACCAGCTGGAAGTGATCGTGTTTGTTTATCTCAGACTCGTTTCTGATGTTGACCACCAGGGGCACTTGGGTATATAGATGGGCGCATACGCTCGTTATCAAAATTAAGAAATACCTCTAAAGCACAGATTCCTGGCCAAAAAGCACCCTTATTTTAATAAAACGCTGATTTTTTCCACTAAATAAACACCCCTTCTTTTATCAAAACACTGACATTGGATGAACGGGAACACGTATTTTAACTTAAGTTTTTTTAATCCTCTGCGTGTTTAGCGGCAGCAAGTGGCGGCAGAAAACTAGGAAGCCCAGTCACTTTGGGAGTCACTCGGTGTCAGAGCTGCGTATACATGTACTTTGTGGATTGTAAGGGGATTTTGACCCACATACTTCGCACCTGGGTACAAAAAAGTACCCTTCTTTTACAAAATCGCGGACATGCGGAGGTCTTAAAAAAAGACCCCTTCTTCCGCGAAATACGTAACGCAGGTGCGGCTCCCCTCTGTACCTGAGAATGTATGTGGAATGTACATGATATGTACATGAAATGTACAAGATATCTATGTGAAAAGTATAAGATAATGTACATGACATGTACATGATATGTACGTGAAATGTACATGAAATGTACTCTACAGGAGGAGGAGGATTACATGTGGCCCAGGAACGCTAGGAAAGGGAAAGAGATCCAGCCACAGCAGCTCAAAAAGATCAAAGACAAGTGTCGTTCTGGAGTATGGAGACAAGTACAGCGTAAAACATCCAGAAGGCAGGAATTCCTTAAGGTTCCTTAGGACCCAAAATTTCCCTTCGTCTTATTTTTCAAGAAACCCTGGCATATGGGTACTCATCTGGGAGAACTCAGTACTCGGTGAGAGCTATCTAATGAATACCAACATTACAGGGTTTAGGTGTTTTTCAAAAATCTTCGCGTCCTTGTGTGTTGGATGAAAGTAGCCTCAGCATTGGAAGGGTTAAGGGATCCTAGTACCTCATGTGTCATGCAAGCCGGCCAAGGTGCCTAAATATCATTACGATCACACACGCAATGGGAGCCATAGGACATACAGTAAAACCTCCAAAATGTGAACACCTTTGAGGGTTGCACCATCAGGCTTAGCCTTATCTCTGGACTTACCTATCGTCCTGGCAACAATCATACTTACAATGTCACTATGACAACAATGATCATTGTTACAAGGTGGCTATGGCAACAATTAAATTTAAGCCCATTATTAGGTCCAGGCCTATGGAAGCCTTCTGCAATCAGAACTTTGGAACCAAGACAAACATGCATTATAGGAAGCGATTCTTTTTCGGAAATAGTTTAGGAAGAAATCGGACCATAATTACATTCACTTTAGAATGTGTCTTCGTCTCGAAGAATTTCCACAATGGATTACAACCAAAATAAGCCTATAAATTGTTTTTAAAAAGGGAGATTTTCATATCTTGGGAGGTTTGCACTATGGATTAGGAACAGAATGGTTTTGGAAATTGTGTTCATAAAAGTTGTTCAGGTCCCAGAAGTGGGCACACTCAGCTATGGCTGTTAAGCAACTGAGGATCAAAAATGCAGTTGTGCTATAAGACTAAGGATTGTGGCTAATTTTGACTGTTCTGTTTTACCCAGAATCCTTCATACATCTAGTTGCCAAGCTGCATCACCGTAATTTCTCGGCAATTTGAGACACTTCAATAATCAAAATTTGTATGGGTTCAGGGTGGCCCATATTTTCTGAAAATACATTGATGCAAGATTTACAGTTAGGTCCATGTTATGTGTAATGGCAACTGGCAATAGATTGAGGGTTGCCCAGATTTCTCACTAGTTACTTTGTAATCAACACTTTGCCTGAATTCCTAAGGTGGTCTAAATTTCCAAGAATTTGTCACCAGTGGACAAGTAACAGGTTTACATGGATTTTGGCTATTGGAATGGTCCCTCATTTCACCATAAGGATGAATGTTGAATTGGATGCAATCTCAAGCGTGGCTAAAAGATTCAAGCCTGCACCATTGTGGATACTAGTATTGAAAGCAATATTCTGATATTATCTTAACCCTTATGCTGCTGGTGGCTAAATTGGCCAAAACAAAATAGCCCAAAAATCCTGCAAAATCATCGAAACCATGGCATATGGGTACTCATCAGAGAGTACTCAGCGAGGGCTTTCCAATGAGTACCAACATGGCAGGGTTTAGATGGTTTTCGAAAATATTTGCATTCTTGCGCTTTGGACAAAAGTAGCCTTAGCATTGGAAGGGTTAATCCTTATTTGTCATTGCCTGACAACTTTGAACATAACTTATCAAATAGAGTAAAAGCTGAAAAAAAGGTTGAAAATATTTGAAAGAGGGGAAATTGGATCCAACAATAACAATGACTTACAGTCAAACATTACCCAAGGTACTTCTCTGCTATTTAGATATTTCCATTTGTGTCAAGCCCAGTATGCGCTCCAGTTGTAAAATTGTTGATTATATAGAATGGGAATTAAATATGAATACTGTAGAACACACATATGACGCGTGTCCCAACTATAGCGAATTGAGGAGTTTTCGCATCATAGCGTATCTTTTTTAGGGACGGTAGCCGCCGCTGACAGCGCCAAAGTACAGGGAAAAAAGTACAGCGTTTTTATATATGCGAAGCGGAACCACACGCTATGTACGATATATATAAACAGACGCGTACATTGTGTGTTCTACAGTATGAACATCTGAATAATTGGAATGAATGTTTTCGTTATGATTAAAATGATAAGGTGTTGTTTTCTAAAGGACGCATGCATCAATTAAAAACTCTCCCCAGAAGTGTCTGGTCTGTTTGGGCTGCTCAGAGGGTGAATGGTAACCCTTATGCAGGTGGTGGGGGCTAATTTTGCCATTACAAAATGATGCAAAAAACCTGAAAAATGACTGATATCCTGGCAAATGGGTACTCATAAGAGAGAACTATCCAATGAATACCAATATGACAGGGTTCAGATGGTTTTCAAACATCTTTGCCTCCTTGTGCTTTGGACAGAAGTAGCCTCAGCATTGGAAGGGTTACATGATATTGCTGCCACATAATTTATGTATCTCTATGCAGGTTCCTGGCTACAAGCTCTAAATGTGTGGCTTGGGAACCGGCCTAGTGATCTAAAATGGCTCTCCTGGGCACCAGTACTATTTTCCTAAGAGGAAATTTACAAAAAAGGTACAAAAGTTGTAGTGGTGCAATGGGCCGGTGTATATAGCGATGTGGGTCCTCCTGTGACTGGCGGGTAGTAGTGCGGAGAGTATGTGGATATTACTCCTTAAAGGAGGGAACTTAAAGCGAAAAAACCCCAGGTGTGAACCCATGCATGCCTGGCGATCTCCTAGACAGATGTCGTCTGGATCTACTAGACTTTTGGAGATATCTTTGGAATTATGTATCGATTCACTAAATATTTGAGTGATTATTGTTGGTAGGTTTCGGATCCACATTTGTCCCTCAAATATTTTATGAATAATCACTCGGCTGAAAAAGATATCGTCAGAATAGTCGGGACGTTTCTAGGCATTATAGGCATGAACGGGTTAACACAACCACCCCTTTATTTGGTGCAGTGCCCTGGATGATCGGATTATAGAGGGCGCCACAATCTTCCCCAAAACTTACGACTTAACCCAGTCATGCCTACAGCTCTAACTGACATGTGTTTTCTGAATCGTTTATACTAGTGTGCCAATAACTTAGAAATTCAGCCTTATGCTGCTGGTGACTAATTGACCAATACAAAAAGATCCAAAAATACCTGGAAAATGACTGAAACCCGGGCACATGGGTACACATCTGATAGTACTCTTTGAGAGCGTTCAAATGAATACCAACATGACAGGGTTTAGATGGTATTCTAAAGTCTTTGAGCTCTTTTGCCTTGGGCAAAATTAGCTTTAGCATTGAAAGGGTTAAGCACAAATTCATGAAGGATTAGAATTTATTTTTGGTTCTGTTCAACATTACTATTAAAGGTGTTTTCGGCAAAAAAATGATCCAGTAAGCACGTTCTCTCCAAAAAGGTTTGTACATTTTTAGTTATTATAGGAATGAATTTGTCAATTCTCTGAACCCATTTCTGCCCAGAGTTCCTCTTGATAAGTGGTTCTTGGCCACCTGGTGAGATAAATCCAAACTAACCTGACCACTTTGACAGGGTCTTAGCCAGGAATTCAGAAATGCCTGTCCAAAACAGCAATCAAAATTTCAGCCCGTCCAGATTTAGCTACTAATTTACTTCAATTCCGTATACCAGCTACATTTGATAGCCTAGTGTGTCAAAAAGGGCAATTCACACTTCAGTTGTGTCCTAGAAGATGGTTTGCTAGAAAGTCAAAATTGAAAAGTCTTCATAGAAATTTTTGCCTGTCCAAACAGGAGGTTTTTAGGAAATTACCTGTCCAAAAGACAGGTAGGACAGGTCCTGGCTAAGTCCCTGGTTCTGGGATGCTAAAGTACTTCTGAAATTGACTAGAAGGAAAGAATCTTGCAAAAATGTTGATAGAGTTGTTGATTATGTTCTGGTTAGCATTTCTCCTACAAATATCATCCAAAAGATGTCAAAATATTGAAATAGATTTCTTTACACTCTGTAGGTATGAATGAGCTGAACTCTTCATGCTCTGGTTACCATGGAGATCTTGTGGATTTATACATATTCTGAAGTGAATATGAATGTAAAAATCAAACCAAACAAACACTGAACTGAAATATTTTTATATTCCTGTGTTCATTGTTTCTCTTACTTTTCCTCTCATGAGGTGATGCATGCGCATCAGGGTCTTAGCCAGGATTTAGAAACTAAGTGCCTAAAATTGGCAGTTGTAAAATTTTTGGGCGTCCAGATTTTTTTTAGGGGGATCACAATATACTCATATTTCAACCATAAACATGTATAAATTCATCAAAATAAGGCATGATATCATTAAGCAATGTCATGGGAATTATAAGGAGATGAAAAAATTCAATTATAAGCTTGAGATTGGGATTTTTAGAAATTCCTCACAAAACAAAATGGGTGTCCTGAGGGGTTCTTTTTAAGGGTTTGGGTGTCCAAAAAGGCACCCAGGCGCCCTGCTGGTCAAGACCATGATGTGCATTTTTCTATGATCTTCAATGTACTCATTGCATGAATGGGATACGTCAAACTTCGTGAAAAACACTTAGCCCTGCTGGTGGCTAATTTACCCAACAAGAACATGGTGGAAAACCCCTGAAAAATACCTGAATCCCTGTCAAATGGGTACTCATCTGACAGCACTCATCGAGAGCTATCCAATGAATACCAACATGACAGGGTTTGGACGTTGGCTAAATTGTCCAATACAAAAGGATGCACAAAAACCTGACAAATGACTGAAACCCTGGCAAATGGGTACTCATCTGACAGCACTCATCGAGAGCTATCTAATGAATACCAACATGACAGGGTTTGAACATTTTTCAAAAATCGTTGCGTCCTTGTCCTTTGGACGAAAGTAGCCTCAGCATTAGAATGGTTGAGCCCTAAGTAAAAGGCAGTGTTGTTCAAGGGCTAGTAACGTGTGGAGGACTATGTTCCTGTGTTAATTTCATTGTGGAGGTTAGAAACCATTTTATTTTACTTATCTTCAGTGTGAAATAACTGGTGAGGTATTTGTGCTTTGACTGACAAGTATCCATGATATTTCATCTTTTTTTTTCAAGCGGGTCAACTTGACTTCCCTCATGCTGCTGGTGTCTAATTTGGCCAATACAAAATGATGCAAAAATACTGAGAAATGACCGAAACACTGGCACATGGGTACTCATTTGAGAGTACTCAGCAAGAGCTTTCCAATGAATACCAACATGACAGGGTTTCGATGGTTTTCAAAAAATCTTTGCATCCTTGTGTTTTGGACGAAAGTATCCTCAGCATTGTAAGGGTTAACGGTACCCATTTCATTGGGTGCAGGAAGTGGATAAAGAAGATATAACTTACTTTAAAGACGTGAAGTGCATATTATTGAATTGGAATAGCAGGTTGAGAAGGAATGGTTGTTTCGCACTCAACTGATTAATTAAAGAAACTGAAAAATCAAATTAAACTTGGTTACCAATAATTTAATTACTCGCAATTGTTTTTTCTGATTTGAATTTATTTTTGATGACTTTTAGATGTATTGAACTTTTCAGTGCAAATAAAGAATGTTAACTGTTTTCTGCCCTGAGCGCTGAAGTTGCCTGATAGTTGAAATATTCATTAACCCATTCATGTTCAGAGTTACCTTTGAAAAGTGTCATCTAAATGCTGGAATGCATATGAAAATAGCTGCAAAATAAAGCTGAGATGTGCAAAATAATTCAAGGATAATCATTGGTTCTTCTTGTAGGACCATCATTGATATGACAAGTATCGATCAATCGAAATAATTTTTCCAATTAATCGGAAAAAAATATTATGCCAATTGTTATGTCAATTAATCTAAACACATTTTTTCAGCCTTTTACACCATTTTTTGCCATTTGAAGCCGACACGAACAAGAATTTTGAAGTGAAGCTTAAGTATTCAATCAAAAAGTGTTGAGAAAACCTTCATTGTCTTTGCATAGTTAAAATCTTAGGATCCTAGCCACAGAAATAGTGTGGAACATGTGAAAATATTCTATTAGTGCAGTTCTTCAAAATCGAAATAATCGGAATTGAAAAATAAAACGTCAATGATCAAATCGATCTGTCGAACTACAGTGATCCACTTATCACATATGTTCTTTTAATGAGAAGTGTTTTCATAAAAAGAAACTCTGATTGATAGATAATCCAATGATTAATGCCACAGATGTTGCTATTATTACAATAGATTGTATAGCAACTCCATTACTCCTCAAATTCCCAAGGGATTAATGAGGAGGAAGTAAAATCTGCCTTACTGAAATAAAGGTAAATTTTGTGTATGAAATACCACAATCAAAGTGGTGGCAATTTGAAAAAATATGTAACCTCTAGTCCTGTGGACTCAGTTTCTAAATCCTGGCGAAGACCCTGCTTGCAACCAAACCTGGCATAAAGAAATGAATTCTGATCTTTTCCAACCGTTGCCATAACAAGATCCAAACTACTTTACCAAATGATTTGTGACTTAACCCTTCCAATGCTGAGGCTACTTTCGTCCAAAGCACAAGGATGCAAAGATTATTGAAAAACATCCAATCCCAGACATGTTGGTATTCATTGGAAAACTCTCACTGAGTACTCTCCCACGAGTACCCAAGTGCCAGGGTTTCAGTCATTTACTAGGTTTCTTGCATCATTTTGTATTGGCCAAACTAGGTAAAGGGTAAAGAAAAGTATGGCAGGGTACAAAAGCACAATCAAAGTTGACTTACCTCCGGTTAACCTGTCCAGCGCAGAGTTGACCCATTATGCAAGATGAAATAAACCAAAGTACTGTAGGTTTGAATACTGGACCTTTGTGGTTTGTGTATATATTTAGAAGGTCATATCGTAGGACTTGAAAAACTAAGCTAAGAAAAAAATGTTCCCTATTCAAAGAACTTTAAAATCCTGTTAAACCATTTGTTGTGTTTAGTTTCAGATGTCGCAAGCTTAGTTAATCCTGGAAATCTTTTGAAAATTAAAGATGACGCATATTTATGGAAGCACATGTTTTGTTATCCTTACCCTTGACCTCGACTCATTCTATCTTAGATGAATAGACACATGGATTCTTTGCCGTAGGCCAATTGCCATAAGACCCATTACAAAGCCCTGGACGAAACATAATCACACTGTATCTAGTCTCAGTATGACGTCACTAGGAGACAGACCGTTAAGGGCGCTAGTATTGTTTACATAACAGAGTAAGTTGTGCGCCAACATGCGCAGAATGCACCTCTTGAAGTGTCTTGTCAACATCTGAGCCATTAGTTGTGGCCAGGCTGATATGCGAGACCTGCTGGTTGCGTATCCAGTGATCGGCATTCATGGTTCTATCTATAATGCCATAATGAACAATATATGTGTTCTTACCTCTTCTAAAGGTGAATGGGGGGGGGGGATTTTACATGTGAAATAATGCTTGACATTTTAACAAAGGACAAATTTGTTGACATCATTAATGGTGATAAACACAATGGTAATTACAAAAATAGCATGCCTAAAAAGGCGAACTCCTCAACCGTGCGATGTATCATCCGTGCATCCAGATTGCATCTATAAATAGATAAAGCTGCATTAACTTAGATTTTTAAAGACAGTATGGCTGTTTAGATGTAAAATAAGAAACAACAGAACTTAAAACACAAGTAAATCAATATACCAACTTCTTTTTCCTGCACACGTGATGCAGATGCTAACAAGTTGAATTATTCAAAAAAATGATTTTTCATATCATGATAATTTGTCATGCTTTTGTTGTTAGTATTAACCAAGAATGTGTCAGTTTCACGTATGTATTCGAGTGTAGACTGCCATGCCATCTTGTGCCTCATTTCTAAACTAATTAACTAAGTAATCGTACCTTCCAGATATTTTCAGAATATGGATGTCTTTCATCATAATCGAATTACGATTTATAGACCGTATAGAGTCGAAAATAAGCTAGCCACAATTATTAGTGTAACTCACTATTGTTTAGGGTCAATATACTAAGTTAATTTGGTTGGAGGACCAGGATGATCTAAATTACAAACTATGAAAATAAAAGACTGCAAAATGCCCCTATTGTCTTATGAAATAAATAAAACCGAAATACAAACAATATTCCATGTTTTCTCTATTGCAACAACGCAATTAGAACTATGAACATCCTTGTAAACTGGCTCCATCCTACTGTGGGAGGCCATCTTAAACTTGCTGAAAGGGAAATAATTTCAGGCACCGACAAAAAGGGAAAATTAATAGTAGATATTGGAATTATGCGTACCAAAGAGGTAATTTATCAGAAAAGACAAATAGGGCAAAGAATTTATTTCACCGAGAGACATTTCATATGATATCAATGATGTTTAAAGCAAATGCAAATAACCGAAATAATGTAATCCTGAGATGATCATGGGAATAGACAAATTTAGACAAACATGGATACATGTATATGATGACCTGTGCGATTTATTCGAAGTATTTAAGAATATACTCCGGAAAGGAATTTCATGTGAACATACGTATTCCCACACACAAGTGTCAGCGACGTATAAGGTCTCGGTGAAGTAAATGTTGTATCCCTTCGAGTAGTACCTTTGCATAGTTCCAATAAAAACTGGGGCTAGGCCCAATCGAGGCCTATAAATGGAGATATATACAACTTCATTCAACTAATATGGTATTTTTGGAATGGGGAGGGACTGGGCTTTTGTTTATTGCCCACAAAGTGAAGTTTGTTGCTTGGGCGTATGAATACCAGCTGGAAGTGATCGTGTTTGTTTATCTCAGACTCGTTTCTGATGTTGACCACCAGGGGCACTTGGGTATTTAGGGGGGCGAATACGCTCGTTATCAAAATTAAGAAATACCTCTAAAGCACTGATTTCTGGCCAAAAAGCACCCTTATTTTAATAAAACGCTGATTTTTTCCACTAAATAAACACCCCTTCTTTTATCAAAACACTGACATTGGATGAACGGGAACACGTATTTTAACTTAAGATTTTATAATCCTCTGCGTGTTTAGCGGCAGCAAGTGGCGGCAGAAAACTAGGAAGCCCAGTCACGTCGGGAGTCACTCGGTGTCAGAGCTGCGTATAAATGTACTTTGTGGATTGTAAGGGGATTTTGACCCACATACTTCGCACCTGGGTACAAAAAAGTACCCTTCTTTTACAAAATCGCGGACATGCGGAGGTCTTAAAAAAAGACCCCTTCTTCCGCCAAATACGTAACGCAGGTGCGGCCCCCCTCTGCACCTGAGTGCCCCCCCCCCCCCCCCGGGCTTTTGAACAAGACGTGCTATTGCTGCTATCTAATCTTGAATAGATCTATTCATCCCATTCCCTACTAAGTATAGTTTTATAGTATATGTATTTTTATTTTGATACTGGAACGTATCACTAAATTAAGTTACAAAGATTCAGAAACACGGAAAATCAGTATCACTTTATCCCAATGTTCCATAATGGCATATAAAAAGTATTGAGTATGATAAGTACAGCCTGCCTCTGATTATCAATGAGCACTAATGTTAGGTATATCTGTACTAGCCTACGATAGTCCCTTTTGGTGAGCAGTTTTGAACACAGAGATAAATATGTGTTAGAGCTTAGATGAATAGAACATGGTCGCCACAGACCAATTACCATAAGGTCCATTGTAAAGCTTCTGAAAATACATTGATGCAAGATTTACAGTTAGGTCATTATTATTTGTAACGGCAACTGGCAATAGATCGAGGGTTGCCCAGATTTCTCATTAGTTACTTTGTAATCAGCACTTTGCCCAAATTCCTAAGGTGGTCTTAATTTCCAAGAATTTACGGTATGCATTGATTAATTTCAATCCTGGTGTTTTGAAGTGAGACATGGATTTAGCCAAGCATTATTGTCACACCACAGCTGAAATTCGCCGGTCAGCTGTGGAATTAGTTCACCGAGAATGTATGTGAAATGTACATGATATGTACATGAAATGTACAAGATATCTATGTGAAAAGTATAAGATAATGTACATGATATGTACATGATATGTACATGAAATGTACAAGATATCTATGTGAAAAGTACAAGATAATGTACATGATATGTACATGATATGTACATGATATGTACGTGAAATGCACATGAAATGTACTCTACATGAGGAGGAGGCCTACATGTGGCCCAGGAACGCTAGGAAAGGGAAAGCGATCCAGCCACAGCAGCTCAAAAAGATCAAAGACAAGTGCTGTTCTGGAGTATGGAGACAAGTACAGCGTAAAACATCCAGAAGTCAGGAATTCCTTAGGAAGGTTCCTTAGGACCCAAAATTTCCCATCGTCTTATCTTTCAAGTAATCTTAAGGATACAATTAAGGGATACCATGACCCTTGAGGAAGCCTTAACCCTTATGCTGGTGATTGCTAATTTGGACAATACAAAATGATGCAAAAAAACTATAAAATGACAGAAACTCTGGCACATGGGTACTCATCTGGGAGTACTCAGTACACAGTGAGAGCTATCTAATGAATACCAACATTACAGGGTTTAGGTGTTTTTCAAAAATCTTCGCGTCATTGTGTGTTGGATGAAAGTATCCTCAGCATTGGTTAAGGGATCCTAGTACCTCATGTGTCATGCAAGCCGGCCAAGGTGCCTAAATATCATTACGATCACACACGCAATGGGAGCCATAGAACATACAGTAAAACCTCCAGAATGTGAACACCTTTGAGGGTTGCACCATCAGGCTTAGCCTTATCTCTGGACTTGAACTTACCTATCGTCCTGGCAACAATCATACTTACAATGTCACTATGACAACAATGATCATTGTTACAAGGTGGCTATGGCAACAATTAAATTTAAGCCCATTATTAGGTCCAGGCCTATGGAAGCCTTCTGCAATCAGAACTTTGGAACCAAGACAAATATGCATTATAGGAAGCGATTCTTTTTCGGAAATAGTTTAGGAAGAAATCGGACCATAATTACATTCACTTTAGAATGTGTCTTCGTCTCGAAGAATTTCCACAATGGATTACAACCAAAATAAGCCTATAAATTGTTTTTAAAAAGGCAGATTTTCATATCTTGGGAGGTTCGCACTATGGATTAGGAACAGGAAGGTTTGGAAATTGTGTTCATAAAAGTTGTTCAGGTCCCAGAAGTGGGCACACTCTGCTATGGCTGTTAAGCAACTGAGGATCAAAAATGCAGTTGTGCTATAAGACTAAGGATTGTGGCTAGTTTTGACTGTTCTGTTTTACCCAGAATCCTTCATACATCTAGTTGCCAAGCTGCATCACCGTAATTTCTCGGCAATTTGAGACACTTCAATAATCAAAATTTTTATGGGTGGGTTCAGGGTGGCCCATATTTTCTGAAAATACATTGATGCAAGATTTACAGTTAGGTCATTATTATGTGTAACGGCAACTGGCAATAGATCGAGGGTTGCCCAGATTTCTCATTAGTTACTTTGTAATCAGCACTTTGCCCAAATTCCTAAGGTGGTCTAAATTTCCAAGAATTTACGGTATGCATTGATTAATTCCCAACCTGATGTTTTGAAGTGAGACATGGACCACTGGCTGTCACCAGTGAACAGGTAACAGGTTTACATGGACTTTGGCTATTGGAATGGTCCCTCATTTCACCATAAGGATGAATGTTGAATTGGATGCAATCTCAAGCGTGGCTAAAAGATTCAAGCCTGCACCATTGTGGATACTAGTATTGAAAGCAATATTCTGATATTATCTTAATCCTTATTTGTCATTGCCTGACAACTTTGAACATAACTTATCAAATAGAGTAAAAGCTGGAAAAAAAAGTTGAAAATATTTGAAAGAGGGGAAATTGGATCCAACAATAACAATGACTTACAGTCAAACATTACCCAAGGTACTTCTCTGGCTATTTAGATATTTCCATTTGTGTCAAGCCCAGTATGCGCTCCAGTTGTAAAATTGTTAATTAGATAGAATGGGAATTAAATATGAATACTGTAGAACACACATATGACGGGTGTCCCAAATATAGCGAATTGGGGAGTTTTCGCATCATAGCGTATCTTTGTTAGCGACGGTAGCCGCCGCTGACAGCGCCAAAGTACAGGGAAAAAAAGTACAGCGTTTTTATATATAGCGAAGCGGAACCACACGCTATGTACGATATATATATATAAACAGACGCGTACATTGTGTGTTCTACAGTATGAACATCTGAATAATTGGAATGAATGTTTTCGTTATGATTAACATGATAAGGTGTTGTTTTCTAAAGGACGCATGCATCAATTAAAAACTCTCCCCAGAAGTGTCTGGTCTGTTTGGGCTGCTCAGAGGGTGAATGGTAACCCTTATGCAGGTGGTGGGGGCTAATTTTGCCATTACAAAATGATGCAAAAACCCTGAAAAATGACTGAAATCCTGGCAAATGGGTACTCATAAGAGAGTACTCAGCGAGAACTATCCAATGAATACCAATATGACAGGGTTCAGATGGTTTTCAAAAATCTTTGCCTCCTTGTGCTCTGGACAGAAGTAGCCTCAGCATTGGAAGGGTTACATGATATTTCTGCCACATAATTTATGTATCTCTATGCAGGTTCCTGGCTACAAGCTCTAAATGTGTGGCCTGGGAACCGGCATAGTGAACTAAAATGGCTCTCCTGGGCACCAGTACTATTTTCACAAGAGGAAATTTACAAAAAGGTACAAAAGTTGTAGTGGTGCAATGGGCCGGTGTATATAGCGATGTGGGTCCTCCTGTGACTGGTGGGTAGTAGTGCGGAGAGTATGTGGATATTACTCCTTAAAGGAGGGAACTTAAAGCGAAAAAAACCCAGGTGTGAACCCATGCCTGCCTGGCGATCTCCTAGACAGATGTCGTCTGGATCTACGATACTTTTGGAGATATCTTTGGAATTATGTATCGATTCACTAAATATTTGAGTGATTATTGTTGGTAGGTTTCTGATCCACATTTGTCCCTCAAATATTTTATGAATAATCACTCGGCTGAAAAAGATATCGTCAGAATAGTCGGGACGTTTCTAGGCATTATAGGCATGAACGTGTTAACACAACCACCCCTTTATTTGGTGCAGTGCCCTGGATGATCGGATTATAGAGGGCGCCACAATCTTCCCCAAAACTTACGACTTAACCCAGTCATGCATACAGCTCTAACTGACATGTGTTTTCTGAATCGTTTATACTAGTGTGCCAATAACTTAGAAATTCAGCCTTATGCTGCTAGTGACTAATTGACCAATACAAAAAGATCCAAAAATACCTGAAAAATGACTGAAACCCGGGCACATGGGTACTCATCTGATAGTACTCTTTGAGAGCGTTCAAATGAATACCAACATGTCAGGGTTTAGATGGTTTTCTAAAGTCTTTGAGCTCTTTTGCCTTGGGCAAAATTAGCTTTAGCATTGAAAGGGTTAAGCACAAATTCATGAAGGATTATAATTTATTTTTGGTTCTGTTCAACATTACTATTAAAGGTGTTTTCGGCAAAAAATGATCCAGTAAGCACGTTCTCTCCAAAAAAGTTTGTACATTTTTAGTTATTATAGGAATGAATTTGTCAATTCTCTTAACCCATTTCTGCCCCTGCTCTTGATAAGTGGTTCTTGGCCACCTGGTGAGATAAATCCAAACTAACCTGACCACTCTGTCACAGGGTCTTAGCCAGGAATTCAGAAATGCCTGTCCAAAACAGCAATCAAAATTTCTGCCCGTCCAGATTTAGCTACTAATTTACTTCAAATCCGTATACCAGCTACATTTGATAACCTAGTGTGTCAAAAAGGGCAATTCACACTTCAGTTGTATCCTATAAGATGGTTTGCTAGAAAGTCAAAATTGAAAAGTCTTCATAGAAATTTTTGCCTGTCCAAACAGGAGTTTTTTAGGAAATTACCTGTCCAAAAGACAGGTAGGACAGGTCCTGGCTAAGTCCCTGCTTCTGGGATGCTACAGTACTTCTGAAATTGACTAGTAAGAAAGAATCTTGCAAAAATGTTAATAGAGTTGTTGATTATGTTCTGGTTAGCATTTCTCCTACAAATATCATCCAAAAGATGTCAAAATATTGAAATAGATTTCTTTACACTCTGTAGGTATGAATGGGCTGAACTTTTCATGCTCTGGTTACCATGGAGATCTTGTGGATTTATACATATTCTGAAGTGAATATGAATGTAAAAATCAAACCAAACAAACACTGAACTGAAATATTTTTATATTCCTGTGTTCATTGTTTCTCTTACTTTTCCTCTCATGAGGTGATGCATGTGCATCAGGGTCTTAGCCAGGATTTAGAAACTGGGTGCCTAAAATTGGCAGTTGTAAAATTTTTGGGCGTCCATATTTTTTTAGGGGGATCCCAATATACTCATATTTCAACCATAAACATGTATAAATTCATCAAAATAAGGTATGATATCATTAAACAATGTCATGGGAATTATAAGGAGATGAAAAAATTCAATTATAAGCTTGAGATTGGGATTTTTAGAAATTCCTCACAAAACAAAATGGGTGTCCTGAGGGGTTCTTTTTAAGGGTTTGGGTGTCCAAAAAGGCACCCAGGCGCCCTGCTGGTCAAGACCATGATGTGCATTTTTCTATGATCTTCAATGTACTCATTGCATGAATGGGATACGTCAAACTTCGTGAACACTTAGCCCTGCTCGTGGCTAATTTACCCAACAAGAACATGGTGGAAAAAACCCTGAAAAATACCTGAATCCCTGTCGAATGGGTACTCATCTGACAGCACTCATCGAGAGCTATCCAATGAATACCAACATGACAGGGTTTGGACGTTGGCTAAATTGTCCAATACAAAAGGATGCAAAAAAACCTGACAAATGACTGAAACCCTGGCAAATGGGTACTCATCTGACAGCACTCATCGAGAGCTATCTAATGAATACCAACATGATAGGGTTTGGACATTTTTCAAAAATCGTTGCGTCCTTGTCCTTTGGACGAAAGTAGCCTCAGCATAAGAATGGTTGAGCCCTAAGTAAAAGGCGGTGTTGTTCAAGGGCTAGTAACTTGTGGAGGACTATGTTCCTGTGTTAATTTCATTGTGGAGGTTAGAAACCATTTTATTTTACTTATCTTCAGTGTGAAATAACTGGTGAGGTATTTGTGCTTTGACTGACAAGTATCCATGATATTTCTCCTTTTCTTTCAAGCGGGTCAACTTGACTTCCCTCATGCTGCTGGTGGCTAATTTGGCCAATACAAAATGATGCAAAAATACTGAAAAATGACCGAACCACTGGCAAATGGGTACTCATTTGAGAGTACTCAGCAAGAGCTTTCCAATGAATACCAACATGACAGGGTTTCGATGGTTTTCAAAAAATCTTTGCATCCTTGTGTTTTGGACGAAAGTATCCTCAGCATTGTAAGGGTTAACGGTACCCATTTCATTGGGTGCAGGAAGTGGATAAAGAAGATATAACTTACTTTAAAGACGTGAAGTGCATATTATTGGATTGGAATAGCAGGTTGAGAAGGAATGGTTGTTTCGCACTCCTCTGATTAATTAAAGAAACTGAAAAATCAAATTGAACTTGGTTACCAATAATTTAATTACTCGCAATTGTTTTTTCTGATTTGAATTTTTTTTGATGACTTTTAGATGTATTGAACTTTTTCAGTGCAAATAAAGAATGTTAACTGTTTTCTGCCCTGAGCGCTGAAGGTGCCTGATAGTTGAAATATTCATTAACCCATTCATGTTCAGAGTTACCTTTGAAAAGTGTCATCTAAATGCTGGAATGCATATGAAAATAGCTGCAAAATAAAGCTGAGATGTGGAAAATAATTCAAGGATATTCATTGGTTCTTCTTGTAGGACCATCATTGATATGACAAGTATCGATCAATCGAAATAATTTTTCCAATTAATCGGAAGAAATATTATGCCAATTGTTATGTCAATTAATCTAAACACATTTTTTCAGCCTTTTACACCATTTTTTTGCCATTTTAAGCCAACACGAATAAGAATTTTGAAGTGAAGCTCAAGTATTCAATCAAAAAGTGTTGAGAAAACCTTCATTGTCTTTGCATAGTTAAAATCTTAGGATCCTAGCCACAGAAATAGTGTGGAACATGTGAAAATATTCTATTAGTGCAGTTCTTCAAAATCGAAATAATCGGAATTGAAAAATATAACTTCAATGATCAAATCGATCTGTCGAACTACAGTGATCCACTTATCACATATGTTCTTTTAATGAGAAGTGTTTTCATAAAAAGAAACTGATTGATAGATAATTCAATGATTAATGCCACAGATGTTGCTATTATTACAATAGATTGTATAGCAACTCCATTACTCCTCAAATTCCCAAGGGATTAATGAGAAGGAAGTAAAATCTGCCTTACTGAAATAAAGGTAAATTTTGTGTATGAAATACCACAATCAAAGTGGTGGCAATTTGAAAAAATATGTAACCTCTAGTCCTGTGGACTCAGTTTCTAAATCCTGGCGAAGACCCTGCTTGCAACCCAACCTGGCATAAAGAAATGAATTCTGATCTTTTCCAACCGTTGCCATAACAAGATCCAAACTACTTAACCAAATGATTTGTGACTTTACCCTTCCAATGCTGAGGCTACTTTCGTCCAAAGCACAAGGATGCAAAGATTATTGAAAACCATCCAATCCCAGACATGTTGGTATTCATTGGAAAACTCTCACTGAGTACTCTCCCACGAGTACCCAAGTGCCAGGGTTTCAGTCATTTACTAGGTTTCTTGCATCATGTTGTATTGGCCAAACTAGGTAAAGGGTAAAGAAAAGTATGGCAGGGTACAAAAGCACAATCAAAGTTGACTTACCTCCGGTTAACCTGTCCAGCGCAGAGTTGACCCATTATGCAAGATGAAATAAACCAAAGTACTGTAGGTTTGAATACTGGACCTTTGTGGTTTGTGTATATATTTAGAAGGTCATATCGTAGGACTTGAAAAACTAAGCTAAGAAAAAAATGTTCCCTATTCAAAGAACTTTAAAATCCTGTTAAACCATTTGTTGTGTTTAGTTTCAGATGTCGCAAGCTTGATTAATCCTGGAAATTTTTTGAAAATTAAAGATGACGCATATTTATGGAAGCACATGTTTTGTTTTCCTTACCCTTAACCTCGACTCCTCCTATCTTAGATGAATAGACACATGGATTCTTTGCCGTAGGCCAATTGCCATAAGACCCATTACAAAGCCCTGGACGAAACATAATCACACTGTATCTAGTCTCAGTGTGACGTCACTAGGAGACAGACCGATAATGGCGCTAGTATTGTTTACATAACAGAGTAAGTTGTGCGCCAACATGCGCAGAATGCACCTCTTGAACCGTTCTTGTCAACATCTGAGCCATTAGTTGTGGCCAGGCTGATATGCGAGACCTGCTGGTTGCGTATCCAGTGATCGGCATTCATGGTTCTATCTATAATGCCATAATGAACAATATATGTGTTCTTACCTCTTCTAAAGGTGAATGGGGGGGGGGGGGGGGGATTTTACATGTGAAATAATGCTTGACATTTTAACAAAGGACAAATTTGTTGACATCATTAATGGTGATAAACACAATGGTAATTACAAAAATAGCATGCCTAAAAAGGCGAACTCCTCAACCGTGCGATGTATCATCCGTGCATCCAGATTGCATCTATAAATAGATAAAGCTGCATTAACTTAGATTTTTAAAGACAGTATGGCTGTTTAGATGTAAAATAAGAAACAACAGAACTTAAAACACAAGTAAATCAATATACCAACTTATTTTTCCTGCACACGTGATGCAGATGCTAACACATTGAATTATTCAAAAAAAATTTTTTTCATATCATGATAATTTGTCATGCTTTTGTTGTTAGTATTAACAGATATATATATAGGTTTAGTATGGAAGTCCCTGGTATTAACCAAGAATGTGTCAGTTTCACGTATGTATTCGAGTGTAGACTGCCATGCCATCTTGTGCCTCATTTCTAAACTAATTAACTAAGTAATCGTACCTTCCAGATATTTTCAGAATATGGATGTCTTTCATCATAATCGAATTACGATTTATAGACCGTATAGAGTCGAAAATAAGCTAGCCACAATTGTTAGTGTAACTCGCTATCGTTCTGGGTCAATATACTAATTTAATTTGGTTGGAGGACCAGGATGATCTAAATTACAAACTATGAAAATAAAAGACTACAAAATGTCCCTATTGTCTTATGAAATAAATAAAACCGAAATACAAACAATATCCCATGTTTTCTCTATTGCAACAACGCAATTAGAACTATGAACCTCCTTGTAAACTGGCTCCATTCTACTGTGGGAGGCCATCTTAAACTTGCTGAAAGGGAAATAATTTCAGGCACCGACAAAAAGGGAAAATTAATAGTAGATATTGGAAGTATGCGTACCAAAGAGGTAATTTATCAGAAAAGACAAATAGGGCAAAGAATTTATTTCACCGAGAGGGTTAAAGCAAATGCAAATAAAATAATGTAATCCTGAGATGATCATGGGAATAGACAAATTTAGACAAACATGGATACATATATATTATGACCTGTGCGATTTATTCGAAGTATTTAAGAATATACTCCGGAAGCGAATTTCATGTGAACATAGGTATTCCCACACACAAGTATGAGCGACGTATAAGGTGTCGGTGAAGTAAATGTTGTATCCGTTCGAGTAGTACCATTGCATAGTTCCAATAAAAACTGGGGCTAGGCCCAATTGAGGCCTATAAATGGAGATATATACAACTTTATTCAACTAATATGGTATTTTTGGAATGGGGAGGGACTGGGCTTTTGTTTATTGCCCACAAAGTGAAGTTTGTTGCTTGGGCGTATGAATACCAAGCTGGAAGTGATCGTATTTGTTTATCTCAGACTCGTTTCTGATGTTGACCACCAGAGGGCCGGATCTGTTCTGTTCTGTTCTGTTCTGTTCTAGTAATTCCCTCCTTTCGTATCAGGAGCGCCTCCTATAGGAGTAATAAAGTTCCAGTCTTTGGTCTAAAAGAATATTAAAACATATAAACAGAATCTCAAAAATAATTTAGCATTAGAGATTCAGTGTTAGTAATGCATGCAGCTATCTCTAACAATTTCTCAAAATTTCTCTACAGCTGCCCTCAACATGCAAACATCTCCTGTTCTGTTCTAGTAATTCCCTCCTTTCGTATCAGGAGCGCCTCCTATAGGAGTAATAAAGTTCCAATCTCTGGTCTAAAAGAATATTAAAACATATAAACACAATCTCAAAAATAATTTAGCATTAGAGATTCGGTGTTAGTAATGCATGCAGCTATCTCTAACAATTTCTCAAAATTCCTCTACAGCTGCCCTCAACATGCAAACATCTCCTTCTGTGCATTGCATAGCACATTCGTCGCGTTATTTTCTCCATCTCCTCAAGCACCTCATCCCCATTCACAAAGAATGACGGATCCAAAATCATTTTAGTAATGTCTCTTTCATCCAAAACCATCCCATATCCATGTCCAGATAGGCAAGCCTCTATTCTAGCCATATATGTCCGTCTACTATATGGGTCAAGAAAGGGCATTCCAACAAAAAGTGTTCAGTAGTTTCTGGCGCCTCTCTACACAAAGTACATCTCTATTTTGGCTCATAAAAAGAAAAATCACGATATGACCCCCAATTGTTTTGGGTTAATTTTGAAGAGGAGAATGTTCTGATCAAAAAAATAACAACTTTTGGTGTAAAAAGATGACTAGTTTTGGATTTAGCCAAGCATTATTGTCACACCACAGCTGAAATTCGCCGATCAGCTGTGGAATTAGTTCACCGAGAATGTATGTGAAATGTACATGATATGTACATGAAATGTACAAGATATCTATGTGAAAAGTATAAGATAATGTACATGATATGTACATGATGTGTACATGATGTGTACCTGGAAATGTACATGATATGTACATGAAATGTACTCTACAGGAGGAGGAGGAGGACTACATGTGGCCCAGGAACGCTAGGAAAGGGAAAGAGATCCAGCCACAACAGCTAAAAAGATCAAAGACAAGTGTCGTTCTGGAGTATGGAGACAAGTACAGCGTAAAACATCCAGAAGGCAGGAATTCCATAGGAAGGTTCCTTAGGACCCAAAATTTCCCTTCGTCTTATCTTTCAAGTTATCTTAAGGATACAATTAAGGGATACCATGACCCTTGAGGAAGCCTTAACCCTTATGCTGGTGGTGGCTAATTTGGACAATACAAAATGATGCAAAAAACCTACAAAATGACAGAAACCCTGGCACATGGGTACTCATCTGGGAGTACTCAGTACTCGGTGAGAGCTATCTAATGAATACCAACATTACAGGGTTTAGGTGTTTTTCAAAAATCTCCGCATCCTTGTGTGTTGGATGAAAGTAGCCTCAGCATTGGAAGGGTTAAGGGATCCTAGTACCTCATGTTTCATGCAAGCCGGCCAAGGTGCCTAAATATCATTACGATCACACACGCAATGGGAGCCATAGGGCATACAGTAAAACCTCCAAAATGTGAACACCTTTGAGAGTTGCACCATAAGGCTTAGCCTTATCTCTGGACTTACCTATCGTCCTGGCAACAATCATACTTACAATGTCACTATGACAACAATGATCATTGTTACAAGGTGGCTATGGCAACAATTACATTTAAGCCCATTATTAGGTCCAGGCCTATGGAAGCCTTCTGCAATCAGAACTTTGGAACCAAGACAAATATGCATTATAGGAAGCGATTCTTTTTCGGAAATAGTTTAGGAAGAAATCGGACCATAATTAAATTCACTTTAGAATGTGTCTTCGTCTCGAAGAATTTCCACAATGGATTACAACCAAAATAAGCCTATAAATTGTTTTTAAAAAGGGAGATTTTCATATCTTGGGAGGTTTGCACTATGGATTAGGAACAGAAAGGTTTGGAAATTGTGTTCATAAAAGTTGTTCAGGTCCCAGAAGTGGGCACACTCTGCTATGACTGTTAAGCAACTGAGGATCAAAAATGCAGTTGTGCTATAAGACTTAGGATTGTGGCTAATTTTGACTGTTCTGTTTTACCCAGAATCCTTCATACATCTAGTTGCCAAGCTGCATCACCGTAATTTCTCGGCAATTTGGAACACTTCAATAATCAAAATTTTTATGGGTTCAGGGTGGCCCATATTTTCTGAAAATACATTGATGCAAGATTTACAGTTAGGTCCATGTTATGTGTAATGGCAACTGGCAATAGATTGAGGGTTGCCCAGATTTCTCATTAGTTACTTTGTAATCAGCACTTTGCCTGAATTCCTAAGGTGGTCTAAATTTCCAAGAATTTACGGTATGCATTGATTAATTTCAATCCTGGTGTTTTGAAGTGAGACATGGACCACTGGCTGTCACCAGTGGACAGGTAACAGGTTTACATGGACTTTGGCTATTGGAATGGTCCCTCATTTCACCATAAGAATGAATGTTGAATTGGATGCAATCTCAAGCGTGGCTAAAAGATTCAAGCCTGCACCATTGTGGATACTAGTATTGAAAGCAATATTCTGATATTATCTTAATCCTTATTTGTCATTGCCTGACAACTTTGAACATAACTTATCAAATAGAGTAAAAGCTGAAAAAAAGGTTGAAAATATTTGAAAGAGGGGAAATTGGATCCAATAATAACAATGACTTACAGTCAAACATTACCCAAGGTACTTCATTGCTATTAAAATTGTTAATTAGATAGAATGGGAATTAAATATGAATACTGTAGAACACACATATGACGCGTGTCCCAAATATAGCGAATTGGGGAGTTTTCGCATCATAGCGTATCTTTTTTAGGGACGGTAGCCGCCGCTGACAGCGCCAAAGTACAGGGAAAAAAAAGTACAGCGTTTTTATATATAGCGAAGCAGAACCACAAGCTATGTACGATATATATAAACAGACGCGTACAGTGTGTGTTCTACAGTATGAACATCTGAATAATTGGAATGAATGTTTTCGTTATGATTAACATGATAAGGTGTTGTTTTCTAAAGGACGAATGCATCAATTAAAAACTCTCCCCAGAAGTGTCTGGTCTGTTTGGGCTGCTCAGAGGGTGAATGGTAACCCTTATGCAGGTGGTGGGGGCTAATTTTGCCATTACAAAATGATGCAAAAAACCTGAAAAATGACTGAAATCCTGGCAAATAAGAGAGTACTCAGCAAGTACTATCCAATGAATACCAATATGACAGGGTTCAGATGGTTTTCAAAAATCTTTGCCTCCTTGTGCTTTGGACAGAAGTAGCCTCAGCATTGGAAGGGTTACATGATATTGCTGCCACATAATTTATGTATCTCTATGCAGGTTCCTGGCTACAAGCTCTAAATGTGTGGCCTGGGAACCGGCATAGTGAACTAAAATGGCTCTCCTGGGCACCAATACTATTTTCCTAAGAGGAAATTTACAAAAAGGTACAAAGGTGGTAGTGGTGCAATGGGCCGGTGTATATAGCGATGTGGGTCCTCCTGTGACTGGTGGGTAGTAGTGCGGAGAGTATGTGGATATTACTCCTTAAAGGAGGGAACTTAAAGCGAAAAAAACCCAGGTGTGAACCCATGCATGCCTGGCGATCTCCTAGACACATGTCGTCTGGATCTACTAGACTTTTGGAGATATCTTTGGAATTATGTATCGATTCACTAAATATTTGAGTGATTATTGTTGGTAGGTTTCTGATCCACATTTGTCCCTCAAATATTTTATGAATAATCACTCGGCTGAAAAAGATATCGTCGGAATAGTCGAGACGTTTCTAGGCATTATAGGCATGAACGGGTTAACACAACCACCCCTTTATTTGGTGCAGTGCCCTGGATGATCGGATTATAGAGGGCGCCACAATCTTCCCCAAAACTTACGACTTAACCCAGTCATGCCTACAGCTCTAACTGACATGTGTTTTCTGAATCGTTTATACTAGTGTGCCAATAACTTAGAAATTCAGCTTTATGCTACTGGTGACTAATTGACCAATACAAAAAGATCCAAAAATACCTGAAAAATGACTGAAACCCGGGCACATGGGTACTCATCTGATAGTACTCTTTGAGAGCGTTCAAATGAATACCAACATGACAGGGTTTAGATGGTTTTCTAAAGTCTTTGAGCTCTTTTGCCTTGGGCAAAATTAGCTTTAGCATTGAAAGGGTTAAGCACAAATTCATGAAGGATTAGAATTTATTTTTGGTTCTGTTCAACATTACTATTAAAGGTGTTTTCGGCAAAAAATGATCCAGTAAGTACGTTCTCTCCAAAAAAGTTTGTACATTTTTAGTTATTATAGGAATGAATTTGTCAATTCTCTGAACCCATTTCTGCCCAGAGTTCCTCTTGATAAGTGGTTCTTGGCCACCTGGTGAGATAAATCCAAACTAACCTGACCACTCTGACAGGGTCTTAGCCAGGAATTCAGAAATGCCTGTCCAAAACAGCAATCAAAATTTCTGCCCGTCCAGATTTAGCTACTAATTTACTTCAAATCTGTATACCAGCTACATTTGATAGCCTAGTGTGTCAAAAAGGGCAATTCACACTTCAGTTGTGTCCTAGAAGATGGTTTGCTAGAAAGTCAAAATTGAAAAGTCTTCATAGAAATTTTTGCCTGTCCAAACAGGAGGTTTTTAGGAAATTACCTGTCCAAAAGACAGGTAGGACAGGTCCTGGCTAAGTCCCTGGTTCTGGGATGCTACAGTACTGCTGAAATTGACTAGTAAGAAAGAATCTTGCAAAAATGTTAATAGAGTTGTTGATTATGTTCTGGTTAGCATTTCTCCTACAAATATCATCCAAAAGATGTCAAAATATTGAAATAGATTTCTTTACACTCTGTAGGTATGAATTGGCTGAACTCTTCATGCTCTGGTTACCATGGAGATCTTGTGGATTTATACATATTCTGAAGTGAATATGAATGTAAAAATCAAACCAAACAAACACTGAACTGAAATATTTTTATATTCCTGTGTTCATTGTTGCTCTTACTTTCCCTCTCATGAGGTGATGCATGTGCATCAGGGTCTTAGCCAGGATTTAGAAACTGGGTGCCTAAAATTGGCAGTTGTAAAATTTTGGGCGTCCAGATTTTTTTAGGGGGATCACAAAATACTCATATTTCAACCATAAACATGTATAAATTTATCAAAATAAGGCATGATATCATTAAACAATGTCATGGGAATTATAAGGAGATGAAAAAATTCAATTATAAGCTTGAGATTGGGTTTTTAGAAATTCCTCACAACACAAAATGGGTGTCCTGAGGGGTTCTTTTTAAGGGTTTGGGTGTCCAAAAAGGCACCCAGGCGCCCTGCTGGTCAAGACCATGATGTGCATTTTTCTATGATCTTCAATGTGTTCATTGCAGGAATGGGATACGTCAAACTTCGGGAAAAACACTTACCCTGCTGGTGGCTAATTTACCCAACAAGAACATGGTGGAAAAAACCCTGAAAAATACCTGAATCCCTGTCAAATGGGTACTCATCTGACAGCACTCATCGAGAGCTATCCAATGAATACCAACATGACAGGGTTTGGACGTTGGCTAAATTGTCCAATACAAAAGGATGCAAAAAAACCTGACAAATGACTGAAACCCTGGCAAATGGGTACTCATCTGACAGCACTCATCGAGAGCTATCTAATGAATACCAACATGACAGGGTTTGGACATTTTTCAAAAATCGTTGCGTCCTTGTCCTTTGGACGAAAGTAGCCTCAGCATAAGAATGGTTGAGCCCTAAGTAAAAGGCGGTGTTGTTCAAGGGCTAGTAACTTGTGGAGGACTATGTTCCTGTGTTAATTTCATTGTGGAGGTTAGAAACCATTTTATTTTACTTATCTTCAGTGTGAAATAACTGGTGAGGTATTTGTGCTTTGACTGACAAGTATCCATGATATTTCTCCTTTTTCTTTCAAGCGGGTCAACTTGACTTCCCTCATGCTGCTGGTGGCTAATTTGGCCAATACAAAATGATGCAAAAATACTGAAAAATGACCGAACCACTGGCAAATGGGTACTCATTTGAGAGTACTCAGCAAGAGCTTTCCAATGAATACCAACATGACAGGGTTTCGATGGTTTTCAAAAAATCTTTGCATCCTTGTGTTTTGGACGAAAGTATCCTCAGCATTGTAAGGGTTAACGGTACCCATTTCATTGGGTGCAGGAAGTGGATAAAGAAGATATAACTTACTTTAAAGACGTGAAGTGCATATTATTGAATTGGAATAGCAGGTTGAGAAGGAATGGTTGTTTCGCACTCAACTGATTAATTAAAGAAACTGAAAAATCAAATTGAACTTGGTTACCAATAATTTAACTACTCGCAATTGTTTTTTCTGATTTGAATTTCTTTTGATGACTTTTAGATGTATTGAACCTTTCAGTGCAAATAAAGAATGTTAACTGTTTTCTGCCCTGAGCGCTGAAGGTGCCTGATAGTTGAAATATTCATTAACCCATTCATGTTCAGAGTTACCTTTGAAAAGTGTCATCTAAATGCTGGAATGCATATGAAAATAGCTGCGAAATAAAGCTGAGATGTGCAAAATAATTCAAGGATAATCATTGGTTCTTCTTGTAGGACCATCATTGATATGACAAGTATCGATCAATCGAAATAATTTTTCCAATTAATCGGAAAAAAATATTTTGCCAATTGTTATGTCAATTAATCTAAACACATTTTTTCAGCCTTTTACACCATTTTTTGTCATTTTAAGCCAACACGAATAAGAATTTTGAAGTGAAGCTTAAGTATTCAATCAAAAAGTGTTGAGAAAACCTTCATTGTCTTTGCATAGTTAAAATCTTAGGATCGTAGCCACAGAAATAGTGTGGAACATGTGAAAATATTCTATTAGTGCAGTTCTTCAAAATCGAAATAATCGGAATTGAAAAATAAAAACGTCAATGATCAAATCGATCTGTCGAACTACAGTGATCCACTTATCACATATGTTCTTTTAATGAGAAGTGTTTTCATAAAAAGAAACTCTGATTGATAGATAATTCAATGATTAATGCCACAGAAGTTGCTATTATTACAATAGATTGTATAGCAACTCCATTACTCCTCAAATTCCCAAGGGATTAATGAGGAGGAAGTAAAATCTGCCTTACTGAAATAAAGGTAAATTTTGTGTATGAAATACCACAATCAAAGTGGTGGCAATTTGAAAAAATATGTAACCTCTAGTCCTGTGGACTCAGTTTCTAAATCCTGGCGAAGACCCTGCTTGCAACCCAACCTGGCATAAAGAAATGAATTCTGATCTTTTCCAACCGTTGCCATAACAAGATCCAAACTACTTTACCAACTGATTTGTGACTTAACCCTTCCAATGCTGAGGCTACTTTCGTCAAAAGCACAAGGATGCAAAGATTATTGAAAACCATCCAATCCCAGACATGTTGGTATTCATTGGAAAACTCTCACTGAGTACTCTCCCACGAGTACCCAAGTGCCAGGGTTTCAGTCATTTACTAGGTTTCTTGCATCATTTTGTATTGGCCAAACTAGGTAAAGGGTAAAGAAAGGTATGGCAGGGTACAAAAGCACAATCAAAGTTGACTTACCTCCGGTTAACCTGTCCAGCACAGAGTTGACCCATTATGCAAGATGAAATAAACCAAAGTACTGTAGGTTTGAATACTGGACCTTTGTGGTTTGTGTATATATTTAGAAGGTCATATCGTAGGACTTGAAGAACTAAGCTAAGAAAAAAATGTTCCCTATTCAAAGAACTTTAAAATCCTGTTAAACCATTTGTTGTGTTTAGTTTCAGATGTCGCAAGCTTAGTTAATCCAGGAAATTTTTTGAAAATTAAAGATGACGCATATTTATGGAAGCACATGTTTTGTTATCCTTACCCTTAACCTCGACTCATTCTATCTTAGATGAATAGACACATGGATTCTTTGCCGTAGGCCAATTGCCATAAGACCCATTACAAAGCCCTGGACGAAACATAATCACACTGTATCTAGTCTCAGTGTGACGTCACTAGGAGACAGACCGATAAGGGCGCCAGTATTGTTTACATAACAGAGTAAGTTGTGCGCCAACATGCGCAGAATGCACCTCTTGAAGTGTCTTGTCAACATCTGAGCCATTAGTTGTGGCCAGGCTGATATGCAAGACCTGCTGGTTGCGTATCCAGTGATCGGCATTCATGGTTCTATCTATAATGCCATAATGAACAATATATGTGTTCTTACCTCTTCTAAAGGTGAATGGGGGGGGGGGGGGGGTTTACATGTGAAATAATGCTTGACATTTTAACAAAGGACAAATTTGTTGACATCATTAATGGTGATAAACACAATGGTAATTACAAAAATAGCATGCCTAAAAAGGCGAACTCCTCAACCGTGCGATGTATCATCCGTGCATCCAGATTGCATCTATAAATAGATAAAGCTGCATTAACTTAGCTTTTTAAAGACAGTATGGCTGTTTAGATGTAAAATAAGAAACAACTTAAAACACAAGTAAATCAATATACCTACTTCTTTTTCCTGCACACGTGATGCAGATGCTAACAAATTGAATTATTCAAAAAATTGATTTTTCATATCATGATAATTTGTCATGCTTTTGTTGTTAGTATTAAGCAAGAATGTGTCAGTTTCACGTATGTATTCGAGTGTAGACTGCCATGCCATCTTGTGCCTCATTTCTAAACGAATTAACTAAGTAATCGTACCTTCCAGATAATTTCAGAATATGGATGTCTTTCATCATAATCGAATTACGATTTATAGACCGTATAGAGTCGAAAATAAGCTAGCCACAATTGTTAGTGTAACTCACTATCGTTTAGGGTCAATATACTAATTTAATTTGGTTGGAGGACCAAGATGATCTAGATTACAAACTATGAAAATGAAAGACTGCAAAATGTCCCTATTGTCTTATAAAATAAATAAAACCGAAATACAAACAATATCCCATGTTTTCTCTATTGCAACAACGCAATTAGAACTATGAACCTCCTTGTAAACTGGCTCCATTCTACTGTGGGAGGCCATCCTAGAATTGCTGAAAGGGAAATAATTTTAGGCACCGACAAAAAGGGAAAATTAATAGTAGATATTGGAATTATGCGTACCAAAGAGGTAATTTATCAGAAAAGACAAATAGGGCAAAGGATTTATTTCACCGAGAGACATTTCATATGATATCAATGATGTTTAAAGCAAATGCAAATAAAATAATGTAATCCTGAGATGATCATGGGAATAGACAAATTTAGACAAACATGGATACATGTATATGATGACCTGTGCGATTTATTCGAAGTATTTAAGAATATACTCCGGAAAGGAATTCCATGTGAACATACGTATTCCCACACACAAGTATCAGCGACGTATAAGGTGTCGGTGAAGTAAATGTTGTATCCCTTCGAGTAGTAGCATTGCATAGTTCCAATAAAAACTGGGGCTAGGCCCAATCGAGGCCTATAAATGGAGATATATACAACTTCATTCAACTAATATGGTATTTTTGGAATGGGGAGGGACTGGGCTTTTGTTTATTGCCCACAAAGTGAAGTTTGTCTTTGGGCGTATGAATACCAGCTGGAAGTGATGGTGTTTGTTTATCTCAGACTCGACGCAAATGTTCATGCAGCGCGTAGCGCCCCCACAAAGTGAAACGGCGGCAAATGTAACTAATTGAACCCCAGGATAGCAAGTTCATAACACTAGGAAAATTGGATTGCGAAACTGGCGATGCCATAAAGTTAACGACATGTAAAGGCGTATTGATATAATCATTATTTTTTATTTATTTGAAAAGGCATTAGATTAAAAGATCAAATACAATTTTTCAGCTATTTTGGCGCTCCTTATTGGGTTCTAACGTCATTCCGGCTATCCCGAGCCGGTTTGGAGTAGTTAGATAACAGGCGCCAGATTTGATTTGGCTATTTTACTGGCTCGCATGAGGTAGGTAGGTCATAATCAGTTTCGGGCCGTATGTAAATATGTGGGGTCATTGATAAAAGTGGCCTGGCGGTCTTTTTCAAAGATTTACTCCGGTATTCAGTCACGTAAATGACAGGACTAAACTCGGAATGCAAGGAACGATCCAAAATAGATTTCATTAATATAGCTCTCTTTTCAAACCTCCCTGTCATACAGATGGCGCCGTAGCTTAGTGGCTAGAGCGCCTGCCTGCAGGGCAAGAGGTTGTGAGTTCGATTCCATCTGACAGCAACTAGCATCATTTTTTCCTGCCCAGTCCTTCGTCTGGCACTTTGAAACATTTCCTACTCTAAATAACGATGTCTATATTTTTATTATTTTTATTTCACTTTACTAAAATGAATTGTTGGTCAAATCCACTGATCCCAGAGAGAAGGTCTGCCTGAATTGGCGTTCGCTATAAGGGCCGATTTGATTAGTGTATGAAATTCCCTGGTTATAATAAACATTTCCACAGTTGTGAAGTTAGGAATTTCTTCGAGAAAATCTATAGTTTAATGAATGTAAGTAATGCCTAGCCTTCATATAAAAATTGAGCTCTGTGAAGTTTAATGGGTGTAAGTATTAATTTATATCTGTTGATGAAGGAAATGTTCCATTAAGTTCCCTATGACGTTGGTATTGTCACTTTCATGCACACTTGCGGCACATGACTATTACTTTATGCAACTCCCACCCATTTACCTTCTATCTGCCCTTTCACACATATCTACGTGCTGATCAGTGCCCTATCCAATCCCATGTACCTTCCACCTGCACTTTGGGCTTGGATCCGTGCGCCCGCCACTCACTTTTTGGGCGCACGGATCCTTATTACATCGACAACTTATACTCCTCCTGCGGCCTTAAGCGCCTTGCCGCAACACTTGCCTCCCCCCTTCTCTGTAATTGTACTGTCCTCCCAGTACCTCTTTCAACGGGGCCCTATCTGGTTTCTGATGTTGACCGCCAGGGGCACTTGGGTGTTTAGGGGGGCGCATACGCTCGTTATCAAAATTAAGAAATACCTCTAAAGCACTGATTTCTGGCCAAAAAGCACCATTATTTTAATAAAACGCTGATTTTTTCCACTAAATAAACACCCCTTCTTTTATCAAAACACTGACATTGGATGAACGGGAACACGTATTTTAACTTAAGATTTTATAATCCTCTGCGTGTTTAGCGGCAGCAAGTGGCGGCAGAAAACTAGGAAGCCCAGTCACGTCGGGAGTCACTCGGTGTCAGAGCTGCGTATACATGTACTTTGTGGATTGTAAGGGGATTTTGACCCACATACTTCGCACCTGGGTACAAAAAAGTACCCTTCTTTTACAAAATCGCGGACATGCGGAGGTCTTAAAAAACGACCCCTTCTTCCACGAAATACGTAACGCAGGTGCGCCCCCCCTCTGTACCTGAGTGCCCCCCCCCCCCCCCGGCTTTTGACCAAGACGTGCTATTGCTGCTATCTAATCTTGAATAGATATATTCATCCCATTCCCTACTAAGTATAGTTTTATAGTATATGTATTTTTTATTTTGATACTGGAACGTATCATTAAATTAAGTTACAAAGATTCAGAAACACGGAAAATCAGGATCACTTTATCCCAATGTTCCATAATGGCATAAAAAAAGTATTGAGTATGGTAAGTACAGCCTGCCTCTCATTATCAATGAGCACTAATGTTAGGTATATCTGTTATAGCCACAGACCAATTACCATAAGGTCCATTGTAAAGCTTCTGAAAATACATTGATGCAAGATTTACAGTTAGGTCATTATTATGTGTAACGGCAACTGGCAATAGATTGAGGGTTGCCCAGATTTCTCATTAGTTACTTTGTAATCAGCACTTTGCCCAAATTCCTAAGGTGGTCTAAATTTCCAAGAATTTGCGGTATGCATTGATTAATTTCAAACCTGGTGTTTTGAAGTGAGACATGGCCCACTGGCTGTCACCAGTGGACAGGTAACAGGTTTACATGGACTTTGGCTATTGGAATGGTCCCTCATTTCACCATAAGGATGAATGTTGAATTAGATGCAATCTCAAGCGTGGCTAAAAGATTCAAGCCTGCACCATTGTGGATACTAGTATTGAAAGCAATATTCTGATATTATCTTAACCCTTATGCTGCTGGTGGCTAAATTGGCCAAAACAAAATAACCCAAAAATCCTGCAAAATCATCGAAACCATGGCATATGGGTACTCATCTGAGAGTACTCAGCGAGGGCTTTCCAATGAGTACCAACATGGCAGGATTTAGATGGTTTTCGTAAATCTTTGCAAATTGGATCGAACAATAACAATGACTTACAGTCAAACATTACCCAAGGTACTTCTCTGCTATTTAGATATTTCAATTTGTGTCAAGCCCAGTATGCGCTCCAGTTGTAAAATTGTTAATTAGATAGAATGGGAATTAAATATGAATACTGTAGAACACACATATAACGCGTGTCCCAAATATAGCGAATTGGGGAGTTTTCGCATCATAGCGTATCTTTTTTAGGGACGGTAGCCGCCGCTGACAGCGCCAAATACAGGACAAAAAAGTACAGCGTTTTTATATATAGCGAAGCGGAACCACAAGCTATGTACGATATATATAAACAGACGCGTACATTGTGTGTTCTACAGTATGAACATCTGAATAATTGGAATGAATGTTTTCGTTATGATTAACATGATAAGGTGTTGTTTTCTAAAGGACGCATGCATCAATTAAAAACTCTCCCCAGAAGTGTCTGGTCTGTTTGGGCTGCTCAGAGGGTGAATGGTAACCCTTATGCAGGTGGTGGGGGCTAATTTTGCCATTACAAAATGATGCAAAAAACCTGAAAAATGACTGAAATCCTGGCAAATGGGTACTCATAAGAGAGTACTCAACGAGAACTATCCAATGAATACCAATATGACAGGGTTCAGATGGTTTTCAAAAATCTTTGCCTCCTTGTGCTTTGGACAGAAGTAGCCTCAGCATTGGAAGGGTTACATGATATTGCTGCCACATAATTTATGTATCTATATGCAGGTTCCTGGCTACAAGCTCTAAATGTGTGGCCTGGAAACCGGCATAGTGAACTAAAATGGCTCTCCTGGGCACCAGTACTATTTTCCTAAGAGGAAATTTACAAAAAGGTACAAAAGTTGTAGTGGTGCAATGGGCCGGTGTATATAGCGATAGGGTCCTCCTGTGACTGGTGGGTAGTAGTGCGGAGAGTATGTGGATATTACTCCTTAAAGGAGGGAACTGAAAGCGAAAAAAAACCCAGGTGTGAACCCATGCATGCCTGGCGATCTCCTAGACACATGTCGTCTGGATCTACGATACTTTTGGAGATATCTTTGGAATTATGTATCGATTCACTAAATATTTGAGTGATTATTGTTGGTAGGTTTCTGATCCACATTTGTCCCTCAAATATTTTATGAATAATCACTCGGCTGAAAAAGATATCGTCAGAATAGTCGGGACGTTTCTAGGCATTATAGGCATGAACGGGTTAACACAACCACCCCTTTATTTGGTGCAGTGCCCTGGATGATCGGATTATAGAGGGCGCCACAATCTTCCCCAAAACTTACGACTTGTTTTCTGAATCGTTTATACTAGTGTGCCAATAACTTAGAAATTCAGCCTTATGCTGCTGGTGACTAATTGACCAATACAAAAAGATCCAAAAAATACCTGAAAAATGACTGAAACCCGGGCACATGGGTACTCATCTGATAGTACTCTTTGAGAGCGTTCAAATGAATACCATCATGACAGGGTATAGATGGTTTTCCAAAGTCTTTGAGCTCTTTTGCCTTGGGCAAAATTAGCTTTAGCATTGAAAGGGTTGAGCACAAATTCATGAAGGATTATAATTTATTTTTGGTTCTGTTCAACATTACTATTTAAGGTGTTTTCGGCAAAAACTGATCCAGTAAGCACGTTCTCTCCAAAAAAGTTTGTACATTTTTAGTTATTATAGGAATGAATTTGTCAATTCTCTGAACCCATTTCTGCCCAGAGTTCCTCTTGATAAGAGGTTCTTGGCCACCTGGTGAGATAAATCCAAACTAACCTGACCACTCTGACAGGGTCTTAGCCAGGAATTCAGAAATGCCTTTTCAAAACAGCAATCAAAAGTTCTGCCCGTCCAGATTTAGCTACTAATTTACTTCAAATCCGTATACCAGCTACATTTGATAGCCTAGTGTGTCAAAAAGGGCAATTCACACTTCAGTTGTGTCCTAGAAGATGGTTTGCTAGAAAGTCAAAATTGAAAAGTCTTTATAGAAATGTTTGCCTGTCCAAACAGGAGGTTTTTAGGAAATTACCTGTCCAAAAGACAGGTAGGACAGGTCCTGGCTAAGTCCCTGGTTCTGGGATGCTACAGTACTTCTGAAATTGACAGTAAGAAAGAATCTTGCAAAAATGTTAATAGAGTTGTTGATTATGTTCTGGTTAGCATTTCTCCTACAAATATCATCCAAAATATGTCAAAATATTGAAATAGATTTCTTTACACTCTGAAGGTATGAATGGGCTGAACTTTTCGTTGCGTCCTTGTCCTTTGGACGAAAGTAGCCTCAGCATAAGAATGGTTGAGCCCTAAGTAAAAGGCGGTGTTGTTCAAGGGTTAGTAACTTGTGGAGGACTATGTTCCTGTGTTAATTTCATTGTGGAGGTTAGAAACCATTTTATTTTACTTATCTTCAGTGTGAAATAACTGGTGAGGTATTTGTGCTTTGACTGACAAGTATCCATGATATTTCTCTTTGTTTTTTCAAGCGGGTCATTTTGACTTCCCTCATGCTGCTGGTGGCTAATTTGGCCAATACAAAATGATGCAAAAATACTGAAAAATGACCGAAACACTGGCAAATGGGTACTCATTTGAGAGTACTCAGCAAGAGTTTTCCAATGAATACCAACATGACAGGGTTTCGATGGTTTTCAATAAATCTTTGCATCCTTGTGCTTTGGAAGAAAGTATCCTCAGCATTGTAAGGGTTAACGGTACCCATTTCATTGGGTGCAGGAAGTGGATAAAGAAGATATAACTTACTTTAAAGACGTGAAGTGCATATTATTGAATTGGAATAGCAGGTTGAGAAGGAATGGTTGTTTTGCACTCAACTGATTAATTAAAGAAACTGAAAAATCAAATTGAACTTGGTTACCAATAATTTAACTACTCGCAATTGTTTTTTCTGATTTGAATTTTTTTTGATGACTTTTAGATGTATTGAACTTTTCAGTGCAAATAAAGAATGTTAACTGTTTTCTGCCCTGAGCGCTGAAGTTGCCTGATAGTTGAAATATTCATTAACCCATTCATGTTCAGAGTTACCTTTGAAAAGTGTCATCTAAATGCTGGAATGCATATGAAAATAGCTGCGAAATAAAGCTGAGATGTGCAAAATAATTCAAGGATAATCATTGGTTCTTCTTGTAGGACCATCATTGATATGACAAGTATCGATCAATCGAAATAATTTTTCCAATTAATCGGAATAAATATTATGCCAATTATTATGTCAATTAATCTAAACACATTTTTTCAGCCTTTTTCACCATTTTTTGCCATTTTAAGCCAACACGAATAAGAATTTTGAAGTGAAGCTTAAGTATTCAATCAAAAAGTCTTGAGAAAACCTTCATTGTCTTTGCATAGTTAAAATCTTAGGATCCTAGCCACAGAAATAGTGTGGAACATGTGGAAATATTCTATTAGTGCAGTTTTTCAAAATCGAAATAATCGGAATTGAAAAATAAAACGTCAATGATCAAATCGATCTGTCGAACTACAGTGATCAACTTATCACATATGTTCTTTTAATGAGAAGTGTTTTCATAAAAAGAAACTGATTGATAGATAATTTAATGATTAATGCCACAGATGTTGCTATTATTACAATAGATTGTATAGCAACTCCATTACTCCTCAAATTCCCAAGGGATTAATGAGGAGGAAGTAAAATCTGCCTTACTGAAATAAAGGTAAATTTTGTGTATGAAATACCACAATCAAAGTGGTGGCAATTTGAAAAAATATGTAACCTCTAGTCCTGTGGACTCAGTTTCTAAATCCTGGCGAAGACCCTGCTTGCAACCCAACCTGGCATAAAGAAATGAATTCTGATCTTTTCCAACCGTTTCCATAACAAGATCCAAACTACTTTACCAAATGATTTGTGACTTAACCCTTCCAATGCTGAGGCTACTTTCGTCCAAAGCACAAGGATGCAAAGATTATTGAAAACCATCCAATCCCAGACATGTTGGTATTCATTGGAAAACTCTCACTGAGTACTCTCCCACGAGTACCCAAGTGCCAGGGTTTCAGTCATTTACTAGGTTTCTTGCATCATTTTGTATTGGCCAAACTAGGTTAAGGGTAAAGAAAAGTATGGCAGGGTACAAAAGCACAATCAAAGTTGACTTACCTCCGGTTAACCTGTCCAGCACAGAGTTGACCCATTATGCAAGATGAAATTAACCAAAGTACTGTAGGTTTGAATACTGGACCTTTGTGGTTTGTGTATATATTTAGAAGGTCATATCGTAGGACTTGAAAAACTAAGCTAAGAAAAAAATGTTCCCTATTCAAAGAACTTTAAAATCCTGTTAAACCATTTGTTGTGTTTAGTTTCAGATGTCGCAAGCTTAGTTAATCCTGGAATTTTTTTGAAAATTAAAGAAGACGCATATTTATGGAAGCACATGTTTTGTTATCCTTACCCTTAACCTCGACTCATTCTATCTTAGATGAATAGACACATGGATTCTTTGCCGTAGGCCAATTGCCATAAGACCCATTACAAAACCCTGGACGAAACATAATCACACTGTATCTAGTCTCAGTGTGACGTCACTAGGAGACAGACCGATAAGGGCGCTAGTATTGTTTACATAACAGAGTAAGTTGTGCGCCAACATGCGCAGAATGCACCTCTTGACGTGTATTGTCAACATCTGAGCCATTAGTTGTGGCCAGGCTGATATGCGAGACCTGCTGGTTGCGTATCCAGTGATCGGCATTCATGGTTCTATCTATAATGCCATAATGAACAATATATGTGTTCTTACCTCTTCTAAAGGTGAATGGGGGGGGGGGGGGGGGTGGGGGATTTTACATGTGAAATAATGCTTGACATTTTAACAAAGGACAAATTTGTTGACATCATTTATGGTGATAAACACAATGGTAATTACAAATAGCATGCCTAAAAAGGCGAACTCCTCAACCATGCGATGTATCATCCGTGCATCCACATTGCATCTATAAATAGATAAAGCTGCATTAACTTAGATTTTTAAAGACAGTATGGCTGTTTAGATGTAAAATAAGAAACAACAAAACTTAAAACACAAGTAAATCAATATACCTACTTCATTTTCCTGCACACGTGATGCAGATGCTAACAAATTGAATTATTCAAAAAAAATAATGTTCATATCATGATAATTTGTCATGCTTTTGTTGTTAGTATTAACCAAGAATGTGTCAGTTTCACGTATGTTTTCGAGTGTAGACTGCCATGCCATCTTGTGCTTCATTTCTAAACTAATTAACTAAGTATTCGTACCTTCCAGATATTTTCAGAATATGGATGTCTTTCATCATAATCGAATTACGATTTATAGACCGTATAGAGTCGAAAATAAGCTTGCCACAATTGTTAGTGTAACTCGCTATCGTTCTGGGTCAATATACTAATTTAATTTGGTTGGAGGACCAGGATGATCTAAATTACAAACTATGAAAATGAAAGACTGCAAAATGTCCCTATTGTCTTATGAAATAAATAAAACCGAAATACAAACAATATCCCATGTTTTCTCTATTGCGACAACGCAATTAGAACTATGAACCTCCTTGTAAACTGGCTCCATTCTACTGTGGGAGGCCATCTTAAACTTGCTGAAAGGGAAATAATTTCAGGCACCGACAAAAAGGGAAAATTAATAGTAGATATTGGAATTATGCGTACCAAAGAGGTAATTTATCAGAAAAGACACAGGGCAAAGAATTTATTTCACCGAGAGACATTTCATATGATATCAATGAGGTTTAAGCAAATGCAAATAAAATATGTAATCATGAGATGATCATGGGAATAGACAAATTTAATCAAACATGGATACATGTATATGATGATCTGTGCAATTTATTTGAAGTATTTAAGAATATACTCCGGAAAGGAATTTCATGTGAACATACGTATTCCCACAGGGGCGTGTATATTTGAGTGCCACTTGCCAGTAGTCACAGCCGTATTAGTAATATAGACAATATTTCATAGTACCAGCCTCAGACTCACGAGTGACCGCTCAACGATACAAGCCCCTGTGCGTATTCCCACACACAAGTATCAGCGACTTATAAGGTGTCGGTGAAGTAAATGGTGTATCCCTTCGAGTAGTACCTTTGCATAGTTCCAATAAAAACTGGGGCTAGGCCCAATCAAGGCCTATAAATGGAGATATATACAACTTTATTCAACTAATATGGTATTTTTGGAACGGGGAGGGACTGGGCTTTTGTTTATTGCCCACAAAGTGAAGTTTGTTGCTTGGGCGTATGAATACCAAGCTGGAAGTGGTCGTGTTTGTTTATCTCAGACTCGTTTCTGATGTTGACCACCAGAGGGCCGGTTCTGTCACTATTTTGGCTCATAAAAAAAAAATCACGATATGACCCCCAATTGTTTTGGGTTAATTTAGAAGAGGAGAATGTTCTGATCAAAAAAATAACAACTTTTGGTGTGAAAGGATGACTAGTTTTGGATTTAGCCAAGCATTATTGTCACACCACTGCTGAAATTCGCCGGTCAGCTGTGGAATTAGTTCACCGAGAATGTATGTGAAATCACAGGTATTTGTATCCGTATAATGGTCCGAAAATTGGTAAACATTTTTTTTTATAAAAATCAAATGATTATGGGGACGTAGGCCACCCTCTTATGAAGCTTGATACGAACTTCCAGGTTTATCCGAGCACTGCAAAGCGAGAAAAAAAGGACTTTAAAGTATATTGCCAGGACTTGTCTAATATATATATATATATATAACACTAAGTCTTTTTTTCTCGCATTGCAGTGCTCGGATACACCTGAAAGTTCGTATCAGGCTTCATAAGAGGGTGGCCTACGTCCCCATAATCATTTGATTTTTATAAAAAAAAATGTTAACCAATTTCCGGACCATTATACGGATACAAATACCTGTGGTGAAATGTACATGATATGTACATGAAATGTACAAGATATCTATGTGAAAAGTATAAGATATTGTACATGATATGTACGTGGAATGTTATTGAAATGTACATGCAATGTAATCTACAGGAGGAGGAGGCCTACATGTGGCCCAGGAACGCTAGGAAAGGGAAAGAGATCCAGCCACAGCAGCTCAAAAAGATCAGAGACAAGTGTCGTTCTGGAGTATGGAGACAAGTACAGCGTAAAACATCCAGAAGGCAGGAATTCCTTAAGGTTCCTTAGGACCCAAAATTTCCCTTAGTCTTATCTTTCAAGTAATCTTAAGGATACAATTAAGGAATACCATGACCCTTGAGGAAGCCTTTAACCCTTATGCTGGTGATTGCTAATTTGGACAATACAAAATGATGCAAAAAACCTATAAAATGACCGAAACCCTGGCATGGGTACTCATCTAGGATTACTCAGTACTCAGTGAGAGCTATCTAATGAATACCAACATTACAGGGTTAAGGTGTTTTTCAAAAATCTTCGCGTCCTTGTGTGTTGGATGAAAGTAGCCTCAGCATTGGAAGGGTTAAGGGATCCTAGTACCTCATGTGTCATGCAAGCCGGCCAAGGTGCCTAGATATCATTACGATCACACACGCAATGGGAGCCATAGGGCATACAGTAAAACCTCCAAAATGTGAACACCTTTGAGGGTTGCACCATAAGGGTTAGCCTTATCTCTGGACTTGAACTTACCTATCGTCCTGGCAACAATCATACTTACAATGTCACTATGACAACAATGATCATTGTTACCAGGTGGCTATGGCAACAGTTAAATTTAAGCCCATTATTAGGTCCAGGCCTATGGAAGCCTTCTGCAATCAGAACTTTGGAACCAAGACAAATATGCATTATAGGAAGCGATTCTTTTTCGGAAATAGTTTAGGAAGAAATCGGACCATAATTACATTCACTTTAGAATGTGTCTTCGTCTCGAAGAATTTCCACAATGGATTACAACCAAAATAAGCCTATAAATTGTTTTTAAAAAGGGAGATTTTCATATCTTGGGAGGTTTGCACTATGGATTAGGAACAGAAAGGTTTGGAAATTGTGTTCATGAAAGTTGTTCAGGTCCCAGAAGTGGGCACACTCTGCTATGGCTGTTAAGCAACTGAGGATCAAAAATGCAGTTGTGCTATAAGACTAAGGATTGTGGCTAATTTTGACTGTTCTGTTTTACCCAGAATCCTTCATACATCTAGTTGCCAAGCTGCATCACCGTAATTTCTCAGTAATTTGAGACACTTCAATAATCAACATTTTTATGGGTTCAGGGTGACCCATATTTTCTGAAAATACATTGATGCAAGATTTACAGTTAGGTCCATGTTATGTGTAATGGCAACTGGCAATAGATTGAGGGTTGCCCAGATTTCTCATTAGTTACTTTGTAATCAGCACTTTGCCTGAATTCCTAAGGTGGTCTAAATTTCCAAGAATTTACGGTATGCATTGATTAATTTCAATCCTGGTGTTTTGAAGTGAGACATGGACCACTGGCTGTCACCAGTGGACAGGTAACAGGTTTACATGGACTTTGGCTATTGGAATGGTCCCTCATTTCACCATAAGAATGAATGTTGAATTGGATGCAATCTCAAGCGTGGCTAAAAGATTCAAGCCTGCACCATTGTGGATACTAGTATTGAAAGCAATATTCTGATATTATCTTAACCCTTATGCTGCTGGTGGCTAAATTGGCCAAAACAAAATAACCCAAAAATCCTGCAAATCATCGAAACCATGGCATATGGGTACTCATCTGAGAGTACTCAGCGAGGGCTTTCCAATGAGTACCAACATGGCAGGGTTTAGATGGTTTTCGAAAATCTTTGCATTCTTGCGCTTTGGACAAAAGTAGCCTTAGCATTGGAAGGGTTAATCCTTATTTGTCATTGCCTGACAACTTTGAACATAACTTATCAAATAGAGTAAAAGCTGAAAAAAAGGTTGAAAATATTTGAAAGAGGGGAAATTGGATCCAATAATAACAATGACTTACAGTCAAACATTACCCAAGGTACTTCATTGCTATTAAAATTGTTAATTAGATAGAATGGGAATTAAATATGAATACTGTAGAACACACATATGACGCGTGTCCCAAATATAGCGAATTGGGGAGTTTTCGCATCATAGCGTATCTTTTTTAGGGACGGTAGCCGCCGCTGACAGCGCCAAAGAACAGGGAAAAAAAGTACAGCGTTTTTATATATAGCGAAGCAGAACCACAAGCTATGTACGATATATATATAAACAGACGCGTACATTGTGTGTTCTACAGTATGAACATCTGAATAATTGGAATGAATGTTTTCGTTATGATTAACATGATAAGGTGTTGTTTTCTAAAGGACGAATGCATCAATTAAAAACTCTCCCCAGAAGTGTCTGGTCTGTTTGGGCTGCTCAGAGGGTGAATGGTAACCCTTATGCAGGTGGTGGGGGCTAATTTTGCCATAACAAAATGATGCAAAAAACCTGAAAAATGACTGAAATCCTGGCAAATAAGAGAGTACTCAGCAAGAACTATCCAATGAATACCAATATGACAGGGTTCAGATGGTTTTCAAAAATCTTTGCCTCCTTGTGCTTTGGACAGAAGTAGCCTCAGCATTGGAAGGGTTACATGATATTGCTGCCACATGATTTATGTATCTCTATGCAGGTTCCTGGCTACAAGCTTTAAATGTGTGGCCTGGGAACCGGCATAGTGAACTAAAATGGCTCTTCTGGGCACCAGTACTATTTTCCTAAGAGGATATTTACAAAAAGGTACAAAAGTTGTAGTGGTGCAATGGGCCGGTGTATATAGCGATGTGGGTCCTCCTGTGACTGGTGGGTAGTAGTGCGGAGAGTATGTGGATATTACTCCTTAAAGGAGGGAACTTAAAGCGAAAAAAACCCAGGTGTGAACCCATGCATGCCTGGCGATCTCCTAGACAGATGTCGTCTGGATCTACTATACTTTTGGAGATATCTTTGGAATTATGTATCGATTCACTAAATATTTGAGTGATTATTGTTGGAAGGTTTCTGATCCACATTTGTCCCTCAAATATTTTATGAATAATCACTCGGCTGAAAAAGATATCGTCAGAATAGTCGGGACGTTTCTAGGCATTATAGGCATGAGCGGGTTAACACAACCACCCCTTTATTTGGTGCAGTGCCCTGGATGATCGGATTATAGAGGGCGCCACAATCTTCCCCAAAACTTACGACTTAACCCAGTCATGCCTACAGCTCTAACTGACATGTGTTTTCTGAATCGTTTAAACTAGTGTGCCAATAACTTAGAAATTCAGCCTTATGCTGCTGGTGACTAATTGACCAATACAAAAAGATCCAAAAATACCTGAAAAATGACTGAAACCCGGGCACATGGGTACTCATCTGATAGTACTCTTTGAGAGCGTTCAAATGAATACCAACATGACAGGGTTTAGATGGTTTTCTAAAGTCTTTGAGCTCTTTTGCCTGGGGCAAAATTAGCTTTAGCATTGAAAGGGTTAAGCACAAATTCATGAAGGATTAGAACTTATTTTTGGTTCTGTTCAACATTACTATTAAAGGTGTTTTCGGCAAAAAATGATCCAGTAAGCACGTTCTCTCCAAAAAAGTTTGTACATTTTTAGTGATTATAGGAATGAATTTGTCAATTCTCTGAACCCATTTCTGCCCAGAGTTCCTCTTGATAAGTGGTTCTTGGCAGGGTCTTAGCCAGGAATTCAGAAATGCCTGTCCAAAACAGCAATCAAAAGTTCTGCCCGTCCAGATTTAGCTACTAATTTACTTCAAAACCGTATACTAGCTACATTTGATAGCCTAGTGTGCCAAAAAGGGCAATTCACACTTCAGTTGTGTCCTAGAAGATGGTTTGCTAGAAAGTCAAAATTGAAAAGTCTTCATAGAAATTTTTGCCTGTCCAAACAGGAGGTTTTTAGGAAATTACCTGTCCAAAAGACAGGTAAGACAGGTCCCGGCTAAGTCCCTGGTTCTGGGGTGCTACAGTACTTCTGAAATTGACTAGTAAGAAAGAATCTTGCAAAAATGTTAATAGAGTTGTTGATTATGTTCTGGTTAGCATTTCTCCTACAAATATCATCCAAAAGATGTCAAAATATTGAAATAGATTTCTTTACACTCTGTAGGTATGAATGGGCTGAACTTTTCATGCTCTGGTTACCATGGAGATCTTGTGGATTTATACATATTCTGAAGTGAATATGAATGTAAAAAACAAACCAAACAAACACTGAACTGAAATATTTTTATATTCCTGTGTTCATTTTTTCTCTTACTTTCCCTCTCATGAGGTGATGCGTGTGCATCAGGGTCTTAGCCAGGGTTTAGAAACTGGGTGCCTAAAATTGGCAGTTGTAAAATTTTGGGCGTCCAGATTTTTTTAGGGGGATCACAATATACTCATATTTCAACCATAAACATGTATAAATTCATCAAAATAAGGCATGATATCATTAAACAATGTCATGGGAATTATAAGGAGATGAAAAAATTCAATTATAAGCTTGAGATTGGGATTTTTAGAAATTCCTCACAAAACAAAATGGGTGTCCTGAGGGGTACTTTTTAAGGGTTTGGGTGTCCAAAAAGGCACCCAGGCGCCCTGCTGGTCAAGACCATGATGTGCATTTTTCTATGATCTTCAATGTACTCATTGCATGAATGGGATACGTCAAACTTCGTGAAAAACACTTAGCCCTGCTGGTGGCTAATTTACCCAACAAGAACATGGTGGAAAAAACCCTGAAAAATACCTGAATCCCTGTCAAATGGGTACTCATCTGAAAGCACTCATCGAGAGCTATCCAATGAATACCAACATGACAGGGTTTGGACGTTGGCTAAATTGTCCAATACAAAAGGATGCAAAAAACCTGACAAATGACTGAAACCCTGGCAAATGGGTACTCATCTGACAGCACTCATCGAGAGCTATCTAATGAATACCAACATGACAGGGTTTGGACATTTTTCAAAAATCGTTGCGTCCTTGTCCTTTGGACGAAAGTAGCCTCAGCATAAGAATGGTGGAGCCCTAAGTAAAAGGCGGTGTTGTTCAAGGGCTAGTAACTTGTGGAGGACTATGTTCCTATGTTAATTTCATTGTGGAGGTTAGAAACGATTTTATTTTACTTATCTTCAGTGTGAAATAACTGGTGAGGTATTTGTGCTTTGACTGACAAGTATCCATGATATTTCTCCTTCTTCTTTCAAGCGGGTCAACTTGACTTCCCTCATGCTGCTGGTGGCTAATTTGGCCAATACAAAATGATGCAAAAATACTGAAAAATGACCGAACCACTGGCAAATGGGTACTCATTTGAGAGTACTCAGCAAGAGCTTTCCAATGAATACCAACATGACAGGGTTTCGATGGTTTTCAAAAAATCTTTGCATCCTTGTGCTTTGGACGAAAGTATCCTCAGCATTGTAAGGGTTAACGGTACCCATTTCATTGGGTGCAGGAAGTGGATAAAGAAGATATAACTTACTTGAAAGACGTGAAGTGCATATTATTGAATTGGAATAGCAGGTTGAGAAGGAATGGTTGTTTTGCACTCAACTGATTAATTAAAGAAACTGAAAAATCAAATTGAACTTGGTTACCAATAATTTAACTACTCGCAATTGTTTTTTCTGATTTGAATTTTTTTTGATGACTTTTAGATGTATTGAACTTTTCAGTGCAAATAAAGAATGTTAACTGTTTTCTGCCCTGAGCGCTGAAGGTGCCTGATAGTTGAAATATTCACTAACCCATTCATGTTCAGAGTTACCTTTGAAAAGTGTCATCTAAATGCTGGAATGCATATGAAAATAGCTGCGAAATAAAGCTGAGATGTGCAAAATAATTCGAGGATAATCATTGGTTCTTCTTGTAGGGCCATCATTGATATGACAAGTATCGATCAATCGAAATAATTTTTCCAATTAATCGGAAAAAATATTATGCCAATTGTTATGTCAATTAATCTAAACACATTTTTTCAGCCTTTTACACCATTTTTGCCATTTTAAGCCAACACGAATAAGAATTTTGAAGTGAAGCTTAAGTATTCAATCAAAAAGTGTTGAGAAAACCTTCATTGTCTTTGCATAGTTAAAATCTTAGGATCCTAGCCACAGAAATAGTGTGGAACATGTGAAAATATTCTATTAGTGCAGTTCTTCAAAATCGAAATAATCGGAATTGAAAAATAAAACGTCAACGATCAAATCGATCTGTCGAACTACAGTGATCCACTTATCACATATGTTCTTTTAATGAGAAGTGTTTTCATAAAAAGAAACTCTGATTGATAGATCATTCATTGATTAATGCCGCAGATGTTGCTATTATTACAATAGATTGTATAGCAACTCCATTACTCCTCAAATTCCCAAGGGATTAATGAGGAGGAAGTAAAATCTGCCTTACTGAAATAAAGGTAAATTTTGTGTATGAAATACCACAATCAAAGTGGTGGCAATTTGAAAAAATATGTAACCTCTAGTCCTGTGGACTCAGTTTCTAAGTCCTGGCGAAGACCCTGCTTGCAACCCAACCTGGCATACAGAAATGAATTCTGATCTTTTCCAACCGTTGCAATAACAAGATCCAAACTACTTTACCAAATGATTTGTGACTTAACCCTTCCAATGCTGAGGCTACTTTCGTCCAAAGCACAAGGATGCAAAGCTTATTGAAAACCATCCAATCCCAGACATGTTGGTATTCATTGGAACACTCTCACTGAGTACTCTCCCACGAGTACCAAAGTGCCAGGGTTTCAGTCATTTACTAGGTTTCGTGCATCATTTTGTATTGGCCAAACTAGGTAAAGGATAAAGAAAAGTATGGCAGGGTAAAAAAGCACAATCAAAGTTGACTTACCTCCGGTTAACCTGTCCAGCGCAGAGTTGACCCATTATGCAAGATGAAATAAACCAAAGTACTGTAGGTTTGAATACTGGACCTTTGTGGTTTGTGTATATATTTAGAAGGTCATATCGTAGGACTTGAAAAACTAAGCTAAGAAAAAAATGTTCCCTATTCAAAGAACTTTAAAATCCTGTTAAACCATTTGTTGTGTTTAGTTTCAGATGTCGCAAGCTTAGTTAATCCTGGAAATTTTTTGAAAATTAAAGATGACGCATATTTATGGAAGCACATGTTTTGTTATCCTTACCCTTAACCTCGACTCATTCTATCTTAGATGAATAGACACATGGATTCTTTGCCGTAGGCCAATTGCCATAAGACCCATTACAAAGCCCTGGACGAAACATAATCACACTGTATCTAGTCTCAGTGTGACGTCACTAGGAGACAGACCGATAAGGGCGCTCGTATTGTTTACATAACAGAGTAAGTTGTGCGCCAACATGCGCAGAATGCACCTCTTGAAGTCAATTGTCAACATCTGAGCCATTAGTTGTGGCCAGGCTGATATGCGAGACCTGCTGGTTGCGTATCCAGTGATCGGCATTCATGGTTCTATCTATAATGCCATAATGAACAATATATGTGTTCTTACCTCTTCTAAAGGTGAATGGGGGGGGGGGGGGGGATTTTACATGTGAAATAATGCTTGACATTTTAACAAAGAACAAATTTGTTGACATCATTAATGGTGATAAACACAATGGTAATTACAAAAATAGCATGCCTAAAAAGGCGAACTCCTCAACCGTGCGATGTATCATCCGTGCATCCAGTTTGCATCTATAAATAGATAAAGCTGCATTAACTTAGATTTTTAAAGACAGTATGGCTGTTTAGATGTAAAATAAGAAACAACAAAACTTAAAACAAGTAAATCAATATACCTACTTCATTTTCCTGCACACGTGATGCAGATGCTAACAAATTGAATTATTAAAAAAAGAAAGATTTTTCATATCATGATAATTTGTCATGCTTTTGTTGTTAGTATTAACCAAGAATGTGTCACTTTCACGTATGTATTCGAGTGTAGACTGCCATGCCATCTTGTGCTTCATTTATAAACTAATTAACTAAGTAATCGTACCTTCCAGATATTTTCAGAATATGGATGTCTTTCATCATAATCGAATTACGATTTATAGACCGTATAGAGTCGAAAATAAGCTAGCCACAATTGTTAGTGTAACTCGCTATCGTTCTGGGTCAATATACTAATTTAGTTTGGTTGGAGGACCAGGATGATCTAAATTACAAACTATGAAAATAAAAGACTACAATATGTCCCTATTGTCTTATGAAATAAATAAAACCGAAATACAAACAATATCCCATGTTTTCTCTATTGCAACAACGCAATTAGAACTATGAACCTCCTTGTAAACTGGCTCCGTCCTACTGTGGGAGGCCATCTTAAACTTGCTGAAAGGGAAATAATTTCAGGCACCGACAAAAAGGGAAAATTAATAGTAGATATTGGAATTATGCGTACCAAAGAGGTAATTTATCAGAAAAGACAAATAGGGCAAAGAATTTATTTCACCGAGAGACATTTCATATGATATCAATGATGTTTAAGCAAATGCAAATAACTGAAATAATGTAATCTTGAGATGATCATGGGTATAGACAAATTTAGCCAAACATGGATACATGTATATGATGATCTGTGCAATTTATTTGAAGTATTTAAGAATATACTCCGGAAGCGAATTTCATATGAACATAGGTATTCCCACACACAAGTATGAGCGACGTATAAGGTGTCGGTGAAGTAAATGTTGTATCCCTTCGAGTAGTACCATTGCATAGTTCCAATAAAAACTGGGGATAGGCCCAATTTAGGCCTATAAATGGAGATATATACAACTTTATTCAACTAATATGGTATTTTTGGAATGGGGAGGGACTGGGCTTTTGTTTATTGCCCACAAAGTGAAGTTTGTTGCTTGGGCGTATGAATACCAAGCTGGAAGTGTTCGTGTTTGTTTATCTCAGACTCGTTTCTGATGTTGACCACCAGAGGGCCGGATCTGTCACTCTGACCTATTTTGGCTCATAAAAAAAATCACGATATGACCCCCAATTGTTTTGGGTTAATTTAGAAGAGGAGAATGTTCTGATCAAAAAAATAACAACTTTTGGTGTGAAAGGATGACTAGTTTTTGATTTAGCCAAGCATTATTATAGGGATTAAGATCCGCCGCTGAGACTTGGTGCAGATTTATAGCCGAGACGTAGGTGTTTGTTGCAAAAGCTGAGGCCGCCAAGGCCGAAGCTTTGCAACAAACACCCACGGCGAGGCTATAAATCTGCACCAATGCTCAGTGGCGGTTCTAAATGGCTATTATAGCGAGTTTGAGTGATAAAAAATTCAAACAACTCTGTGAAAATGACACAAAAATCATGTTTTCTAGTGGTTGCTGAGCCACTTTAAAGCCACAGAAACAGCTTCTTACTGTACATAGTGTGTTTTCCAAGCCTAGGTATTTTCATAGCAGTGCGCTATATAATGTCACACTACAACTAAAATTCGCCGGTCAGCTGTGGAATTAGTTCACCGAGAATGTATGTGAAATGTACAGGATATGTACATGAAATGTGCAAGATATCTATGTGAAAAGTATAAGATAATGTACATGATATGTACATGATGTGTACATGATATGTACGTGAAATGTACATGATATGTACTCTACAGGAAGAGGAGGACTACATGTGGCCCAGGAACGCTAGGAAAGGGAAAGAGATCCAGCCACAGCAGCTCAAAAAGATCAAAGACAAGTGCTGTTCTGGAGTATGGAGACAAGTACAGCGTAAAACATCCAGAAGGCAGGAATTCCTTAAGGTTCCTTAGGACCCAAAATTTCCCTTCGTCTTATCTTTCAAGTAATCTTAAGGATACCATGACCCTTGAGGAAGCCTTAACCCTTATGCTGGTGACAATACAACATGATGCAAAACAACTATAAAATGACCGAAACCCTGGCATGGGTACTCATTTGGGATTACTCAGTACTCAGTGAGAGCTATCTAATGAATACCAACATTACAGGGTTTAGGTGTTTTTCAAAAATCTTCGCGTCCTTGTGTGTTGGATGAAAGTAGCCTCAGCGTTGGAAGGGTTAAGGGATCCTAGTACCTCATGTGTCATGCAAGCCGGCCAAGGTGCCTAAATATCATTACGACCACACACGCAATGGGAGCCATAGGGCATACAGTAAAACCTCCAAAATGTGAACACCTTTGAGGGTTGCACCATCAGGCTTAGCCTTATCTCTGGACTTTAACTTACCTATCGTCCTGGCAACAATCATACTTACAATGTCACTATGACAACAATGATCATTGTTACAAGGTGGCTATGGCAACAATTAAATTTAAGCCCATTATTAGGTCCAGGCCTATGGAAGCCTTCTGCAATCAGAACTTTGGAACCAAGACAAACATGCATTATAGGAAGCGATTCTTTTTCGGAAATAGTTTAGGAAGAAATCGGACCATAATTACATTCACTTTAGAATGTGTCTTCGTCTCGAAGAATTTCCACAATGGATTACAACCAAAATAAGCCTATAAATTGTTTTTAAAAAGGGAGATTTTCATATCTTGGGAGGTTTGCACTATGGATTAGGAACTGAAAGGTTTGGAAATTGTGTTCATAAAAGTTGTTCAGGTCCCAGAAGTGGGCACACTCTGCTATGGCTGTTAAGCAACTGAGGATCAAAAATGCAGTTGTGCTATAAGACTAAGGATTGTGGCTAATTTTGACTGTTCTGTTTTACCCAGAATCCTTCATACATCTAGTTGCAAAGCTGCATTACCGTAATTTCTCGGCAATTTGGAACACTTCAATCATCAAAATTTTTATGGGTTCAGGGTGGCCCATATTTTCTGAAAATACATTGATGCAAGATTTACAGTTAGGTCCATGTTATGTGTAATGGCAACTGGCAATAGATTGTGGGTTGCCCAGATTTCTCATTAGTTACTTTGTAATCAGCACTTTGCCCAAATTCCTAAGGTGGTCTAAATTTCCAAGAATTTACGGTATGCATTGATTAATTTCTAACCTGGTGTTTTGAAGTGAGACATGGACCACTGGCTGTCACCAATGGACAGGTAACAGGTTACATGGATTTTGGCTATTGGAATGGTCCCTCATTTCACCATAAGGATGAATGTTGAATTGGATGCAATCTCAAGTGTGGCTAAAAGATTCAAGCCTGCACCATTGTGGATACTAGTATTGAAAGCAATATTCTGATATTATCTTAACCCTTATGCTGCTGGTGGCTAAATTGGCCAAAACAAAATAACCCAAAATCCTGCAAAATCATCGAAACCATGGCATATGGGTACTCATCTGAGAGTACTCAGCGAGGGCTTTCCAATGAGTACCAACATGAGTTTAGATGGTTTTCGAAAATCTTTGCATTCTTGCGCTTTGGACAAAAGTAGCCTTAGCATTGGAAGGGTTAATCCTTATTTGTCATTGCCTGACAACTTTGAACATAACTTATCAAATAGAGTAAAAGCTGAAAAAAGGTTGAAAATATTTGAAAGAGGGGAAATTGGATCCAACAATAACAATGACTTACAGTCAAACATTACCCAAGGTACTACTCTGTTATTTAGATATTTCCATTTGTGTCAAGCCCAGTATGCGCTCCAGTTGTAAAATTGTTAATTAGATAGAATGGGAATTAAATATGAATACTGTAGAACACACATATGACGCGTGTCCCAAATATAGCGAATTGGGGAGTTTTCGCATCATAGCGTATCTTTGTTAGCGACGGTAGCCGCTGCTGACAGAGCCAAAGTACAGGGAAAAAAAGTACAGCGTTTTTATATATAGCGAAGCAGAACCACAAGCAATGTACGATATATATATAAACAGACGCGTACATTGTGTGTTCTACAGTATGAACATCTGAATAATTGGAATGAATGTTTTCGTTATGATTAAAATGATAAGGTGTTGTTTTCTAAAGGACGCATGCATCAATTAAAAACTCTCCCCAGAAGTGTCTGGTCTGTTTGGGCTGCTCAGAGGGTGAATGGTAACCCTTATGCAGGTGGTGGGGGCTAATTTTGCCATTACAAAATGATGCAAAAACCCTGAAAAATGACTGAAATCCTGGCAAATAAGAGAGTACTCAGCAAGAACTATCCAATGAATACCAATATGACAGGGTTCAGATGGTTTTCAAAAATCTTTGCCTCCTTGTGCTTTGGACAGAAGTAGCCTCAGCATTGGAAGGGTTACATGATATTGCTGCCACATAATTTGTGTATCTCTATGCAGGTTCCTGGCTACAAGCTTTAAATGTGTGGCCTGGGAACCGGCATAGTGAACTAAAATGGCTCTCCTGGGCACCAGTACTATTTTCCTAAGAGGAAATTTACAAAAAGGTACAAAAGTTGTAGTGGTGCAATGGGCCGGTGTATATAGCGATGTGGGTCCTCCTGTGACTGGTGGGTAGTAGTGCGGAGAGTATGTGGATATTACTCCTTAAAGGAGGGAACTTAAAGCGAAAAAAAACCAGGTGTGAACCCATGCATGCCTGGCGATCTCCTAGACAAATGTCGTCTGGATCTACGATACTTTTGGAGATATCTTTGGAATTATGTATCGATTCACTAAATATTTGAGTGATTATTGTTGGTAGGTTTCTGATCCACATTTGTCCCTCAACTATTTTATGAATAATCACTCGGCTGAAAAAGATATCGTCAGAATAGTCAGGACGTTTCTAGGCATTATAGGCATGAACGCGTTAACACAACCACCCCTTTATTTGGTGCAGTGCCCTGGAGGATCGGATTATAGAGGGCGCCACAATCTTCCCCAAAACTTACGACTTAACCCAGTCATGCCTACAGCTCTAACTGACATGTGTTTTCTGAATCGTTTATACTAGTGTGCCAATAACTTAGAAATTCAGCTTTATGCTACTGGTGACTAATTGACCAATACAAAAAGATCCAAAAAATACCTGGAAAATGACTGAAACCCGGGCACATGGGTACTCATCTGATAGTACTCTTTGAGAGCGTTCAAATGAATACCAACATGACAGGGTTTAGATGGTTTTCTAAAGTCTTTGAGCTCTTTTGCCTTGGGCAAAATTAGCTTTAGCATTGAAAGGGTTAAGCACAAATTCATGAAGGATTAGAATTTATTTTTGGTTCTGTTCAACATTACTATTAAAGGTGTTTTCGGCAAAAAATGATCCAGTAAGCACGTTCTCTCCAAAAAAGTTTGTACATTTTTAGTTATTATAGGAATGAATTTGTCAATTCTCTGAACCCATTTCTGCCCAGAGTTCCTCTTGATAAGTGGTTCTTGGCCACCTGGTGAGATAAATCCAAACTAACCTGACCACTCTGACAGGGTCTTAGCCAGGAATTCAGAAATGCCTGTCCAAAACAGCAATCAAAATTTCTGCCCGTCCAGATTTAGCTACTAATCTACTTCAAATCCGTATACCAGCTACATTTGATAGCCTAGTGTGTCAAAAAGGGCAATTCACACTTCAGTTGTGTCCTAGAAGATGGTTTGCTAGAAAGTCAAAATTGAAAAGTCTTCCTAGAAATTTTTGCCTGTCCAAACAGGAGGTTTTTAGGAAATTACCTGTCCAAAAGACAGGTAGGACAGGTCCTGGCTAAGTCCCTGGACTTCTGGGATGCTACAGTACTTCTGAAATTGACTAGTAAGAAAGAATCTTGCAAAAATGTTAATAGAGTTGTTGATTATGTTCTGGTTAGCATTTCTCCTACAAATATCATCCAAAAGATATCAAAATATTGAAATAGATTTCTTTACACTCTGTAGGTATGAATGGGCTGAACTTTTCATGCTCTGGTTACCATGGAGATCTTGTGGATTTATACATATTCTGGAGTGAATATGAATGTAAAAATCAAACCAAACAAACACTGAACTGAAATATATTTATATTCCTGTGTTCATTGTTTCTCTTACTTTCCCTCTCATGAGGTGATGCATGTGCATCAGGGTCTTAGCCAGGATTTAGAAACTGGGTGCCTAAAATTGGCATTTGTAAAATGTTGGGCGTCCAGATTTTTTTTAGGGGGATCACAATATACTCATATTTCAACCATAAACATGTATAAATTCATCAAAATAAGGCATGATATCATTAAACAATGTCATGGGAATTATAAGGAGATGAAAAAATTCAATTATAAGCTTGAGATTGGGATTTTTTGAAATTCCTCACAAAACAAAATGGGTGTCCTGAGGGGTTCTTTTTAAGGGTTTGGGTGTCCAAAAAGGCACCCAGGCGCCCTGCTGGTCAAGACCATGATGTGCATTTTTCTATGATCTTCAATGTACTCATTGCATGAATGGGATACGTCAAACTTCGTGAAAAACACTTAGCCCTGCTGGTGGCTAATTTACCCAACAAGAACATGGTGGAAAAAACCCTGAAAAATACCTGAATCCCTGTCAAATGGGTACTCATCTGACAGCACTCATCGAGAGCTATCCAATGAATACCAACATGACAGGGTTTGGACGTTGGCTAAATTGTCCAATACAAAAGGATGCAAAAAAACCTGACAAATGACTGGAACCCTGGCAAATCGGTACTCATCTGACAGCACTCATCGAGACCTATCCAATGAATACCAACATGACAGGGTTCGGACATTTTTCAAAAATCGTTGCGTCCTTGTCCTTTGGACGAAAGTAGCCTCAGCATAAGAATGGTTGAGCCCTAAGTAAAAGGCGGTGTTGTTCAAGGGATAGTAACTTGTGGAGGACTATGTTCCTGTGTTAATTTCATTGTGGAGGTTAGAAACCATTTTATTTTACTTATCTTCAGTGTGAAATAACTGGTGAGGTATTTGTGCTTTGACTGACAAGTATCCATGATATTTCTCCTTTTTTTTTCAAGCGGGTCAACTTGACTTCCCTCATGCTGCTGGTGGCTAATTTGGCCAATACAAAATGATGCAAAAATACTGAAAAATGACCGAACCACTGGCAAATGGGTACTCATTTGAGAGTAGTCAGCAAGAGCTTTCCAATGAATACCAACATGACAGGGTTTCGATGGTTTTCAAAAAATCTTTGCATCCTTGTGTTTTGGACGAAAGTATCCTCAGCATTGTAAGGGTTAACGGTACCCATTTCATTGGGTGCAGGAAGTGGATAAAGAAGATATAACTTACTTTAAAGACGTCAAGTGCATATTATTGAATTGGAATAGCTGGTTGAGAAGGAATGGTTGTTTCGCACTCAACTGATTAATTAAAGAAACTGAAAAATCAAATTGAACTTGGTTACCAATAATAAAACTACTCGCAATTGTTTTTTCTGATTTGAATTTTTTTTGATGACCTTTAGATGTATTGAACTTTTCAGTGCAAATAAAGAATGTTAACTGTTTTCTGCCCTGAGCGCTGAAGTTGCCTGATAGTTGAAATATTCATTAACCCATTCATGTTCAGAGTAACCTTTGAAAAGTGTCATCTAAATGCTGGAATGCATATGAAAATAGCTGCGAAATAAAGCTGAGATGTGCAAAATAGTTCCAGGATAATCATTGGTTCTTCTTGTAGGACCATCATTGATATGACAAGTATCGATCTATCGAAATAATTTTTCCAATTAATCGGAAAAAATATTATGCCAATTGTTATGTCAATTAATCTAAACACATTTTTTCAGCCTTTTGCACCATTTTTTGCCATTTTAAGCCAACACGAAGAAGAATTTTGAAGTGAAGCTTAAGTATTCAATCAAAAAGTGTTGAGAAAACCTTCATTGTCTTTGCATAGTTAAAATCTTAGGATCCTAGCCACAGAAATAGTGTGGAACATGTGAAAATATTCTATTAGTGCAGTTCTTCAAAATCGAAATAATCGGAATTGAAAAATAAAACGTCAATGATCAAATCGATCTGTCGAACTACAGTGATCCACTTATCACATATGTTCTTTTAATGAGAAGTGTTTTCATAAAAAGAAACTCTGATTGATAGATAATTCAATGATTAATGCCACAGATGTTGCTATTATTACAATAGATTGTATAGCAACTCCATTACTCCTCAAATTCCCAAGGGATTAATGAGGAGGAAGTAAAATCTGCCTTACTGAAATAAAGGTAAATTTTGTGTATGAAATACCACAATCAAAGTGGTGGCAATTTGAAAAAATATGTAGCCTCTAGTCCTGTGGACTCAGTTTCTAAATCCTGGCGAAGACCCTGCTTGCAACCCAACCTGGCATAAAGAAATGAATTCTGATCTTTTCCAACCGTTGCCATAACAAGATCCAAACTACTTTACCAAATGATTTGTGACTTAACCCTTCCAATGCTGAGGCTACTTTCGTCCAAAGCACAAGGATGCAAAGATTATTGAAAACCATCCAATCCCAGACATGTTGGTATTCATTGGAAAACTCTCACTGAGTACTCTCCCACGAGTACCTAAGTGCCAGGGTTTCAGTCATTTACTAGGTTTCTTGCATCATTTTGTATTGGCCAAACTAGGTAAAGGGTAAAGTAAAGTATGGCAGGGTACAAAAGCACAATCAAAGTTGACTTACCTCCGGTTAACCTGTCCAGCGCAGAGTTGACCCATTATGCAAGATGAAATAAACCAAAGTACTGTAGGTTTGAATACTGGACCTTTGTGGTTTGTGTATATATTTAGAAGGTCATATCGTAGGACTTGAAAAACTAAGCTAAGAAAAAAATGTTCCCTATTCAAAGAACTTTAAAATCCTGTTAAACCATTTGTTGTGTTTAGTTTCAGATGTCGCAAGCTTAGTTAATCCTGGAATTTTTTTGAAAATTAAAGATGACGCATATTTATGGAAGCACATGTTTTGTTATCCTTACCCTTAACCTCGACTCATTCTATCTTAGATGAATAGACACATGGATTCTTTGCCGTAGGCCAATTGCCATAAGACCCATTACAAAGCCCTGGGCGAAACATAATCACACTGTATCTAGTCTCAGTGTGACGTCACTAGGAGACAGACCGATAAGGGCGCTAGTATTGTTTACATAACAGAGTAAGTTGTGCGCCAACATGCGCAGAATGCACCTCTTGAAGTTTCTTGTCAACATCTGAGCAATTAGTTGTGGCCAGGCTGATATGCGAGACCTGCTGGTTGCGTATCCAGTGATCGGCATTCATGGTTCTATCTATAATGCCATAATGAACAATATATGTGTTCTTACCTCTTCTAAAGGTGAATGGGGGGGGGGGGGATTTTACATGTGAAATAATGCTTGACATTTTAACAAAGAACAAATTTGTTGACATCATTAATGGTGATAAACACAATGGTAATTACAAAAATAGCATGCCTAAAAAGGCGAACTCCTCAACCGTGCGATGTATCATCCGTGCATCCAGATTGCATCTATAAATAGATAAAGCTGCATTAACTTAGATTTTTAAAGACAGTATGGCTGTTTAGATGTAAAATAAGAAACAACAAAACTTAAAACAAGTAAATCAATATACCTACTTCGTTTTCCTGCACACGTGATGCAGATGCTAACAAATTGAATTATTCAAAAAAAAAAGATTTTTCATATCATGATAATTTGTCATGCTTTTGTTGTTAGTATTAACCAAGAATGTGTCACTTTCACGTATGTATTCGAGTGTAGACTGCCATGCCATCTTGTGCTTCATTTATAAACTAATTAACTAAGTAATCGTACCTTCCAGATATTTTCAGAATATGGATGTCTTTCATCATAATCGAATTACGATTTATAGACCGTATAGAGTCGAAAATAAGCTAGCCACAATTGTTAGTGTAACTCGCTATCGTTCTGGGTCAATATACTAATTTAGTTTGGTTGGAGGACCAGGATGATCTAAATTACAAACTATGAAAATAAAAGACTACAATATGTCCCTATTGTCTTATGAAATAAATAAAACCGAAATACAAACAATATCCCATGTTTTCTCTATTGCAACAACGCAATTAGAACTATGAACCTCCTTGTAAACTGGCTCCGTCCTACTGTGGGAGGCCATCTTAAACTTGCTGAAAGGGAAATAATTTCAGGCACCGACAAAAAGGGAAAATTAATAGTAGATATTGGAATTATGCGTACCAAAGAGGTAATTTATCAGAAAAGACAAATAGGGCAAAGAATTTATTTCACCGAGAGACATTTCATATGATATCAATGATGTTTAAGCAAATGCAAATAACTGAAATAATGTAATCTTGAGATGATCATGGGTATAGACAAATTTAGCCAAACATGGATACATGTATATGATGATCTGTGCAATTTATTTGAAGTATTTAAGAATATACTCCGGAAGCGAATTTCATATGAACATAGGTATTCCCACACACAAGTATGAGCGACGTATAAGGTGTCGGTGAAGTAAATGTTGTATCCCTTCGAGTAGTACCATTGCATAGTTCCAATAAAAACTGGGGATAGGCCCAATTTAGGCCTATAAATGGAGATATATACAACTTTATTCAACTAATATGGTATTTTTGGAATGGGGAGGGACTGGGCTTTTGTTTATTGCCCACAAAGTGAAGTTTGTTGCTTGGGCGTATGAATACCAAGCTGGAAGTGTTCGTGTTTGTTTATCTCAGACTCGTTTCTGATGTTGACCACCAGAGGGCCGGATCTGTCACTCTGACCTATTTTGGCTCATAAAAAAAATCACGATATGACCCCCAATTGTTTTGGGTTAATTTAGAAGAGGAGAATGTTCTGATCAAAAAAATAACAACTTTTGGTGTGAAAGGATGACTAGTTTTTGATTTAGCCAAGCATTATTATAGGGATTAAGATCCGCCGCTGAGACTTGGTGCAGATTTATAGCCGAGACGTAGGTGTTTGTTGCAAAAGCTGAGGCCGCCAAGGCCGAAGCTTTGCAACAAACACCCACGGCGAGGCTATAAATCTGCACCAATGCTCAGTGGCGGTTCTAAATGGCTATTATAGCGAGTTTGAGTGATAAAAAATTCAAACAACTCTGTGAAAATGACACAAAAATCATGTTTTCTAGTGGTTGCTGAGCCACTTTAAAGCCACAGAAACAGCTTCTTACTGTACATAGTGTGTTTTCCAAGCCTAGGTATTTTCATAGCAGTGCGCTATATAATGTCACACTACAACTAAAATTCGCCGGTCAGCTGTGGAATTAGTTCACCGAGAATGTATGTGAAATGTACAGGATATGTACATGAAATGTGCAAGATATCTATGTGAAAAGTATAAGATAATGTACATGATATGTACATGATGTGTACATGATATGTACGTGAAATGTACATGATATGTACTCTACAGGAAGAGGAGGACTACATGTGGCCCAGGAACGCTAGGAAAGGGAAAGAGATCCAGCCACAGCAGCTCAAAAAGATCAAAGACAAGTGCTGTTCTGGAGTATGGAGACAAGTACAGCGTAAAACATCCAGAAGGCAGGAATTCCTTAAGGTTCCTTAGGACCCTAAATTTCCCTTCGTCTTATCTTTCAAGTAATCTTAAGGATACCATGACCCTTGAGGAAGCCTTAACCCTTATGCTGGTGACAATACAACATGATGCAAAAAAACTATAAAATGATCGAAACCCTGGCATGGGTACTCATTTGGGATTACTCAGTACTCAGTGAGAGCTATCTAATGAATACCAACATTACAGGGTTTAGGTGTTTTTCAAAAATCTTCGCGTCCTTGTGTGTTGGATGAAAGTAGCCTCAGCGTTGGAAGGGTTAAGGGATCCTAGTACCTCATGTGTCATGCAAGCCGGCCAAGGTGCCTAAATATCATTACGATCACACACGCAATGGGAGCCATAGGGCATACAGTAAAACCTCCAGAATGTGAGCACCTTTGAGGGTTGCACCATCAGGCTTAGCCTTATCTATGGACTTGAACTTACCTATCGTCCTGGCAACAATCATACTTACAATGTCACTATGACAACAATGATCATTGTTACAAGGTGGCTATGGCAACAATTAAATTTAAGCCCATTATTAGGTCCAGGCCTATGGAAGCCTTCTGCAATCAGAACTTTGGAACCAAGACAAACATGCATTATAGGAAGCGATTCTTTTTCGGAAATAGTTTAGGAAGAAATCGGACCATAATTACATTCACTTTAGAATGTGTCTTCGTTTCGAAGAATTTCCACAATGGATTACAATCAAAATAAGCCTATAAATTGTTTTTAAAAAGGCAGATTTTCATATCTTGGGTGGTTTGCACTATGGATTAGGAACAGAATGGTTTTGGAAATTGTGTTCATGAAAGTTGTATAGGTCCCAGAAGTGGGCACAACTCTGCTATGGCTGTTAAGCAACTGAGGATCAAAAATGCAGTTGTGCTATAAGACTAAGGATTGTGGCTAGTTTAGACTGTTCTGTTTTACCCAGAATCCTTCATACATCTAGTTGCCAAGCTGCATCACCGTAATTTCTCGGTAATTTGATACACTTCAATAATCAAAATTTTTATGGGTTCAGGGTGGCCCATATTTTCTGAAAATACATTGATGCAAGATTTACAGTTAGGTCCATGTTATGTGTAATGGCAACTAGCAATAGATTGAGGGTTGCCCAGATTTCTCATTAGTTACTTTGCAATCAGCACTTTGCCCGAATTCCTAAGGTGGTCTAAATTTCCAAGAATTTACGGTATGCATTGATTAATTTCAAACCTGGTGTTTTGAAGTGAGACATGGACCACTGGCTGTCACCAGTGGACAGGTAACAGGTTTACATGGACTTTGGCTATTGGAATGGTCCCTCATTTCACCATAAGGATGAATGTTGAATTGGATGCAATCTCAAGCGTGGCTAAAAGATTCAAGCCTGCACCATTGTGGATACTAGTATTGGAAGCAATATTCTGATATTATCTTAACCCTTATGCTGCTGGTGGCTAAGTTGGCCAAAACAAAATAACCCAAAAATCCTGCAAAATCATCGAAACCATGGCATATGGGTACTCATCTGAGAGTACTCAGCGAGGGCGCTCCAATGAGTACCAACATGGCAGGGTTTAGATGGTTTTCCAAAATCTTTGCATTCTTGCGCTTTGGACAAAAGTAGCCTTAGCATTGGAAGGGTTAATCCTTATTTGTCATTGCCTGACAACTTTGAACATAACTTATCAAATAGAGTAAAAGCTGAAAAAAAGGTTGAAAATATTTGAAAGAGGGGAAATTGGATCCAACAATAACAATGACTTACAGTCAAACATTACCCAAGGTACTACTCTGCTATTTAGATATTTCCATTTGTGTCAAGCCCAGTATGCGCTCCAGTTGTAAAATTGTTAATTAGATAGAATTGGAATTAAATATGAATACTGTAGAAAACACATATGACGCGTGTCCAAAATATAGCGAATTGGGGAGTTTTCGCATCATAGCGTATCTTTTTAGGGACGGTAGCCGCCGCTGACAGCGCCAAAGTACAGTGAAAAAAAGTACAGCGTTTTTATATATAGCGAAGCGGAACCACACGCTATGTACGATATATATAAACAGACGCGTACATTGTGTGTTCTACAGTATGAACATCTGAATAATTGGAATGAATGTTTTCGTTATGATTAACATGATAAGCTGTTGTTTTCTAAAGGACGCATGCATCAATTAAAAACTCTCCCCAGAAGTGTCTGGTCTGTTTGGGCTGCTCAGAGGGTGAATGGTAACCCTTGTGCAGGTGGTGGGGGCTAATTTTGCCATTACAAAATGATGCAAAAAACCTGAAAAATGACTGAAATCCTGGCAAATAAGAGAGTACTCAGCAAGAACTATCCAATGAATACCAATATGACAGGGTTCAGATGGTTTTCAAATATCTTTGCGTCCTTGTCCTTCGGATGAAAGTAGCCTCAGCATTAGAATGGTTGAGCCCTAATTAAAAGGCGGTGTTGTTCAAGGGCTAGTAACTTGTTCCTGTGTTAATTTCATTGTGGAGGTTAGAAACCATTTTATTTTACTTATCTTCAGTGTGAAATAACTGGTGAGGTATTTGTGCTTTGACTGACAAGTATCCATGATATTTCTCCTTTTTTTTTCAAGCGGGTCAACTTGACTTCCCTCATGCTGCTGGTGGCTAATTTGGCCAATACAAAATGATGCAAAAATACTGAAAAATGACCGAACCACTGGCAAATGGGTACTCATTTGAGAGTACTCAGCAAGAGCTTTCCAATGAACACCAACATGACAGGGTTTCGATGGTTTTCAAAAAATCTTTGCATCCGTGTGTTTTGGACGAAAGTATCCTCAGCATTGTAAGGGTTAACGGTAGCCATTTCATTGGGTGCAGGAAGTGGATAAAGAAGATATAACTTACTTTAAAGACGTGAAGTGCATATTATTGAATTGGAATAGCAGGTTGAGAAGGAATGGTTGTTTCGCACTCAACTGATGAATTAAAGAAACTGAAAAATCAAATTGAACTTGGTTACCAATAATTTAACTACTCGCAATTGTTTTTTCTGATTTGAATTTTTTTTTGATGACTTCAAGATGTATTGAACTTTTCAGTGCAAATAAAGAATGTTAACTGTTTTCTGCCCTGAGCGCTGAAGGTGCCTGATAGTTGAAATATTCATTAACCCATTCATGTTCAGAGTTACCTTTGAAAAGTGTCATCTAAATGCTGGAATTCATATGAAAATAGCTGCGAAATAAAGCTGAGATGTGCAAAGAAATTCAAGGATAATCATTGGTTCTTCTTGTAGGACCATCATTGATATGACAAGTATCGATCAATCGAAATAATTTTTCCAATTAATCGGAAAAAATATTATGCCAATTGTTATGTCAATTAATCTAAACACATTTTTTCAGCCTTTTACACCATTTTTGCCGTTTTAAGCCAACACGAATAAGAATTTTGAAGTGAAGCTTAAGTATTCAATCGAAAAGTGTTGAGAAAACCGTCATTGTCTTTGCATAGTTAAAATCTTAGGATCCTAGCCACAGAAATAGTGTGGAACATGTGAAAATATTCTATTAGTGCAGTTCTTCAAAATCGAAATAATCGGAATTGAAAAATAAAACGTCAATGATCAAATCGATCTGTCGAACTACAGTGATCCACTTATCACATATGTTCTTTTAATGAGAAGTGTTTTCATAAAAAGAAACTCTGATTGATAGATAATTCAATGATTAATGCCACAGATATTGCTATTATTACAATATATTGTATAGCAACTCCATTACTCCTCAAATTCCTAAGGGATTAATGAGGAGGAAGTAAAATCTGCCTTACTGAAATAAAGGTAAATTTTGTGTATGAAATACCACAATCAAAGTGGTGGCAATTTGAAAAAATATGTAACCTCTAGTCCTGTGGACTCAGTTTCTAAATCCTGGCGAAGACCCTGCTTGCAACCCAACCTGGCATAAAGAAATGAATTCTGATCTTTTCCAACCGTTGCCATAACAAGATCCAAACTACTTTACCAAATGATTTGTGACTTAACCCTTCCAATGCTGAGGCTATTTCGTCCAAAGCACAAGGATGCAAAGATTATTGAAAACCATCCAATCCCAGACATGTTGGTATTCATTGGAAAACTCTCACAGTACTCTCCCATGAGTACCCAAGTGCCAGGGTTTCAGTCATTTACTAGGTTTCTTGCATCATTTTGTATTGGCCAAACTAGGTAAAGGGTAAAGAAAAGTATGGCAGGGTACAAAAGCACAATCAAAGTTGACTTACCTCCGGTTAACCTGTCCAGCGCAGAGTTGACCCATTATGCAAGATGAAATAAACCAAAGTACTGAAGGTTTGAATACTGGACCTTTGTGGTTTGTGTATATATTTAGAAGGTCATATCGTAGGACTTGAAAAACTAAGCTAAGAAAAAAATATTCCCTATTAAAAGAACTTTAAAATCCTGTTAAACCATTTGTTGTGTTTAGTTTCAGATGTCGCAAGCTTAGTTAATCCTGGAAAATTTTTGAAAATTAAAGATGACGCATATTTATGGAAGCACATGTTTTGTTATCCTTACCCTTAACCTCGACTCATTCTATCTTAGATGAATAGACACATGGATTCTTTGCCGTAGGCCAATTGCCATAAGACCCATTACAAAGCCCTGGACGAAACATAATCACACTGTATCTAGTCTCAGTGTGACGTCACTAGGAGACAGACCGATAAGGGCGCTAGTATTGTTTACATAACAGAGTAAGTTGTGCGCCAACATGCGCAGAATGCCCCTCTTGAAGTGTCTTGTCAACATCTGAGCCATTAGTTGTGGCCAGGCTGATATGCGAGACCTGCTGGTTGCGTATCCAGTGATCGGCATTCATGGTTCTATCTATAATGCCATAATGAACAATATATGTGTTCTTACCTCTTCTAAAGGTGAATGGAGGGGAGGGGGGGGGGGATTTCACATGTGAAATAATGCTTGACATTTTAACAAAGGACAAATTTGTTGACATCATTAATGGTGATAAACACAATGGTAATTACAAAAAAAGGATGCCTAAAAAGGCGAACTCCTCAACCGTGCGATGTATCATCCGTGCATCCAGATTGCATCTATAAATAGATAAAGCTGCATTAACTTAGATTTTTAAAGACAGTATGGCTGTTTAGATGTAAAATAAGAAACAACAAAACTTAAAACACAAGTAAATCAATATCCCTACTTCTTTTTCCTGCACACGTGATGCAGATGCTAACAAATTGAATTATTCAAAAAAAAAGATTTTTCATATCATGATAATTTGTCATGCTTTTGTTGTTAGTATTAACCAAGAATGTGTCAGTTTCACGTATGTATTCGAGTGTAGACTGCCATGCCATCTTGTGCTTCATTTCTAAACTAATTAACTAAGTAATCGTACCTTCCAGATATTTTCAGAATATGGATGTCTTTCATCATAATCGAATTACGATTTATAGATCGTATAGAGTCGAAAATAAGCTAGCCACAATTGTTAGTGTAACTCGCTATCGTTCTGGGTCAATATACTAATTTAATTTGGTTGGAGGACCAGGATGATCTAAATTACAAACTATGAAAATAAAAGACTACAAAATGTCCCTATTGTCTTATGAAATAAATAAAACCGAAATACAAACAATATCCCATGTTTTCTCTATTGCAACAACGCAATTAGAACTATGAACCTCCTTGTAAACTGGCTCCATTCTACTGTGGGAGGCCACCTTAAACTTGCTGAAAGGGAAATAATTTTAGGCACCGACAGAAAGGGAAAATTCATAGTAGATATTGGAATTATGCGTACCAAAGAGGTAATTTATCAAAAAAGGCAAATAGGGCAAAGAATGTATTTCACCGAGAGACATTTCATATGATATCAATGAGGTTTAAGCAAATGCAAATAAAATAATGTAATCATGAGATGATCATGGGAATAGACAAATTTAATCAAACATGGATACATGTATATGATGATCTGTGCAATTTATTTGAAGTATTTAAGAATATACTCCGGAAAGGAATTTCATGTGAACATACGTATTCCCACAGGGGCGTGTATATTTGAGTGCCACTTGCCAGTAGTCACAGCCGTATTAGTAATATAGACAATATTTCATAGTACCAGCCTCAGACTCACGAGTGACCGCTCAACGATACAAGCCCCTGTGCGTATTCCCACACACAAGTATCAGCGACTTATAAGGTCTCGGTGAAGTAAATGGTGTATCCCTTCGAGTAGTACCTTTGCATAGTTCCAATAAAAACTGGGGCTAGGCACAATCGAGGCCTATAAATGGAGATATATACAACTTTATTCAACTAATATGGTATTTTTGGAATGGGGAGGGACTGGGCTTTTGTTTATTGCCCACAAAGTGAAGTTTGTTGCTTGGGCGTATGAATACCAAGCTGGAAGTGGTCGTGTTTGTTTATCTCAGACTCGTTTCTGATGTTGACCACCAGAGGGCCGGTTCTGTCACTATTTTGGCTCATAAAAAAAAAATCACGATATGACCCCCAATTGTTTTGGGTTAATTTAGAAGAGGAGAATGTTCTGATCAAAAAAATAACAACTTTTGGTGTGAAAGGATGACTAGTTTTGGATTTAGCCAAGCATTACTGTCACACCACTGCTGAAATTCGCCGGTCAGCTGTGGAATTAGTTCACCGAGAATGTATGTGAAATCACAGGTATTTGTATCCGTATAATGGTCCGAAAATTGGTAAACATTTTTTTTATAAAAATCAAATGATTATGGGGACGTAGGCCACCCTCTTATGAAGCTTGATACGAACTTTCAGGTTTATCCGAGCACTGCAAAGCGAGAAAAAAAAAGACTTTAAAGTATATTGCCAGGACTTGTCTAATATATATATATATATATATATATATATATATATATAACACTAAGTCTTTTTTTCTCGCATTGCAGTGCTCGGATACACCTGAAAGTTCGTATCAGGCTTCATAAGAGGGTGGCCTACGTCCCCATAATCATTTGATTTTTATAAAAAAAATGTTAACCAATTTCCGGACCATTATACGGATACAAATACCTGTGGGGAAATGTACATGATATGTACATGAAATGTACAAGATATCTATGTGAAAAGTATAAGATATTGTACATGATATGTACGTGGAATGTTATTGAAATGTACATGCAATGTAATCTACAGGAGGAGGAGGCCTACATGTGGCCCAGGAACGCTAGGAAAGGGAAAGAGATCCAGCCACAGCAGCTCAAAAAGATCAGAGACAAGTGTCGTTCTGGAGTATGGAGACAAGTACAGCGTAAAACATCCAGAAGGCAGGAATTCCTTAAGGTTCCTTAGGACCCAAAATTTCCCTTAGTCTTATCTTTCAAGTAATCTTAAGGATACAATTAAGGAATACCATGACCCTTGAGGAAGCCTTTAACCCTTATGCTGGTGATTGCTAATTTGGACAATACAAAATGATGCAAAAAACCTATAAAATGACCGAAACCCTGGCATGGGTACTCATCTAGGATTACTCAGTACTCAGTGAGAGCTATCTAATGAATACCAACATTACAGGGTTAAGGTGTTTTTCAAAAATCTTCGCGTCCTTGTGTGTTGGATGAAAGTAGCCTCAGCATTGGAAGGGTTAAGGGATCCTAGTACCTCATGTGTCATGCAAGCCGGCCAAGGTGCCTAAATATCATTACGATCACACACGCAATGGGAGCCATAGGGCATACAGTTAAACCTCCAAAATGTGAACACCTTTGAGGGTTGCACCATAAGGGTTAGCCTTATCTCTGGACTTGAACTTACCTATCGTCCTGGCAACAATCATACTTACAATGTCACTATGACAACAATGATCATTGTTACAAGGTGGCTATGGCAACAATTAAATTTAAGCCCATTATTAGGTCCAGGCCTATGGAAGCCTTCTGCAATCAGAACTTTGGAACCAAGACAAATATGCATTATAGGAAGCGATTCTTTTTCGGAAATAGTTTAGGAAGAAATCGGACCATAATTACATTCACTTTAGAATGTGTCTTCGTCTCGAAGAATTTCCACAATGGATTACAACCAAAATAAGCCTATAGATTGTTTTTAAAAAGGGAGATTTTCATATCTTGGGAGGTTTGCACTATGGATTAGGAACAGAAAGGTTAGGAAATTGTGTTCATGAAAGTTGTTCACGTCCCAGAAGTGGGCACACTCAGCTATGGCTGTTAAGCAACTGAGGATCAAGAATGCAGTTGTGCTATAAGACTAAGGATTGTGGCTAATTTTGACTGTTCTGTTTTACCCAGAATCCTTCATACATCTAGTTGCCAAGCTGCATTACCGTAATTTCTCGGCAATTTGAGACACTTCAATAATCAAAATTTTTATGGGTTCAGGATGGCCCATATTTTCTAAAAATACATTGATGCAAGATTTACAGTTAGGTCCATGTTATGTGTAATGGCAACTGGCAATAGATTGAGGGTTGCCCAGATTTCTCATTAGTTATTTTGTAATCAGCACTTTGCCCGAATTCCTAAGGTGGTCTAAATTTCCAAGAATTTACGGTATGCATTAATTAATTTCAAACCTGGTGTTTTGAAGTGAGACATGGACCACTGGCTGTCACCAGTGGACAGGTAACGGGTTACATGGACTTTGGCTATTGGAATGGTCCCTCATTTCACCATAAGGATGAATGTTGAATTGGATGCAATCTCAAGCGTGGCTAAATATTCAAGCCTGCACCATTGTGGATACTAGTATTGAAAGCAATATTCTGATATTATCTTAACCCTCATGCTGCTGGTGGCTAAATTGGCCAAAACAAAATAACCCAAAAATCCTGCAAAATCATCGAAACCATGGCATATGGGTACTCATCTGAGAGTACTCAGCGAGGGCTTTCCAATGAGTACCAACATGGCAGGGTTTAGATGGTTTTCGAAAATCTTTGCATTCTTGCGCTTTGGACAAAAGTAGCCTTAGCATTGGAAGGGTTAATCCTTATTTGTCATTGCCTGACAACTTTGAACATAACTTATCAAATAGAGTAAAAGCTGAAAAAAAGGTTGAAAATATTTGAAAGAGGGGAAATTGGATCCAACAATAATAATGACTTACAGTCAAACATTACCCAAGGTACTTCTCTGCTATTTAGATATTTCCATTTGTGTCAAGCCCAGTATGCGCTCCAGTTGTAAAATTGTTAATTAGATAGAATGGGAATTAAATATGAATACTGTAGAACACACATATGACGCGTGTCCCAAATATAGCGAATTGGGGAGTTTTCGCATCATAGCGTATCTTTGTTAGCGACGGTAGCCGCTGCTGACAGAGCCAAAGTACAGGGAAAAAAAGTACAGCGTTTTTATATATAGCGAAGCAGAACCACAAGCTATGTAAGATATATATAAACAGACGCGTACATTGTGTGTTCTACAGTATGAACATCTGAATGAATGTTTTCGTTATGATTAACATGATAAGGTGTTTTTTTCTAAAGGACGCATGCATCAATTAAAAACTCTCCCCAGAAGTGTCTGGTCTGTTTGGGCTGCTCAGAGGGTGAATGGTAACCCTTATGCAGGTGTTGGGGGCTAATTTTGCCATTACAAAATGATGCAAAATACCTGAAAAATGACTGAAATCCTGGCAAATAAGAGAGTACTCAGCAAGAACTATCCAATGAATACCAATATGACAGGGTTTAGATGGTTTTCAAAAATCTTTGCCTCCTTGTGCTTTGGACAGAAGTAGCCTCAGCATTGGAAGGGTTACATGATATTGCTGCCACATAATTTATGTATCTCTATGCATGTTCCTGGCTACAAGCTCTAAATGTGTGGCCTGGGAACCGGCATAGTGAACTAAAATGGCTCTCCTGGGCACCAGTACTATTTTCCTAAGAGGAAATTTACAAAAAGGTACAAAAGTTGTAGTGGTGCAATGGGCCGGTGTATATAGCGATGTGGGTCCTCCTGTGACTGGTGGGTAGTAGTGCGGAGAGTATGTGGATATTACTCCTTAAAGGAGGGAACTTAAAGCGAAAAAACCCCAGGTGTGAACCCATGCATGCCTGGCGATCTCCTAGACAGATGTCGTCTGGATCTACGATACTTGTGGAGATATCTTTGGAATTATGTATCGATTCACTAAATATTTGAGTGATTATTGTTGGTAGGTTTCTGATCCACATTTGTCCCTCAAATATTTTATGAATAATTACTCGGCTGAAAAAGATATCGTCAGAATAGTCGGGACGTTTCTAGGCATTATAGGCATGAACGGGTTAACACAACCACCCCTTTATTTGGTGCAGTGCCCTGGATGATCGGATTATAGAGGGCGCCACAATCTTCCCCAAAACTTACGACTTAACCCAGTCATGCCTACAGCTCTAACTGACATGTGTTTTCTGAATCGTTTATACTAGTGTGCCAATAACTTAGAAATTCAGCCTTATGCTGCTGGTGACTAATTGACCAATACAAAAAGATCCAAAAATACCTGAAAAATGACTGAAACCCGGGCACATGGGTACTCTTTGAGAGCGTTCAAATGAATACCAACATGACAGGGTTTAGAGGGTTTTCTAAAGTCTTCGAGCTCTTTTGCCTTGGGCAAAATTAGCTTTAGCATTGAAAGGGTTAAGCACAAATTCATGAAGGATTAGAATTTATTTTTGGTTCTGTTCAACATTACTATTAAAGGTGTTTTCGGCAAAAAATGATCCAGTAAGCACGTTCTCTCCAAAAAGGTTTGTACATTTTTAGTTATTATAGGAATGAATTTATCAATTCTCTGAACCCATTTCATGTCCTGGCTAAGTCCCTGGTTCTGGGATGCTACAGTACTTCTGAAATTGACTAGTAAGAAAGAATCTTGCAAAAATGTTGATAGAGTTGTTGATTATGTTCTGGTTAGCATTTCTCCTACAAATATCATCCAAAAGATGTCAAAATATTGAAATAGATTTCTTTACACTCTGTAGGTATGAATGGGCTGAACTTTTCATGCTCTGGTTACCATGGAGATCTTGTGGATTTATACATATTCTGAAGTGAATATGAATATAAAAATCAAACCAAACAAACACTGAACTGAACTATTTTTATATTCCTGTGTTCATTGTTTCTCTTACTTTTCCTCTCATGAGGTGATGCATGTGCAATTCAGGGTCTTAGCCAGGATTTAGAAATGGGTGCCTAAAATTGGCAGTTGTAAAATTTTGGGCGTCCAGATTTTTTTTAGGGGGATCACAATATACTCATATTTCAACGATAAACATGTATAAATTCGTCAAAATAAGGCATGATATCATTAAACAATGTCATGGGAATTATAAGGAGATGAAAAAATTCAATTATAAGCTTGAGATTGGGATTTTTAGAAATTCCTCACAAAACAAAATGGGTGTCCTGAGGGGTTCTTTTTAAGGGTTTGGGTGTCCAAAGAGGCACCCAGGCGCCCTGCTGGTCAAGACCATGATGTGCATTTTTCTATGATATTCAATGTACTCATTGCATGAATGGGATACGTCAAACTTCGAGAAAAACACTTAGCCCTGCTGGTGGCTAATTTACCCAACAAGAACATGGTGGAAAAAAACCTGAAAAATACCTGAAACCCTGTCAAATGGGTACTCATCTGACAGCACTCATCGAGAGCTATCCAATGAATACCAACATGACAGGGTTTGGACGTTGGCTAAATTGTCCAATACAAAAGGATGCAAAAAAACTGACAAATGACTGAAACCCTGGCAAATGGGTACTCATCTGACAGCACTCATCGAGAGCTATCTAATGAATACCAACATGACAGGGTTTGGACATTTTTCAAAAATCGTTGCGTCCTTGTCCTTTGGACGAAAGTAGCCTCAGCATTAGAATGGTTGAGCCCTAAGTAAAAGGCGGTGTTGTTCAAGGGCTAGTAACTTGTGGAGGACTATGTTCCTGTGTTAATTTCATTGTGGAGGTTAGAAACCATTTTATTTTACTTATCTTCAGTGTGAAATAACTGGTGAGGTATTTGTGCTTTGACTGACAAGTATCCATGATATTTCTCCTTTTTTTTCAAGCGGGTCAACTTGACTTCCCTCATGCTGCTGGTGGCTAATTTGGCCAATACAAAATGATGCAAAAATACTGAAAAATGACCGAACCACTGGCAAATGGGTACTCATTTGAGAGTACTCAGCAAGAGCTTTCCAATGAATACCAACATGACAGGGTTTCGATGGTTTTCAAAAAATCTTTGCATCCTTGTGTTTTGGACGAAAGTATCTTCAGCATTAAAAGGGTTAACGGTACCCATTTCATTGGGTGCAGGAAGTGGATAAAGAAGATATAACTTACTTTAAAGACGTGAAGTGTATATTATTGAATTGGAATAGCAGGTTGAGAAGGAATGGTTGTTTCGCACTCAACTGATTAATTAAAGAAACTGAAAAATGAAATTGAACTTGGTTACCAATAATTTAACTGCTGGCAATTGTTTTTTCTGATTTGATTTTTTTTGATGACTTTTAGATGTATTGAACTTTTCAGTGCAAATAAAGAATGTTAACTGTTTTCTGCCCTGAGCGCTGAAGGTGCCTGATAGTTGAAATATTCATTAACCCATTCATGTTCAGAGTTACCTTTGAAAAGTGTCATCTAAATGCTGGAATGCATATGAAAATAGCTGCGAAATAAAGCTGAGATGTGCAAAATAATTCAAGGATAATCATTGGTTCTTCTTGTAGGACCATCATTGATATGACAAGTATCGATCAATCGAAATAATTTTTCCAATTAATCGGAATAGATATTATGCCAATTATTATGTCAATTAATCTAAACACATTTTTTCAGCCTTTTTCACCATTTTTTGCCATTTTAAGCCAACACGAATAAGAATTTTGAAGTGAAGCTTAAGTATTCAATCAAAAAGTCTTGAGAAAACCTTCATTGTCTTTGCATAGTTAAAATCTTAGGATCCTAGCCACAGAAATAGTGTGGAACATGTGGAAATATTCTATTAGTGCAGTTTTTCAAAATCGAAATAATCGGAATTGAAAAATAAAACGTCAATGATCAAATCGATCTGTCGAACTACAGTGATCCACTTATCACATATGTTCTTTTAATGAGAAGTGTTTTCATAAAAAGAAACTGATTGATAGATAATTCAATGATTAATGCCACAGATGTTGCTATTATTACAATAGATTGTATAGCAACTCCATTACTCCTCAAATTCCCAAGGGATTAATGAGGAGGAAGTAAAATCTGCCTTACTGAAATAAAGGTAAATTTTGTGTATGAAATACCACAATCAAAGTGGTGGCAATTTGAAAAAATATGTAACCTCTAGTCCTGTGGACTCAGTTTCTAAATCCTGGCGAAGACCCTGCTTGCAACCCAACCTGGCATAAAAAAATGAATTCTGATCTTTTCCAACCGTTGCCATAACAAGATCCAAACTACTTTACCAAATGATTTGTGACTTAACCCTTCCAGTGCTGAGGCTACTTTCGTCCAAAGCACAAGGATGCAAAGATTATTGAAAACCATCCAATCCCAGACATGTTGGTATTCATTGGAAAACTCTCACTGAGTACTCTCCCACGAGTACCCAAGTGCCAGTGTTTCAGTCATTTACTAGGTTTCTTGCATCAGTTTGTATTGGCCAAACTAGGTAAAGGGTAAAGAAAAGTATGGCAGGGTACAAAAGCACAATCAAAGTTGACTTACCTCCGGTTAACCTGTCCAGCGCAGAGTTGACCCATTATGCAAGATGAAATAAACCAAAGTACTGTAGGTTTGAATACTGGACCTTTGTGGTTTGTGTATATATTTAGAAGGTCATATCGTAGGACTTGAAAAACTAAGCTAAGAAAAAAATGTTCCCTATTCAAAGAACTTTAAAATCCTGTTAAACCATTTGTTGTGTTTAGTTTCAGATGTCGCAAGCTTGGTTAATCCTGGAAATTTTTTGAAAATTAAAGATGACGCATATTTATGGAAGCACATGTTTTGTTATCCTTACCCTTAACCTCGACTCATTCTATCTTAGATGAATAGACACATGGATTCTTTGCCGTAGGCCAATTGCCATAAGACCCATTACAAAGCCCTGGACGAAACATAATCACACTGTATCTAGTCTCAGTGTGACGTCACTAGGAGACAGACCGATAAGGGCGCTAGTATTGTTTACATAACAGAGTAAGTTGTGCGCCAACATGCGCAGAATGCACCTTTTGAAGTGTCTTGTCAACATCTGAGCCATTAGTTGTGGCCAGGCTGATATGCGAGACCTGCTGGTTGCGTATCCAGTGATCGGCATTCATGGTTCTATCTATAATGCCATAATGAACAATATATGTGTTCTTACCTCTTCTAAAGGTGAATGGAGGGGAGGGGGGGGGGGATTTCACATGTGAAATAATGCTTGACATTTTAACAAAGGACAAATTTGTTGACATCATTAATGGTGATAAACACAATGGTAATTACAAAAAAAGGATGCCTAAAAAGGCGAACTCCTCAACCGTGCGATGTATCATCCGTGCATCCAGATTGCATCTATAAATAGATAAAGCTGCATTAACTTAGATTTTTAAAGACAGTATGGCTGTTTAGATGTAAAATAAGAAACAACAAAACTTAAAACACAAGTAAATCAATATCCCTACTTCTTTTTCCTGCACACGTGATGCAGATGCTAACAAATTGAATTATTCAAAAAAAAAGATTTTTCATATCATGATAATTTGTCATGCTTTTGTTGTTAGTATTAACCAAGAATGTGTCAGTTTCACGTATGTATTCGAGTGTAGACTGCCATGCCATCTTGTGCTTCATTTCTAAACTAATTAACTAAGTAATCGTACCTTCCAGATATTTTCAGAATATGGATGTCTTTCATCATAATCGAATTACGATTTATAGATCGTATAGAGTCGAAAATAAGCTAGCCACAATTGTTAGTGTAACTCGCTATCGTTCTGGGTCAATATACTAATTTAATTTGGTTGGAGGACCAGGATGATCTAAATTACAAACTATGAAAATAAAAGACTACAAAATGTCCCTATTGTCTTATGAAATAAATAAAACCGAAATACAAACAATATCCCATGTTTTCTCTATTGCAACAACGCAATTAGAACTATGAACCTCCTTGTAAACTGGCTCCATTCTACTGTGGGAGGCCACCTTAAACTTGCTGAAAGGGAAATAATTTTAGGCACCGACAGAAAGGGAAAATTCATAGTAGATATTGGAATTATGCGTACCAAAGAGGTAATTTATCAAAAAAGGCAAATAGGGCAAAGAATGTATTTCACCGAGAGACATTTCATATGATATCAATGAGGTTTAAGCAAATGCAAATAAAATAATGTAATCATGAGATGATCATGGGAATAGACAAATTTAATCAAACATGGATACATGTATATGATGATCTGTGCAATTTATTTGAAGTATTTAAGAATATACTCCGGAAAGGAATTTCATGTGAACATACGTATTCCCACAGGGGCGTGTATATTTGAGTGCCACTTGCCAGTAGTCACAGCCGTATTAGTAATATAGACAATATTTCATAGTACCAGCCTCAGACTCACGAGTGACCGCTCAACGATACAAGCCCCTGTGCGTATTCCCACACACAAGTATCAGCGACTTATAAGGTCTCGGTGAAGTAAATGGTGTATCCCTTCGAGTAGTACCTTTGCATAGTTCCAATAAAAACTGGGGCTAGGCACAATCGAGGCCTATAAATGGAGATATATACAACTTTATTCAACTAATATGGTGTTTTTGGAATGGGGAGGGACTGGGCTTTTGTTTATTGCCCACAAAGTGAAGTTTGTTGCTTGGGCGTATGAATACCAAGCTGGAAGTGGTCGTGTTTGTTTATCTCAGACTCGTTTCTGATGTTGACCACCAGAGGGCCGGTTCTGTCACTATTTTGGCTCATAAAAAAAAAATCACGATATGACCCCCAATTGTTTTGGGTTAATTTAGAAGAGGAGAATGTTCTGATCAAAAAAATAACAACTTTTGGTGTGAAAGGATGACTAGTTTTGGATTTAGCCAAGCATTACTGTCACACCACTGCTGAAATTCGCCGGTCAGCTGTGGAATTAGTTCACCGAGAATGTATGTGAAATCACAGGTATTTGTATCCGTATAATGGTCCGAAAATTGGTAAACATTTTTTTTATAAAAATCAAATGATTATGGGGACGTAGGCCACCCTCTTATGAAGCTTGATACGAACTTTCAGGTTTATCCGAGCACTGCAAAGCGAGAAAAAAAAAGACTTTAAAGTATATTGCCAGGACTTGTCTAATATATATATATATATATATATATATATATATAACACTAAGTCTTTTTTTCTCGCATTGCAGTGCTCGGATACACCTGAAAGTTCGTATCAGGCTTCATAAGAGGGTGGCCTACGTCCCCATAATCATTTGATTTTTATAAAAAAAATGTTAACCAATTTCCGGACCATTATACGGATACAAATACCTGTGGGGAAATGTACATGATATGTACATGAAATGTACAAGATATCTATGTGAAAAGTATAAGATATTGTACATGATATGTACGTGGAATGTTATTGAAATGTACATGCAATGTAATCTACAGGAGGAGGAGGCCTACATGTGGCCCAGGAACGCTAGGAAAGGGAAAGAGATCCAGCCACAGCAGCTCAAAAAGATCAGAGACAAGTGTCGTTCTGGAGTATGGAGACAAGTACAGCGTAAAACATCCAGAAGGCAGGAATTCCTTAAGGTTCCTTAGGACCCAAAATTTCCCTTAGTCTTATCTTTCAAGTAATCTTAAGGATACAATTAAGGAATACCATGACCCTTGAGGAAGCCTTTAACCCTTATGCTGGTGATTGCTAATTTGGACAATACAAAATGATGCAAAAAACCTATAAAATGACCGAAACCCTGGCATGGGTACTCATCTAGGATTACTCAGTACTCAGTGAGAGCTATCTAATGAATACCAACATTACAGGGTTAAGGTGTTTTTCAAAAATCTTCGCGTCCTTGTGTGTTGGATGAAAGTAGCCTCAGCATTGGAAGGGTTAAGGGATCCTAGTACCTCATGTGTCATGCAAGCCGGCCAAGGTGCCTAAATATCATTACGATCACACACGCAATGGGAGCCATAGGGCATACAGTTAAACCTCCAAAATGTGAACACCTTTGAGGGTTGCACCATAAGGGTTAGCCTTATCTCTGGACTTGAACTTACCTATCGTCCTGGCAACAATCATACTTACAATGTCACTATGACAACAATGATCATTGTTACAAGGTGGCTATGGCAACAATTAAATTTAAGCCCATTATTAGGTCCAGGCCTATGGAAGCCTTCTGCAATCAGAACTTTGGAACCAAGACAAATATGCATTATAGGAAGCGATTCTTTTTCGGAAATAGTTTAGGAAGAAATCGGACCATAATTACATTCACTTTAGAATGTGTCTTCGTCTCGAAGAATTTCCACAATGGATTACAACCAAAATAAGCCTATAGATTGTTTTTAAAAAGGGAGATTTTCATATCTTGGGAGGTTTGCACTATGGATTAGGAACAGAAAGGTTAGGAAATTGTGTTCATGAAAGTTGTTCACGTCCCAGAAGTGGGCACACTCAGCTATGGCTGTTAAGCAACTGAGGATCAAGAATGCAGTTGTGCTATAAGACTAAGGATTGTGGCTAATTTTGACTGTTCTGTTTTACCCAGAATCCTTCATACATCTAGTTGCCAAGCTGCATTACCGTAATTTCTCGGCAATTTGAGACACTTCAATAATCAAAATTTTTATGGGTTCAGGATGGCCCATATTTTCTAAAAATACATTGATGCAAGATTTACAGTTAGGTCCATGTTATGTGTAATGGCAACTGGCAATAGATTGAGGGTTGCCCAGATTTCTCATTAGTTATTTTGTAATCAGCACTTTGCCCGAATTCCTAAGGTGGTCTAAATTTCCAAGAATTTACGGTATGCATTAATTAATTTCAAACCTGGTGTTTTGAAGTGAGACATGGACCACTGGCTGTCACCAGTGGACAGGTAACGGGTTACATGGACTTTGGCTATTGGAATGGTCCCTCATTTCACCATAAGGATGAATGTTGAATTGGATGCAATCTCAAGCGTGGCTAAATATTCAAGCCTGCACCATTGTGGATACTAGTATTGAAAGCAATATTCTGATATTATCTTAACCCTCATGCTGCTGGTGGCTAAATTGGCCAAAACAAAATAACCCAAAAATCCTGCAAAATCATCGAAACCATGGCATATGGGTACTCATCTGAGAGTACTCAGCGAGGGCTTTCCAATGAGTACCAACATGGCAGGGTTTAGATGGTTTTCGAAAATCTTTGCATTCTTGCGCTTTGGACAAAAGTAGCCTTAGCATTGGAAGGGTTAATCCTTATTTGTCATTGCCTGACAACTTTGAACATAACTTATCAAATAGAGTAAAAGCTGAAAAAAGGTTGAAAATATTTGAAAGAGGGGAAATTGGATCCAACAATAATAATGACTTACAGTCAAACATTACCCAAGGTACTTCTCTGCTATTTAGATATTTCCATTTGTGTCAAGCCCAGTATGCGCTCCAGTTGTAAAATTGTTAATTAGATAGAATGGGAATTAAATATGAATACTGTAGAACACACATATGACGCGTGTCCCAAATATAGCGAATTGGGGAGTTTTCGCATCATAGCGTATCTTTGTTAGCGACGGTAGCCGCTGCTGACAGAGCCAAAGTACAGGGAAAAAAAGTACAGCGTTTTTATATATAGCGAAGCAGAACCACAAGCTATGTAAGATATATATAAACAGACGCGTACATTGTGTGTTCTACAGTATGAACATCTGAATGAATGTTTTCGTTATGATTAACATGATAAGGTGTTTTTTTCTAAAGGACGCATGCATCAATTAAAAACTCTCCCCAGAAGTGTCTGGTCTGTTTGGGCTGCTCAGAGGGTGAATGGTAACCCTTATGCAGGTGTTGGGGGCTAATTTTGCCATTACAAAATGATGCAAAATACCTGAAAAATGACTGAAATCCTGGCAAATAAGAGAGTACTCAGCAAGAACTATCCAATGAATACCAATATGACAGGGTTTAGATGGTTTTCAAAAATCTTTGCCTCCTTGTGCTTTGGACAGAAGTAGCCTCAGCATTGGAAGGGTTACATGATATTGCTGCCACATAATTTATGTATCTCTATGCATGTTCCTGGCTACAAGCTCTAAATGTGTGGCCTGGGAACCGGCATAGTGAACTAAAATGGCTCTCCTGGGCACCAGTACTATTTTCCTAAGAGGAAATTTACAAAAAGGTACAAAAGTTGTAGTGGTGCAATGGGCCGGTGTATATAGCGATGTGGGTCCTCCTGTGACTGGTGGGTAGTAGTGCGGAGAGTATGTGGATATTACTCCTTAAAGGAGGGAACTTAAAGCGAAAAAACCCCAGGTGTGAACCCATGCATGCCTGGCGATCTCCTAGACAGATGTCGTCTGGATCTACGATACTTGTGGAGATATCTTTGGAATTATGTATCGATTCACTAAATATTTGAGTGATTATTGTTGGTAGGTTTCTGATCCACATTTGTCCCTCAAATATTTTATGAATAATTACTCGGCTGAAAAAGATATCGTCAGAATAGTCGGGACGTTTCTAGGCATTATAGGCATGAACGGGTTAACACAACCACCCCTTTATTTGGTGCAGTGCCCTGGATGATCGGATTATAGAGGGCGCCACAATCTTCCCCAAAACTTACGACTTAACCCAGTCATGCCTACAGCTCTAACTGACATGTGTTTTCTGAATCGTTTATACTAGTGTGCCAATAACTTAGAAATTCAGCCTTATGCTGCTGGTGACTAATTGACCAATACAAAAAGATCCAAAAATACCTGAAAAATGACTGAAACCCGGGCACATGGGTACTCTTTGAGAGCGTTCAAATGAATACCAACATGACAGGGTTTAGAGGGTTTTCTAAAGTCTTCGAGCTCTTTTGCCTTGGGCAAAATTAGCTTTAGCATTGAAAGGGTTAAGCACAAATTCATGAAGGATTAGAATTTATTTTTGGTTCTGTTCAACATTACTATTAAAGGTGTTTTCGGCAAAAAATGATCCAGTAAGCACGTTCTCTCCAAAAAGGTTTGTACATTTTTAGTTATTATAGGAATGAATTTATCAATTCTCTGAACCCATTTCATGTCCTGGCTAAGTCCCTGGTTCTGGGATGCTACAGTACTTCTGAAATTGACTAGTAAGAAAGAATCTTGCAAAAATGTTGATAGAGTTGTTGATTATGTTCTGGTTAGCATTTCTCCTACAAATATCATCCAAAAGATGTCAAAATATTGAAATAGATTTCTTTACACTCTGTAGGTATGAATGGGCTGAACTTTTCATGCTCTGGTTACCATGGAGATCTTGTGGATTTATACATATTCTGAAGTGAATATGAATATAAAAATCAAACCAAACAAACACTGAACTGAACTATTTTTATATTCCTGTGTTCATTGTTTCTCTTACTTTTCCTCTCATGAGGTGATGCATGTGCAATTCAGGGTCTTAGCCAGGATTTAGAAATGGGTGCCTAAAATTGGCAGTTGTAAAATTTTGGGCGTCCAGATTTTTTTTAGGGGGATCACAATATACTCATATTTCAACGATAAACATGTATAAATTCGTCAAAATAAGGCATGATATCATTAAACAATGTCATGGGAATTATAAGGAGATGAAAAAATTCAATTATAAGCTTGAGATTGGGATTTTTAGAAATTCCTCACAAAACAAAATGGGTGTCCTGAGGGGTTCTTTTTAAGGGTTTGGGTGTCCAAAGAGGCACCCAGGCGCCCTGCTGGTCAAGACCATGTTGTGCATTTTTCTATGATATTCAATGTACTCATTGCATGAATGGGATACGTCAAACTTCGAGAAAAACACTTAGCCCTGCTGGTGGCTAATTTACCCAACAAGAACATGGTGGAAAAAAACCTGAAAAATACCTGAAACCCTGTCAAATGGGTACTCATCTGACAGCACTCATCGAGAGCTATCCAATGAATACCAACATGACAGGGTTTGGACGTTGGCTAAATTGTCCAATACAAAAGGATGCAAAAAAACTGACAAATGACTGAAACCCTGGCAAATGGGTACTCATCTGACAGCACTCATCGAGAGCTATCTAATGAATACCAACATGACAGGGTTTGGACATTTTTCAAAAATCGTTGCGTCCTTGTCCTTTGGACGAAAGTAGCCTCAGCATTAGAATGGTTGAGCCCTAAGTAAAAGGCGGTGTTGTTCAAGGGCTAGTAACTTGTGGAGGACTATGTTCCTGTGTTAATTTCATTGTGGAGGTTAGAAACCATTTTATTTTACTTATCTTCAGTGTGAAATAACTGGTGAGGTATTTGTGCTTTGACTGACAAGTATCCATGATATTTCTCCTTTTTTTTCAAGCGGGTCAACTTGACTTCCCTCATGCTGCTGGTGGCTAATTTGGCCAATACAAAATGATGCAAAAATACTGAAAAATGACCGAACCACTGGCAAATGGGTACTCATTTGAGAGTACTCAGCAAGAGCTTTCCAATGAATACCAACATGACAGGGTTTCGATGGTTTTCAAAAAATCTTTGCATCCTTGTGTTTTGGACGAAAGTATCTTCAGCATTAAAAGGGTTAACGGTACCCATTTCATTGGGTGCAGGAAGTGGATAAAGAAGATATAACTTACTTTAAAGACGTGAAGTGTATATTATTGAATTGGAATAGCAGGTTGAGAAGGAATGGTTGTTTCGCACTCAACTGATTAATTAAAGAAACTGAAAAATGAAATTGAACTTGGTTACCAATAATTTAACTGCTGGCAATTGTTTTTTCTGATTTGATTTTTTTTGATGACTTTTAGATGTATTGAACTTTTCAGTGCAAATAAAGAATGTTAACTGTTTTCTGCCCTGAGCGCTGAAGGTGCCTGATAGTTGAAATATTCATTAACCCATTCATGTTCAGAGTTACCTTTGAAAAGTGTCATCTAAATGCTGGAATGCATATGAAAATAGCTGCGAAATAAAGCTGAGATGTGCAAAATAATTCAAGGATAATCATTGGTTCTTCTTGTAGGACCATCATTGATATGACAAGTATCGATCAATCGAAATAATTTTTCCAATTAATCGGAATAGATATTATGCCAATTATTATGTCAATTAATCTAAACACATTTTTTCAGCCTTTTTCACCATTTTTTGCCATTTTAAGCCAACACGAATAAGAATTTTGAAGTGAAGCTTAAGTATTCAATCAAAAAGTCTTGAGAAAACCTTCATTGTCTTTGCATAGTTAAAATCTTAGGATCCTAGCCACAGAAATAGTGTGGAACATGTGGAAATATTCTATTAGTGCAGTTTTTCAAAATCGAAATAATCGGAATTGAAAAATAAAACGTCAATGATCAAATCGATCTGTCGAACTACAGTGATCCACTTATCACATATGTTCTTTTAATGAGAAGTGTTTTCATAAAAAGAAACTGATTGATAGATAATTCAATGATTAATGCCACAGATGTTGCTATTATTACAATAGATTGTATAGCAACTCCATTACTCCTCAAATTCCCAAGGGATTAATGAGGAGGAAGTAAAATCTGCCTTACTGAAATAAAGGTAAATTTTGTGTATGAAATACCACAATCAAAGTGGTGGCAATTTGAAAAAATATGTAACCTCTAGTCCTGTGGACTCAGTTTCTAAATCCTGGCGAAGACCCTGCTTGCAACCCAACCTGGCATAAAAAAATGAATTCTGATCTTTTCCAACCGTTGCCATAACAAGATCCAAACTACTTTACCAAATGATTTGTGACTTAACCCTTCCAGTGCTGAGGCTACTTTCGTCCAAAGCACAAGGATGCAAAGATTATTGAAAACCATCCAATCCCAGACATGTTGGTATTCATTGGAAAACTCTCACTGAGTACTCTCCCACGAGTACCCAAGTGCCAGTGTTTCAGTCATTTACTAGGTTTCTTGCATCAGTTTGTATTGGCCAAACTAGGTAAAGGGTAAAGAAAAGTATGGCAGGGTACAAAAGCACAATCAAAGTTGACTTACCTCCGGTTAACCTGTCCAGCGCAGAGTTGACCCATTATGCAAGATGAAATAAACCAAAGTACTGTAGGTTTGAATACTGGACCTTTGTGGTTTGTGTATATATTTAGAAGGTCATATCGTAGGACTTGAAAAACTAAGCTAAGAAAAAAATGTTCCCTATTCAAAGAACTTTAAAATCCTGTTAAACCATTTGTTGTGTTTAGTTTCAGATGTCGCAAGCTTGGTTAATCCTGGAAATTTTTTGAAAATTAAAGATGACGCATATTTATGGAAGCACATGTTTTGTTATCCTTACCCTTAACCTCGACTCATTCTATCTTAGATGAATAGACACATGGATTCTTTGCCGTAGGCCAATTGCCATAAGACCCATTACAAAGCCCTGGACGAAACATAATCACACTGTATCTAGTCTCAGTGTGACGTCACTAGGAGACAGACCGATAAGGGCGCTAGTATTGTTTACATAACAGAGTAAGTTGTGCGCCAACATGCGCAGAATGCACCTTTTGAAGTGTCTTGTCAACATCTGAGCCATTAGTTGTGGCCAGGCTGATATGCGAGACCTGCTGGTTGCGTATCCAGTGATCGGCATTCATGGTTCTATCTATAATGCCATAATGAACAATATATGTGTTCTTACCTCTTCTAAAGGTGAATGGAGGGGAGGGGGGGGGGGATTTCACATGTGAAATAATGCTTGACATTTTAACAAAGGACAAATTTGTTGACATCATTAATGGTGATAAACACAATGGTAATTACAAAAAAAGGATGCCTAAAAAGGCGAACTCCTCAACCGTGCGATGTATCATCCGTGCATCCAGATTGCATCTATAAATAGATAAAGCTGCATTAACTTAGATTTTTAAAGACAGTATGGCTGTTTAGATGTAAAATAAGAAACAACAAAACTTAAAACACAAGTAAATCAATATCCCTACTTCTTTTTCCTGCACACGTGATGCAGATGCTAACAAATAGAATTATTCAAAAAAAAAGATTTTTCATATCATGATAATTTGTCATGCTTTTGTTGTTAGTATTAACCAAGAATGTGTCAGTTTCACGTATGTATTCGAGTGTAGACTGCCATGCCATCTTGTGCTTCATTTCTAAACTAATTAACTAAGTAATCGTACCTTCCAGATATTTTCAGAATATGGATGTCTTTCATCATAATCGAATTACGATTTATAGATCGTATAGAGTCGAAAATAAGCTAGCCACAATTGTTAGTGTAACTCGCTATCGTTCTGGGTCAATATACTAATTTAATTTGGTTGGAGGACCAGGATGATCTAAATTACAAACTATGAAAATAAAAGACTACAAAATGTCCCTATTGTCTTATGAAATAAATAAAACCGAAATACAAACAATATCCCATGTTTTCTCTATTGCAACAACGCAATTAGAACTATGAACCTCCTTGTAAACTGGCTCCATTCTACTGTGGGAGGCCACCTTAAACTTGCTGAAAGGGAAATAATTTTAGGCACCGACAGAAAGGGAAAATTCATAGTAGATATTGGAATTATGCGTACCAAAGAGGTAATTTATCAAAAAAGGCAAATAGGGCAAAGAATGTATTTCACCGAGAGACATTTCATATGATATCAATGAGGTTTAAGCAAATGCAAATAAAATAATGTAATCACGAGATGATCATGGGAATAGACAAATTTAATCAAACATGGATACATGTATATGATGATCTGTGCAATTTATTTGAAGTATTTAAGAATATACTCCGGAAAGGAATTTCATGTGAACATACGTATTCCCACAGGGGCGTGTATATTTGAGTGCCACTTGCCAGTAGTCACAGCCGTATTAGTAATATAGACAATATTTCATAGTACCAGCCTCAGACTCACGAGTGACCGCTCAACGATACAAGCCCCTGTGCGTATTCCCACACACAAGTATCAGCGACTTATAAGGTCTCGGTGAAGTAAATGGTGTATCCCTTCGAGTAGTACCTTTGCATAGTTCCAATAAAAACTGGGGCTAGGCCCAATCGAGGCCTATAAATGGAGATATATACAACTTCATTCAACTAATATGGTATTTTTGGAATGGGGAGGGACTGGGCAGTTGTTTATTGCCCACAAAGTGAAGTTTGTTGCTTGGGCGTATGAATACCAAGCTGAAAGTGGTCGTGTTTGTTTATCTCAGACTCGTTTCTGATGTTGACCACCAGAGGGCCGGTTCTGTCACTATTTTGGCTCATAAAAAAAATCACGATATGACCCCCAATTGTTTTGGGTTAATTTAGAAGAGGAGAATGTTCTGATCAAAAAAATAACAACTTTTGGTGTGAAAGGATGACTAGTTTTGGATTTAGCCAAGCATTATTGTCACACCACTGCTGAAATTCGCCGGTCAGCTGTGGAATTAGTTCACCGAGAATGTATGTGAAATCACAGGTATTTGTATCCGTATAATGGTCCGAAAATTGGTAAACATTTTTTTTTATAAAAATCAAATGATTATGGGGACGTAGGCCACCCTCTTATGAAGCTTGATACGAACTTTCAGGTTTATCCGAGCACTGCAAAGCGAGAAAAAAAAGACTTTAAAGTATATTGCCAGGACTTGTCTAATATATATATATATATATAACACTAAGTCTTTTTTTCTCGCATTGCAGTGCTCGGATACACCTGAAAGTTCGTATCAGGCTTCATAAGAGGGTGGCCTACGTCCCCATAATCATTTGATTTTTATAAAAAAAATGTTAACCAATTTCCGGACCATTATACGGATACAAATACCTGTGGGGAAATGTACATGATATGTACATGAAATGTACAAGATATCTATGTGAAAAGTATAAGATATTGTACATGATATGTACGTGGAATGTTATTGAAATGTACATGCAATGTAATCTACAGGAGGAGGAGGCCTACATGTGGCCCAGGAACGCTAGGAAAGGGAAAGAGATCCAGCCACAGCAGCTCAAAAAGATCAGAGACAAGTGTCGTTCTGGAGTATGGAGACAAGTACAGCGTAAAACATCCAGAAGGCAGGAATTCCTTAAGGTTCCTTAGGACCCAAAATTTCCCTTAGTCTTATCTTTCAAGTAATCTTAAGGATACAATTAAGGAATACCATGACCCTTGAGGAAGCCTTTAACCCTTATGCTGGTGATTGCTAATTTGGACAATACAAAATGATGCAAAAAACCTATAAAATGACCGAAACCCTGGCATGGGTACTCATCTAGGATTACTCAGTACTCAGTGAGAGCTATCTAATGAATACCAACATTACAGGGTTAAGGTGTTTTTCAAAAATCTTCGCGTCCTTGTGTGTTGGATGAAAGTAGCCTCAGCATTGGAAGGGTTAAGGGATCCTAGTACCTCATGTGTCATGCAAGCCGGCCAAGGTGCCTAAATATCATTACGATCACACACGCAATGGGAGCCATAGGGCATACAGTTAAACCTCCAAAATGTGAACACCTTTGAGGGTTGCACCATAAGGGTTAGCCTTATCTCTGGACTTGAACTTACCTATCGTCCTGGCAACAATCATACTTACAATGTCACTATGACAACAATGATCATTGTTACAAGGTGGCTATGGCAACAATTAAATTTAAGCCCATTATTAGGTCCAGGCCTATGGAAGCCTTCTGCAATCAGAACTTTGGAACCAAGACAAATATGCATTATAGGAAGCGATTCTTTTTCGGAAATAGTTTAGGAAGAAATCGGACCATAATTACATTCACTTTAGAATGTGTCTTCGTCTCGAAGAATTTCCACAATGGATTACAACCAAAATAAGCCTATAGATTGTTTTTAAAAAGGGAGATTTTCATATCTTGGGAGGTTTGCACTATGGATTAGGAACAGAAAGGTTAGGAAATTGTGTTCATGAAAGTTGTTCACGTCCCAGAAGTGGGCACACTCAGCTATGGCTGTTAAGCAACTGAGGATCAAGAATGCAGTTGTGCTATAAGACTAAGGATTGTGGCTAATTTTGACTGTTCTGTTTTACCCAGAATCCTTCATACATCTAGTTGCCAAGCTGCATTACCGTAATTTCTCGGCAATTTGAGACACTTCAATAATCAAAATTTTTATGGGTTCAGGATGGCCCATATTTTCTAAAAATACATTGATGCAAGATTTACAGTTAGGTCCATGTTATGTGTAATGGCAACTGGCAATAGATTGAGGGTTGCCCAGATTTCTCATTAGTTATTTTGTAATCAGCACTTTGCCCGAATTCCTAAGGTGGTCTAAATTTCCAAGAATTTACGGTATGCATTAATTAATTTCAAACCTGGTGTTTTGAAGTGAGACATGGACCACTGGCTGTCACCAGTGGACAGGTAACGGGTTACATGGACTTTGGCTATTGGAATGGTCCCTCATTTCACCATAAGGATGAATGTTGAATTGGATGCAATCTCAAGCGTGGCTAAATATTCAAGCCTGCACCATTGTGGATACTAGTATTGAAAGCAATATTCTGATATTATCTTAACCCTCATGCTGCTGGTGGCTAAATTGGCCAAAACAAAATAACCCAAAAATCCTGCAAAATCATCGAAACCATGGCATATGGGTACTCATCTGAGAGTACTCAGCGAGGGCTTTCCAATGAGTACCAACATGGCAGGGTTTAGATGGTTTTCGAAAATCTTTGCATTCTTGCGCTTTGGACAAAAGTAGCCTTAGCATTGGAAGGGTTAATCCTTATTTGTCATTGCCTGACAACTTTGAACATAACTTATCAAATAGAGTAAAAGCTGAAAAAAAGGTTGAAAATATTTGAAAGAGGGGAAATTGGATCCAACAATAATAATGACTTACAGTCAAACATTACCCAAGGTACTTCTCTGCTATTTAGATATTTCCATTTGTGTCAAGCCCAGTATGCGCTCCAGTTGTAAAATTGTTAATTAGATAGAATGGGAATTAAATATGAATACTGTAGAACACACATATGACGCGTGTCCCAAATATAGCGAATTGGGGAGTTTTCGCATCATAGCGTATCTTTGTTAGCGACGGTAGCCGCTGCTGACAGAGCCAAAGTACAGGGAAAAAAAGTACAGCGTTTTTATATATAGCGAAGCAGAACCACAAGCTATGTAAGATATATATAAACAGACGCGTACATTGTGTGTTCTACAGTATGAACATCTGAATGAATGTTTTCGTTATGATTAACATGATAAGGTGTTTTTTTCTAAAGGACGCATGCATCAATTAAAAACTCTCCCCAGAAGTGTCTGGTCTGTTTGGGCTGCTCAGAGGGTGAATGGTAACCCTTATGCAGGTGTTGGGGGCTAATTTTGCCATTACAAAATGATGCAAAATACCTGAAAAATGACTGAAATCCTGGCAAATAAGAGAGTACTCAGCAAGAACTATCCAATGAATACCAATATGACAGGGTTTAGATGGTTTTCAAAAATCTTTGCCTCCTTGTGCTTTGGACAGAAGTAGCCTCAGCATTGGAAGGGTTACATGATATTGCTGCCACATAATTTATGTATCTCTATGCATGTTCCTGGCTACAAGCTCTAAATGTGTGGCCTGGGAACCGGCATAGTGAACTAAAATGGCTCTCCTGGGCACCAGTACTATTTTCCTAAGAGGAAATTTACAAAAAGGTACAAAAGTTGTAGTGGTGCAATGGGCCGGTGTATATAGCGATGTGGGTCCTCCTGTGACTGGTGGGTAGTAGTGCGGAGAGTATGTGGATATTACTCCTTAAAGGAGGGAACTTAAAGCGAAAAAACCCCAGGTGTGAACCCATGCATGCCTGGCGATCTCCTAGACAGATGTCGTCTGGATCTACGATACTTGTGGAGATATCTTTGGAATTATGTATCGATTCACTAAATATTTGAGTGATTATTGTTGGTAGGTTTCTGATCCACATTTGTCCCTCAAATATTTTATGAATAATTACTCGGCTGAAAAAGATATCGTCAGAATAGTCGGGACGTTTCTAGGCATTATAGGCATGAACGGGTTAACACAACCACCCCTTTATTTGGTGCAGTGCCCTGGATGATCGGATTATAGAGGGCGCCACAATCTTCCCCAAAACTTACGACTTAACCCAGTCATGCCTACAGCTCTAACTGACATGTGTTTTCTGAATCGTTTATACTAGTGTGCCAATAACTTAGAAATTCAGCCTTATGCTGCTGGTGACTAATTGACCAATACAAAAAGATCCAAAAATACCTGAAAAATGACTGAAACCCGGGCACATGGGTACTCTTTGAGAGCGTTCAAATGAATACCAACATGACAGGGTTTAGAGGGTTTTCTAAAGTCTTCGAGCTCTTTTGCCTTGGGCAAAATTAGCTTTAGCATTGAAAGGGTTAAGCACAAATTCATGAAGGATTAGAATTTATTTTTGGTTCTGTTCAACATTACTATTAAAGGTGTTTTCGGCAAAAAATGATCCAGTAAGCACGTTCTCTCCAAAAAGGTTTGTACATTTTTAGTTATTATAGGAATGAATTTATCAATTCTCTGAACCCATTTCATGTCCTGGCTAAGTCCCTGGTTCTGGGATGCTACAGTACTTCTGAAATTGACTAGTAAGAAAGAATCTTGCAAAAATGTTGATAGAGTTGTTGATTATGTTCTGGTTAGCATTTCTCCTACAAATATCATCCAAAAGATGTCAAAATATTGAAATAGATTTCTTTACACTCTGTAGGTATGAATGGGCTGAACTTTTCATGCTCTGGTTACCATGGAGATCTTGTGGATTTATACATATTCTGAAGTGAATATGAATATAAAAATCAAACCAAACAAACACTGAACTGAACTATTTTTATATTCCTGTGTTCATTGTTTCTCTTACTTTTCCTCTCATGAGGTGATGCATGTGCAATTCAGGGTCTTAGCCAGGATTTAGAAATGGGTGCCTAAAATTGGCAGTTGTAAAATTTTGGGCGTCCAGATTTTTTTTAGGGGGATCACAATATACTCATATTTCAACGATAAACATGTATAAATTCGTCAAAATAAGGCATGATATCATTAAACAATGTCATGGGAATTATAAGGAGATGAAAAAATTCAATTATAAGCTTGAGATTGGGATTTTTAGAAATTCCTCACAAAACAAAATGGGTGTCCTGAGGGGTTCTTTTTAAGGGTTTGGGTGTCCAAAGAGGCACCCAGGCGCCCTGCTGGTCAAGACCATGATGTGCATTTTTCTATGATATTCAATGTACTCATTGCATGAATGGGATACGTCAAACTTCGAGAAAAACACTTAGCCCTGCTGGTGGCTAATTTACCCAACAAGAACATGGTGGAAAAAAACCTGAAAAATACCTGAAACCCTGTCAAATGGGTACTCATCTGACAGCACTCATCGAGAGCTATCCAATGAATACCAACATGACAGGGTTTGGACGTTGGCTAAATTGTCCAATACAAAAGGATGCAAAAAAACTGACAAATGACTGAAACCCTGGCAAATGGGTACTCATCTGACAGCACTCATCGAGAGCTATCTAATGAATACCAACATGACAGGGTTTGGACATTTTTCAAAAATCGTTGCGTCCTTGTCCTTTGGACGAAAGTAGCCTCAGCATTAGAATGGTTGAGCCCTAAGTAAAAGGCGGTGTTGTTCAAGGGCTAGTAACTTGTGGAGGACTATGTTCCTGTGTTAATTTCATTGTGGAGGTTAGAAACCATTTTATTTTACTTATCTTCAGTGTGAAATAACTGGTGAGGTATTTGTGCTTTGACTGACAAGTATCCATGATATTTCTCCTTTTTTTTCAAGCGGGTCAACTTGACTTCCCTCATGCTGCTGGTGGCTAATTTGGCCAATACAAAATGATGCAAAAATACTGAAAAATGACCGAACCACTGGCAAATGGGTACTCATTTGAGAGTACTCAGCAAGAGCTTTCCAATGAATACCAACATGACAGGGTTTCGATGGTTTTCAAAAAATCTTTGCATCCTTGTGTTTTGGACGAAAGTATCTTCAGCATTAAAAGGGTTAACGGTACCCATTTCATTGGGTGCAGGAAGTGGATAAAGAAGATATAACTTACTTTAAAGACGTGAAGTGTATATTATTGAATTGGAATAGCAGGTTGAGAAGGAATGGTTGTTTCGCACTCAACTGATTAATTAAAGAAACTGAAAAATGAAATTGAACTTGGTTACCAATAATTTAACTGCTGGCAATTGTTTTTTCTGATTTGATTTTTTTTGATGACTTTTAGATGTATTGAACTTTTCAGTGCAAATAAAGAATGTTAACTGTTTTCTGCCCTGAGCGCTGAAGGTGCCTGATAGTTGAAATATTCATTAACCCATTCATGTTCAGAGTTACCTTTGAAAAGTGTCATCTAAATGCTGGAATGCATATGAAAATAGCTGCGAAATAAAGCTGAGATGTGCAAAATAATTCAAGGATAATCATTGGTTCTTCTTGTAGGACCATCATTGATATGACAAGTATCGATCAATCGAAATAATTTTTCCAATTAATCGGAATAGATATTATGCCAATTATTATGTCAATTAATCTAAACACATTTTTTCAGCCTTTTTCACCATTTTTTGCCATTTTAAGCCAACACGAATAAGAATTTTGAAGTGAAGCTTAAGTATTCAATCAAAAAGTCTTGAGAAAACCTTCATTGTCTTTGCATAGTTAAAATCTTAGGATCCTAGCCACAGAAATAGTGTGGAACATGTGGAAATATTCTATTAGTGCAGTTTTTCAAAATCGAAATAATCGGAATTGAAAAATAAAACGTCAATGATCAAATCGATCTGTCGAACTACAGTGATCCACTTATCACATATGTTCTTTTAATGAGAAGTGTTTTCATAAAAAGAAACTGATTGATAGATAATTCAATGATTAATGCCACAGATGTTGCTATTATTACAATAGATTGTATAGCAACTCCATTACTCCTCAAATTCCCAAGGGATTAATGAGGAGGAAGTAAAATCTGCCTTACTGAAATAAAGGTAAATTTTGTGTATGAAATACCACAATCAAAGTGGTGGCAATTTGAAAAAATATGTAACCTCTAGTCCTGTGGACTCAGTTTCTAAATCCTGGCGAAGACCCTGCTTGCAACCCAACCTGGCATAAAAAAATGAATTCTGATCTTTTCCAACCGTTGCCATAACAAGATCCAAACTACTTTACCAAATGATTTGTGACTTAACCCTTCCAGTGCTGAGGCTACTTTCGTCCAAAGCACAAGGATGCAAAGATTATTGAAAACCATCCAATCCCAGACATGTTGGTATTCATTGGAAAACTCTCACTGAGTACTCTCCCACGAGTACCCAAGTGCCAGTGTTTCAGTCATTTACTAGGTTTCTTGCATCAGTTTGTATTGGCCAAACTAGGTAAAGGGTAAAGAAAAGTATGGCAGGGTACAAAAGCACAATCAAAGTTGACTTACCTCCGGTTAACCTGTCCAGCGCAGAGTTGACCCATTATGCAAGATGAAATAAACCAAAGTACTGTAGGTTTGAATACTGGACCTTTGTGGTTTGTGTATATATTTAGAAGGTCATATCGTAGGACTTGAAAAACTAAGCTAAGAAAAAAATGTTCCCTATTCAAAGAACTTTAAAATCCTGTTAAACCATTTGTTGTGTTTAGTTTCAGATGTCGCAAGCTTGGTTAATCCTGGAAATTTTTTGAAAATTAAAGATGACGCATATTTATGGAAGCACATGTTTTGTTATCCTTACCCTTAACCTCGACTCATTCTATCTTAGATGAATAGACACATGGATTCTTTGCCGTAGGCCAATTGCCATAAGACCCATTACAAAGCCCTGGACGAAACATAATCACACTGTATCTAGTCTCAGTGTGACGTCACTAGGAGACAGACCGATAAGGGCGCTAGTATTGTTTACATAACAGAGTAAGTTGTGCGCCAACATGCGCAGAATGCACCTTTTGAAGTGTCTTGTCAACATCTGAGCCATTAGTTGTGGCCAGGCTGATATGCGAGACCTGCTGGTTGCGTATCCAGTGATCGGCATTCATGGTTCTATCTATAATGCCATAATGAACAATATATGTGTTCTTACCTCTTCTAAAGGTGAATGGAGGGGAGGGGGGGGGGGATTTCACATGTGAAATAATGCTTGACATTTTAACAAAGGACAAATTTGTTGACATCATTAATGGTGATAAACACAATGGTAATTACAAAAAAAGGATGCCTAAAAAGGCGAACTCCTCAACCGTGCGATGTATCATCCGTGCATCCAGATTGCATCTATAAATAGATAAAGCTGCATTAACTTAGATTTTTAAAGACAGTATGGCTGTTTAGATGTAAAATAAGAAACAACAAAACTTAAAACACAAGTAAATCAATATCCCTACTTCTTTTTCCTGCACACGTGATGCAGATGCTAACAAATTGAATTATTCAAAAAAAAAGATTTTTCATATCATGATAATTTGTCATGCTTTTGTTGTTAGTATTAACCAAGAATGTGTCAGTTTCACGTATGTATTCGAGTGTAGACTGCCATGCCATCTTGTGCTTCATTTCTAAACTAATTAACTAAGTAATCGTACCTTCCAGATATTTTCAGAATATGGATGTCTTTCATCATAATCGAATTACGATTTATAGATCGTATAGAGTCGAAAATAAGCTAGCCACAATTGTTAGTGTAACTCGCTATCGTTCTGGGTCAATATACTAATTTAATTTGGTTGGAGGACCAGGATGATCTAAATTACAAACTATGAAAATAAAAGACTACAAAATGTCCCTATTGTCTTATGAAATAAATAAAACCGAAATACAAACAATATCCCATGTTTTCTCTATTGCAACAACGCAATTAGAACTATGAACCTCCTTGTAAACTGGCTCCATTCTACTGTGGGAGGCCACCTTAAACTTGCTGAAAGGGAAATAATTTTAGGCACCGACAGAAAGGGAAAATTCATAGTAGATATTGGAATTATGCGTACCAAAGAGGTAATTTATCAAAAAAGGCAAATAGGGCAAAGAATGTATTTCACCGAGAGACATTTCATATGATATCAATGAGGTTTAAGCAAATGCAAATAAAATAATGTAATCACGAGATGATCATGGGAATAGACAAATTTAATCAAACATGGATACATGTATATGATGATCTGTGCAATTTATTTGAAGTATTTAAGAATATACTCCGGAAAGGAATTTCATGTGAACATACGTATTCCCACAGGGGCGTGTATATTTGAGTGCCACTTGCCAGTAGTCACAGCCGTATTAGTAATATAGACAATATTTCATAGTACCAGCCTCAGACTCACGAGTGACCGCTCAACGATACAAGCCCCTGTGCGTATTCCCACACACAAGTATCAGCGACTTATAAGGTCTCGGTGAAGTAAATGGTGTATCCCTTCGAGTAGTACCTTTGCATAGTTCCAATAAAAACTGGGGCTAGGCCCAATCGAGGCCTATAAATGGAGATATATACAACTTCATTCAACTAATATGGTATTTTTGGAATGGGGAGGGACTGGGCAGTTGTTTATTGCCCACAAAGTGAAGTTTGTTGCTTGGGCGTATGAATACCAAGCTGAAAGTGGTCGTGTTTGTTTATCTCAGACTCGTTTCTGATGTTGACCACCAGAGGGCCGGTTCTGTCACTATTTTGGCTCATAAAAAAAATCACGATATGACCCCCAATTGTTTTGGGTTAATTTAGAAGAGGAGAATGTTCTGATCAAAAAAATAACAACTTTTGGTGTGAAAGGATGACTAGTTTTGGATTTAGCCAAGCATTATTGTCACACCACTGCTGAAATTCGCCGGTCAGCTGTGGAATTAGTTCACCGAGAATGTATGTGAAATCACAGGTATTTGTATCCGTATAATGGTCCGAAAATTGGTAAACATTTTTTTTTATAAAAATCAAATGATTATGGGGACGTAGGCCACCCTCTTATGAAGCTTGATACGAACTTTCAGGTTTATCCGAGCACTGCAAAGCGAGAAAAAAAAGACTTTAAAGTATATTGCCAGGACTTGTCTAATATATATATATATATATATACACTAAGTCTTTTTTTCTCGCATTGCAGTGCTCGGATACACCTGAAAGTTCGTATCAGGCTTCATAAGAGGGTGGCCTACGTCCCCATAATCATTTGATTTTTATAAAAAAAATGTTAACCAATTTCCGGACCATTATACGGATACAAATACCTGTGGGGAAATGTACATGATATGTACATGAAATGTACAAGATATCTATGTGAAAAGTATAAGATATTGTACATGATATGTACGTGGAATGTTATTGAAATGTACATGCAATGTAATCTACAGGAGGAGGAGGCCTACATGTGGCCCAGGAACGCTAGGAAAGGGAAAGAGATCCAGCCACAGCAGCTCAAAAAGATCAGAGACAAGTGTCGTTCTGGAGTATGGAGACAAGTACAGCGTAAAACATCCAGAAGGCAGGAATTCCTTAAGGTTCCTTAGGACCCAAAATTTCCCTTAGTCTTATCTTTCAAGTAATCTTAAGGATACAATTAAGGAATACCATGACCCTTGAGGAAGCCTTTAACCCTTATGCTGGTGATTGCTAATTTGGACAATACAAAATGATGCAAAAAACCTATAAAATGACCGAAACCCTGGCATGGGTACTCATCTAGGATTACTCAGTACTCAGTGAGAGCTATCTAATGAATACCAACATTACAGGGTTAAGGTGTTTTTCAAAAATCTTCGCGTCCTTGTGTGTTGGATGAAAGTAGCCTCAGCATTGGAAGGGTTAAGGGATCCTAGTACCTCATGTGTCATGCAAGCCGGCCAAGGTGCCTAAATATCATTACGATCACACACGCAATGGGAGCCATAGGGCATACAGTTAAACCTCCAAAATGTGAACACCTTTGAGGGTTGCACCATAAGGGTTAGCCTTATCTCTGGACTTGAACTTACCTATCGTCCTGGCAACAATCATACTTACAATGTCACTATGACAACAATGATCATTGTTACAAGGTGGCTATGGCAACAATTAAATTTAAGCCCATTATTAGGTCCAGGCCTATGGAAGCCTTCTGCAATCAGAACTTTGGAACCAAGACAAATATGCATTATAGGAAGCGATTCTTTTTCGGAAATAGTTTAGGAAGAAATCGGACCATAATTACATTCACTTTAGAATGTGTCTTCGTCTCGAAGAATTTCCACAATGGATTACAACCAAAATAAGCCTATAGATTGTTTTTAAAAAGGGAGATTTTCATATCTTGGGAGGTTTGCACTATGGATTAGGAACAGAAAGGTTAGGAAATTGTGTTCATGAAAGTTGTTCACGTCCCAGAAGTGGGCACACTCAGCTATGGCTGTTAAGCAACTGAGGATCAAGAATGCAGTTGTGCTATAAGACTAAGGATTGTGGCTAATTTTGACTGTTCTGTTTTACCCAGAATCCTTCATACATCTAGTTGCCAAGCTGCATTACCGTAATTTCTCGGCAATTTGAGACACTTCAATAATCAAAATTTTTATGGGTTCAGGATGGCCCATATTTTCTAAAAATACATTGATGCAAGATTTACAGTTAGGTCCATGTTATGTGTAATGGCAACTGGCAATAGATTGAGGGTTGCCCAGATTTCTCATTAGTTATTTTGTAATCAGCACTTTGCCCGAATTCCTAAGGTGGTCTAAATTTCCAAGAATTTACGGTATGCATTAATTAATTTCAAACCTGGTGTTTTGAAGTGAGACATGGACCACTGGCTGTCACCAGTGGACAGGTAACGGGTTACATGGACTTTGGCTATTGGAATGGTCCCTCATTTCACCATAAGGATGAATGTTGAATTGGATGCAATCTCAAGCGTGGCTAAATATTCAAGCCTGCACCATTGTGGATACTAGTATTGAAAGCAATATTCTGATATTATCTTAACCCTCATGCTGCTGGTGGCTAAATTGGCCAAAACAAAATAACCCAAAAATCCTGCAAAATCATCGAAACCATGGCATATGGGTACTCATCTGAGAGTACTCAGCGAGGGCTTTCCAATGAGTACCAACATGGCAGGGTTTAGATGGTTTTCGAAAATCTTTGCATTCTTGCGCTTTGGACAAAAGTAGCCTTAGCATTGGAAGGGTTAATCCTTATTTGTCATTGCCTGACAACTTTGAACATAACTTATCAAATAGAGTAAAAGCTGAAAAAAAGGTTGAAAATATTTGAAAGAGGGGAAATTGGATCCAACAATAATAATGACTTACAGTCAAACATTACCCAAGGTACTTCTCTGCTATTTAGATATTTCCATTTGTGTCAAGCCCAGTATGCGCTCCAGTTGTAAAATTGTTAATTAGATAGAATGGGAATTAAATATGAATACTGTAGAACACACATATGACGCGTGTCCCAAATATAGCGAATTGGGGAGTTTTCGCATCATAGCGTATCTTTGTTAGCGACGGTAGCCGCTGCTGACAGAGCCAAAGTACAGGGAAAAAAAGTACAGCGTTTTTATATATAGCGAAGCAGAACCACAAGCTATGTAAGATATATATAAACAGACGCGTACATTGTGTGTTCTACAGTATGAACATCTGAATGAATGTTTTCGTTATGATTAACATGATAAGGTGTTTTTTTCTAAAGGACGCATGCATCAATTAAAAACTCTCCCCAGAAGTGTCTGGTCTGTTTGGGCTGCTCAGAGGGTGAATGGTAACCCTTATGCAGGTGTTGGGGGCTAATTTTGCCATTACAAAATGATGCAAAATACCTGAAAAATGACTGAAATCCTGGCAAATAAGAGAGTACTCAGCAAGAACTATCCAATGAATACCAATATGACAGGGTTTAGATGGTTTTCAAAAATCTTTGCCTCCTTGTGCTTTGGACAGAAGTAGCCTCAGCATTGGAAGGGTTACATGATATTGCTGCCACATAATTTATGTATCTCTATGCATGTTCCTGGCTACAAGCTCTAAATGTGTGGCCTGGGAACCGGCATAGTGAACTAAAATGGCTCTCCTGGGCACCAGTACTATTTTCCTAAGAGGAAATTTACAAAAAGGTACAAAAGTTGTAGTGGTGCAATGGGCCGGTGTATATAGCGATGTGGGTCCTCCTGTGACTGGTGGGTAGTAGTGCGGAGAGTATGTGGATATTACTCCTTAAAGGAGGGAACTTAAAGCGAAAAAACCCCAGGTGTGAACCCATGCATGCCTGGCGATCTCCTAGACAGATGTCGTCTGGATCTACGATACTTGTGGAGATATCTTTGGAATTATGTATCGATTCACTAAATATTTGAGTGATTATTGTTGGTAGGTTTCTGATCCACATTTGTCCCTCAAATATTTTATGAATAATTACTCGGCTGAAAAAGATATCGTCAGAATAGTCGGGACGTTTCTAGGCATTATAGGCATGAACGGGTTAACACAACCACCCCTTTATTTGGTGCAGTGCCCTGGATGATCGGATTATAGAGGGCGCCACAATCTTCCCCAAAACTTACGACTTAACCCAGTCATGCCTACAGCTCTAACTGACATGTGTTTTCTGAATCGTTTATACTAGTGTGCCAATAACTTAGAAATTCAGCCTTATGCTGCTGGTGACTAATTGACCAATACAAAAAGATCCAAAAATACCTGAAAAATGACTGAAACCCGGGCACATGGGTACTCTTTGAGAGCGTTCAAATGAATACCAACATGACAGGGTTTAGAGGGTTTTCTAAAGTCTTCGAGCTCTTTTGCCTTGGGCAAAATTAGCTTTAGCATTGAAAGGGTTAAGCACAAATTCATGAAGGATTAGAATTTATTTTTGGTTCTGTTCAACATTACTATTAAAGGTGTTTTCGGCAAAAAATGATCCAGTAAGCACGTTCTCTCCAAAAAGGTTTGTACATTTTTAGTTATTATAGGAATGAATTTATCAATTCTCTGAACCCATTTCATGTCCTGGCTAAGTCCCTGGTTCTGGGATGCTACAGTACTTCTGAAATTGACTAGTAAGAAAGAATCTTGCAAAAATGTTGATAGAGTTGTTGATTATGTTCTGGTTAGCATTTCTCCTACAAATATCATCCAAAAGATGTCAAAATATTGAAATAGATTTCTTTACACTCTGTAGGTATGAATGGGCTGAACTTTTCATGCTCTGGTTACCATGGAGATCTTGTGGATTTATACATATTCTGAAGTGAATATGAATATAAAAATCAAACCAAACAAACACTGAACTGAACTATTTTTATATTCCTGTGTTCATTGTTTCTCTTACTTTTCCTCTCATGAGGTGATGCATGTGCAATTCAGGGTCTTAGCCAGGATTTAGAAATGGGTGCCTAAAATTGGCAGTTGTAAAATTTTGGGCGTCCAGATTTTTTTTAGGGGGATCACAATATACTCATATTTCAACGATAAACATGTATAAATTCGTCAAAATAAGGCATGATATCATTAAACAATGTCATGGGAATTATAAGGAGATGAAAAAATTCAATTATAAGCTTGAGATTGGGATTTTTAGAAATTCCTCACAAAACAAAATGGGTGTCCTGAGGGGTTCTTTTTAAGGGTTTGGGTGTCCAAAGAGGCACCCAGGCGCCCTGCTGGTCAAGACCATGATGTGCATTTTTCTATGATATTCAATGTACTCATTGCATGAATGGGATACGTCAAACTTCGAGAAAAACACTTAGCCCTGCTGGTGGCTAATTTACCCAACAAGAACATGGTGGAAAAAAACCTGAAAAATACCTGAAACCCTGTCAAATGGGTACTCATCTGACAGCACTCATCGAGAGCTATCCAATGAATACCAACATGACAGGGTTTGGACGTTGGCTAAATTGTCCAATACAAAAGGATGCAAAAAAACTGACAAATGACTGAAACCCTGGCAAATGGGTACTCATCTGACAGCACTCATCGAGAGCTATCTAATGAATACCAACATGACAGGGTTTGGACATTTTTCAAAAATCGTTGCGTCCTTGTCCTTTGGACGAAAGTAGCCTCAGCATTAGAATGGTTGAGCCCTAAGTAAAAGGCGGTGTTGTTCAAGGGCTAGTAACTTGTGGAGGACTATGTTCCTGTGTTAATTTCATTGTGGAGGTTAGAAACCATTTTATTTTACTTATCTTCAGTGTGAAATAACTGGTGAGGTATTTGTGCTTTGACTGACAAGTATCCATGATATTTCTCCTTTTTTTTCAAGCGGGTCAACTTGACTTCCCTCATGCTGCTGGTGGCTAATTTGGCCAATACAAAATGATGCAAAAATACTGAAAAATGACCGAACCACTGGCAAATGGGTACTCATTTGAGAGTACTCAGCAAGAGCTTTCCAATGAATACCAACATGACAGGGTTTCGATGGTTTTCAAAAAATCTTTGCATCCTTGTGTTTTGGACGAAAGTATCTTCAGCATTAAAAGGGTTAACGGTACCCATTTCATTGGGTGCAGGAAGTGGATAAAGAAGATATAACTTACTTTAAAGACGTGAAGTGTATATTATTGAATTGGAATAGCAGGTTGAGAAGGAATGGTTGTTTCGCACTCAACTGATTAATTAAAGAAACTGAAAAATGAAATTGAACTTGGTTACCAATAATTTAACTGCTGGCAATTGTTTTTTCTGATTTGATTTTTTTTGATGACTTTTAGATGTATTGAACTTTTCAGTGCAAATAAAGAATGTTAACTGTTTTCTGCCCTGAGCGCTGAAGGTGCCTGATAGTTGAAATATTCATTAACCCATTCATGTTCAGAGTTACCTTTGAAAAGTGTCATCTAAATGCTGGAATGCATATGAAAATAGCTGCGAAATAAAGCTGAGATGTGCAAAATAATTCAAGGATAATCATTGGTTCTTCTTGTAGGACCATCATTGATATGACAAGTATCGATCAATCGAAATAATTTTTCCAATTAATCGGAATAGATATTATGCCAATTATTATGTCAATTAATCTAAACACATTTTTTCAGCCTTTTTCACCATTTTTTGCCATTTTAAGCCAACACGAATAAGAATTTTGAAGTGAAGCTTAAGTATTCAATCAAAAAGTCTTGAGAAAACCTTCATTGTCTTTGCATAGTTAAAATCTTAGGATCCTAGCCACAGAAATAGTGTGGAACATGTGGAAATATTCTATTAGTGCAGTTTTTCAAAATCGAAATAATCGGAATTGAAAAATAAAACGTCAATGATCAAATCGATCTGTCGAACTACAGTGATCCACTTATCACATATGTTCTTTTAATGAGAAGTGTTTTCATAAAAAGAAACTGATTGATAGATAATTCAATGATTAATGCCACAGATGTTGCTATTATTACAATAGATTGTATAGCAACTCCATTACTCCTCAAATTCCCAAGGGATTAATGAGGAGGAAGTAAAATCTGCCTTACTGAAATAAAGGTAAATTTTGTGTATGAAATACCACAATCAAAGTGGTGGCAATTTGAAAAAATATGTAACCTCTAGTCCTGTGGACTCAGTTTCTAAATCCTGGCGAAGACCCTGCTTGCAACCCAACCTGGCATAAAAAAATGAATTCTGATCTTTTCCAACCGTTGCCATAACAAGATCCAAACTACTTTACCAAATGATTTGTGACTTAACCCTTCCAGTGCTGAGGCTACTTTCGTCCAAAGCACAAGGATGCAAAGATTATTGAAAACCATCCAATCCCAGACATGTTGGTATTCATTGGAAAACTCTCACTGAGTACTCTCCCACGAGTACCCAAGTGCCAGTGTTTCAGTCATTTACTAGGTTTCTTGCATCAGTTTGTATTGGCCAAACTAGGTAAAGGGTAAAGAAAAGTATGGCAGGGTACAAAAGCACAATCAAAGTTGACTTACCTCCGGTTAACCTGTCCAGCGCAGAGTTGACCCATTATGCAAGATGAAATAAACCAAAGTACTGTAGGTTTGAATACTGGACCTTTGTGGTTTGTGTATATATTTAGAAGGTCATATCGTAGGACTTGAAAAACTAAGCTAAGAAAAAAATGTTCCCTATTCAAAGAACTTTAAAATCCTGTTAAACCATTTGTTGTGTTTAGTTTCAGATGTCGCAAGCTTGGTTAATCCTGGAAATTTTTTGAAAATTAAAGATGACGCATATTTATGGAAGCACATGTTTTGTTATCCTTACCCTTAACCTCGACTCATTCTATCTTAGATGAATAGACACATGGATTCTTTGCCGTAGGCCAATTGCCATAAGACCCATTACAAAGCCCTGGACGAAACATAATCACACTGTATCTAGTCTCAGTGTGACGTCACTAGGAGACAGACCGATAAGGGCGCTAGTATTGTTTACATAACAGAGTAAGTTGTGCGCCAACATGCGCAGAATGCACCTTTTGAAGTGTCTTGTCAACATCTGAGCCATTAGTTGTGGCCAGGCTGATATGCGAGACCTGCTGGTTGCGTATCCAGTGATCGGCATTCATGGTTCTATCTATAATGCCATAATGAACAATATATGTGTTCTTACCTCTTCTAAAGGTGAATGGAGGGGGGGGGGGGGATTTCACATGTGAAATAATGCTTGACATTTTAACAAAGGACAAATTTGTTGACATCATTAATGGTGATAAACACAATGGTAATTACAAAAAAAGGATGCCTAAAAAGGCGAACTCCTCAACCGTGCGATGTATCATCCGTGCATCCAGATTGCATCTATAAATAGATAAAGCTGCATTAACTTAGATTTTTAAAGACAGTATGGCTGTTTAGATGTAAAATAAGAAACAACAAAACTTAAAACACAAGTAAATCAATATCCCTACTTCATTTTCCTGCACACGTGATGCAGATGCTAACAAATTGAATTATTCAAAAAAAAAGATTTTTCATATCATGATAATTTGTCATGCTTTTGTTGTTAGTATTAACCAAGAATGTGTCAGTTTCACGTATGTATTCGAGTGTAGACTGCCATGCCATCTTGTGCTTCATTTCTAAACTAATTAACTAAGTAATCGTACCTTCCAGATATTTTCAGAATATGGATGTCTTTCATCATAATCGAATTACGATTTATAGATCGTATAGAGTCGAAAATAAGCTAGCCACAATTGTTAGTGTAACTCGCTATCGTTCTGGGTCAATATACTAATTTAATTTGGTTGGAGGACCAGGATGATCTAAATTACAAACTATGAAAATAAAAGACTACAAAATGTCCCTATTGTCTTATGAAATAAATAAAACCGAAATACAAACAATATCCCATGTTTTCTCTATTGCAACAACGCAATTAGAACTATGAACCTCCTTGTAAACTGGCTCCATTCTACTGTGGGAGGCCACCTTAAACTTGCTGAAAGGGAAATAATTTTAGGCACCGACAGAAAGGGAAAATTCATAGTAGATATTGGAATTATGCGTACCAAAGAGGTAATTTATCAAAAAAGGCAAATAGGGCAAAGAATGTATTTCACCGAGAGACATTTCATATGATATCAATGAGGTTTAAGCAAATGCAAATAAAATAATGTAATCACGAGATGATCATGGGAATAGACAAATTTAATCAAACATGGATACATGTATATGATGATCTGTGCAATTTATTTGAAGTATTTAAGAATATACTCCGGAAAGGAATTTCATGTGAACATACGTATTCCCACAGGGGCGTGTATATTTGAGTGCCACTTGCCAGTAGTCACAGCCGTATTAGTAATATAGACAATATTTCATAGTACCAGCCTCAGACTCACGAGTGACCGCTCAACGATACAAGCCCCTGTGCGTATTCCCACACACAAGTATCAGCGACTTATAAGGTCTCGGTGAAGTAAATGGTGTATCCCTTCGAGTAGTACCTTTGCATAGTTCCAATAAAAACTGGGGCTAGGCCCAATCGAGGCCTATAAATGGAGATATATACAACTTCATTCAACTAATATGGTATTTTTGGAATGGGGAGGGACTGGGCAGTTGTTTATTGCCCACAAAGTGAAGTTTGTTGCTTGGGCGTATGAATACCAAGCTGAAAGTGGTCGTGTTTGTTTATCTCAGACTCGTTTCTGATGTTGACCACCAGAGGGCCGGTTCTGTCACTATTTTGGCTCATAAAAAAAATCACGATATGACCCCCAATTGTTTTGGGTTAATTTAGAAGAGGAGAATGTTCTGATCAAAAAAATAACAACTTTTGGTGTGAAAGGATGACTAGTTTTGGATTTAGCCAAGCATTATTGTCACACCACTGCTGAAATTCGCCGGTCAGCTGTGGAATTAGTTCACCGAGAATGTATGTGAAATCACAGGTATTTGTATCCGTATAATGGTCCGAAAATTGGTAAACATTTTTTTTTATAAAAATCAAATGATTATGGGGACGTAGGCCACCCTCTTATGAAGCTTGATACGAACTTTCAGGTTTATCCGAGCACTGCAAAGCGAGAAAAAAAAGACTTTAAAGTATATTGCCAGGACTTGTCTAATATATATATATATATATAACACTAAGTCTTTTTTTCTCGCATTGCAGTGCTCGGATACACCTGAAAGTTCGTATCAGGCTTCATAAGAGGGTGGCCTACGTCCCCATAATCATTTGATTTTTATAAAAAAAAATGTTAACCAATTTCCGGACCATTATACGGATACAAATACCTGTGGTGAAATGTACATGATATGTACATGAAATGTACAAGATATCTATGTGAAAAGTATAAGATATTGTACATGATATGTACGTGGAATGTTATTGAAATGTACATGCAATGTAATCTACAGGAGGAGGAGGCCTACATGTGGCCCAGGAACGCTAGGAAAGGGAAAGAGATCCAGCCACAGCAGCTCAAAAAGATCAGAGACAAGTGTCGTTCTGGAGTATGGAGACAAGTACAGCGTAAAACATCCAGAAGGCAGGAATTCCTTAAGGTTCCTTAGGACCCAAAATTTCCCTTAGTCTTATCTTTCAAGTAATCTTAAGGATACAATTAAGGAATACCATGACCCTTGAGGAAGCCTTTAACCCTTATGCTGGTGATTGCTAATTTGGACAATACAAAATGATGCAAAAAACCTATAAAATGACCGAAACCCTGGCATGGGTACTCATCTAGGATTACTCAGTACTCAGTGAGAGCTATCTAATGAATACCAACATTACAGGGTTAAGGTGTTTTTCAAAAATCTTCGCGTCCTTGTGTGTTGGATGAAAGTAGCCTCAGCATTGGAAGGGTTAAGGGATCCTAGTACCTCATGTGTCATGCAAGCCGGCCAAGGTGCCTAAATATCATTACGATCACACACGCAATGGGAGCCATAGGGCATACAGTAAAACCTCCAAAATGTGAACACCTTTGAGGGTTGCACCATAAGGCTTAGCCTTATCTCTGGACTTGAACTTACCTATCGTCCTGGCAACAATCATACTTACAATGTCACTATGACAACAATGATCATTGTTACAAGGTGGCTATGGCAACAATTAAATTTAAGCCCATTATTAGGTCCAGGCCTATGGAAGCCTTCTGCAATCAGAACTTTGGAACCAAGACAAATATGCATTATAGGAAGCGATTCTTTTTCGGAAATAGTTTAGGAAGAAATCGGACCATAATTACATTCACTTTAGAATGTGTCTTCGTCTCGAAGAATTTCCACAATGGATTACAACCAAAATAAGCCTATAGATTGTTTTTAAAAAGGGAGATTTTCATATCTTGGGAGGTTTGCACTATGGATTAGGAACAGAAAGGTTAGGAAATTGTGTTCATGAAAGTTGTTCACGTCCCAGAAGTGGGCACACTCAGCTATGGCTGTTAAGCAACTGAGGATCAAGAATGCAGTTGTGCTATAAGACTAAGGATTGTGGCTAATTTTGACTGTTCTGTTTTACCCAGAATCCTTCATACATCTAGTTGCCAAGCTGCATTACCGTAATTTCTCGGCAATTTGAGACACTTCAATAATCAAAATTTTTATGGGTTCAGGATGGCCCATATTTTCTAAAAATACATTGATGCAAGATTTACAGTTAGGTCCATGTTATGTGTAATGGCAACTGGCAATAGATTGAGGGTTGCCCAGATTTCTCATTAGTTATTTTGTAATCAGCACTTTGCCCGAATTCCTAAGGTGGTCTAAATTTCCAAGAATTTACGGTATGCATTAATTAATTTCAAACCTGGTGTTTTGAAGTGAGACATGGACCACTGGCTGTCACCAGTGGACAGGTAACGGGTTACATGGACTTTGGCTATTGGAATGGTCCCTCATTTCACCATAAGGATGAATGTTGAATTGGATGCAATCTCAAGCGTGGCTAAATATTCAAGCCTGCACCATTGTGGATACTAGTATTGAAAGCAATATTCTGATATTATCTTAACCCTCATGCTGCTGGTGGCTAAATTGGCCAAAACAAAATAACCCAAAAATCCTGCAAAATCATCGAAACCATGGCATATGGGTACTCATCTGAGAGTACTCAGCGAGGGCTTTCCAATGAGTACCAACATGGCAGGGTTTAGATGGTTTTCGAAAATCTTTGCATTCTTGCGCTTTGGACAAAAGTAGCCTTAGCATTGGAAGGGTTAATCCTTATTTGTCATTGCCTGACAACTTTGAACATAACTTATCAAATAGAGTAAAAGCTGAAAAAAAGGTTGAAAATATTTGAAAGAGGGGAAATTGGATCCAACAATAATAATGACTTACAGTCAAACATTACCCAAGGTACTTCTCTGCTATTTAGATATTTCCATTTGTGTCAAGCCCAGTATGCGCTCCAGTTGTAAAATTGTTAATTAGATAGAATGGGAATTAAATATGAATACTGTAGAACACACATATGACGCGTGTCCCAAATATAGCGAATTGGGGAGTTTTCGCATCATAGCGTATCTTTGTTAGCGACGGTAGCCGCTGCTGACAGAGCCAAAGTACAGGGAAAAAAAGTACAGCGTTTTTATATATAGCGAAGCAGAACCACAAGCTATGTAAGATATATATAAACAGACGCGTACATTGTGTGTTCTACAGTATGAACATCTGAATGAATGTTTTCGTTATGATTAACATGATAAGGTGTTTTTTTCTAAAGGACGCATGCATCAATTAAAAACTCTCCCCAGAAGTGTCTGGTCTGTTTGGGCTGCTCAGAGGGTGAATGGTAACCCTTATGCAGGTGTTGGGGGCTAATTTTGCCATTACAAAATGATGCAAAATACCTGAAAAATGACTGAAATCCTGGCAAATAAGAGAGTACTCAGCAAGAACTATCCAATGAATACCAATATGACAGGGTTTAGATGGTTTTCAAAAATCTTTGCCTCCTTGTGCTTTGGACAGAAGTAGCCTCAGCATTGGAAGGGTTACATGATATTGCTGCCACATAATTTATGTATCTCTATGCATGTTCCTGGCTACAAGCTCTAAATGTGTGGCCTGGGAACCGGCATAGTGAACTAAAATGGCTCTCCTGGGCACCAGTACTATTTTCCTAAGAGGAAATTTACAAAAAGGTACAAAAGTTGTAGTGGTGCAATGGGCCGGTGTATATAGCGATGTGGGTCCTCCTGTGACTGGTGGGTAGTAGTGCGGAGAGTATGTGGATATTACTCCTTAAAGGAGGGAACTTAAAGCGAAAAAACCCCAGGTGTGAACCCATGCATGCCTGGCGATCTCCTAGACAGATGTCGTCTGGATCTACGATACTTGTGGAGATATCTTTGGAATTATGTATCGATTCACTAAATATTTGAGTGATTATTGTTGGTAGGTTTCTGATCCACATTTGTCCCTCAAATATTTTATGAATAATTACTCGGCTGAAAAAGATATCGTCAGAATAGTCGGGACGTTTCTAGGCATTATAGGCATGAACGGGTTAACACAACCACCCCTTTATTTGGTGCAGTGCCCTGGATGATCGGATTATAGAGGGCGCCACAATCTTCCCCAAAACTTACGACTTAACCCAGTCATGCCTACAGCTCTAACTGACATGTGTTTTCTGAATCGTTTATACTAGTGTGCCAATAACTTAGAAATTCAGCCTTATGCTGCTGGTGACTAATTGACCAATACAAAAAGATCCAAAAATACCTGAAAAATGACTGAAACCCGGGCACATGGGTACTCATCTGATAGTACTCTTTGAGAGCGTTCAAATGAATACCAACATGACAGGGTTTAGATGGTTTTCAAAAGTCTTTGAGCTCTTTTGCCTTGGGCAAAATTAGCTTTAGCATTGAAAGGGTTAAGCACAAATTCATGAAGGATTAGAATTTATTTTTGGTTCTGTTCAACATTACTATTAAAGGTGTTTTCGGCAAAAAATGATCCAGTAAGCACGTTCTCTCCAAAAAAGTTTGTACATTTTTAGTTATTATAGGAATGAATTTGTCAATTCTCTGAACCCATTTCTGTCCAGAGTTCCTCTTGATAAGTGGTTCTTGGCCACCTGGTGAGATAAATCCAAACTAACCTGACCACTCTGACAGGGTCTTAGCCAGGAATTCAGAAATGCCTGTCCAAAACAGCAATCAAAATTTCTGCCCGTCCAGATTTAGCTACTAATTTACTTCAAATCCGTATACCAGCTACATTTGATAGCCTAGTGTGTCAAAAAGGGCAATTCACACTTCAGTTGTGTCCTAGAAGATGGTTTGCTAGAAAGTCAAAATTGAAAAGTCTTCATAGAAATTTTTGCCTGTCCAAACAAGAGGTTTTTAGGAAATTACCTGTCCAAAAGACAGGTAGGACAGGTCCTGGCTAAGTCCCTGGTTCTGGGATGCTACAGTACTTCTGAAATTGACTAGTAAGAAAGAATCTTGCAAAAATGTTAATAGAGTTGTTGATTATGTTCTGGTTAGCATTTCTCCTACAAATATCATCCAAAACATGTCAAAATATTGAAATAGATTTCTTTACACTCTGTAGGTATGAATGAGCTGAACTCTTCATGCCCTGGTTACCATGGAGATCTTGTGGATTTATACATATTCTGAAGTGAATATGAATGTAAAAATCAAACCAAACAAACACTGAACTGAAATATTTTTATATTCCTGTGTTCATTGTTTCTCTTACTTTCCCTCTCATGAGGTGATCCATGTGCATCAGGGTCTTAGCCAGGATTTAGAAACTGGGTGCCTAAAATTGGCAGTTGTAAAATTTTTGGGCGTCCAGATTTTTTAGGGGGATCACAATATACTCATATTTCAACCATAAACATGTATAAATTCATCAAAATAAGGCATGATATCATTAAACAATGTCATGGGAATTATAAGGAGATGAAAAAATTCAATTATAAGCTTGAGATTGGGATTTTTAGAAATTCCTCACAAAACCAAATTGGGTGTCCTGAGGGGTTCTTTTTAAGGGTTTGGGTGTCAAAAAAGGCACCCAGGCGACCTGCTGGTCAAGACCATGATGTGCATTTTTCTATGATCTTCAATGTACTCATTGCATGAATGGGATATGTCAAACTTCGTGAAAAACACTTAGCCCTGCTGGTGGCTAATTTGCCCAACAAGAACATGGTGGAAAAACCCCCTGAAAAATACCTGAATCCCTGTCAAATGGGTACTCATCTGAAAGCACACATCGAGAGCTATCCAATGAATACCAACATGACAGGGTTTGGACGTTGGCTAAATTGTCCAATACAAAAGGATGCAAAAAACCTGACGAATGACTGAAACCCTGGCAAATGGGTACTCATCTGACAGCACTCATCGAGAGCTATCTAATGAATACCAACATGACAGGGTTTGGACATTTTTCAAAAATCGTTGCGTCCTTGTCCTTTGGACGAAAGTAGCCTCAGCATAAGAATGGTTGAGCCCTAAGTAAAAGGCAGTGTTGTTCAAGGGCTAGTAACGTGTGGAGGACTATGCTCCTGTGTTAATTTCATTGTGGAGGTTAGAAACCATTTTATTTTACTTATCTTCAGTGTGAAATAACTGGTGAGGTATTTGTGCTTTGACTGACAAGTATCCATGATATTTCTCCTTTTTTTTTCAAGCGGGTCAACTTGACTTCCCTCATGCTGCTGGTGGCTAATTTGGCCAATACAAAATGATGCAAAAATACTGAGAAATGACCGAAACACTGGCACATGGGTACTCATTTGAGAGTACTCAGCAAGAGCTTTCCAATGAATACCAACATGACAGAGTTTCGATGGTTTTCAAAAAATCTTTGCATCCTTGTGTTTTGGACGAAAGTATCCTCAGCATTGTAAGGGTTAACGGTACCCATTTCACTGGGTGCAGGAAGTGGATAAAGAAGATATAACTTACTTTAAAGACGTGAAGTGCATATTATTGAATTGGAATAGCAGGTTGAGAAGGAATGGTTGTTTCGCACTCAACTGATTAATTAAAGAAACTGAAAAATCAAATTGAACTTGGTTACCAATAATTTAACTACTCAGAATTGTTTTTTCTGATTTGAATTTTTTTTGATGACTTTTAGATGTATTGAACTTTTCAGTGCAAATAAAGAATGTTAACTGTTTTCTGCCCTGAGCGCTGAAGTTGCCTAATAGTTGAAATATTCATTAACCCATTCATGTTCAGAGTTACCTTTGAAAAGTGTCATCTAAATGCTGGAATGCATATGAAAATAGCTGCGAAATAAAGCTGAGATGTGCAAAATAATTCAAGGATAATCATTGGTTCTTCTTGTAGGACCATCATTGATATGACAAGTATCGATCAATCGAAATAATTTTTCCAATTAATCGGAAAAAAATATTATGCCAATTGTTATGTCAATTAATCTAAACACATTTTTTCAGCCTTTTACACCATTTTTTGCCATTTTAAGCCAACACGTATAAGAATTTTGAAGTGAAGCTTAAGTATTCAATCAAAAAGTGTTGAGAAAACCTTCATTGTCTTTGCATAGTTATATCTTAGGATCCTAGCCACAGAAATAGTGTGGAACATGTGAAAATATTCTTTTAGTGCAGTTCTTCAAAATCGAAATAATCGGAATTGAAAAATATAACGTCAATGATCAAATCGATCTGTCGAACTACAGTGATCCACTTATCACATATGTTCTTTTAATGAGAAGTGTTTTCATAAAAAGAAACTCTGATTGATAGATAATTCAATGATTAATGCCACAGATGTTGCTATTATTACAATAGATTGTATAGCAACTCCATTACTCCTCAAATTCCCAAGGGACTCAGTTTCTAAATCCTGGCGAAGACCCTGCTTGCAACCCAACCTGGCATAAAGAAATGAATTCTGATCTTTTCCAACCGTTGCCATAACAAGATCCAAACCTCTTTTTGCGACTTAACCCTTCCAATGCTGAGGCTACTTTCGTCCAAAGCACAAGGATGCAAAGATTATTGAAAACCATCCAATCCAAGACATGTTGGTATTCATTGGAAAACTCTCACTGAGTACTCTCCCACGAGTACCCAAGTGCCAGGGTTTCAGTCATTTACTAGGTTTCTTGCATCATTTTGTATTGGCCAAACTAGGTAAAGGGTAAAGAAAAGTATGGCAGGGTACAAAAGCACAATCAAAGTTGACTTACCTCCGGTTAACCTGTCCAGCGCAGAGTTGACCCATTATGCAAGATGAAATAAACCAAAGTACTGTAGGTTTGAATACTGGACCTTTGTGGTTTGTGTATATATTTAGAAGGTCATATCGTAGGACTTGAAAAACTAAGCTAAGAAAAAAATGTTCCCTATTCAAAGAACTTTAAAATCCTGTTAAACCATTTGTTGTGTTTAGTTTCAGATGTCGCAAGCTTAGTTAATCCTGGAATTTTTTTGAAAATTAAAGATGACGCATATTTATGGAAGCACATGTTTTGTTATCCTCACCCTTAATCTCGACTCATTCTATCTTAGATGAATAGACACATGGATTCTTTGCCGTAGGCCAATTACCATAAGACCCATTACAAAGCCCTGGACGAAACATAATCACACTGTATCTAGTCTCAGTGTGACGTCACTAGGAGACAGACCGATAAGGGCGCTAGTATTGTTTACATAACAGAGTAAGTTGTGCGCCAACATGCGCAGAATGCACCTCTTGAAGTGTCTTGTCAACATCTGAGCCATTAGTTGTGGCCAGGCTGATATGCGAAACCTGCTGGTTGCGTATCCAGTGATCGGCATTCATGGTTCTATTTATAATGCCATAATGAACAATATATGTGTTCTTACCTCTTCTAAAGGTGAATGGAGGGGGGGGGGGGGGATTTTACATGTGAAATAATGCTTGACATTTTAACAAAGGACAAATTTGTTGACATCATTAATGGTGATAAACACAATGGTAATTACAAAAATAGCATGCCTAAAAAGGCGAACTCCTCAACCGTGCGATCTTGGATTTTGGTCTTCTAAGGTGCGATGTATCATCCGTGCATCCAGATTGCATCTATAAATAGATAAAGCTGCATTAACGTAGATTTTTAAAGACAGTATGGCTGTTTAGATGTAAAATAAGAAACAACAAAACTTAAAACACAAGTAAATCAATATACCTACTTCATTTTCCTGCACACGTGATGCAGATGCTAACAAATTGAATTATTCGAAAAAAAAATGATTTTTCATATCATGATAATTTGTCATGCTTTTGTTGTTAGTAATAACCAAGAATGTGTCAGTTTCACGTATGTATTCGAGTGTAGACTGCCATGCCATCTTGTGCTTCATTTCTTAACTAATTAACTAAGTAATCGTACCTTCCAGATATTTTCAGAATATGGATGTCTTTCATCATAATCGAATTACGATTTATAGACCGTATAGAGTCGAAAATAAGCTAGCCACAATTGTTAGTGTAAGTCGCTATCGTTCTGGGTCAATATACTATTTTAATTTGGTTGGAGGACCATGATGATCTAAATTACAAACTATGAAAATAAAAGACTACAAAATGTCCCTATTGTCTTATGAAATAAATAAAACCGAAATACAAACAATATCCCATGTTTTCTCTATTGCAACAACGCAATTAGAACTATGAACCTACTTGTAAACTGGCTCCATCCTACTGTGGGAGGCCATCTTAAACTTGCTGAAAGGGAAATAATTTCAGGCACCGACAAAAAGGGAAAATTAATAGTAGATATTACCAAAGAGGTAATTTATCAAAAAAGGCAAATAGGGCAAATAATTTATTTCACCGAGAGACATTTCATATGATATCAATGATGTTTAAAGCAAATGCAAATAAAATAATGTAATCCTGAGATGATCATGGGATTTATTTAGACAAATTTAGACAAACATGGATAGATGTATATGATGACCTGTACGATTTATTCGAAGTATTTTAGAATATACTCCGGAAAGGAATTTCATGTGAACATAGGTATTCCCACACACAAGTATGAGCGACGTATAAGGTGTCGGTGAAGTAAATGTTGTATCCCTTCGAGTAGTACCATTGCATAGTTCCAATAAAAACTGGGGCTAGGCCCAATCGAGGCCTATAAATGGAGATATATACAACTTCATTCAACTAATATGGTATTTTTGGAATGGGGAGGGACTGGGCTTTTGTTTATTGCCCACAAAGTGAAGTTTGTTGCTTGGGCGTATGAATACCAAGCTGGAAGTGATCGTGTTTGTTTATCTCAGACTCGTTTCTGATGTTGACCACCAGAGGGCCGGATCTGTCACTCTGACCTATTTTGGCACATAAAAAAAAAATCACGATATGACCCCCAATTGTTATAGGGATTAAGATCCGCCGCTGAGCCTTGGTGCAGATTTATAGCCGAGACGTAGGTGTTTGTTGCAAAAGCTGAGGCCGCCAAGGCCGAAGCGTTGCAACAAACACCCACGGAGAGGCTACAAATCTGCACCAATGCTCAGTGGCGGGTCTTAATGGCTATTATAGCGAGTTTGAGTGATAAAAAAATTCAAACAACTCTGTGAAGATGACACAAAAGTCATGTTTTCTAGTGGTTGCTGAGCCTGGATTTGGTCCCGGCTCTGGAGCCTCATTCTGGATTTGGTCCTGGCTCCCTGCTGTGAACCGGGACCACTTTAAAGCCACAGAAACAGCTTCTCACTGTACATAGTGTGTTTTCCAAGCCTAGGTATTTTCATAGCTATGCGCTATAATTTGGGTTAATTTAGAAGAGGAGAATGTTCTGATCAAAAAAATAACAACTTTTGGTGTGAAAGGATGACTAGTTTTGGATTTAGCCAAGCATTATTGTCACACCACAGCTGAAATTCGCCGGTCAGCTGTGGAATTAGTTCACCGAGAATGTATGTGAAATGTACATGATATGTACATGAAATGTACAAGATATCTATGTGAAAAGTATAAGATAATGTACATGATATGTACATGAAATTTACGTGAAATGTACATGATATGTACATGAAATGTACAAGATATCTATGTGAAAAGTATAAGATAATGTACATGATATGTACGTGATATGTACGTGATATGTACGTGAACTGTACTCTACAGGAGGAGGAGGAATACATGTGGCCCAGGAACGCTAGGAAAGGGAAAGAGATCCAGCCACAGCAGCTCAAAAAGATCAAAGACAATTGTCGTTCTGGAGTATGGAGACAAGTACAGCGTAAAACATCCAGAAGGCAGGAATTCCGTAAGGTTCCTTAGGACCCATAATTTCCCTTAGTCTTATCTTTCAAGTAATCTTAAGGATACAGTTAAGGGATACCATGACCCTTGAGGAAGCATTAACCCTTATGCTGGTGATTGCTAATTTGGACAATACAAAATGATGCAAAAAACCTATAAAATGACCGAAACCCTGGCATGGGTACTCATCTAGGATTACTCAGTACTCAGTGAAAGCTATCTAATGAATACCAACATTACAGGGTTTAGGTGTTTTTCAAAAATCTTCGCGTCATTGTGTGTTGGATGAAAGTAGCCTCAGCATTGGAAGGAATAAGGGATCCTAGTACCACATGTGTCATGCAAGCCGGCCAAGGTGCCTAAATATCATTACGATCACACACGCAATGGGAGCCATAGGGCATACAGTAAAACCTCCAAAATGTGAAAACCTTTGAGGATTGCACCATAAGGCTTAGCCTTATCTCTGGACTTGAACTTACCTATCGTCCTGGCAACAATCATACTTACAATGTCACTATGACAACAATGATCATTGTTACAAGGTGGCTATGGCAACAATTAAATTTAAGCCCATTATTAGGTCCAGGCCTATGGAAGCCTTCTGCAATCAGAACTTTGGAACCAAGACAAACATGCATTATAGGAAGCGATTCTTTTTCGGAAATAGTTCAGGAAGAAATCGGACCATAATTACATTCACTTTAGAATGTGTCTTCGTCTCGGAGAATTTCCACAATGGATTACAACCAAAATAAGCCTATAAATTGTTTTTTAAAAAGGGAGATTTTCATATCTTTGGAGGTTTGCACTATAGGAACAGAAAGGTTTGGAAATTGTGTTCATGAAAGTTGTTCAGGTCCCAGAAGTGGGCACACTCTGCTATGGCTGTTAACCCTTATGCTGCTGGTGGCTAAATTGGCCAAAACAAAATAACCCAAAAATCCTGCAAAATCATCGAAACCATGGCATATGGGTACTCATCTGAGAGTACTCAGCGAGGGCCTTCCAATGAGTACCAACATGGCAGGGTTTAGATGGTTTTCGAAAATCTTTGCATTCTTGCGCTTTGGACAAAAGTAGCCTTAGCATTGGAAGGGTTAAGCAACTGAGGATAATTTCGACTGTTCTGTTTTACCCAGAATCCTTCATACATCTAGTTGCCAAGCTGCATTACCGTAATTTCTCGGTGATTTGAGACACTTCAATAATCAAAATTTTTATGGGTTCAGGGTGGCCCATATTTTCTGAAAATACATTGATGCAAGATTTACAGTTAGGTCCATGTTATGTGTAATGGCAACTGGCAATAGATTGAGGGTTGCCCAGATTTCTCATTAGTTACTTTGTAATCAGCACTTTGCCCGAATTCCTAAGGTGGTCTAAATTTCCAAGAATTTACGGTATGCATTGATTAATTTCAATCCTGGTGTTTTGAAGTGAGACATGGACCACTGGCTGTCACCAGTGGACAGGTAACAGGTTTACATGGACTTTGGCTATTGGAATGGTCCCTCATTTCACCATAAGGATGAATGTTGAATTGGATGCAATCTCAAGCGTGGCTAAAAGATTCAAGCCTGCACCATTGTGGATACTAGTATTGAAACCAATATTCTGATATTATCTTAACCCTTATGCTGCTGGTGGCGAAATTGGCCAAAACAAAAAAACAAAAAAAAAATCCTGCAAAATCATCGAAACCATGGCATGTGGGTACTCATCTGAGAGTACTCAGCGAGGGCTTTCCAATGAGTACCAACATGGCAGGGTTTATATGGTTTTCGAAAATCTTTGCATTCTTGCGCTTTGGACAAAAGTAGCCATAGCATTGGAAGGGCTAATCCTTATTTGTCATTGCCTGACAACTTTGAACATAACTTATCAAATAGAGTAAAAGCTGAAAAAAAGGTTGAAAATATTTGAAGGAGGGGAAATTGGATCCAACAATAACAATGACTTACAGTCAAACATTACCCAAGGTACTACTCTGCTATTTAGATATTTCCATTTGTGTCAAGCCCAGTATGCGCTCCAGTTGTAAAATTGTTAATTAGATAGAATGGGAATTAAATATGAATACTGTAGAACACACATATGACGTGTGTCCCAAATATAGCGAATTGGGGAGTTTTTGCATCATAGCGTATTTTTGTTAGTGACGGTAGCCGCTGCTGACAGCGCCAAAGTACAGGAAAGAAAAGTACAGCGTTTTTATATATAGCGAAGCGGAACCACACGCTATGTACGATATATACAAACAGACGCGTACATTGTGTGTTCTACAGTATGAACATCTGAATAATTGGAATGAATGTTTTCGTTATGATTAACATGATAGGGTGTTGTTTTCTAAAGGACGCATGCATCAATTAAAAACTCTCCCCAGAAGTGTCTGGTCTGTTTGGGCTGCTCAGAGGGTGAATGGTAACCGTTATGCAGGTGGTGGGGGCTAATTTTGCCATTACAAAATGATGCAAAAAACCTGAAAAATGACTGAAATCCTGGCAAATGGGTACTCATAAGAGAGTACTCAGCGAGAACTATCCAATGAATACCAATATGACAGGGTTCAGATGGTTTTCAAAAATCTTTGCCTCCTTGTGCTTTGGACAAAAAGTAGCCTCAGCATTAGAAGGGTAACATGATATTGCTGCCACATGAGGTAATTTATGTATCTCTATGCAGGTTCCTGGCTACAAGCTTTAAATGTGTGGCCTGGGAACCGGCATAGTGAACTAAAATGGCTCTCCTGGGCACCAGTACTATTTTCCTAAGAGGAAATTTACAAAAAGGTACAAAAGTTGTAGTGGTGCAATGGGCCGGTGTATATAGCGATGTGGGTCCTCCTGTGACTGGTGGGTAGTAGTGCGGAGAGTATGTGGATATTACTCCTTAAAGGAGGGAACTTCAAGCGAAAGAAACCCAGGTGTGAACCCATGCATGCCTGGCGATCTCCTAGACAAATGTCGTCTGGATCTACTATACTTTTGGAGATATCTTTGGAATTATGTAACGATTCACTAAATATTTGAGTGATTATTGTTGGTAGGTTTCTGATCCACATTTGTCCCTCAAATATTTTATGAATAATCACTCGGCTGAAAAGGATATAACATGGGTACTCACCTGATAGTACTCTTTGAGAGCGTTCAAATGAATACCAACATGACAGGGTTTAGATGGTTTTCTAAAGTCTTTGAGCTCTTTTGCCTTGGGCAAAATTAGCTTTAGCATTGAAAGGGTTAAGCACAAATTCATGAAGGATTAGAGTTTATTTTTGGTTCTGTTCAACATTACTATTAAAGGTGTTTTCGGCAAAAAATGATCCAGTAAGCACGTTCTCTCCAAAAAAGTTTGTACATGTTTAGTTATTATAGGAATGAATTTGTCAATTCTCTGAACCTATTTCTGCCCAGAGTTCCTCTTGATAAGTGGTTCTTGGCCACCTGGTGAGATAAATCCAAACTAACCTGACCACTCTGACAGGGTCTTAGCCAGGAATTCAGAAATGCCTGTCCAAAACAGCAATCAAAATTTCTGCCCATCCAGATTTAGCTACTAATTTACTTCAAATCCGTATACCAGCTACATTTGATAGCCTAGTGTGTCAAAAAGGGCAATTCACACTTCAGTTGTGTCCTAGAAGATGGTTTGCTAGGAAGTCAAAATTGAAAAGTCTTCATAGAAATTTTTGCCTGTCCAAACAGGAGGTTTTTAGGAAATTACCTGTCCAAAAGACAGGTAGGACAGGTCCTGGCTAAGTCCCTGCTTCTGGGATGCTACAGTACTTCTGAAATTGACTAGTAAGAAAGAATCTTGCAAAAATGTTAATAGAGTTGTTGATTATGTTCTGGTTAGCATTTCTCCTACAAATATCATCCAAAAGATGTCAAAATATCGAAATAGATTTCTTTACACTCTGTAGGTATGAATGGGCTGAACTTTTCATGCTCTGGTTACCATGGAGATCTTGTGGATTTATACATATTCTGAAGTGAATATGAATGTAAAAATCAAACCAAACACTGAACTGAAATATTTTTATATTCCTGTGTTCATTGTTGCTCTTACTTTTCCTCTCATGAGGTGATGCATGTGCATAAGGGTCTTAGCCAGGATTTAGAAACTGGGTGCCTAAAATTGGCAGTTGTAAACTTTTGGGGCGTCCATATTTTTTTAGGGGGATCACAATATACACATATTTCAACCATAAACATGTATAAATTCATCAAAATAAGGCATGATATCATTAAACAATGTCAAGGGAATTATAAGGAGATGAAAAAAATCAATTATAAGCTTGAGATTGGGATTTTTAGAAATTCCTCACAAAACAAAATGGGTGTCCTGAGGGGTTCTTTTTAAGGGTTTGGGTGTCAAAAAAGGCACCCAGGCGCCCTGCTGGTCAAGACCATGATGTGCATTTTTCTATGATCTTCAATGTACTCATTGCATGAATGGGATACGTCAAACTTCGTGAAAAACACTTAGCACTGCTGGTGGCTAATTTACCCAACAAGAACATGGTGGAAAAAACCCTGAAAAATACCTGAATCCCTGTCAAATGGGTACTCATCTGACAGCACTCATCGAGAGCTATCCAATGAATACCAACATGACAGGGTTTGGACGTTGGCTAAATTGTCCAATACAAAAGGATGCAAAAAAACCTGACAAATGACTGAAACCCTGGCAAATGGGTACTCATCTGACAGCACTCATCGAGAGCTATCTAATGAATACCAACATGACAGGGTTTGGACATTTTTCAAAAATCGTTGCGTCCTTGTCCTTTGGACGAAAGTAGCCTCAGCATTAGAATGGTTGAGCCCTAAGTAAAAGGCAGTGTTGTTCAAGGGCTAGTAACGTGTGGAGGACTATGTTCCTGTGTTAATTTCATTGTGGAGGTTAGAAACCATTTTATTTTACTTATCTTCAGTGTGAAATAACTGGTGAGGTATTTGTGCTTTGACTGACAAGTATCCATGATATTTCTTCTTTTTTTTTAAGCGGGTCAACTTGACTTCCCTCATGCTGCTGGTGGCTAATTTGGCCAATACAAAATGATGCAAAAATACTGAAAAATGACCGAAACACTTGCACATGGCACTCATTTGAGAGTACTCAGCAAGAGCTTTCCAATGAATACCAACATGACAGGGTTTCGATGGTTTTCATCCTTGTGCTTTGGACGAAAGTATCCTCAGCATTGTAAGGGTTAACGGTACCCATTTCACTGGGTGTGCCAAGTGGATAAAGAAGATATAACTTACTCTAAAGACGTGAAGTGCATATTATTGAATTGGAATAGCAGGTTGAGAAGGAATGGTTGTTTTGCACTCAACTGATTAATTAAAGAAACTGAAAAATCAAATTGAACTTGGTTACCAATAATTTAACTACTCGCAATTGTTTTTTCTGACTTGAATTTTTTTTGATGACTTTTAGATGTATTGAACTTTTCAGTGCAAATAAAGAATGTTAACTGTTTTCTGCCCTGAGCGCTGAAGGTGCCTGATAGTTGAAATATTCATTAACCCATTCATGTTCAGAGTTACCTTTGAAAAGTGTCATCTAAATGCTGGAATGCATATGAAAATAGCTATGAAATAAAGCTGAGATGTGCAAAATAGCTCAAGGATAATCATTGGTTCTTCTTGTAGGACCATCATTGATATGACAAGTATCGATCAATCGAAATAATTTTTCCAATTAAGCGGAAAAAATATTATGCCAATTGTTATGTCAATTAATCTAAACACATTTTTTCAGCCTTTTACACCATTTTTTGCCGTTTTAAGCCAACACTAATAAGAATTTTGAAGTGCAGCTTAAGTATTCAATCAAAAAGTGTTGAGAAAACCTTCATTGTCTTTGCATAGTTAAAATCTTAGGATCCTAGCCACAGAAATAGTGTGGAACATGTGAAAATATTCTATTAGTGCAATTCTTCAAAATCGAAATAATCGGATAGAAAAATAAAACGTCAATGATCAAATCGATCTGTCGAACTACAGTGATCCACTTATCACATATGTTCTTTTAATGAGAAGTGTTTTTATTAAAAGAAACTCTGATTGATAGATAATTCAATGATTAATGCCACAGATGTTGCTATTATTACAATAGATTGTATAGCAACTCCATTACTCCTCAAATTCCCAAGGGATTAATGAGGAGGAAGTAAAATCTGCCTTACTGAAATAAAGGTAAATTTTGTGTATGAAATACCACAATCAAAGTGGTGGCAATTTGAAAAAATATGTAACCTCTAGTCCTGTGGACTCAGTTTCTAAATCCTTGCAACCCAACCTGGCATAAAGAAATAAATTCTGCTCTTTTCCAACCGTTGCCATAACAAGATCCAAACTACTTTACCTAATGATTTGTGACTTAACCCTTCCAATGCTGAGGCTACTTTCCTCCAAAGCACAAAGATGCAAAGATTATTGAAAACCATCCAATCCCAGACATGTTGGTATTCATTGGAAAACTCTCACTGAGTACTCTCCCACGAGTACCCAAGTGCCAGGGTTTCAGTCATTTACTAGGTTTCTTGCATCATTTTGTATTGGCCAAACTAGGTAAAGGGTAAAGAAAAGTATGGCAGGGTACAAAAGCACAATCAAAGTTGACTTACCTCCGGTTAACCTGTCCAGCGCAGAGTTGACCCATTATGCAAGATGAAATAAACCAAAGTACTGTAGGTTTGAATACTGGACCTTTGTGGTCTGTGTATATATTTAGAAGGTCATATCGTAGGACTTGAAAAACTAAGCTAAGAAAAAAATGTTCCCTATTCAAAGAACTTTAAAATCCTGTTAAACCATTTGTTGTGTTTAGTTTCAGATGTCGCAAGCTTAGTTAATCCTGGAAATTTTTCGAAAATTAAAGATGACGCATATTTATGGAAGCACATGTTTTGTTATCCTTACCCTTAACCTCGACTCATTCTATCTTAGATGAATAGACACATGGATTCTTTGCCGTAGGCCAATTGCCATAAGACCCATTACAAAGCCCTGGACGAAACATAATCACACTGTATCTAGTCTCAGTGTGACGTCACTAGGAGACAAAGATCGATAAGGGCGCTAGTATTGTTTACATAACAGAGTAAGTTGTGCGCCAACATGCGCAGAATGCACCTCTTGAAGTGTCTTGTCAACATCTGAGCCATTAGTTGTGGCCAGGCTGATATGCGAGACCTGCTGGTTGCGTATCCAGTGATGGGCATTCATGGTTCTATCTATAATGCCATAATGAACAATATGTGTTCTTACCTCTTCTAAGGTGAATGGGGGGGGGGGGGATTTTACATGTGAAATAATGCTTGACATTTTAACAAAGGACAAATTTGTTGACATCATTAATGGTGATAAACACAATGGTAATTACAAAAATAGCATGCCTAAAAAGGCGAACTCCTCAACCGTGCGATGTATCATCCGTGCATCCAGATTGCATCTATAAATAGATAAAGCTGCATTAACTTAGATTTTTAAAGACCGTATGGCTGTTTAGATGTAAAATAAGAAACAACAGAACTTAAAACACAAGTAAATCAATATACCTACTTCTTTTTCCTGCACACGTGATGCAGATGCTAACAAATTGAATTATTAAAAAAAAAGATTTTTCTTATCATGATAATTTGTCATGCTTTTGTTGTTAGTATTAACCAAGAATGTGTCAGTTTCACGTATGTATTCGAGTGTAGACTGCCATGCCATCTTGTGCCTTATTTCTAAACTAATTAACTAAGTAATCGTACCTTCCAGATATTTTCAGAATATGGATGTCTTTCATCATAATCGAACTACGATTTATAGACCGTATAGAGTCGAAAATAAGCTAGCCACAATTGTTAGTGTAACTCGCTATCGTTCTGGGTCAATATGCTAATTTAATTTGGTTGGAGGACCAGGATGATCTAAATTACAAACTATGAAAATAAAAGACTACAAAATGTCCCTATTGTCTTATGAAATAAATAAAAACCGAAATACAAACAATATCCCATGTTTTCTCTATTGCAACAACGCAATTAGAACTATGAACCTCCTTGTAAACTGGCTCCATTCTACTGTGGGAGGCCATCCTAGAATTGCTGAAAGGGAAATAATTTCAGGCACCGACAAAAAGGGAAAGTTAATAGTAGATATTGGAATTATGCGTACCAAAGAGGTAATTTATCAGAAAAGACAAATAGGGCAAAGAATGTATTTCACCGAGAGACATTTCATATGATATCAATGATGTTTAAAGCAAATGCAAATAAAATAATGTAATCCTGAGATGATCATGGGAATAGACACATTTAGACAAACATGGATACATGTATATGATGATCTGTGCAATTTATTTGAAGTATTTAAGAATATACTCCGGAAAGGAATTTCATGTGAACATACGTATTCCCACAGGGGCGTGTATCGTTGAGTGCCACTTACCAGTAGTCACAGCCGTATTAGTAATATAGACTCTATTTCATAGTACCAGCCTCAGACTCACGAGTGACCGCTCAACGATACAAGCCCCTGTGCGTATTCCCACACACAAGTATCAGCGACTTATAAGGTCTCGGTGAAGTAAATGGTGTATCCCTTCGAGTAGTACCTTTGCATAGTTCCAATAAAAACTGGGGCTAGGCCCAATCGAGGCCTATAAATGGAGATATATACAACTTTATTCAACTAATATGGTATTTTTGGAATGGGGAGGGACTGGGCTTTTGTTTATTGCCCACAAAGTGAAGTTTGTTGCTTGGGCGTATGAATACCAAGCTGGAAGTGGTCGTGTTTGTTTATCTCAGACTCGTTTCTGATGTTGACCACCAGAGGGCCGGTTCTGTCACTATTTTGGCTCATAAAAAAAAATCACGATATGACCCCCAATTGTTTTGGGTTAATTTAGAAGAGGAGAATGTTCTGATCAAAAAAAAATAACAACTTTTGGTGTGAAAGGATGACTAGTTTTGGATTTAGCCAAGCATTATTGTCACACCACTGCTGAAATTCGCCGGTCAGCTGTGGAATTAGTTCACCGAGAATGTATGTGAAATCACAGGTATTTGTATCCGTATAATGGTCCGAAAATTGGTAAACATTTTTTTTATAAAAATCAAATGATTATGGGGACGTAGGCCACCCTCTTATGAAGCTTGATACGAACTTTCAGGTTTATCCGAGCACTGCAAAGCGAGAAAAAAAAAGACTTTAAAGTATATTGCCAGGACTTGTCTAATATATATATATATAACACTAAGTCTTTTTTTCTCGCATTGCAGTGCTCGGATACAAAATGATGCAAAAAACCTGAGAAATGACTGAAATCCTGGCAAATGGGTACTCATAAGACAGTACTCAGCGAGAACTATCCAATGAATACCAATATGACAGGGTTCAGATGGTTTTCAAAAATCTTTGCCTACTTGTGCTTTGGACAGAAGTAGCCTCAGCATTGGAAGGGTTACATGATATTGATGCCACGTAATTTGTGTATCTCTATGCAGGTTCCTGGCTACAAGCTCTAAATGTGTGGCCTGGGAACCGGCATAGTGAACTAAAATGGCTCTCCTGGGCACCAGTACTATTTTCCTAAGAGGAAATTTACAAAAAGGTACAAAAGTTGTAGTGGTGCAATGGGCCGGTGTATATAGCGATGTGGGTCCTCCTGTGACTGGTGGGTAGTAGTGCGGGGAGTATGTGGATATTACTCCTTAAAGGAGGGAACTTAAAGCGAAAAAACCCAGGTGTGAACCGATGCATGCCTGGCGATCTCCTAGACAAATGTCGTCTGGATCTACGTTACTTTTGGAGATATCTTTGGAATTATGTATCGATTCAATAACTATTTGAGTGATTATTGTTGGTAGGTTTCTGATCCACATTTGTCCCTCAAATATTTTATGAATAATCACTTGGCTGAAAAAGATATCGTCAGAATAGTCGGGACGTTTCTAGGCATTATAGGCATGAACGGGTTAACACAACCACCCCTTTATTTGGTGCAGTGCCCTGGATGATCGGATTATAGAGGGCGCCACAATCTTCCCCAAAACTTACGACTTAACCCAGTCATGCCTACAGCTCTAACGGACATGTGTTTTCTGAATCGTTTATACTAGTGTGCCAATAACTTAGAAATTCAGCCTTATGCTGCTGGTGACTAATTGACCAATACAAAAAGATCCAAAAATACCTGAAAATTGACTGAAACTCGGGCACATGGGTACTCATCTGATAGTACTATTTGAGAGCGTTCAAATGAATACCAACATGACAGGGTTTAGATGGTTTTCTTAAGTCTTTGAGCTCTTTTGCCTTGGGCAAAATTAGCTTTAGCATTGAACGGGTTAAGCACAAATTCATGAAGGATTAAAATTTATTTTTGGTTCTGTTCAACATTACTATTAAAGGCAAAAAATGATCCAGTAAGCACGTTCTCTCCAAAAAAGTTTGTACATTTTTAGTTATTATAGGAATGAATTTGTCAATTCTCTGAACCCATTTCTGCCCAGAGTTCCTCTTGATAAGTGGTTCTTGGCCACCTGGTGAGATAAATCCAAACTAACCTGACCACTCTGACAGGGTCTTAGCCAGGAATTCAGAAATGCCTGTCCAAAACAGCAATCAAAATTTCTGCCCGTCCAGATTTAGCTACTAATTTACTCCAAATCCGTATACCAGCTACATTTGATAGCCTAGTGTGTCAAAAGGGCAATTCACACTTCAGGTGTGTCCTAGAAGATGGTTTGCTAGAAAGTCAAAATTGAAAAGTCTTTATAGAAATTTTTGCCTGTCCAAACAGGAGGTTTTTAGGAAATTACCTGTCCAAAAGACAGGTAGGACAGGTCCTGGCTAAGTCCCTGGTTCTGGGATGCTACAGTACTTCTGAAATTGACTAGTAAGAAAGAATCTTGCAAAAATGTTAATAGAGTTGTTGATTATGTTCTGGTTAGCATTTCTCCTACAAATATCATCCAAAAGATGTCAAAATATTGAAATAGATTTCTTTACACTCTGTAGGTATGAATGGGCTGAACTTTTCATGCTCTGGTTACCATGGAGATCTTGTGGATTTATACATATTCTGAAGTGAATATGAATGTAAAAATCAAACCAAACAAACACTGAACTGAACTATTTTTATATTCCTGTGTTCATTGTTTCTCTTACTTTTCCTCTCATGAGGTGATGCATGTGCATCAGGGTCTTAGCCAGGATTTAGAAACTGGGTGCCTAAAATTGGCAGTTGTAAAATTTTGGGCGTCCAGATTTTTTTAGGGGGATCTCAATATACTCATATTTCAACCATAAACATGTATAAATTCATCAAAATAAGGCATGATATCATTAAACAATGTCATGGGAATTATAAGGAGATGAAAAAATTCAATTATAAGCTTGAGATTGGGATTTCTAGAAATTCCTCACAAAACAAAATGGGTGTCCTGAGGGGTTCTTTTTAAGGGTTTGGGTGTCCAAAAAGGCACCCAGGCGCCCTGCTGGTCAAGACCATGAAGTGCATTTTTCTATGATCTTCAATGTACTCATTGCATGAATGGGATACGTCAAACTTCGTGAAAAACACTTAGCCCTGCTGGTGGCTAATTTACCCAACAAGAACATGGTGGAAAAAACCCTGAAAAATACCTGAATCCCTGTCAAATGGGTACTCATCTGACAGCACTCATCGAGAGCTATCCAATGAATACCAACATGACAGGGTTTGGACGTTGGCTAAATTGTCCAATACAAAAGGATGCAAAAAAACCTGACAAATGACTGAAACCCTGGCAAATGGGTACTCATCTGACAGCACTCATCGAGAGCTATCTAATGAATACCAACATGACAGGGTTTGGACATTTTTCAAAATTCGTTGCGTCCTTGTCCTTTGGACGAAAGTAGCCTCAGCATAAGAATGGTTGAGCCCTAAGTAAAAGGCGGTGTTGTTCAAGGGCTAGTAACTTGTGGAGGACTATGTTCCTGTGTTAATTTCATTGTGGAGGTTAGAAACCATTTTATTTTACTTATCCTCAGTGTGAAATAACTGGTGAGGTATTTGTGCTTTGACTGACAAGTATCCATGATATTTCTCCTTTTTTTTTCAAGCGGGTCAACTTGACTTCCCTCATGCTGCTGGTGGCTAATTTGGCCAATACAAAATGATGCAAAAATACTGAAAAATGACCGAACCACTGGCAAATGGGTACTCATTTGAGAGTACTCAGCAAGAGCTTTCCAATGAATACCAACATGACAGGGTTTCGATGGTTTTCAAACAATCTTTGCATCCTTGTGTTTTGGACGAAAGTATCCTCAGCATTGTAAGGGTTAAAGGTACCCATTTCATTGGGTGCAGGAAGTGGATAAAGAAGACATAACTTACTTTAAAGACGTGAAGTGCATATTATTGAATTGGAATAGCAGGTTGAGAAGGAATGGTTGTTTCGCACTCAACTGATTAATTAAAGAAACTGAAAAATAAAATTGAACTTGGTTACCAATAATTTAACTACTCGCAATTGTTTTTTCTGATTTGAATTTTTTTTGATGACTTTTAGATGTATTGAACTTTTCAGTGCAAATAAAGAATGTTAACTGTTTTCTGCCCTGAGCGCTGAAGTTGCCTAATAGTTGAAATATTCATTAACCCATTCATGTTCAGAGTTACCTTTGAAAAGTGTCATCTAAATGCTGGAATGCATATGAAAATAGCTGCGAAATAAAGCTCAGATGTGCAAAATAATTCAAGGATAATCATTGGTTCTTCTTGTAGGACCATCATTGATATGACAAGTATCGATCAATCGAAATAATGTTTCCAATTAATCGGAAAAAATATTATGCCAATTGTTATGTCAATTAATCTAAACACATTTTTTCAGCCTTTTACACCATTTTTGCCATTTTAAGCCAACACGAATAAGAATTTTGAAGTGAAGCTTAAGTATTAAATCAAAAAGTGTTGAGAAAACCTTCATTTTCTTCGCATAGTTAAAATCTTAGGATCCTAGCCACAGAAATAGTGTGGAACATGTGAAAATATTCTATTAGTGCAGTTCTTCAAAATCGAAATAATCGGAATTGAAAAATAAAACGTCAATGATCAAATCGATCTGTCGAACTACAGTGATCCACTTATCACATATGTTCTTTTAATGAGAAGTGTTTTCATAAAAAGAAACTCTGATTGATAGATAATTCAATGATTAATGCCACAGATGTTGCTATTATTACAATAGATTGTATAGCAACTCCATTACTCCTCAATTTCCCAAGGGATTAATGAGGAGGAAGTAAAATCTGCCTTACTGAAATAAAGGTAAATTTTGTGTATGAAATACCACAATCAAAGTGGTGGCAATTTGAAAAAATATGTAACCTCTAGTCCTGTGGACTCAGTTTCTAAATCCTGGCGAAGACCCTGCTTGCAACCCAACCTGGCATAAAGAAATGAATTCTGATCTTTTCCAACCGTTGCCATAACAAGATCGAAACTACTTTACCAAATGATTTGTGACTTAAACTTCCAATGCTGAGGCTACTTTCGTCCAAAGCACAAGGATGCAAAGATTATTGAAAACCATCCAATCCCAGACATGTTGGTATTCATTGGAAAACTCTCACTGAGTACTCTCCCACGAGTACCCAAGTGCCAGGGTTTCAGTCATTTACTAGGTTTCTTGCATCATTTTGTATTGGCCAAACTAGGTAAAGGGTAAAGAAAAGTATGGCAGGGTACAAAAGCACAATCAAAGTTGACTTACCTCCGGTTAACCTGTCCAGCGCAGAGTTGACCCATTATGCAAGATGAAATAAACCAAAGTACTGTAGGTTTGAATACTGGACCTTTGTGGTTTGTGTATATATTTAGAAGGTCATATCGTAGGACTTGAAAAACTAAGCTAAGAAAAAAATGTTCCCTATTCAAAGAACTTTAAAATCCTGTTAAACCATTTGTTGTGTTTAGTTTCTGATGTCGCAAGCTTAGTTAATCCTGGAATTTTTTTGAAAATTAAAGATGACGCATATTTATGGAAGCACATGTTTTGTTATCCTTACCCTTAACCTCGACTCATTCTATCTTAGATGAATAGACACATGGATTCTTTGCCGTAGGCCAATTGCCATAAGACCCATTACAAAGCCCTGGACGAACCATAATCACACTGTATCTAGTCTCAGTGTGACGTCACTAGGAGACAGACCGATAAGGGCGCTAGTATTGTTTACATAACAGAGTAAGTTGTGCGCCAACATGCGCAGAATACACCTCTTGAAGTGTCTTGTCAACATCTGAGCCATTAGTTGTGGCCAGGCTGATATGCGAGACCTGCTGGTTGCGTATCCAGTGATCGGCATTCATGGTTCTATCTATAATGCCATAATGAACAATATATGTGTTCTTTCCTCTTCTAAAGGTGAATGGGGAGGGGGGGGGGATTTTACATGTGAAATAATGCTTGACATTTTAACAAAGGACAAATTTGTTGACATCATTAATGGTGATAAACACAATGGTAATTACAAAAATAGCATGCCTAAAAAGGCGAACTCCTCAACCGTGCTATGTATCATCCGTGCATCCAGATTGCATCTATAAATAGATAAAGCTGCATTAACTTAGATTTTTAAAGACAGTATGGCTGTTTAGATGTAAAATAAGAAACAACAAAACTTGAAACACAAGTAAATCAATATACCTACTTCTTTTTCCTGCACACGTGATGCAGATGCTAACAAATTGAATTATTAAAAAAAAAAGATTTTTCATATCATGATAATTTGTCATGCTTTTGTTGTTAGTATTAACCAAGAATGTGTCGGTTTCACGTATGTATTCGAGTGTAGACTGCCATGCCATCTTGTGCTTCATTTCTAAACTAATTAACTAAGTAATCGTACCTTCCAGATATTTTCAGAATATGGATGTCTTTCATCATAATCGAATTACGATTTATAGACCGTATAGAGTCGAAAATAAGCTAGCCACAATTGTTAGTGTAACTCGCTATCGTTCTGGGTCAATATACTAATTTAATTTGGTTGGAGGACCAGGATGATCTAAATTACAAACTATGAAAATGAAAGACTGCAAAATGTCCCTATTGTCTTATGAAATAAATAAAACCGAAATACAAACAATATCCCATGTTTTCTCTATTGCAACAACGCAATTAGAACTATGAACCTCCTTGTAAACTGGCTCCATCCTACTGTGGGAGGCCATCTTAAACTTGCTGAAAGGGAAATAATTTCAGGCACCGACAAAAAGGGAAAATTAATAGTAGATATTGGAATTATGCGTACCAAAGAGGTAATTTATCAGAAAAGACAAATAGGGCAAAGAATTTATTTCACCGAGAGACATTTCATATGATATCAATGAGGTTTAAGCAAATGCAAATAAAATAATGTAATCATGAGATGATCATGGGAATAGACAAATTTAATCAAACATGGGTACATGTATATGATGATCTGTGCAATTTATTTGAAGTATTTAAGAATATACTCCGGAAAGGAATTTCATGTGAACATACGTATTCCCACAGGGGCGTGTATCGTTGAGTGCCACTTACCAGTAGTCACAGCCGTATTAGTAATATAGACTCTATTTCATAGTACCAGCCTCAGACTCACGAGTGACCGCTCAACGATACAAGCCCCTGTGCGTATTCCCACACACAAGTATCAGCGACTTATAAGGTCTCGGTGAAGTAAATGGTGTATCCCTTCGAGTAGTACCTTTGCATAGTTCCAATAAAAACTGGGGCTAGGCCCAATCGAGGCCTATAAATGGAGATATATACAACTTTATTCAACTAATATGGTATTTTTGGAATGGGGAGGGACTGGGCTTTTGTTTATTGCCCACAAAGTGAAGTTTGTTGCTTGGGCGTATGAATACCAAGCTGGAAGTGGTCGTGTTTGTTTATCTCAGACTCGTTTCTGATGTTGACCACCAGAGGGCCGGTTCTGTCACTATTTTGGCTCATAAAAAAAAATCACGATATGACCCCCAATTGTTTTGGGTTAATTTAGAAGAGGAGAATGTTCTGATCAAAAAAAAATAACAACTTTTGGTGTGAAAGGATGACTAGTTTTGGATTTAGCCAAGCATTATTGTCACACCACTGCTGAAATTCGCCGGTCAGCTGTGGAATTAGTTCACCGAGAATGTATGTGAAATCACAGGTATTTGTATCCGTATAATGGTCCGAAAATTGGTAAACATTTTTTTTATAAAAATCAAATGATTATGGGGACGTAGGCCACCCTCTTATGAAGCTTGATACGAACTTTCAGGTTTATCCGAGCACTGCAAAGCGAGAAAAAAAAAGACTTTAAAGTATATTGCCAGGACTTGTCTAATATATATATATATATAACACTAAGTCTTTTTTTCTCGCATTGCAGTGCTCGGATACAAAATGATGCAAAAAACCTGAGAAATGACTGAAATCCTGGCAAATGGGTACTCATAAGACAGTACTCAGCGAGAACTATCCAATGAATACCAATATGACAGGGTTCAGATGGTTTTCAAAAATCTTTGCCTACTTGTGCTTTGGACAGAAGTAGCCTCAGCATTGGAAGGGTTACATGATATTGCTGCCACGTAATTTATGTATCTCTATGCAGGTTCCTGGCTACAAGCTCTAAATGTGTGGCCTGGGAACCGGCATAGTGAACTAAAATGGCTCTCCTGGGCACCAGTACTATTTTCCTAAGAGGAAATTTACAAAAAGGTACAAAAGTTGTAGTGGTGCAATGGGCCGGTGTATATAGCGATGTGGGTCCTCCTGTGACTGGTGGGTAGTAGTGCGGGGAGTATGTGGATATTACTCCTTAAAGGAGGGAACTTAAAGCGAAAAAACCCAGGTGTGAACCGATGCATGCCTGGCGATCTCCTAGACAAATGTCGTCTGGATCTACGTTACTTTTGGAGATATCTTTGGAATTATGTATCGATTCAATAACTATTTGAGTGATTATTGTTGGTAGGTTTCTGATCCACATTTGTCCCTCAAATATTTTATGAATAATCACTTGGCTGAAAAAGATATCGTCAGAATAGTCGGGACGTTTCTAGGCATTATAGGCATGAACGGGTTAACACAACCACCCCTTTATTTGGTGCAGTGCCCTGGATGATCGGATTATAGAGGGCGCCACAATCTTCCCCAAAACTTACGACTTAACCCAGTCATGCCTACAGCTCTAACGGACATGTGTTTTCTGAATCGTTTATACTAGTGTGCCAATAACTTAGAAATTCAGCCTTATGCTGCTGGTGACTAATTGACCAATACAAAAAGATCCAAAAATACCTGAAAATTGACTGAAACTCGGGCACATGGGTACTCATCTGATAGTACTATTTGAGAGCGTTCAAATGAATACCAACATGACAGGGTTTAGATGGTTTTCTTAAGTCTTTGAGCTCTTTTGCCTTGGGCAAAATTAGCTTTAGCATTGAACGGGTTAAGCACAAATTCATGAAGGATTAAAATTTATTTTTGGTTCTGTTCAACATTACTATTAAAGGCAAAAAATGATCCAGTAAGCACGTTCTCTCCAAAAAAGTTTGTACATTTTTAGTTATTATAGGAATGAATTTGTCAATTCTCTGAACCCATTTCTGCCCAGAGTTCCTCTTGATAAGTGGTTCTTGGCCACCTGGTGAGATAAATCCAAACTAACCTGACCACTCTGACAGGGTCTTAGCCAGGAATTCAGAAATGCCTGTCCAAAACAGCAATCAAAATTTCTGCCCGTCCAGATTTAGCTACTAATTTACTCCAAATCCGTATACCAGCTACATTTGATAGCCTAGTGTGTCAAAAGGGCAATTCACACTTCAGGTGTGTCCTAGAAGATGGTTTGCTAGAAAGTCAAAATTGAAAAGTCTTTATAGAAATTTTTGCCTGTCCAAACAGGAGGTTTTTAGGAAATTACCTGTCCAAAAGACAGGTAGGACAGGTCCTGGCTAAGTCCCTGGTTCTGGGATGCTACAGTACTTCTGAAATTGACTAGTAAGAAAGAATCTTGCAAAAATGTTAATAGAGTTGTTGATTATGTTCTGGTTAGCATTTCTCCTACAAATATCATCCAAAAGATGTCAAAATATTGAAATAGATTTCTTTACACTCTGTAGGTATGAATGGGCTGAACTTTTCATGCTCTGGTTACCATGGAGATCTTGTGGATTTATACATATTCTGAAGTGAATATGAATGTAAAAATCAAACCAAACAAACACTGAACTGAACTATTTTTATATTCCTGTGTTCATTGTTTCTCTTACTTTTCCTCTCATGAGGTGATGCATGTGCATCAGGGTCTTAGCCAGGATTTAGAAACTGGGTGCCTAAAATTGGCAGTTGTAAAATTTTGGGCGTCCAGATTTTTTTAGGGGGATCTCAATATACTCATATTTCAACCATAAACATGTATAAATTCATCAAAATAAGGCATGATATCATTAAACAATGTCATGGGAATTATAAGGAGATGAAAAAATTCAATTATAAGCTTGAGATTGGGATTTCTAGAAATTCCTCACAAAACAAAATGGGTGTCCTGAGGGGTTCTTTTTAAGGGTTTGGGTGTCCAAAAAGGCACCCAGGCGCCCTGCTGGTCAAGACCATGAAGTGCATTTTTCTATGATCTTCAATGTACTCATTGCATGAATGGGATACGTCAAACTTCGTGAAAAACACTTAGCCCTGCTGGTGGCTAATTTACCCAACAAGAACATGGTGGAAAAAACCCTGAAAAATACCTGAATCCCTGTCAAATGGGTACTCATCTGACAGCACTCATCGAGAGCTATCCAATGAATACCAACATGACAGGGTTTGGACGTTGGCTAAATTGTCCAATACAAAAGGATGCAAAAAAACCTGACAAATGACTGAAACCCTGGCAAATGGGTACTCATCTGCCAGCACTCATCGAGAGCTATCTAATGAATACCAACATGACAGGGTTTGGACATTTTTCAAAATTCGTTGCGTCCTTGTCCTTTGGACGAAAGTAGCCTCAGCATAAGAATGGTTGAGCCCTAAGTAAAAGGCGGTGTTGTTCAAGGGCTAGTAACTTGTGGAGGACTATGTTCCTGTGTTAATTTCATTGTGGAGGTTAGAAACCATTTTATTTTACTTATCCTCAGTGTGAAATAACTGGTGAGGTATTTGTGCTTTGACTGACAAGTATCCATGATATTTCTCCTTTTTTTTTCAAGCGGGTCAACTTGACTTCCCTCATGCTGCTGGTGGCTAATTTGGCCAATACAAAATGATGCAAAAATACTGAAAAATGACCGAACCACTGGCAAATGGGTACTCATTTGAGAGTACTCAGCAAGAGCTTTCCAATGAATACCAACATGACAGGGTTTCGATGGTTTTCAAAAAATCTTTGCATCCTTGTGTTTTGGACGAAAGTATCCTCAGCATTGTAAGGGTTAAAGGTACCCATTTCATTGGGTGCAGGAAGTGGATAAAGAAGACATAACTTACTTTAAAGACGTGAAGTGCATATTATTGAATTGGAATAGCAGGTTGAGAAGGAATGGTTGTTTCGCACTCAACTGATTAATTAAAGAAACTGAAAAATAAAATTGAACTTGGTTACCAATAATTTAACTACTCGCAATTGTTTTTTCTGATTTGAATTTTTTTTGATGACTTTTAGATGTATTGAACTTTTCAGTGCAAATAAAGAATGTTAACTGTTTTCTGCCCTGAGCGCTGAAGTTGCCTAATAGTTGAAATATTCATTAACCCATTCATGTTCAGAGTTACCTTTGAAAAGTGTCATCTAAATGCTGGAATGCATATGAAAATAGCTGCGAAATAAAGCTCAGATGTGCAAAATAATTCAAGGATAATCATTGGTTCTTCTTGTAGGACCATCATTGATATGACAAGTATCGATCAATCGAAATAATGTTTCCAATTAATCGGAAAAAATATTATGCCAATTGTTATGTCAATTAATCTAAACACATTTTTTCAGCCTTTTACACCATTTTTGCCATTTTAAGCCAACACGAATAAGAATTTTGAAGTGAAGCTTAAGTATTAAATCAAAAAGTGTTGAGAAAACCTTCATTTTCTTCGCATAGTTAAAATCTTAGGATCCTAGCCACAGAAATAGTGTGGAACATGTGAAAATATTCTATTAGTGCAGTTCTTCAAAATCGAAATAATCGGAATTGAAAAATAAAACGTCAATGATCAAATCGATCTGTCGAACTACAGTGATCCACTTATCACATATGTTCTTTTAATGAGAAGTGTTTTCATAAAAAGAAACTCTGATTGATAGATAATTCAATGATTAATGCCACAGATGTTGCTATTATTACAATAGATTGTATAGCAACTCCATTACTCCTCAATTTCCCAAGGGATTAATGAGGAGGAAGTAAAATCTGCCTTACTGAAATAAAGGTAAATTTTGTGTATGAAATACCACAATCAAAGTGGTGGCAATTTGAAAAAATATGTAACCTCTAGTCCTGTGGACTCAGTTTCTAAATCCTGGCGAAGACCCTGCTTGCAACCCAACCTGGCATAAAGAAATGAATTCTGATCTTTTCCAACCGTTGCCATAACAAGATCGAAACTACTTTACCAAATGATTTGTGACTTAAACTTCCAATGCTGAGGCTACTTTCGTCCAAAGCACAAGGATGCAAAGATTATTGAAAACCATCCAATCCCAGACATGTTGGTATTCATTGGAAAACTCTCACTGAGTACTCTCCCACGAGTACCCAAGTGCCAGGGTTTCAGTCATTTACTAGGTTTCTTGCATCATTTTGTATTGGCCAAACTAGGTAAAGGGTAAAGAAAAGTATGGCAGGGTACAAAAGCACAATCAAAGTTGACTTACCTCCGGTTAACCTGTCCAGCGCAGAGTTGACCCATTATGCAAGATGAAATAAACCAAAGTACTGTAGGTTTGAATACTGGACCTTTGTGGTTTGTGTATATATTTAGAAGGTCATATCGTAGGACTTGAAAAACTAAGCTAAGAAAAAAATGTTCCCTATTCAAAGAACTTTAAAATCCTGTTAAACCATTTGTTGTGTTTAGTTTCTGATGTCGCAAGCTTAGTTAATCCTGGAATTTTTTTGAAAATTAAAGATGACGCATATTTATGGAAGCACATGTTTTGTTATCCTTACCCTTAACCTCGACTCATTCTATCTTAGATGAATAGACACATGGATTCTTTGCCGTAGGCCAATTGCCATAAGACCCATTACAAAGCCCTGGACGAACCATAATCACACTGTATCTAGTCTCAGTGTGACGTCACTAGGAGACAGACCGATAAGGGCGCTAGTATTGTTTACATAACAGAGTAAGTTGTGCGCCAACATGCGCAGAATACACCTCTTGAAGTGTCTTGTCAACATCTGAGCCATTAGTTGTGGCCAGGCTGATATGCGAGACCTGCTGGTTGCGTATCCAGTGATCGGCATTCATGGTTCTATCTATAATGCCATAATGAACAATATATGTGTTCTTTCCTCTTCTAAAGGTGAATGGGGAGGGGGGGGGGGATTTTACATGTGAAATAATGCTTGACATTTTAACAAAGGACAAATTTGTTGACATCATTAATGGTGATAAACACAATGGTAATTACAAAAATAGCATGCCTAAAAAGGCGAACTCCTCAACCGTGCTATGTATCATCCGTGCATCCAGATTGCATCTATAAATAGATAAAGCTGCATTAACTTAGATTTTTAAAGACAGTATGGCTGTTTAGATGTAAAATAAGAAACAACAAAACTTGAAACACAAGTAAATCAATATACCTACTTCTTTTTCCTGCACACGTGATGCAGATGCTAACAAATTGAATTATTAAAAAAAAAAGATTTTTCATATCATGATAATTTGTCATGCTTTTGTTGTTAGTATTAACCAAGAATGTGTCGGTTTCACGTATGTATTCGAGTGTAGACTGCCATGCCATCTTGTGCTTCATTTCTAAACTAATTAACTAAGTAATCGTACCTTCCAGATATTTTCAGAATATGGATGTCTTTCATCATAATCGAATTACGATTTATAGACCGTATAGAGTCGAAAATAAGCTAGCCACAATTGTTAGTGTAACTCGCTATCGTTCTGGGTCAATATACTAATTTAATTTGGTTGGAGGACCAGGATGATCTAAATTACAAACTATGAAAATGAAAGACTGCAAAATGTCCCTATTGTCTTATGAAATAAATAAAACCGAAATACAAACAATATCCCATGTTTTCTCTATTGCAACAACGCAATTAGAACTATGAACCTCCTTGTAAACTGGCTCCATCCTACTGTGGGAGGCCATCTTAAACTTGCTGAAAGGGAAATAATTTCAGGCACCGACAAAAAGGGAAAATTAATAGTAGATATTGGAATTATGCGTACCAAAGAGGTAATTTATCAGAAAAGACAAATAGGGCAAAGAATTTATTTCACCGAGAGACATTTCATATGATATCAATGAGGTTTAAGCAAATGCAAATAAAATAATGTAATCATGAGATGATCATGGGAATAGACAAATTTAATCAAACATGGGTACATGTATATGATGATCTGTGCAATTTATTTGAAGTATTTAAGAATATACTCCGGAAAGGAATTTCATGTGAACATACGTATTCCCACAGGGGCGTGTATCGTTGAGTGCCACTTACCAGTAGTCACAGCCGTATTAGTAATATAGACTCTATTTCATAGTACCAGCCTCAGACTCACGAGTGACCGCTCAACGATACAAGCCCCTGTGCGTATTCCCACACACAAGTATCAGCGACTTATAAGGTCTCGGTGAAGTAAATGGTGTATCCCTTCGAGTAGTACCTTTGCATAGTTCCAATAAAAACTGGGGCTAGGCCCAATCGAGGCCTATAAATGGAGATATATACAACTTTATTCAACTAATATGGTATTTTTGGAATGGGGAGGGACTGGGCTTTTGTTTATTGCCCACAAAGTGAAGTTTGTTGCTTGGGCGTATGAATACCAAGCTGGAAGTGGTCGTGTTTGTTTATCTCAGACTCGTTTCTGATGTTGACCACCAGAGGGCCGGTTCTGTCACTATTTTGGCTCATAAAAAAAAATCACGATATGACCCCCAATTGTTTTGGGTTAATTTAGAAGAGGAGAATGTTCTGATCAAAAAAATAACAACTTTTGGTGTGAAAGGATGACTAGTTTTGGATTTAGCCAAGCATTATTGTCACACCACTGCTGAAATTCGCCGGTCAGCTGTGGAATTAGTTCACCGAGAATGTATGTGAAATCACAGGTATTTGTATCCGTATAATGGTCCGAAAATTGGTAAACATTTTTTTTATAAAAATCAAATGATTATGGGGACGTAGGCCACCCTCTTATGAAGCTTGATACGAACTTTCAGGTTTATCCGAGCACTGCAAAGCGAGAAAAAAAAAGACTTTAAAGTATATTGCCAGGACTTGTCTAATATATATATATATAACACTAAGTCTTTTTTTCTCGCATTGCAGTGCTCGGATACAAAATGATGCAAAAAACCTGAGAAATGACTGAAATCCTGGCAAATGGGTACTCATAAGACAGTACTCAGCGAGAACTATCCAATGAATACCAATATGACAGGGTTCAGATGGTTTTCAAAAATCTTTGCCTACTTGTGCTTTGGACAGAAGTAGCCTCAGCATTGGAAGGGTTACATGATATTGCTGCCACGTAATTTATGTATCTCTATGCAGGTTCCTGGCTACAAGCTCTAAATGTGTGGCCTGGGAACCGGCATAGTGAACTAAAATGGCTCTCCTGGGCACCAGTACTATTTTCCTAAGAGGAAATTTACAAAAAGGTACAAAAGTTGTAGTGGTGCAATGGGCCGGTGTATATAGCGATGTGGGTCCTCCTGTGACTGGTGGGTAGTAGTGCGGGGAGTATGTGGATATTACTCCTTAAAGGAGGGAACTTAAAGCGAAAAAACCCAGGTGTGAATCCATGCATGCCTGGCGATCTCCTAGACAAATGTCGTCTGGATCTACGTTACTTTTGGAGATATCTTTGGAATTATGTATCGATTCAATAACTATTTGAGTGATTATTGTTGGTAGGTTTCTGATCCACATTTGTCCCTCAAATATTTTATGAATAATCACTCGGCTGAAAAAGATATCGTCAGAATAGTCGGGACGTTTCTAGGCATTATAGGCATGAACGGGTTAACACAACCACCCCTTTATTTGGTGCAGTGCCCTGGATGATCGGATTATAGAGGGCGCCACAATCTTCCCCAAAACTTACGACTTAACCCAGTCATGCCTACAGCTCTAACTGACATGTGTTTTCTGAATCGTTTATACTAGTGTGCCAATAACTTAGAAATTCAGCCTTATGCTGCTGGTGACTAATTGACCAATACAAAAAGATCCAAAAATACCTGAAAAATGACTGAAACCCGGGCACATGGGTACTCATCTGATAGTACTCTTTGAGAGCGTTCAAATGAATACCAACATGACAGGGTTTAGATGGTTTTCTAAAGTCTTTGAGCTCTTTTGCCTTGGGCAAAATTAGCTTTAGCATTGAAAGGGTTAAGCACAAATTCATGAAGGATTAGAATTTATTTTTGGTTCTGTTCAACATTACTATTAAAGGTGTTTTCGGCAAAAAGTGATCCAGTAAGCACGTTCTCTCCAAAAAAGTTTGTACATTTTTAGTTATTATAGGAATGAATTTGTCAATTCTCTGAACCTATTTCTGCCCAGAGTTCCTCTTGATAAGTGGTTCTTGGCCACCTGGTGAGATAAATCCAAACTAACCTGACCACTCTGACAGGGTCTTAGCCAGGAATTCAGAAATGCCTGTCCAAAACAGCAATCAAAATTTCTGCCCGTCCAGATTTAGCTACTAATTTACTTCAAATCCGTATACCAGCTACATTTGATAGCCTACTGTGTCAAAAAGGGCAATTCACACTTCAGTTGTGTCCTAGAAGATGGTTTGCTAGAAAGTCAAAATTGAAAAGTCTTCATAGAAATTTTTGCCTGTCCCAACAGGAGGTTTTTAGGAAATTACCTGTCCAAAAGACAGTTAGGACAGGTCCTGGCTAAGTCCCTGGTTCTGGGATGCTACAGTACTTCTGAAATTGACTAGTAAGAAAGAATCTTGCAAAAATGTTAATAGAGTTGTTGATTATGTTCTGGTTAGCATTTCTCCTACAAATATCATTCAAAAGATGTCAAAATATTGAAATAGATTTCTTTACGCTCTGTAGGTATGAATGGGCTGAACTTTTCATGCTCTGGTTACCATGGAATCTTGTGGATTTATACATATTCTGAAGTGAATATGAATGTAAAAATCAAACCAAACAAACACTGAACTGAAATATTTTTATATTCCTGTGTTCATTGTTTCTCTTACTTTTCCTCTCATGAGGTGATGAATGTGCATCAGGGTCTTAGCCAGGATTTAGAAACTGGGTGCCTAAAATTGGCAGTTGTAAAATTTTGGGCGTCCAGACTTTTTTTTAGGGGGATCACAATATACTCATATTTCAACCATAAACATGTATAAATTCATCAAAATAAGGCATGATATCATTAAACAATGTCATGGGAATTATAAGGAGATGAAAAAATTCAATTATAAGCTTGAGATTGGGATTTTTAGAAATTCCTCACAAAACAAAATGGGTGTCCTGAGGGGTTCTTTTTAAGGGTTTGGGTGTCCAAAAAGGCACCCAGGCGCCCTGCTGGTCAAGACCATGATGTGCATTTTTCTATGATCTTCAATGTACTCATTGCATATATGGGATACGTCAAACTTCGTGAAAAACACTAAGCCCTGCTGGTGGCTAATTTACCCAACAAGACGTGGTGGAAAAAACCCTGAAAAATACCTGAATCCCTGTCAAATGGGTACTCATCTGACAGCACTCATCGAGAGCTATCCAATGAATACCAACATGACAGGGTTTGGACGTTGGCTGAATTGTCCAATACAAAAGGATGCTAAAAAACCTGACAAATGACTGAAACCCTGGCAAATGGTACTCATCTGACAGCACTCATTGAGAGCTATCTAATGAATACCAACATAACAGGGTTTGGACATTTTTCAAAAATCGTTGCGTCCTTGTCCTTTGGACGAAAGTAGCCTCAGCATTAGAATGGTTGAGCCCTAAGTAAAAGGCAGTGTTGTTCAAGGGCTAGTAACTTGTGGAGGACTATGTTCCTGTGTTAATTTCATTGTGGAGGTTAGAAACCGTTTTATTTTACTTATCTTCAGTGTGAAATAACTGGTGAGGTATTTGTGCTTTGACTGACAAGTATCCATGATATTTCTCCTTTTTTGTTCAAGCGGGTCAACTTGACTTCCCTCATGCTGCTGGTGGCTAATTTGGCCAATACAAAATGATGCAAAAATACTGAAAAATGACCGAACCACTGGCAAATGGGTACTCATTTGAGAGTACTCAGCAAGAGCTTTCCAATGAATACCAACATGACAGGGTTTCGATGGTTTTCAAAAAATCTTTGCATCCTTGTGTTTTGGACGAAAGTATCCTCAGCATTGTAAGGGTTAACGGTACCCATTTCACTGGGTGCAGGAAGTGGATAAAGAAGATATAACTTACTTTAAAGACGTGAAGTGCATATTATTGAATTGGAATAGCAGGTTGAGAAGGAATGGTTGTTTCGCACTCAACTGATTAATTAAAGAAACTGAAAAATCAAATTGAACTTGGTTACCAATAATTTAACTACTCGCAATTGTTTTTTCTGATTTGAATTTTTTTGATGACTTTTAGATGTATTGAACTTTTCAGTGCAAATAAAGAATGTTAACTGTGTTCTGCCCTGAGCGCTGAAGGTGCCTGATAGTTGAAATATTCATTAACCCATTCATGTTCAGAGTTACCTTTGAAAAGTGTCATCTAAATGCTGGAATGCATATGAAAATAGCTGCGAAATAAAGCTGAGATGTGCAAAATAATTCAAGGATAATCTTTGGTTCTTCTTGTAGGACCATCATTGATATGACAAGTATCGAATAATCGAAATAATTTTTCCAATTGATCGGAAAAAATATTATGCCAATTGTTATGTCAATTAATCTAAACACATTTTTTCAGCCTTTTACACCATTTTTTGCCATTTTAAGCCAACAAGAATAAGAATTTTGAAGTGAAGCTTAAGTATTCAATCAAAAAGTGTTGAGAAAACCTTCATTGTCTTTGCATAGTTAAAATATTAGGATCCTAGCCACAGAAATAGTGTGGAACATGTGAAAATATTCTATTAGTGCAGTTCTTCAAAATCGAAATAATCGGAATTGAAAAATAAAACGTCAATGATCAAATCGATCTGTGGAACTACAGTGATCCACTTATCACATATGTTCTTTTAATGAGAAGTGTTTTCATAAAAAAAACTCTGATTGATAGATAATTCAATGATTAATGCCACAGATATTGCTATTATTACAATCGATTGTATAGCAACTCCATTACTCCTCAAATTCCCAAGGGATTAATGAGGAGGAAGTAAAATCTGCCTTACTGAAATAAAGGTAAATTTTGTGTATGAAATACCACAATCAAAGTGGTGGCAATTTGAAAAAATATGTAACCTCTATTCCTGTGGACTCAGTTTCTAAATCCTGGCGAAGACCCTGCTTGCAACCCAACCTGGCATAAAGAAATGAATTCTGATCTTTTCCAACCGTTGCCATAACAAGATCCAAACTACTTTACCAAATGATTTGTGACTTAACCCTTCCAATGCTGGGGCTACTTTCGTCCAAGGCACAAGGATGCAAAGATTGTTGAAAACCATCCAATCCCAGACATGTTGGTATTCATTGGAAAACTCTCACTGAGTACTCTCCCACGAGTACCCAAGTGCCAGGGTTTCAGTCATTTACTAGGTTTCTTGCATCATTTTGTATTGGCCAAACTAGGTAAAGGGTAAAGAAAAGTATGGCAGGGTACAAAAGCACAATCAAAGTTGACTTACCTCCGGTTAACCTGTCCAGCGCAGAGTTGACCCATTATGCAAGATGAAATAAACCAAAGTACTGTAGGTTTGAATACTGGACCTTTGTGGTTTGTGTATATATTTAGAAGGTCATATCGTAGGACTTGAAAAACTAAGCTAAGAAAAAATGTTCCCTATTCAAAGAACTTTAAAATCCTGTTAAACCATTTGTTGTGTTTAGTTTCAGATGTCGCAAGCTTAGTTAATCCTGGAAATTTTTTGAAAATTAAAGATGACGCATATTTATGGAAGCACATGTTTTGTTATCCTTACCCTTAACCTCGACTCATTCTATCTTAGATGAATAGACACATGGATTCTTTGCCGTAGGCCAATTGCCATAAGACCCATTACAAAGCCCTGGACGAAACATAATCACACTGTATCTAGTCTCAGTGTGACGTCACTAGGAGACAGACCGATAAGGGCGCTAGTATTGTTTACATAGCAGAGTAAGTTGTGCGCCAACATGCGCAGAATGCACCTCTTGAAGTGTCTTGTCAACATCTGAGCCATTAGTTGTGGCCAGGCTGATATGCGAGACCTGCTGGTTGCGTATCCAGTGATCGGCATTCATGGTTCTATCTATAATGGTTCTATCTAAAGGCGAACTCCTCAACCGTGCGATGTATCATCCGTGCATCCAGATTGCATCTATAAATATATAAAGCTGCATTAACTTAGATTTTTAAAGACAGTATGGCTGTTTAGATGTAAAATTAGAAACAACAAAACTTAAAACACAAGTAAATCAATATACCTACTTCATTTTCCTGCACACGTGATGCAGATGCTAACAAATTGAATTATTCAAAAAAAAAGATTTTTCATATCATGATAATTTGTCATGCTTTTGTTTTAGTATTAACCAAGAATGTGTCAGTTTCACGTATGTATTCGAGTGTAGACTGCCATGCCATCTTGTGCTTCATTTCTAAACTAATTAACTTAGTAATCGTACCTTCCAGATATTTTCAGAATATGGATGTCTTTCATCATAATCGAATTACGATTTATAGACCGTATAGAGTCGAAAATAAGCTAGCCACAATTGTTAGTGTAACTCGCTATCGTTCTGGGTCAATATACTAATTTAATTTGGTTGGAGGACCAGGATGATCTTAATTACAAACTATGAAAATAAAAGACTACAAAATGTCCCTATTGTCTTATGAAATAAATAAAACCGAAATACAAACAATATCCCATGTTTTCTCTATTGCAACAACGCAATTAGAACTATGAACCTCCTTGTAAACTGGCTCCATTCTACTGTGGGAGGCCATCTTAAACTTGCTGAAAGTGAAATAATTTCAGGCACCGACAAAAAGGGAAAATTAATAGTAGATATTGGAATTATGCGTACCAAAGAGGTAATTTATCAGAAAAGACAAATAGGGCAAAGAATTTATTTCACCGAGAGACATTTCATATGATATCAATGTGCGATTTATTCGAAGTATTTAAGAATATACCCCGGAAGCGAATTTCATATGAACATAGGTATTCCCACACACAAGTATCAGCGACGTATAAGGTGTCGGTGAAGTAAATGTTGTATCCCTTCGAGTAGTACCATTGCATAGTTCCAATAAAAACTGGGGCTAGGCCCAATCGAGGCCTATAAATGGAGATATATACAACTTCATTCAACTAATATGGTATTTTTTGGAATGGGGAGGGACTGGGCTTTTGTTTATTGCCCACAAAGTGAAGTTTGTTGCTTGGGCGTATGAATACCAGCTGGAAGTGAACGTGTTTGTTTATCTCAGACTCGTTTCTGATGTTGACCACCACGGGCACTTTGGGTATTTAGGGGGGCGCATGTACGCTCGTTATCAAAGTTAAGAAATACCTCTAAAGCACTGATTACTGGCCAAAAAGCACCCTTATTTTAATAAAACGCTGATATTTTCCACTAAATAAACACCCCTTCTTTTATCAAAACACTGACATTGGATGAACGGGAACACGTATTTTAACTTAAGATGTATGTGAAATGTACATGATATGTACATGAAATGTACAAGATATCTTTGTGAAAAGTACTAGAAAATGTACATGATATGTACATGATGTGTACATGGAAATGTACATGAACTGTACTCTACAGGAGGAGGAGGCCTACGTGTGGCCCAGGAACGCTAGGAAAGGGAAAGAGATCCAGCCACAGCAGCTCAAAAAGATCAAAGACAAGTGCTGTTCTGGAGTATGGAGACAAGTACAGCGTAAAACATCCAGAAATCAGGACTTCCGTAGGAAGGTTCCTTAGGACCCATAATTTCCCTTAGTCTTATCTTTCAAGTAATCTTAAGGATACAATTAAGGGATACCATGACCCTTGAGGAAGCCTTAACCCTTATGCTGGTGGTGGCTAATTTGGACAATACAAAATGATGCAAACAACCTATAAAATGACCGAAACCCTGGCATGGGTACTCATCTAGGATTACTCAGTACTCAGTGAGAGCTATCTAATGAATACCAACATTACAGGGTTTAGGTGTTTTTCAAAAATCTTCGCGTCATTGTGTGTTGGATGAAAGTAGCCTCAGCATTGGAAGGGTTAAGGGATCCTAGTACCTCATGTGTCATGCAAGCCGGCCAAGGTGCCTAAATATCATTACCATCACACACGCAATGGGAGCCATAGGGCATACAGTAAAACCTCCAAAATGTGAACACCTTTGAGGATTGCACCATAAGGCTTAGCCTTATCTCTGGACTTGAACTTACCTATCGTCCTGGCAACAATCATACTTACAATGTCACTATGACAACAATGATCATTGTTACAAGGTGGCTATGGCAACAATTAAATTTAAGCCCATTATTAGGTCCAGGCCTATGGAAGCCTTCTGCAATCAGAACTTTGGAACCAAGACAAATATGCATTATAGGAAGCGATTCTTTTTCGGAAATAGTTTAGGAAGAAATCGGACCATAATTACATTCACTTTAGAATGTGTCTTCGTCTCGAAGAATTTCCACAATGGATTACAACCAAAATAAGCCTATAAATTGTTTTTAAAAAGGGAGATTTTCATATCTTGGGAGGTTTGCACTATGGATTAGGAACAGAATGGTTTTGGAAATTGTGTTCATGAAAGTTGTTCAGGTCCCAGAAGTGGGCACACTCTGCTATGGCTGTTAAGCAACTGAGGATAAAAAATGCAGTTGTGCTATAAGACTAAGGATTGTGGCTAATTTTGACTGTTCTGTTTTACCCAGAATCCTTCATACATCTAGTTGCCAAGCTGCATTACCGTAATTTCTCGGCAATTTGAGACACTTCAATAATCAAAAAAGTTTATGGGTTCAGGGTGGCCCATATTTTCTGAAAATACATTGATGCAAGATTTACAGTTAGGTCCATGTTATGTGTAATGGCAACTAGCAATAGATTGAAGGTTGCCCAGATTTCTCATTAGTTACTTTGTAATCAGCACTTTGCCCGAATTCCTAAGGTGGTCTTAATTTTCAAGAATTTACGGTATGCATTGATTAATTTCAAACCTGGTGTTTTGAAGTGAGACATGGACCACTGGCTGTCACCAGTAGACAGGTAACAGGTTTACACGGATTTTGGCTATTGGAATGGTCCCTCATTTCCCCATAAGGATGAATGTTGAATTGGATGCAATCTCAAGCGTGGCTAAAAGATTCAAGCCTGCACCATTGTGGATACTAGTATTGAAAGCAATATTCTGATATTATCTTAACCCTTATGCTGGTGGTGGCTAAATTGGCCAAAACAAAATAACACAAAAATCCTGCCAAATCATCGAAACCATGGCATATGGGTACTCATCTGAGAGTACTCAGCGAGGGCTTTCCAATGAGTACCAACATGGCAGGGTTTATATGGTTTTTGAAAATCTTTGCATTCTTGCGCTTTGGACAAAAGTAGCCTTAGCATTGGAAGGGTTAATCCTTATTTGTCATTGCCTGACAACTTTGAACATAACTTATCAAATAGAGTAAAAGCTGAAAAAAGGTTGAAAATATTTGAAAGAGGGGAAATTGGATCCAACAATAACAATGACTTACAGTCAAACATTACCCAAGGTACTTCTCTGCTATTTAGATATTTCCATTTGTGTCAAGCCCAGTATGCGCTCCAGTTGTAAAATTGTTAATTAGATGGGATGGGAATGGGAATTAAATATGAATACTGTAGAACACACATATGACGCGTGTCCCAAATATAGCGGATTGGGGAGTTTTCGCATCATAGCGTATCTTTGTTAGCGACGGTAGCCGCCGCTGACAGCGCCAAAGTACAGGAAAAAAAGGACAGCGTTTTTATATATAGCGAAGCGGAACCACACGCTATGTACGATATATATAAACAGACGCGTACATTGTGTGTTCTACAGTTTGAACATCTGAATAATTGGAATGAATGTTTTCGTTATGATTAACATGATAAGGTGTTGTTTTCTAAAGGACGCATGCATCAATTAAAAACTCTCCCCAGAAGTGTCTGGTCTGTTTGGGCTGCTCAGAGGGTGAATGGTAACCCTTATGCAGGTGGTGGGGGCTAATTTTGCCATTACAAAATGATGCAAAAAACCTGAGAAATGACTGAAATGCTGGCAAATGGGTACTCATAAGAGAGTACTCAGCGAGAACTATCCAATGAATACAAATATGACAGGGTTCAGGTGGTTTTCAAAAATCTTTGCCTCCTTGTGCTTTGGACAGAAGTAGCCTCAGCATTGGAAGGGTTACATGATATTGATGCCACATGATTTATGTATCTCTATGCAGGTTCCTGGCTACAAGCTTTAAATGTGTGGCCTGGGAACCGGCATAGTGAACTAAAATGGCTCTCCTGGGCACCAGTACTATTTTCCTAAGAGGAAATTTACAAAAAGGTACAAAAGTTGTAGTGGTGCAATGGGCCGGTGTATATAGCGATGTGTGTCCTCCTGTGACTGGTGGGTAGTAGTGCGGAGAGTATGTGGATATTACTCCTTAAAGGAGGGAACTTAAAGCGAAAAAAACCCAGGTGTGAACCCATGCATGCCTGGCGATCTCCTAGACAAATGTCGTCTGGATCTACTATACTTTTGGAGATATCTTTGGAATTATGTATCGATTCACTAAATATTTGAGTGATTATTGTTGGTAGGTTTCTGATCCACATTTGTCCCTCAAATATTTTATGAATAATCACTCGGCTGAAAAAGATATCGTCAGAATAGTCGGGACGTTTCTAGGCATTATAGGCATGAACGGGTTAACACAACCACCCCTTTATTTGGTGCAGTGCCCTGGATGATCGGATTATAGAGGGCGCCACAATCTTCCCCAAAACTTACGACTTAACCCAGTCATGCCTACAGCTCTAACTGACATGTGTTTTCTGAATCGTTTATACTAGTGTGCCAATAACTTAGAAATTCAGCCTTATGCTGCTGGTGACTAATTGACCAATACAAAAAGATCCAAAAATACCTGAAAAATGACTGAAACCCGGGCACATGGGTACTCATCTGATAGTACTCTTTGAGAGCGTTCAAATGAATACCAACATGACAGGGTTTAGATGGTTTTCTAAAGTCTTTGAGCTCTTTTGCCTTGGGCAAAATTAGCTTTAGCATTGAAAGGGTTAAGCACAAATTCATGAAGGATTAGAATTTATTTTTGGTTCTGTTCAACATTACTATTAAAGGTGTTTTCGGCAAAAAGTGATCCAGTAAGCACGTTCTCTCCAAAAAAGTTTGTACATTTTTAGTTATTATAGGAATGAATTTGTCAATTCTCTGAACCTATTTCTGCCCAGAGTTCCTCTTGATAAGTGGTTCTTGGCCACCTGGTGAGATAAATCCAAACTAACCTGACCACTCTGACAGGGTCTTAGCCAGGAATTCAGAAATGCCTGTCCAAAACAGCAATCAAAATTTCTGCCCGTCCAGATTTAGCTACTAATTTACTTCAAATCCGTATACCAGCTACATTTGATAGCCTACTGTGTCAAAAAGGGCAATTCACACTTCAGTTGTGTCCTAGAAGATGGTTTGCTAGAAAGTCAAAATTGAAAAGTCTTCATAGAAATTTTTGCCTGTCCCAACAGGAGGTTTTTAGGAAATTACCTGTCCAAAAGACAGTTAGGACAGGTCCTGGCTAAGTCCCTGGTTCTGGGATGCTACAGTACTTCTGAAATTGACTAGTAAGAAAGAATCTTGCAAAAATGTTAATAGAGTTGTTGATTATGTTCTGGTTAGCATTTCTCCTACAAATATCATTCAAAAGATGTCAAAATATTGAAATAGATTTCTTTACGCTCTGTAGGTATGAATGGGCTGAACTTTTCATGCTCTGGTTACCATGGAATCTTGTGGATTTATACATATTCTGAAGTGAATATGAATGTAAAAATCAAACCAAACAAACACTGAACTGAAATATTTTTATATTCCTGTGTTCATTGTTTCTCTTACTTTTCCTCTCATGAGGTGATGAATGTGCATCAGGGTCTTAGCCAGGATTTAGAAACTGGGTGCCTAAAATTGGCAGTTGTAAAATTTTGGGCGTCCAGACTTTTTTTTAGGGGGATCACAATATACTCATATTTCAACCATAAACATGTATAAATTCATCAAAATAAGGCATGATATCATTAAACAATGTCATGGGAATTATAAGGAAAATTCAATTATAAGCTTGAGATTGGGATTTTTAGAAATTCCTCACAAAACAAAATGGGTGTCCTGAGGGGTTCTTTTTAAGGGTTTGGGTGTCCAAAAAGGCACCCAGGCGCCCTGCTGGTCAAGACCATGATGTGCATTTTTCTATGATCTTCAATGTACTCATTGCATATATGGGATACGTCAAACTTCGTGAAAAACACTAAGCCCTGCTGGTGGCTAATTTACCCAACAAGACGTGGTGGAAAAAACCCTGAAAAATACCTGAATCCCTGTCAAATGGGTACTCATCTGACAGCACTCATCGAGAGCTATCCAATGAATACCAACATGACAGGGTTTGGACGTTGGCTGAATTGTCCAATACAAAAGGATGCTAAAAAACCTGACAAATGACTGAAACCCTGGCAAATGGGTACTCATCTGACAGCACTCATTGAGAGCTATCTAATGAATACCAACATAACAGGGTTTGGACATTTTTCAAAAATCGTTGCGTCCTTGTCCTTTGGACGAAAGTAGCCTCAGCATTAGAATGGTTGAGCCCTAAGTAAAAGGCAGTGTTGTTCAAGGGCTAGTAACTTGTGGAGGACTATGTTCCTGTGTTAATTTCATTGTGGAGGTTAGAAACCGTTTTATTTTACTTATCTTCAGTGTGAAATAACTGGTGAGGTATTTGTGCTTTGACTGACAAGTATCCATGATATTTCTCCTTTTTTGTTCAAGCGGGTCAACTTGACTTCCCTCATGCTGCTGGTGGCTAATTTGGCCAATACAAAATGATGCAAAAATACTGAAAAATGACCGAACCACTGGCAAATGGGTACTCATTTGAGAGTACTCAGCAAGAGCTTTCCAATGAATACCAACATGACAGGGTTTCGATGGTTTTCAAAAAATCTTTGCATCCTTGTGTTTTGGACGAAAGTATCCTCAGCATTGTAAGGGTTAACGGTACCCATTTCACTGGGTGCAGGAAGTGGATAAAGAAGATATAACTTACTTTAAAGACGTGAAGTGCATATTATTGAATTGGAATAGCAGGTTGAGAAGGAATGGTTGTTTCGCACTCAACTGATTAATTAAAGAAACTGAAAAATCAAATTGAACTTGGTTACCAATAATTTAACTACTCGCAATTGTTTTTTCTGATTTGAATTTTTTTGATGACTTTTAGATGTATTGAACTTTTCAGTGCAAATAAAGAATGTTAACTGTGTTCTGCCCTGAGCGCTGAAGGTGCCTGATAGTTGAAATATTCATTAACCCATTCATGTTCAGAGTTACCTTTGAAAAGTGTCATCTAAATGCTGGAATGCATATGAAAATAGCTGCGAAATAAAGCTGAGATGTGCAAAATAATTCAAGGATAATCTTTGGTTCTTCTTGTAGGACCATCATTGATATGACAAGTATCGAATAATCGAAATAATTTTTCCAATTGATCGGAAAAAATATTATGCCAATTGTTATGTCAATTAATCTAAACACATTTTTTCAGCCTTTTACACCATTTTTTGCCATTTTAAGCCAACAAGAATAAGAATTTTGAAGTGAAGCTTAAGTATTCAATCAAAAAGTGTTGAGAAAACCTTCATTGTCTTTGCATAGTTAAAATATTAGGATCCTAGCCACAGAAATAGTGTGGAACATGTGAAAATATTCTATTAGTGCAGTTCTTCAAAATCGAAATAATCGGAATTGAAAAATAAAACGTCAATGATCAAATCGATCTGTGGAACTACAGTGATCCACTTATCACATATGTTCTTTTAATGAGAAGTGTTTTCATAAAAAAAACTCTGATTGATAGATAATTCAATGATTAATGCCACAGATATTGCTATTATTACAATCGATTGTATAGCAACTCCATTACTCCTCAAATTCCCAAGGGATTAATGAGGAGGAAGTAAAATCTGCCTTACTGAAATAAAGGTAAATTTTGTGTATGAAATACCACAATCAAAGTGGTGGCAATTTGAAAAAATATGTAACCTCTATTCCTGTGGACTCAGTTTCTAAATCCTGGCGAAGACCCTGCTTGCAACCCAACCTGGCATAAAGAAATGAATTCTGATCTTTTCCAACCGTTGCCATAACAAGATCCAAACTACTTTACCAAATGATTTGTGACTTAACCCTTCCAATGCTGGGGCTACTTTCGTCCAAGGCACAAGGATGCAAAGATTGTTGAAAACCATCCAATCCCAGACATGTTGGTATTCATTGGAAAACTCTCACTGAGTACTCTCCCACGAGTACCCAAGTGCCAGGGTTTCAGTCATTTACTAGGTTTCTTGCATCATTTTGTATTGGCCAAACTAGGTAAAGGGTAAAGAAAAGTATGGCAGGGTACAAAAGCACAATCAAAGTTGACTTACCTCCGGTTAACCTGTCCAGCGCAGAGTTGACCCATTATGCAAGATGAAATAAACCAAAGTACTGTAGGTTTGAATACTGGACCTTTGTGGTTTGTGTATATATTTAGAAGGTCATATCGTAGGACTTGAAAAACTAAGCTAAGAAAAAATGTTCCCTATTCAAAGAACTTTAAAATCCTGTTAAACCATTTGTTGTGTTTAGTTTCAGATGTCGCAAGCTTAGTTAATCCTGGAAATTTTTTGAAAATTAAAGATGACGCATATTTATGGAAGCACATGTTTTGTTATCCTTACCCTTAACCTCGACTCATTCTATCTTAGATGAATAGACACATGGATTCTTTGCCGTAGGCCAATTGCCATAAGACCCATTACAAAGCCCTGGACGAAACATAATCACACTGTATCTAGTCTCAGTGTGACGTCACTAGGAGACAGACCGATAAGGGCGCTAGTATTGTTTACATAGCAGAGTAAGTTGTGCGCCAACATGCGCAGAATGCACCTCTTGAAGTGTCTTGTCAACATCTGAGCCATTAGTTGTGGCCAGGCTGATATGCAAGACCTGCTGGTTGCATATCCAGTGATCGTCATTCATGGTTCTATCTATAATGCCATAATGAACGATATATGTGTTCTTACCTCTTCTACAGGTGAATGGGGGGGGGGGGGGGGGATTTTACATGTGAAATAATGCTTGACATTTTAACAAAGGACATATTTGTTGACATCATTAATGGTGATAAACACAATGGTAATTACAAAAATAACATGCCTAAAAAGGCGAACTCCTCAACCGTGCGATGTATCATCCGTGCATCCAGATTGCATCTATAAATAGATGAAGCTGCATTAACTTAGATTTTTAAAGACAGTATGGCTGTTTAGATGTAAAATAAGAAACAACAAAACTTAAAACACAAGTAAATCAATATACCTACTTCATTTTCCTGCACACGTGATGCAGATGCTAACAAATTGAATTATTCAAAAGAAATGATTTTTCATATCATGATAATTTGTCATGCTTTTGTTGTTAGTATTAACCAAGAATGTGTCAGTTTCACGTATGTATTCGAGTGTAGACTGCCATGCCATCTTGTGCTTCATTTCTAAACTAATTAACTAAGTAATCGTACCTTCCAGATATTTTCAGAATATGGATGTCTTTCATCATAATCGAATTACGATTTATAGACCGTATAGAGTCGAAAATAAGCTAGCCACAATTGTTAGTGTAACTCGCTATCGTTCTGGGTCAATATACTAATTTAATTTGGTTGGAGGACCAGGATGATCTAAATTACAAACTATGAAAATAAAAGACTACAAAATGTCCCTATTGTCTTATGAAATAAATAAAACCGAAATACAAACAATATCCCATGTTTTCTCTATTTCAACAACGCAATTAGAACTATGAACCTGCTTGTAAATTGGCTCCATTCTACTGTGGGAGGCCATCTTAAACTTGCTGAAAGGGAAATAATTTCAGGCACCGACAAAAAGGGAAAATTAATAGTAGATATTGGAATTATGCGTACCAAAATGGTAATTTATCAAAAAAGGCAAATAGGGCAAAGAATGTATTTCACCGAGAGACATTTCATATGATATCAATGAGGTTTAAGCAAATGCAAATAAAATAATGTAATCATGAGATGATCATGGGAATAGACAAATTTAATCAAACATGGATACATGTATATGATGATCTGTGCAATTTATTTGAAGTATTTAAGAATATACTCCGGAAAGGAATTTCATGTGAACATACGTATTCCCACAGGGGCGTGTATATTTGAGTGCCACTTGCCAGTAGTCACAGCCGTATTAGTAATATAGACAATATTTCATAGTACCAGCCTCAGACTCACGAGTGACCGCTCAACGATACAAGCCCCTGTGCGTATTCCCACACACAAGTATCAGCGACTTATAAGGTCTCGGTGAAGTAAATGGTGTATCCCTTCGAGTAGTACCATTGCATAGTTCCAATAAAAACTGGGGCTAGGCCCAATCGAGGCCTATAAATGGAGATATATACAACTTTATTCAACTAATATGGTATTTTCGGAATGGGGAGGGACTGGGCTTTTGTTTATTGCCCACAAAGTGAAGTTTGTTGCTTGGGCGTATGAATACCAAGCTGGAAGTGGTCGTGTTTGTTAATCTCAGACTCGTTTCTGATGTTGACCACCAGAGGGCCGGTTCTGTCACTATTTTGGCTCATAAAAAAAAAATCACGATATGACCCCCAATTGTTTTGGGTTAATTTAGAAGAGGAGAATGTTCTGATCAAAAAAATAACAACCTTTGGTGTGAAAGGATGACTAGTTTTGGATTTAGCCAAGCATTATTGTCACACCACTGCTGAAATTCGCCGGTCAGCTGTGGAATTAGTTCACCGAGAATGTATGTGAAATCACAGGTATTTGTATCCGTATAATGGTCCGAAAATTGGTAAACATTTTTTTTATAAAAATCAAATGATTATGGGGACGTAGGCCACCCTCTTATGAAGCTTGATACGAACTTTCAGGTTTATCCGAGCACTGCAAAGCGAGAAAAAAAAGACTTTAAAGTATATTGCCAGGACTTGTCTAATATATATATATATATAACACTAAGTCTTTTTTTCTCGCATTGCAGTGCTCGGATACACCTGAAAGTTCGTATCAGGCTTCATAAGAGGGTGGCCTACGTCCCCATAATCATTTGATTTTTATAAAAAAAATGTTAACCAATTTCCGGACCATTATACGGATACAAATACCTGTGGTGAAATGTACATGAAATGTACAAGATATCTATGTGAAAAGTATAAGATATTGTACATGATATGTACGTGGAATGTTATTGAAATGTACATGCAATGTAATCTACAGGAGGAGGAGGCCTACATGTGGCCCAGGAACGCTAGGAAAGGGAAAGAGATCCAGCCACAGCAGCTCAAAAAGATCAGAGACAAGTGTCGTTCTGGAGTATGGAGACAAGTACAGCGTAAAACATCCAGAAGGCAGGAATTCCTTAAGGTTCCTTAGGACCCAAAATTTCCCTTAGTCTTATCTTTCAAGTAATCTTAAGGATACAATTAAGGAATACCATGACCCTTGAGGAAGCCTTTAACCCTTATGCTGGTGATTGCTAATTTGGACAATACAAAATGATGCAAAAAACCTATAAAATGACCGAAACCCTGGCATGGGTACTCATCTAGGATTACTCAGTACTCAGTGAGAGCTATCTAATGAATACCAACATTACAGGGTTAAGGTGTTTTTCAAAAATCTTCGCGTCCTTGTGTGTTGGATGAAAGTAGCCTCAGCATTGGAAGGGTTAAGGGATCCTAGTACCTCATGTGTCATGCAAGCCGGCCAAGGTGCCTAAATATCATTACGATCACACACGCAATGGGAGCCATAGGGCATACAGTTAAACCTCCAAAATGTGAACACCTTTGAGGGTTGCACCATAAGGGTTAGCCTTATCTCTGGACTTGAACTTACCTATCGTCCTGGCAACAATCATACTTACAATGTCACTATGACAACAATGATCATTGTTACAAGGTGGCTATGGCAACAATTAAATTTAAGCCCATTATTAGGTCCAGGCCTATGGAAGCCTTCTGCAATCAGAACTTTGGAACCAAGACAAATATGCATTATAGGAAGCGATTCTTTTTCGGAAATAGTTTAGTAAGAAATCGGACCATAATTACATTCACTTTAGAATGTGTCTTCGTCTCGAAGAATTTCCACAATGGATTACAACCAAAATAAGCCTATAAGTTGTTTTTAAAAAGGGAGATTTTCATATCTTGGGAGGTTTGCACTATGGATTAGGAACAGAAAGGTTTGGAAATTGTGTTCATGAAAGTTGTATAGGTCCCAGAAGTGGGCACAACTCTGCTATGGCTGTTAAGCAACTGAGGATCAAAAATGCAGTTGTGCTATAAGACTAAGGATTGTGGCTAGTTTTGACTGTTCTGTTTTACCCAGAATCCTTCATACATCTAGTTGCCAAGCTGCATCACCGTAATTTCTCGGCAATTTGAGACACTTCAATAATCAAAATTTTTATGGGTTCAGGGTGGCCCATATTTTCTGAAAATACATTGATGCAAGATTTACAGTTAGGTCCATGTTATGTGTAATGGCAACTGGCAATAGATTGAGGGTTGCCCAGATTTCTCATTAGTTACTTTGTAATCAGCACTTTGCCCAAATTCCTTAGGTGGTCTTAATTTCCAAGAATTCACGGTATGCATTGATTAATTTCAATCCTGGTGTTTTGAAGTGAGACATGGACCACTGGCTGTCACCAGTGGACAGGTAACAGGTTTACATGGACTTTGGCTATTGGAATGGTCCATAAGGATGAATGTTGAATTGGATGCAATCTCAAGCGTGGCTAAAAGATTCAAGCCTGCACCATTGTGGATACTAGTATTGAAAGCAATATTCTGATATTATCTTAACCCTTATGCTGCTGGTGGCTAAATTGGCCAAAACAAAATAACCCAAAAAAAATCCTGCAAAATCATCGAAACCATGGCATATGTGTACTCATCTGAGAGTACTCAGCAAGGGCTTTCAAATGAGTACCAACATGGCAGGGTTTAGATGGTTTTCGAAAATCTTTGCATTCTTGCGCTTTGGACAAAAGTAGCCTTAGCATTGGAAGGGTTAATCCTTATTTGTCATTGCCTGACAACTTTGAACATAACTTATCAAATAGAGTAAAAGCTGAAAAAAAAGTTGAAAATATTTGAAAGAGGGGAAATTGGATCCAACAATAACAATGACTTACAGTCAAACATTACCCAAGGTACTTCTCTGCTATTTAGATATTTCCATTTGTGTCAAGCCCAGTATGCGCTCCAGTTGTAAAATTGTTAATTAGATAGAATGGGAATTACATATGAATACTGTAGAACACACATATGACGTGTGTCCCAAATATAGCGAATTGGGGAGTTTTCGCATCATAGCGGTTTTTTTAGGGACGGTAGCTGCCGCTGACAGCGCCAAAGTACAGGGAAAAAAAGTACAGCGTTTTTATATATAAGTACAGCGTTTTTATATATAGCGAAGCGGAACCACACGCTATGTACGATATATATAAACAGACGCGTACATTGTGTGTTCTACAGTATGAACATCTGAATAATTGGAATGAATGTTTTCGTTATGATTAACATGATACGGTGTTGTTTTCTAAAGGACGCATGCATCAATTAAAAACTCTCCTCAGAAGTGTCTGGTCTGTTTGGGCTGCTCAGAGGGTGAATGGTAACCCTTATGCAGGTGGTGGGGGCTAATTTTGCCATTACAAAATGATGCAAAAAACCTGAAAAATGACTGAAATCCTGGCAAATTGGGTACTCATAAGAGAGAACTATCCAATGAATACCAATATGACAGGGTTCAGATGGTTTTCAAAAATCTTTGCCTCCTTGTGCGTTGGACAGAAGTAGCCTCAGCATTGGAAGGGTTACATGATATTGCTGCCACATAATTTATGTATCTCTATGCAGGTTCCTGGCTACAAGCTCTAAATGTGTGGCCTGGGAACCGGCATAGTGAACTAAAATGGCTCTCCTGGGCACCAGTACTATTTTCCTAAGAGGAAATTTACAAAAAGGTCCAAAAGTTGTAGTGGTGCAATGGGCCGGTGTATATAGCGATGTGGGTCCTCCTGTGACTTGTGGGTAGTAGTGCGGAGAGTATGTGGATATTACTCCTTAAAGGAGGGAACTTAAAGCGAAAAAACCCCAGGTGTGAACCCATGCATGCCTGGCGATCTCCTAGACAGATGTCGTCTGGATCTACTAGACTTTTGGAGATATCTTTGGAATTATGTATCGATTCACTAAATATTTGAGTGATTATTGTTGGTAGGTTTCTGTTCCACATTTGTCCCTCAAATATTTTATGAATAATCACTCGGCTGAAAAAGATATCGTCAGAATAGTCGGGACGTTTCTAGGCATTATAGGCATGAACGGGTTAACACAACCACCCCTTTATTTGGTGCAGTGCCCTGGATGATCGGATTATAGAGGGCGCCACAATCTTCCCCAAAACTTACGACTTAACCCAGTCATGCCTACAGCTCTAACTGACATGTGTTTTCTGAATCGTTTATACTAGTGTGCCAATAACTTTGAAATTCAGCCTTATGCTGCTGGTGACTAATTGACCAATACAAAAAGATCCAAAAATACCTAAAAAATGACTGAAACCCGGGCACATGGGTACTCATCTGATAGTACTCTTTGAGAGCGTTCAAATGAATACCAACATGACAGGGTTTAGATGATTTTCTAAAGTCTTTGAGCTCTTTTGCCTTGGGCAAAATTAGCTTTAGCATTGAAAGGGTTAAGCACAAATTCATGAAGGATTAGAATTTATTTTTGGTTCTGTTCAACATTGCTATTAAAGGTGTTTTCGGCAAAAAATGATCCAGTAAGCACGTTCTCTCCAAAAAAGTTTGTACATTTTTAGTTATTATAGGCATGAATTTGTCAATTCTCTGAACCCATTTCTGCCCAGAGTTCCTCTTGATAAGTGGTCCTTGCAGGGTCTTAGCCAGGAATTCAAAAATGCCTGTCCAAAACAGCAATCATCCAGATTTAGCTACTAATTTACTTCAAATCCGTATACCAGCTACATTTGATAGCCTAGTGCATCAAAAAGGGCAATTCACACTTCAGTTGTGTCCTAGAAGATGGTTTGCTAGAAAGTCAAAATTGAAAAGTCTTCATAGAAATTTTTGCCTGTCCAAACAGGAGGTTTTTAGGAAATTACCTGTCCAAAAGACAGGTAGGACAGGTCCTGGCTAAGTCCCTGGTTCTGGGATGCCTCAGTACTTCTGAAATTGACTAGTAAGAAAGAATCTTGCAAAAATGTTAATAGAGTTGTTGATTATGTTCTGGTTAGCATTTCTCCTACAAATATCATCCAAAACATGTCAAAATATTGAAATAGATTTCTTTACACTCAGTAGGTATGAATGGGCTGAACTTTTCATGCTCTGGTTACCATGGAGATCTTGTGGATTTATACATATTCTGAAGTGAATATGAATGTAAAAATCAAACCAAACTAACACTGAACTGAAATATTTTTATATTCCTGTGTTCATTGTTGCTCTTACTTTTCCTCTCATGAGGTGATGCATGTGCATAAGGGTCTTAGCCAGGATTTAGAAACTGGGTGCCTAAAATTGGCAGTTGTAAAATTTTGGGCGTCCAGATTTTTTTAGGGGGATCACAATATACTCATATTTCAACCATAAACATGTATACATTCATCAAAATAAGGCATGATATCATTAAACAATGTCATGGGAATTATAAGGAGATGAAAAAATTCAATTATAAGCTTGAGATTGGGATTTTTAGAAATTCCTCACAAAACAAAATGGGTGTCCTGAGGGGTTCTTTTTAAGGGTTTGGGTGTCCAGAAAGGCACCCAGGCGCCCTGCTGGTCAAGACCATGATGTGCATTTTTCTATGATCTTCAATGTACTCATTGCATGAATGGGATACATCAAACTTCGTAAAAAACACTAAGCCCTGCTGGTGGCTAATTTGCCCAACAAGAACATGGTGGAAAAAAACCCTGAAAAATACCTGAATCCCTGTCAAATGGGTACTCATCTGAAAGCACTCATCGAGAGCTATCCAATGAATACCAACATGACAGGGTTTGGACGTTGGCTAAATTGTCCAATACAAAAGGAAGCAAAAATAACCTGACAAATGACTGAAACCCTGGCAAATCGGTACTCATCTGACAGATATTGAGAGCTATCTAATGAATACCAACATGACAGGGTTTGGACACTTTTCAAAAATCGTTGCGTCCTTGTCCTTTGGACGAAAGTAGCCTCAGCATTAGAATGGTTGAGCCCTAAGTAAAAGGCAGTGTTGTTCAAGGGCTAGTAACTTGTGGAGGACTATGTTCCTATGTTAATTTCATTGTGGAGGTTAGGAAACCTATTTGTTTTACTTATCTTCAGTGTGAAATAACTGGTGAGGTATTTGTGCTTTGACTGACAAGTATCCATGATATTTCTCCTTTTTTCTTTCAAGCGGGTCAACTTGACTTCCCTCATGCTGCTGGTGGCTAATTTGGCCAATACAAAATGATGCAAAAATACTGAAAAATGACCGAAACACTGGCAAATGGGTACTCATTTGATTGTATTCAGCAAGAGTTTTCCAATGAATGCCAACATGACAGGGTTTCGATGGTTTTCAAAAAATCTTTGCATCCTTGTGCTTTGGACGAAAGTATCCTCAGCATTGTAAGGGTTAACGGTAGCCATTTCACTGGGTGCAGGAAGTGGATAAAGAAGATTTAACTTACTTTAAAGACGTGAAGTGCATATTATTGGATTGGAATAGCAGGTTGAGAAGGAATGGTTGTTTTGCACTCAACTGATTAATTAAAGAAACTGAAAAATCAAATTGAACTTGGTTACCAATAATTTAACTACTCGCAATTGTTTTTTCTGATTTGAATTTTTTTGATGACTTTTAGATGTATTGAACTTTTCAGTGCAAATAAAGAATGTTAACTGTTTTCTGCCCTGAGCGCTGAAGGTGCCTGATAGTTGAAATGTTCATTAACCCATTCATGTTCAGAGTTACCTTTGAAAAGTGTCATCTAAATGCTGGAATGCATATGAAAATAGCTGCGAAATAAAGCTCAGATGTGCAAAATAATTCAAGATAATCATTGGTTCTTCTTGTAGGAAGAAGTATCGATCAATCAAAATAATTTTTCCAATTAATCGGAAAAAATATTATGCCAATTGTTATGTCAATTAATCCAAACACATTTTTTCAGCCTTTTACACCATTTTTGCCATTTTAAGCCAACACGAATAAGAATTTTGAAGTGAAGCTTAAGTATTCAATCAAGAAGTGTTGAGAAATCCTCATTGTCTTTGCATAGTGAAAATCTTAGGATCCTAGCCACAGAAATAGTGTGGAACATGTGAAAATATTCTATTAGTGCAGTTCTTCAAAATCGAAATAATCGGAATTGAAAAATAAAACGTCAATGATCAAATCGATCTGTCGAACTACAGTGATCCACTTATCACATATGTTCTTTTAATGAGAAGTGTTTTCATAAAAAGAAACTCTGATTGATAGATAATTCAATGATTAATGCCACAGATGTTGCTATTATTACAATAGATTGTATAGCAACTCCATTACTCCTCAAATTCCCAAGGGATTAATGAGGAGGAAGTAAAATCTGCCTTACTGAAATAAAGGTAAATTTTGTGTATGAAATACCACAATCAAAGTGGTGGCAATTTGAAAAAATATGTAACCTCTAGTCCTGTGGACTCAGTTTCTAAATCCTGGCGAAGACCCTGCTTGCAACCCAACCTGGCATAAAGAAATGAATTCTGATCTTTTCCAACCGTTGCCATAACAAGATCCAAACTACTTTACCAAATGATTTGTGACAACCCTTCCAATGCTGAGGCTACTTTCGTCCAAAGCACAAGGATGCAAAGATTATTGAAAACCATCCAAACCCAGACATGTTGGTATTCATTGGAAAACTCTCACTGAGTACTCTCCCACGAGTACCCAAGTGCCAGGGTTTCAGTCATTTACTAGGTTTCTTGCATCATTTTGTATTGGCCAAACTAGGTAAAGGGTAAAGAAAAGTATGGCAGGGTACAAAAGCACAATCAAAGTTGACTTACCTCCGGTTAAACTGTCCAGCGCAGAGTTGACCCATTATGCAAGATGAAATAAACCAAAGTACTGTAGGTTTGAATACTGGACCTTTGTGGTTTGTGTATATATTTAGAAGGTCATATCGTAGGACTTGAAAAACTAAGCTAAGAAAAAAATGTTCCCTATTCAAAGAACTTTAAAATCCTGTTAAACCATTTGTTGTGTTTAGTTTCAGATGTCGCAAGCTTAGTTAATCCTGGAATTTTTTTGAAAATCAAAGATGACGCATATTTATGGAAGCACATGTTTTGTTATCCTTACCCTTAACCATCTATCTTAGATGAATAGACACATGGATTCTTTGCCGAAGCCAATTGCCATAAGACCCATTACAAAGCCCTGGACGAAACATAATCACACTGTATCTAGTCTCAGTGTGACGTCACTAGGAGACCGACCGATAAGGGCGCTAGTATTGTTTACATAACAGAGTAAGTTGTGCACCAACATGCGCAGAATGCACCTCTTGAAGTGTCTTGTCAACATCTGAGCCATTAGTTGTGGCCAGGCTGATATGCGAGACCTGCTGGTTGCGTATCCAGTGATCGGCATTCATGGTTCTAATGCCATAATGAACAATATATGTGTTCTTACCTCTTCTAAAGGTGAATGGGGGGGGGGGGGGATTTTACATGTGAAATAATGCTTGACATTTTAACAAAGGACAAATTTGTTGACATCATTAATGGTGATAAACACAATGGTAATTACAAAAATAGCATGCCTAAAAAGGCGAACTCCTCAACCGTGCGATGTATCATCCGTGCATCCAGATTGCATCTATAAATAGATAAAGCTGCATTAACTTAGATTTTTAAAGACAGTATGGCTGTTTAGATGTAAAATAAGAAACAACAAAACTTAACACACAAGAAATTAATATACCTACTTCATTTTCCTGCACACGTGATGCAGATGCTAACAAATTGAATTATTCAAAAAAAAAAGATTTTTCATATCATGATAATTTGTCATGCTTTTGTTGTTAGTATTAACCAAGAATGTGTCAGTTTCACGTATGTATTCGAATGTAGACTGCCATGCCATCTTGTGCCCCATTTCTAAACTAATTTACTAAGTAATCGTACCTTCCAGATATTTTCAGAATATGGATGTCTTTCATCATAATCGAATTACGATTTATAGACCGTATACAGTCGAAAATAAGCTAGCCCCAATTGTTAGTGTAACTCACTATCGTTTAGGGTCAATATACTAATTTAATTTGGTTGGAGGACCAGGATGATCTAAATTACAAACTATGAAAATAAAAGACTGCAAAATGTCCCTATTGTCTTATGAAATAAATAAAACCGAAATACAAACAATATCCCATGTTTTCTCTATTGCAACAACGCAATTAGAACCCGGGGGGGGGGGGGGGGCACTTGGGTATTTAAGGGGGCGCATACGTTCGTTATCAAAATAAAAAAATACCCCTAAAGCACTGATTTCTGGCCAAAAAAGCATCCTTATTTTAATAAAACGCTGATTTTTTCCACTAAATAAACACCCATTCTTTTATCAAAACACTGACATTGGATGAACGGGAACACGTATTTTAACTTAAGATTTTATAACCCTCTGCTTGTTTAGCGGCAGCAAGTGGCGGCAGAAAACTCGGAAGCCCAGTCACTTTGGGAGTCACTCGGCGTCAGAGCCGCGTATATTTCGTGGATTGTAAGGGGATTTTGACCCCCATACTTCGTACCTGGGTACAAAAAAGTACCCTTCTTTAACAAAATCGCGGACATGCGGAGGTCTTAAAAAAAGACCCCTTCTTCCGCGAAATACGTACGCAGATGCGGCCCCCCTCTGTACCTGAGTGCCCCCCCCCCCCCCGGGATTAGAACTATGAACCTCCTTGTAAACTGGCTCCATCCTACTGTGGGAGGCCATCTTAAACTTGCTGAAAGGGAAATAATTTCAGGCACCGACAAAAAGGGAAAATTAATAGTAGATATTGGAATTATGCGTACCAAAGAGGTAATTTATCAAAAAAGACAAATAGGGAAAAGAATTTATTTCACCGAGAGATATTTCATATGATATCAATGATGTTTAAGCAAATGCAAATAAACTAATGTAATCCTGAGATGATCATGGGAATAGACAAATCTAGACAAACATGGATACATGTATATGATGACCTGTGCGATTTATTCGAAGTATTTAAGAATATACTCCGGAAAGGAATTTCATGTGAACATAGGTATTCCCACACACACACAAGTATCAGCGACGTATAAGGTCTCGGTGAAGTAAATGCTGTATCCCTTCGAGTAGTAGCATTGCATAGTTCCAATAAAAACTGGGGCTAGGCCCAATCGAGGCCTATAAATGGAGATATATACAACTTCATTCAACTAATATGGTATTTCTGGAATGGGGAGGGACTGGGCTTTTGTTTATTGCCCACAAAGTGAAGTTTGTTGTTTGGGCGTATGAATACCAGCTGGAAGTGATCGTGTTTGTTTATCTCAGACTCGTTTCTGATGTTGACCACCAGGGGCACTTGGGTATTTAGGGGGGCGCATACGCTCGTTATCAAAATTAAGAAATACCTCTAAAGCACTGATTTCTGGCCAAAAAGCACCCTTATTTTAATAAAACGCTGATTTTTTCCACTAAATAAACACCCCTTCGTTTATCAAAACACTGACATTGGATGAACGGAGTCACGTATTTTAACTTAAGATGTTATAATCCTCTGCGTGTTTAGCGGCAGCAAGTGGCGGCAGAAAACTAGGAAGCCCAGTCACGTCGGGAGTCACTCGGTGTCAGAGCTGCGTATACATCCTGAGTTGTTGATTATGTTCTGGTTAGCATTTCTCCTACAAATATCATCCAAAACATGTCAAAATATTGAAATAGATTTCTTTACACTCTGTACATGTAGGTATGAATGGGCTGAACTTTTCATGCTCTGGTTACCATGGAGATCTTGAGGATTTATACAGTTCCGAAGTGAATATGAATGTAAAAATCAAACCAAACAAACACTGAACTGAAATATTTTTATATTCCTGTCTTCATTGTTGCTCTTACGTTTCCTGTCATGAGTTGATGCATGTGCACTGTGCATTTTTCTATGATCTTCAATGTACTCATTGCATGAATGGGATACGTCAAACTTCGTGAAAAACACTTAGCCCTGCTGGTGGCTAATTTACCCAACAAGAACATGGTGGAAAAAACCCTGAAAAAATACCCGAATCCCTGTCAAATGGGTACTCATCTGACAGCACTCATCGAGAGCTATCCAATGAATACCAACATGACAGGGTTTGGACGTTGGCTAAATTGTCCAATACAAAAGGATGCAAAAAAACCTGACACATGACTGAAACCCTGGCAAATGGGTACTCATCTGACAGCACTCATCGAGAGCTATCCAATGAATACCAACATGACAGAGTTTGGACATTTTTCAAAAATCGTTGCGTCCTTGTCCTTTGGACGAAAGTAGCCTCAGCATTACCATGGTTGAGCCCTAAGTAAAAGGCAGTGTTGTTCAAGGGCTAGTAACTTGTGGAGGACTATGTTCCTGTGTTAATTTCATTGTGGAGGTTAGAAACCATTTTATTTTACTTATCTTCAGTGTGAAATAACTGGTGAGGTATTTGTGCTTTGACTGACAAGTATCCATGATATTTCTCCTTTTTTTTCAAGCGGGTCAACTTGACTTCCCTCATGCTGCTGGTGGCTAATTTGGCCAATACAAAATGATGCAAAAATACTGAAAAATGACCGAACCACTAGCAAATGGGTACTCATTTGAGAGTACTCAGCAAGAGCTTTCCAATGAATACCAACATGACAGGGTTTCGATGGTTTTCAAAAAATCTTTGCATCCTTGTGTTTTGGACGAAAGTATCCTCAGCATTGTAAGGGTTAACGGTACCCATTTCATTGGGTGCAGGAAGTGGATAAAGAAGATATAACTTACTTTAAAGACGTGAAGTGCATATTATTGAATTGGAATAGCAGGTTGAGAAGGAATGGTTGTTTCGCACTCAACTGATTAATTAAAGAAACTGAAAAATCAAATTGAACTTGGTTACCAATAATTTAACTACTCGCAATTGTTTTTTCTGATTTGAATTTTTTTTGATGACATTTAGATGTATTGAACTTTTCAGTGCAAATAAAGAATGTTAACTGTTTTCTGCCCTGAGCGCTGAAGTTGCCTGATAGTTGAAATATTCATTAAGCCATTCATGTTCAGAGTTACCTTTGAAAAGTGTCATCTAAATGCTGGAATGCATATGAAAATAGCTGCGAAATAAAGCTGAGATGTGCAAAATAATTCAAGGATAATCATTGGTTCTTCTTGTAGGACCATCATTGATATGACAAGTATCGATCAATCGAAATAATTTCTCCAATTAATCGGAAAAAATATTATGCCAATTGTTATGTCAATTAATCTAAACACATTTTTTCAGCCTTTTACACCATTTTTTGCCATTTTAAGCCAACGCGAATAAGAATTTTGAAGTGAAGCTTAAGTATTCAATCAAAAAGTTTTGAGAAAACCTTCATTGTCTTTGCATAGTTAAAATCTTAGGATCCTAGCCACAGAAATAGTGTGGAACATGTGAAAATATTCTATTAGTGCAGTTCTTCAAAATCGAAATAATCGGAATTGAAAAATAAAACGTCAATGATCTTATCGATCTGTCGAACTACAGTGATCCACTTATCACATATGTTCTTTTAATGAGAAGTGTTTTCATAAAAAGAATCTCTGATTGATAGATAATTCAATGATTAATGCCACAGATGTTGCTATTATTACAATAGATTGTATAGCAACTCCATTACTCCTCAAATTCCCAAGGGATTAATGAGGAGGAAGTAAAATCTGCCTTACTGAAATAAAGGTAAATTTTGTGTATGAAATACCACAATCAAAGTGGTGGCAATTTGAAAAAATATGTAACCTCTAGTCCTGTCGACTCGGTTTCTAAATCCTGGCGAAGACCCTGCTTGCAACCCAACCTGGCATAAAGAAATGAATTCTGATCTTTTCCAACCGTTGCCATAACAAGATCCAAACTACTTTACCAAATGATTTGTGACTTAACCCTTCCAATGCTGAGGCTACTTTCGTCCAAAGCACAAGGATGCAAAGATTATTGAAAACCATCCAATCCCAGACATGTTGGTATTCATTGGAAAACTCTCACCGAGTACTCTCCCACGAGTACCCAAGTGCCATGGTGTCAGTCATTTACTAGGTTTCTTGCATCATTTTGTATTGGCCAAACTAGGTAAAGGGTAAAGAAAAGTATGGCAGGGTACAAAAGCACAATCAAAGTTGACTTACCTCCGGTTAACCTGTCCAGCGCAGAGTTGACCCATTATGCAAGATGAAATAAACCAAAGTACTGTAGGTTTGAATACTGGACCTTTGTGGTTTGTGTATATATTTAGAAGGTCATATCGTAGGACTTGAAAAACTAAGCTAAGAAAAAAATGTTCCCTATTCAAAGAACTTTAAAATCCTGTTAAACCATTTGTTGTGTTTAGTTTCAGATGTCGCAAGCTTAGTTAATCCTGGAATTTTTTTGAAAATTAAAGATGACGCATATTTATGGAAGCACATGTTTTGTTATCCTTACCCTTAACCTCAACTCATTCTACCTTAGATGAATAGACACATGGATTACTTTGCCGTAGGCCAATTGCCATGAGACCCATTACAAAGCCCTGGACGAAACATAATCACACTGTATCTAGTCTCAGTGTGACGTCACTAGGAGACAGACCGATAAGGGCGCTAGTATTGTTTACATAACAGAGTAAGTTGTGCGCCAACATGCGCAGAATGCACCTCTTGAAGTGTCTTGTCAACATCTGAGCCATTAGTTGTGGCCAGGCTGATATGCGAGACCTGCTGGTTGCGTATCCAGTGATCGGCATTCATGGTTCTATCTATAATGCTATAATGAACAATATATGTGTTCTTACCTCTTCTAAAGGTGAATGGGGGGGGGGGATTTTACATGTGAAATAATGCTGGACATTTTGACAAAGGACAAATTTGTTGACATCATTAATGGTGATAAACACAATGGTTATTACAAATATAACATGCCTAAAAAGGCGAACTCCTCAACCGTGCGATGTATCATCCGTGCATCCAGATTGCATCTATAAATAGATAAGGCTGCATTAACTTAGATTTTTAAGACAGTATGGCTGTTAAGATGTAAAATAAGAAACAACAAAACTTAAAACACAAGTAAATCAATATACCTACTTCATTTTCCTGCACACGTGATGCAGATGCTAACAAATTGAATTATTCAAAAAAAATGATTTTTCATATCATGATAATTTGTCATGCTTTTGTTGTTAGTATTAACCAAGAATGTGTCAGTTTCACGTATGTATTCGAGTGTAGACTGCCATGCCATCTTGAGCTTCATTTCTAAACTAATTAACTAAGTAATCGTACCTTCCAGATATTTTCAGAATATGGATGTCTTTCATCATAATCGAATTACGATTTATAGACCGTATAGAGTCGAAAATAAGCTAGCCACAATTGTTAGTGTAACTCGCTATCGTTCTGGGTCAATATACTAATTTAATTTGGTTGGAGGACCAGGATGATCTAAATTACAAACTATGAAAATAAAAGACTACAAAATGTCCCTATTGTCTTATGAAATAAATAAAACCGAAATACAAACAATATTCCATGTTTTCTCTATTGCAACAACGCAATTAGAACTATGAACCTCCTTGTAAACTGGCTCCATTCTACTGTGGGAGGCCATCTTAAACTTGCTGAAAGGGAAATAATTTCAGGCACCGACAAAAAGGGAAAATTAATAGTAGATATTGGAATTATGCGTACCAAAGAGGTAATTTATCAAAAAAGACAAATAGGGAAAAGAATTTATTTCACCGAGAGATATTTCATATGATATCAATGATGTTTAAGCAAATGCAAATAAACTAATGTAATCCTGAGATGATCATGGGAATAGACAAATCTAGACAAACATGGATACATGTATATGATGACCTGTGCGATTTATTCGAAGTATTTAAGAATATACTCCGGAAAGGAATTTCATGTGAACATAGGTATTCCCACACACACACAAGTATCAGCGACGTATAAGGTCTCGGTGAAGTAAATGCTGTATCCCTTCGAGTAGTAGCATTGCATAGTTCCAATAAAAACTGGGGCTAGGCCCAATCGAGGCCTATAAATGGAGATATATACAACTTCATTCAACTAATATGGTATTTCTGGAATGGGGAGGGACTGGGCTTTTGTTTATTGCCCACAAAGTGAAGTTTGTTGTTTGGGCGTATGAATACCAGCTGGAAGTGATCGTGTTTGTTTATCTCAGACTCGTTTCTGATGTTGACCACCAGGGGCACTTGGGTATTTAGGGGGGCGCATACGCTCGTTATCAAAATTAAGAAATACCTCTAAAGCACTGATTTCTGGCCAAAAAGCACCCTTATTTTAATAAAACGCTGATTTTTTCCACTAAATAAACACCCCTTCTTTTATCAAAACACTGACATTGGATGAACGGAGTCACGTATTTTAACTTAAGATGTTATAATCCTCTGCGTGTTTAGCGGCAGCAAGTGGCGGCAGAAAACTAGGAAGCCCAGTCACGTCGGGAGTCACTCGGTGTCAGAGCTGCGTATACATCCTGAGTTGTTGATTATGTTCTGGTTAGCATTTCTCCTACAAATATCATCCAAAACATGTCAAAATATTGAAATAGATTTCTTTACACTCTGTACATGTAGGTATGAATGGGCTGAACTTTTCATGCTCTGGTTACCATGGAGATCTTGAGGATTTATACAGTTCCGAAGTGAATATGAATGTAAAAATCAAACCAAACAAACACTGAACTGAAATATTTTTATATTCCTGTCTTCATTGTTGCTCTTACGTTTCCTGTCATGAGTTGATGCATGTGCACTGTGCATTTTTCTATGATCTTCAATGTACTCATTGCATGAATGGGATACGTCAAACTTCGTGAAAAACACTTAGCCCTGCTGGTGGCTAATTTACCCAACAAGAACATGGTGGAAAAAACCCTGAAAAAATACCTGAATCCCTGTCAAATGGGTACTCATCTGACAGCACTCATCGAGAGCTATCCAATGAATACCAACATGACAGGGTTTGGACGTTGGCTAAATTGTCCAATACAAAAGGATGCAAAAAAACCTGACACATGACTGAAACCCTGGCAAATGGGTACTCATCTGACAGCACTCATCGAGAGCTATCCAATGAATACCAACATGACAGAGTTTGGACATTTTTCAAAAATCGTTGCGTCCTTGTCCTTTGGACGAAAGTAGCCTCAGCATTACCATGGTTGAGCCCTAAGTAAAAGGCAGTGTTGTTCAAGGGCTAGTAACTTGTGGAGGACTATGTTCCTGTGTTAATTTCATTGTGGAGGTTAGAAACCATTTTATTTTACTTATCTTCAGTGTGAAATAACTGGTGAGGTATTTGTGCTTTGACTGACAAGTATCCATGATATTTCTCCTTTTTTTTCAAGCGGGTCAACTTGACTTCCCTCATGCTGCTGGTGGCTAATTTGGCCAATACAAAATGATGCAAAAATACTGAAAAATGACCGAACCACTGGCAAATGGGTACTCATTTGAGAGTACTCAGCAAGAGCTTTCCAATGAATACCAACATGACAGGGTTTCGATGGTTTTCAAAAAATCTTTGCATCCTTGTGTTTTGGACGAAAGTATCCTCAGCATTGTAAGGGTTAACGGTACCCATTTCATTGGGTGCAGGAAGTGGATAAAGAAGATATAACTTACTTTAAAGACGTGAAGTGCATATTATTGAATTGGAATAGCAGGTTGAGAAGGAATGGTTGTTTCGCACTCAACTGATTAATTAAAGAAACTGAAAAATCAAATTGAACTTGGTTACCAATAATTTAACTACTCGCAATTGTTTTTTCTGATTTGAATTTTTTTTGATGACTTTTAGATGTATTGAACTTTTCAGTGCAAATAAAGAATGTTAACTGTTTTCTGCCCTGAGCGCTGAAGTTGCCTGATAGTTGAAATATTCATTAAGCCATTCATGTTCAGAGTTACCTTTGAAAAGTGTCATCTAAATGCTGGAATGCATATGAAAATAGCTGCGAAATAAAGCTGAGATGTGCAAAATAATTCAAGGATAATCATTGGTTCTTCTTGTAGGACCATCATTGATATGACAAGTATCGATCAATCGAAATAATTTCTCCAATTAATCGGAAAAAATATTATGCCAATTGTTATGTCAATTAATCTAAACACATTTTTTCAGCCTTTTACACCATTTTTTGCCATTTTAAGCCAACGCGAATAAGAATTTTGAAGTGAAGCTTAAGTATTCAATCAAAAAGTTTTGAGAAAACCTTCATTGTCTTTGCATAGTTAAAATCTTAGGATCCTAGCCACAGAAATAGTGTGGAACATGTGAAAATATTCTATTAGTGCAGTTCTTCAAAATCGAAATAATCGGAATTGAAAAATAAAACGTCAATGATCTTATCGATCTGTCGAACTACAGTGATCCACTTATCACATATGTTCTTTTAATGAGAAGTGTTTTCATAAAAAGAATCTCTGATTGATAGATAATTCAATGATTAATGCCACAGATGTTGCTATTATTACAATAGATTGTATAGCAACTCCATTACTCCTCAAATTCCCAAGGGATTAATGAGGAGGAAGTAAAATCTGCCTTACTGAAATAAAGGTAAATTTTGTGTATGAAATACCACAATCAAAGTGGTGGCAATTTGAAAAAATATGTAACCTCTAGTCCTGTCGACTCGGTTTCTAAATCCTGGCGAAGACCCTGCTTGCAACCCCAACCTGGCATAAAGAAATGAAATTCTGATCTTTTCCAACCGTTTGCCCATAACAAGATCCAAACTACTTTACCAAATGATTTGTGACTTAACCCTTCCAATGCTGAGGCTACTTTCGTCCAAAGCACAAGGATGCAAAGATTATTGAAAAACCATCCAATCCCAGACATGTTGGTATTCATTGGAAAACTCTCACCGAGTACTCTCCCACGAGTACCCAAGTGGCCATGGTGTCAGTCATTTACTAGGTTTCTTGCATCATTTTTGTATTGGCCAAACTAGGTAAAGGGTAAAGAAAAGTATGGCAGGGTACAAAAAGCACAATCAAAGTTGACTTACCTCCGGTTTAACCTGTCCAGCGCAGAGTTTGACCCATTATGCAAGATGAAATAAACCAAAGTACTGTAGGTTTGAATACTGGACCTTTGTGGTTTGTGTATATATTTAGAAGGTCATATCGTAGGACTTGAAAAAACTAAGCTAAGAAAAAAAATGTTCCCTATTCAAAGAACTTTAAAATCCTGTTAAAACCATTTGTTGTGTTTTAGTTTCAGATGTCGCAAGCTTAGTTAATCCTGGAAATTTTTTGAAAATTAAAGATGACGCATATTTTATGGAAGCACATGTTTTTGTTATCCTTACCCTTAACCTCAACTCATTCTATCTTAGATGAATAGACACATG